>OW386285.2:110450785-111650785 GCA_936432065.2 Rutpela maculata
GCCATTATCAATAATTTAAGTAGGATATACCTTGCGAGTTGTAGATCTTGATCCCCCAAAGTGAGGAGATAAAAGTATAATTAGTCTATAATTAGTTATTAATTTCAGGTTTCTTGTGCTGGTTGCCTCTTTGGCATATATATCCATTGTATATTGTGCAGATCACAATACATTCAAGAATTGTTCGAGGATTCCCTTTTGTACGTAAGTATCGATAAAAAACGTTTCTAGACATTTTTAGTTTAAGTCATAAAAGTTCTTTTCAAGATTAATTAGGTAACTTTTTTTTTGTTGATGTTGGTGTCGTCACTAAATCTTGCAATAATTGATATTTCAGTCACTTTTCCGTCTACTTAGAACTCTGAAATTTTGGGCAGGTATTTATTTTCAATTACAATATAATTATTATATATATCAGATTTTATGTATATAGCCACTCGAAGGTTTCGAGTTTGGATTTTGATAACAAATCTGCAATACATCATAATAATAATAATAATAATAATAATAATAATAATAATAATAATAATAATAATAATACCATTTACCATTTATTTATTGACAACTTATATGTGCATTATACATTTGATGTCACAAATTACAAAATACAATTATATTTTTCACTGCCGAACAAAGTCCATATATTCTTGCACAGTGTAAAAACATTGTTGCTTCAAAAAGCTCTTTGCCCGATTAACAAACTGGTTGTAGTTTAGATTCCTTGCTTCACTAATGTGATTAACAAAGTTATTATAAATATTTATGTCTAATTTGTTGACTTTAGTTGTGCGTATACGAGAATACGGCTGCACTAAATTCTCCGCTACTCTCGTATTATATGTATGAAGGTTAGCATGTATTGTGAATTTATTTAAGTTTGCTCGTATTTGTTTGAGAGTTTCAAATATGTAGATACAAGGCAGCGGAAGGATTCCTAATTCTTTAAATATTTGTCTACATGGGGCATCATATGGTGCTCCATAGAGTATGCGTACAGCCGCCTTCTGGTAGACAAATACTTTGTCAGCTCTCACTGAGTTTCCCCAGAGATGTACGCCATATGCTAGATGGGAATGTACATTTGCATAGTATACCATTTTTAAAACCTCATCAGTTAGACAGTATTTTAATTGTCTCATTACAAACACCTGTGAGGCCAGCTTTGAGCAAAGATAGTCGATGTGCGGTATCCAATTCAAATAAGTATCCAAGACAATGCCTAAAAGTTTGACTGGCTCTGATTTATTTACCCATCTATCTGAACAGATCTGTAAATGGTGGGTTTTTGCCTCATTAAGTTTTAGTTTGTTAGCAGTAAACCATGTTTTCGCTCTATCTAAACTATCTCCGCTCAAATCTGTTTTTCCTCTATTTAACAATGTCGTGTCATCTGCAAATAAGATGCACTTGTTATATCCACTTAGTGCTGATGGCAAATCATTTATATAATAAAGGAATAGAATGGGACCTAGCACTGAGCCCTGGGGAACACCAGCACTGACCGGCAAAATATTCGATTCCTTGTCATTACAGACAACATATTGCTTCCTGTTAGACAGGTATGAGGAAAACAATTGCAGAATATTGCCTCTGACACCATAATACTCTAGTTTCAGCAGCAACACTTCGACTTCGAATAATAATAATAATAATAATAATAATAATAATAATAATAATAATAATAATAATAATAATAATAATAATAATAATAATAATAATAATAATAATAATAATAGTAATAGTAATAGTAATAGTAATAGTAATAGTAATAGTAATAGTAATAGTAATAGTAATAGTAATAGTAATAGTAATAGTAATAGTAATAGTAATAGTAATAGTAATAGTAATAGTAATAGTAATAGTAATAGTAATAGTAATAGTAATAGTAATAGTAATAGTAATAGTAATAGTAATAGTAATAGTAATAGTAATAGTAATAGTAATAGTAATAGTAATAGTAATAGTAATAGTAATAGTAATAGTAATAGTAATAGTAATAGTAATAGTAATAGTAATAGTAATAGTAATAGTAATAGTAATAGTAATAGTAATAGTAATAGTAATAGTAATAGTAATAGTAATAGTAATAGTAATAGTAATAGTAATAGTAATAGTAATAGTAATAGTAATAGTAATAGTAATAGTAATAGTAATAGTAATAGTAATAGTAATAGTAATAGTAATAGTAATAGTAATAGTAATAGTAATAGTAATAGTAATAGTAATAGTAATAGTAATAGTAATAGTAATAGTAATAGTAATAGTAATAGTAATAGTAATAGTAATAGTAATAGTAATAGTAATAGTAATAGTAATAGTAATAGTAATAGTAATAGTAATAGTAATAGTAATAGTAATAGTAATAGTAATAGTAATAGTAATAGTAATAGTAATAGTAATAGTAATAGTAATAGTAATAGTAATAGTAATAGTAATAGTAATAGTAATAGTAATAGTAATAGTAATAGTAATAGTAATAGTAATAGTAATAGTAATAGTAATAGTAATAGTAATAGTAATAGTAATAGTAATAGTAATAGTAATAGTAATAGTAATAGTAATAGTAATAGTAATAGTAATAGTAATAGTAATAGTAATAGTAATAGTAATAGTAATAGTAATAGTAATAGTAATAGTAATAGTAATAGTAATAGTAATAGTAATAGTAATAGTAATAGTAATAGTAATAGTAATAGTAATAGTAATAGTAATAGTAATAGTAATAGTAATAGTAATAGTAATAGTAATAGTAATAGTAATAGTAATAGTAATAGTAATAGTAATAGTAATAGTAATAGTAATAGTAATAGTAATAGTAATAGTAATAGTAATAGTAATAGTAATAGTAATAGTAATAGTAATAGTAATAGTAATAGTAATAGTAATAGTAATAGTAATAGTAATAGTAATAGTAATAGTAATAGTAATAGTAATAGTAATAGTAATAGTAATAGTAATAGTAATAGTAATAGTAATAGTAATAGTAATAGTAATAGTAATAGTAATAGTAATAGTAATAGTAATAGTAATAGTAATAGTAATAGTAATAGTAATAGTAATAGTAATAGTAATAGTAATAGTAATAGTAATAGTAATAGTAATAGTAATAGTAATAGTAATAGTAATAGTAATAGTAATAGTAATAGTAATAGTAATAGTAATAGTAATAGTAATAGTAATAGTAATAGTAATAGTAATAGTAATAGTAATAGTAATAGTAATAGTAATAATAATAATAATAATAATAATAATAATAATAATAATAATAATAATAATAATAATAATAATAATAATAATAATAATAATAATAATAATAATGGGTGTATTTCAGGGAGACTCCCTCAGCCCCCTTCTGTTTTGCATCTCACTACTGCCATTATCCGTTTCGCTCCGGAAAACCCGTGGATACAACTGCGGTACCCCCGGCGATAGGAGGCATAAGGTCACCCATTTGTTTTATATGGATGACCTTAAACTTTATGCCTCCGGAGAAAGGGACCTACACCAGTCCCTTAGGGTGGTACAGGAGTACACGCAGGCTGTCGGTATGGAGTTCGGGTTGGACAAATGTGCACTGGTCCATCTCAAGAGAGGACGATGCGGGGACTACGGAGAGGATGCGCAGCTCGTAGACGGAAGCATCTTACATCATCTAGATGCCGGAGAGTCGTACACTTACTTGGGTGTCGAGCAACGCTCCACCCAAGAAGTGAGTGTAGTGAAAAACGCTCTCCGCGGCAAGTATCAGCACCGACTCCGACAGATTTGGTCTTCAGAACTGTCGGGGAAGAACAAGGTGGCTGCTACCAACATGCTTGCCGTTCCGATCCTTCTCCACTCCTTTGGAGTGGTGAAATGGAACCGAGAGGAGTTGCGTCAACTCGATGTAGGAACCCGCAAGAAGATGCATATCAATAGGAGTTTGCATCCTAAATCGTCCGTTCCACGGTTATACCTCCCACGACATCGGGGAGGCCGTGGACTCTTGAGTTTGGAGAGTCTCCATAACAGGATGGTTCTGGATGGAGCCTGTAAGATTATCAGGAGTTCGGATCCCCTCCTCTGCATGGTCCGAGACCATGAAAATACAGGGGTAGGAGCGTTTTTGTTTAAGGCAGCACAGAGAGCAGCCGATGAACTTGGTCTCTCCTTCGACGTCGAGCGGGTAAATCGCGACTCTGTCACCGAGTTGGAACCTGCTCGGCGAAAAGCCCAAATTAAAGCTGCAGAACACAACATCTTTCTGCAGCTTCATACGGATAAGCCAATGCATGGAGTCTTCTATAAAAATATAGAAGATCTTGGCTTATCCGAAAGGCTGACCTTTGCCTTCTTAAGGTCAGCCGGGCTGAAGTCTGAGACCGAGGGATTCATAATGGCTTGCCAGGATGGTGTATTTAACACTCTCGTTTATCGAAGTCGTGTCATGGGTATAGAGGTCCCTGATGTCAGCTGCAGGGCCTGCCGCAGGGCGCCAGAGACTCTAATGCACTTGTTGTCGGCCTGTCCGACATATGCAGTCTCGGCCTATATCCAGAGGCACGACGGAGCATTACGAGTGCTTTATTATCACTTAAGGCACTCGTATGAAATAGACGAGACACCAGTGCTGCCTTATGCTCCGGGGGATATTGAGTCCGTTGTGGGAAATGAGAAGTGTCTAATTTATTGGAACTACTCTTTTCCCACAGTCAGGCAAATACAAGCCGACAAGCCTGACATAGTCCTCCTCGACCACCAACTCAAGACAATGTTTGTCGTGGAGTTCTCGGCTCCCGCGGAGAACAACATTGTCTTGAAGGAGGAGGAAAAACGGACAAAATATCGAGATTTGCTCTTCGAACTCCGCAGACTCTATCCAGACCATACTGTTAAGATAGTGGTACTGATTATAGGAGCCCTCGGTGGAACGAGACACACACTGCTTTCAGAACTTAAGATCATACCGGCATGCCGAAATTCGGCAGAGGTCTTAGCCGGCAGAATGCAGAAGGCCGTCATCCTCGGTTCATTACGTCTGCTCAGGGCACACGATTCGCGGACCCAGTAGTCACTCACCCCACGGGCGTGGGGAGTGGCTACCGGTACTACCAGCTCCCCTCTGTGAGTGTCGGAGCCACAGAGTTTAAAGGGTGACTGGCTTTTACAAAAAAAAAAAAAAAAAATAATAATAATAATAATAATAATAATAATAATAATAATAATAATAATAATAATAATAATAATAATAATAATAATAATAATAATAATAATAATAATAATAATAATAATAATAATAATAATAATAATAATAATAATAATAATAATAATAATAATAATAATAATAATAATAATAATAATAAATAAGCAGGAGGGGCTCCCTTACATCCAACTAGCCTTTGGTGAGTAGCGACACCACTTACTCCAGCCACGGGTGCAAAATCCGGACCGACAGTGCTAGCGCACCCGGGAGGGGAAAGAGACTTCCCCTCTGGTGTCGGCCGTGGGCTTGTTAGGCTAACCACCTAACAAGCTGAAATCTTCTGGTTCCAGGCCACAGAAGACAGGGCCCCCACAATCGACCCCATCCGGATGGGGGTCACAGGCAAGGTGGTGGGGCCCAACCGGACGGATTGCCTGACAATAACGACCGCGAGACACATGGACGCTTTGAGTGGACAGATGAGCTGAGGAATGATCTTCTGCTGTGCTACGAAAGCAGTGAGCCCGCACGAAGGGGGTACATGGCGCGAATGCATGCTCTGTGGTGTGAAAGACATCCGGAGCACAGCGCCTTCACGCCGCAAAATCTGCGTAATTATGTATCCCACCTTCGTAGCAGGGGCTACGTGAGAGCTGTTCCTCAGCCGGTAAATGAGGCGGTTGAAGAGCCGCTGAATGAACTGGTTGAGGAGGCAGTTCTAGACGTTCCACTAACACCAGAGGGCCTCAACACAAGAAGGGGGTTACACTACATCAGACCCCCCAGATCAGAAGACCTAGCCAGAGTGGATGCTGAACTTCGTGAAGCGATACCAGAAGGGGCTGACATCTGGCGCATAAACTGTGCCGTATACGCTGCTGCACAGCGCTTAACCCCAGGGGAGAGGCGGAACACTGCCTCCCCACAGGAGAGAGCGGAGCGGCGTATACATAAGATGGAAGCCAAGATCCGGTCGGCGAGGCAACATGCATCCCGTATCCAATGTGTGATGGACTATATGGCGGCCAATAAGACATTCACGCCTAAGGTTAGGCGCATAGCCGCCAATTTAAGACGCGTCCATCACACACTGAATGGGGCAGTGCTGCGAACCACCAAGCAGCACTGCCTTGATCGGATACGGATGCTAGTGACTTGTAAAAAGTCACTAGTGAGGCGGGCGAGGGGGCTGGCGGAAAACAATCTATTCCGCAAAAAGCCCTCGCGCCTTTTCGAACCGCCTCAGCGTGTTGTAGAGAATCCGCCGACTGTAGATCAGGTGGAAAACTTCTGGAAAACGCTCTACGGACAGAAGCTCCCACTCAACAGAGACACTCCAGCCCTGGCACACTTTGAAGCCTTTTGCCAAAGGTTTCAACAACCAAACGAGGTGTGCCAACCGATAACCCCAGAAGAGGTTCGAAGAGCTCTTGAGGGCTCTAAGAACTTTGCTGCTCCAGGTCCCGATGGGATAAATAACTTTTGGTGGAAAAAGTTTTCCAGTACCCACCACCATTTGGCCAGAATTTTTAATTCATGGCTAAATGGGGAGCAGCAAATTCCTTCTTGGGTTGTCGAGGGGCGGACAGTGCTGATCCCGAAGAACGGAGATTTGTCTAACCCAAAAAATTACCGGCCGATAACTTGCTTAAACGCATGCTACAAGTTGTTTACACGCATCTTGTACATGCGGGTGCTCCAAGCAGTTGAACGGGTTTACGAACGGATATATGAGCAACGAGGGTCAAAGAGAGGTGTCGCTGGCTGCAAGGAGAACCTGCTGATCGACAGATGTATCACGCAGGACTCCGTGCAGTATAAGCGTAACCTCTCTATGGCCTGGATCGACTACCGCAAGGCATTTGATATGACATCCCATGAGCTTATTGTCCACTTGCTCAGATGTCTTGCGGTGCCAGGTCCCGTAGTGAGATGTATCGAAGAACTCATGCCGCTCTGGAGGACTCGCTTTACCATAACATCAGGTAACAGCAGAGTCCAGACAGAGCCGGTATTGTTCAGAAGGGGAGTATTTCAGGGAGATTCCCTAAGCCCCCTTCTGTTTTGCATCTCACTACTACCATTATCCATTTCGCTTCGAAATACCCGTGGATACAACTGCGGTACCCCCGGCGACAGGAGGCATAAGGTCACCCATCTGTTTTACATGGATGACCTTAAACTTTATGCCTCCGGAGAGAGGGATTTACGCCAGTCCCTCAGGGTGGTACAGGAGTACACGCAGGCTGTCGGCATGGAATTTGGGTTGGACAAGTGTGCACTAGTCCACCTCAAGAGAGGACGATGTGGTGACTACGGAGAGGATGCGCAGCTTGTGGACGGAAGCATCTTACATCATTTAGATGCCGGAGAGTCGTACACTTACTTGGGTGTCGAGCAACGCTCCACCCAAGAAGTGAGTGTCGTAAAAAACGCTCTCCGCGGCAAGTATCAGCACCGACTCCGACAGATTTGGTCTTCAGAACTGTCGGGGAAGAACAAGGTGTTTGCTACCAATATGCTTGCCGTTCCGATCCTCCTCTACTCCTTCGGAGTAATAAAATGGAATCAAGAGGAGCTGCGTCAACTCGATGTAGGAACCCGAAAAAAGATGCGTCTCTATAGGAGTTTGCACCCTAAATCGTCCGTTCCACGGTTATATCTCCCACGACATCGGGGAGGCCGTGGACTCTTGAGTTTGGAGAGTCTCCATAACAGAATGGTTCTGGATGGAGCCTGTAAGGTCATAAGGAGTTCGGATCCCCTCCTCTGCATGGTCCGAGACCATGAAAGTGCAGGAGTAGGAGCCTTTTTGTTTAAGGCAGCACGCAGAGCCGCCGATGAACTCGGTCTGGTCTTCGACGCTGAGCGGGTTAACCAAGACTCTGTCACCGAGTTGGAACCTGCTCGGCAAAAAGCCCAAGTCAAAGCTGCTGAAATTGATCTATTTCTGCAGCGACACTCGGATAAGCCATTGCACGGCGTCTTCTATAAAAATATAGAAGACCGCGGCTTATCCGAAAGGCTGACCTTTGCTTTCTTAAGGTCAGCCGGGCTGAAGTCTGAGACCGAGGGATTCATAATGGCGTGCCAGGATGGTGTATTCAACACACTCGTCTATCGAAGTCGTGTCATGGGTATAGAGGTCCCTGATGTCAGCTGCAGGACCTGCCACAGGGCGCCGGAGACATTAATGCATTTGCTGTCGGCTTGTCCAGTATATGCAGTCTCGGCCTATATCCAGAGGCACGACGCAGCATTACGAGTGCTTTATTATCACTTAAGGCACTCGTATGAGATAGACGAAACACCAGTGCTGCCTTACGCTCCGGGGGATATTGAGTCCGTTGTGGGAAATGAGAAGTGTCTAATTTATTGGAACTACTCGTTTCCCACCGTCAGGCAAATACAAGCTAATAAGCCTGACATGGTACTCCTCGACCACCAACTCAAGACAATGTTTGTCGTGGAGTTCTCGGCTCCCGCGGAGAATAACATTGTCTTGAAGGAGGAGGAAAAACGGACGAAATATCGAGATTTGCTCTTCGAGCTCCGTAGGCTTTACCCTGGCCATACTGTTAAGCTAGTGGTCCTGATCATAGGAGCCCTCGGTGGAACGAGACACACACTGCTTTCAGAACTAAAGATCATACCGGCATGCCGAAATTCGGCAGAGATCTTAGCCGGCAGGATGCAGAAGGCCATTATCCTCGGCTCATTACGTCTACTCAGGGCACACGATTCTCGGACCCAGTAGTCACTCACCCCACGGACGTGGGGAGTGGCTGCCGGTACTACCAGCTCCCCTCTGTGAGTGTCGGAGCCACAGAGTATAAAGGGTGACTGGCTTTTATAAACTAAAAAAAAAAAAAAATAATAATAATAATAATAATAATAATAATAATAATAATAATCATAAATAAGCAGGAGGGGCTTTCTTACATCTCACTAGCCTTTGGTGAGTAGCGACACCACTTACTCCAGCCGCGGGTGCAAAACCCGGACCGACAGCGCTAGCGCACCCGGGAGGGGAAAGAGAACTTCCCCTCTGGTGTCGGCCGTGGGCTTGTTAGGCTAACCACCTGACAGGCCGAAATCTTCTGGTTCCAGGTAACAGAAGACAGGGCCCCCACAATCGACCCCATTCGGATGGGGGTCACAGGCATGGTGGTGGGGCCCAACCGGACGGATTGCCTGGCAATGACGACCGCGAGCTACATGGACGCTTCGAGTGGACCGATGAGCTGAGGAATAATCTTCTGCTATGCTACGAAAGCAGTGAGCCCGCGCGAAGGGGATACATGGCGCGAATGCACGCTCTGTGGTGTGCAAGACACCCAGAGCACAGCGCCTTCACGCCACAAAATCTGCGTGACTATGTATCCCACCTTCGCAGCAGGGGCTACGTGAGAGCTGTTCCTCAGCCGGTAAATGAGGCGGTCGAAGAGCCGCTGAATGAACCGGTTGTGAAGGCAGTTCTAGACGTTCCACCAAGACCAGAGGGCCTCAACACCAGAAGGGGGTTGCACTACATCAAACCCCCCAGATCAGAAGACCTAGCCAGAGTGGATGCTGAACTTCGTGAAGCGATACCAGAAGGGGCTGACATCTGGCACATAAATTGTGCCGTGTACGCTGCTGCCCAGCGCTTAACTCCGGGTGAGAGGCGGAATACTGCCTCCCCACAGGAGAGAGCGGAGCGGCGTATACAAAAGATGGAAGCCAAGATCCGGTCGGCGAGGCAACACGCATCCCGTATCCAATGTGTGATGGACTATATGGCGACCAATAGGACATTCACGCCTAAAGTTAGGCGCATAGCCGCCAATTTAAGACGCGTCCATCACACACTGAATGGGGCAGTGCTGCGAACCACCAAACAGCACTGCCTTGATCGGATACGGATGCTAGTGACTTGTAAAAAGTCACTAGTGAGGCGGGCGAGGGGGCTGGCGGAAAACAATCTATTCCGCAAAAAGCCCTCGCGCCTTTTCGAACCGCCTCAGCGTGTTGTAGAGAATCCGCCGACTGTAGATCAGGTGGAAAACTTCTGGAAAACGCTCTACGGACAGAAGCTCCCACTCAACAGAGACACTCCAGCCCTGGCACACTTTGAAGCCTTTTGCCAAAGGTTTCAACAACCAAACGTGGTGTGCCAACCGATAACCCCAGAAGAGGTTCGAAGAGCTCTTGAGGGCTCTAAGAACTTTGCTGCTCCAGGTCCCGATGGGATAAATAACTTTTGGTGGAAAAAGTTTTCCAGTACCCACCACCATTTGGCCAGAATTTTTAATTCATGGCTAAATGGGGAGCAGCAAATTCCTTCTTGGGTTGTCGAGGGGCGGACAGTGCTGATCCCGAAGAACGGAGATTTGTCTAACCCAAAAAATTACCGGCCGATAACTTGCTTAAACGCATGCTACAAGTTGTTTACACGCATCTTGTACATGCGGGTGCTCCAAGCAGTTGAACGGGTTTACGAACGGGTATATGAGCAACGAGGGTCAAAGAGAGGTGTCGCTGGCTGCAAGGAGAACCTGCTGATCGACAGATGTATCACGCAGGACTCCGTGCAGTATAAGCGTAACCTCTCTATGGCCTGGATCGACTACCGCAAGGCATTTGATATGACATCCCATGAGCTCATTGTCCACTTGCTCAGATGTCTTGCGGTGCCCGGTCCCGTAGTGAGATGTATCGAAGAACTCATGCCGCTCTGGAGGACTCGCTTTACCATAACATCGGGTAATAGCAGAGTCCAGACAGAGCCGGTATTGTTCAGAAGGGGAGTATTTCAGGGAGATTCCCTAAGCCCCCTTCTGTTTTGCATCTCGCTACTGCCATTATCCGTTTCGCTGCGAAATACCCGTGGCTACAACTGCGGTACCCCCGGCGATAGGAGGCATAAGGTCACCCATCTGTTTTACATGGATGACCTTAAACTTTATGCCTCCGGAGAGAGGGATTTACGCCAGTCCCTCAGGGTGGTACAGGAGTACACGCAGGCTGTCGGTATGGAATTTGGGTTGGACAAGTGTGCACTAGTCCACCTCAAGAGAGGACGATGCGGTGACTACGGAGAGGATGCGCAGCTTGTGGACGGAAGCATCTTACATCACCTAGATGCCGGAGAGTCGTACACTTACTTGGGTGTCGAGCAACGCTCCACCCAAGAAGTGAGTGTAGTAAAAAACGCTCTCCGCGGCAAGTATCAGCACCGACTCCGACAGATCTGGTCTTCAGAACTGTCGGGGAAGAACAAGGTGTCTGCTACCAATATGCTTGCCGTTCCGATCCTCCTCTACTCCTTTGGAGTAATTAAATGGAATCAAGAGGAGCTGCGACAACTCGATGTAGGAACCCGAAAAAAGATGCATCTCTATAGGAGTTTGCATCCTAAATCGTCCGTTCCACGGTTATATCTCCCACGACATCGGGGAGGCCGTGGACTCTTGAGTTTGGAGAGTCTCCATAACAGGATGGTTCTGGATGGAGCCTGTAAGGTCATAAGGAGTTCGGATCCCCTCCTCTGCATGGTCCGAGACCATGAAAGTGCAGGAGTAGGAGCCTTTTTGTTTAAGGCAGCGCGCAGAGCCGCCGATGAACTCGGTTTGGTCTTCGACGCTGAGCGGGTTAATCACGACTCTGTCACCGAGTTGGAACCTGCTCGGCAAAAAGCCCAAGTCAAAGCTGCTGAAATTGGTTTATTTCTGCAGCTACACTCGGATAAGCCATTACACGGAGTCTTCTATAAAAATATAGAAGACCGCGGCTTATCCGAAAGGCTGACCTTTGCTTTCTTAAGGTCAGCCGGGCTAAAGTCTGAGACCGAGGGATTCATAATGGCGTGCCAGGATGGTGTATTCAACACACTCGTCTATCGAAGTCGTGTCATGGGTATAGAGGTCCCTGATGTCAGCTGCAGGACCTGCCACAGGGCGCCGGAGATATTAATGCATTTGCTGTCGGCTTGTCCAGTATATGCAGTCTCGGCCTATATCCAGAGGCACGACGCAGCATTTACGAGTGCTTTATTATCACTTAAGGCACTCGTATGGGATAGACGAGACACCAGTGCTGCCTTACGCTCCGGGGGATATTGAGTCCGTTGTGGGGAATGAGAAGTGTCTAATTTATTGGAACTACTCGTTTCCCACCGTCAGGCAAATACAAGCTAATAAGCCTGACATGGTCCTCCTCGACCACCAACTCAAGACAATGTTTGTCGTGGAGTTCTCGGCTCCCGCGGAGAATAACATTGTCTTGAAGGAGGAGGAAAAACGGACGAAATATCGAGATTTGCTCTTCGAGCTCCGCAGGCTTTACCCTGGCCATACTGTTAAGCTAGTGGTCCTGATCATAGGAGCCCTCGGTGGAACGAGACACACGCTGCTTTCAGACCTAAAGATCATACCGGCATGCCGAAATTCGGCAGAGATCTTAGCCGGCAGGATGCAGAAGGCCATTATCCTCGGCTCATTACGTCTACTCAGGGCACACGATTCTCGGACCCAGTAGTCACTCACCCCACGGACGTGGGGAGTGGCTGCCGGTACTACCAGCTCCCCTCTGTGAGTGTCGGAGCCACAGAGTATAAAGGGTGACTGGCTTTTACGAAAAAAAAAAAAAAAAAAAAAATAATCATAATAATAATGTAATGATGATGATAATATTGGTGATAATAGCAACTGGACTGGCTAACCCGAGGAACTAAATTTTTGTATCGTATACAGGATGAGACGAATAAATATGAGCTCCAAATGGTTGGGTGGAACAACATTGGAACATTTCGATTGCGAAGGAGATGTCTGCTCAGAATGCTTGCGATAGGAAAAATCAACGTACGCGTGCAAATGAACACGATGCTTTTTAAGTTGATAGAGCAATCGCGCACTTGAAAATCACCACATACACCAATGAGTAGTAGTACACTACACCATCTGTTATATCCACATGAGAAAATAAAGAATCCCTGAAAAAAAAGAGTCGATGCCAAGCTGTTATATGAGAAATAAGCAAGAAGGGGTGGTTTTCGGTCGTTTTAGGGGGTGCGCATGACTAAAAACTTTTTTCACCCTGTTATTCTTGTTCAGCACCCTCGAAAACGGGGGGAAATAGGTTTCATAACTTTAGCAAAATTTTGCACTTTTTAGGGAAAATCCCGACTCCTATAATAAATACAGTTTGAATTTACAGTTTGTTGGGTATTTCAATGATGTCACGATAGACTTCAAAGGATGATTTCGCTAGTCAAAAAAAGCAACTAGAGGAAGCATTATACTCTTCGCCGATTTACTGAGCTTTTTATATAATTGTTACACATTCTATAGGTTACTCTTCGCATTTTTCTCGTAAATAATGTTAGTTTTTGGACATTCTAAATTTTGTGATACCAACTTTGTTGTGAAAAAAAAAATATATGAAAAAAAAATCACGATGTGAGGGATCGAACCCGGGACCCTTGGATTGCGAGACGAGAGAGAGAGAAGCATTTATTAATGTTTCACAAGGTACAATAATGCGCCATTCCGGAGTCCGGCCCGGAGCCAGCCAGACAACCACGGCGAACATCGCCGAGGTGGGTTGCGAGACGAAACTCTTGCCGCTACACCACCATTTCTTATTACTAAAATTGTTAATGAGTGCAATATATACCATTAGAAAATTTATTGTGATTATTAGGAAACTCACATTAGTAAAATGTATTAAAAAAAAAATAGTGATAGGAAATAACATTTCGCAAGGTTTCTATTTATTACAAACCATAAAAAAATGTAAAAAATATTTTTTTAAATTTTAAATTACTAATAACTTTTTTTATTTACCAATCTATCTTCCTCTAGCTAACACTAAGTTACTCTCCAAATTTCAATACAACCGGATTTTTCTTTCTTGAGTTATCGTGCTTACAAGAAACGTGACGGACGGACAGACAGACAGACGGATAGACGGACGGACGGACAGTTTGAAAGTTGTTCAGAATTCGTTCACTAACATAACGATATAAAATTTTTTTCTCTACGAGCGATATTTACTGATTTAGAAATGTGCCGATCAAATACAATATACTCTTCGTTTTTGCGAAGAGTATAATAACAGGAATAACATTTATCCCTTCAAAAACAATTGGGCTGACAGACAGACGGAGGGACTAGCATTTTTAAAATTGTTAAGAATTCATTTACTAACACAATGATATAATTTTTTTCTCTATGAGCGACATTTATGGTTTTAGAAATGTGCAGATTAAATGTGAGATACTCTTCGTTTCCCTTAAGAATGTCTAGCGCTGTGATACGGGTGTTCTTCAGAGCTCACATCTGGGGGGATCTTTTGTTGTTGTTATTTATAAATAATATTGTCATAGAAACAGAAACGCTACTAGTTACTGACGATACAAATATGTTTTTATGATTCTATAGATTGTACCGACAATATTATGGTCAATTAATAACTGTTTACCATCTGAAGTGGACGTTATAACCCCATTTAACTTACGTAAAAAAGTTCAAAAATAAAGGTTATAAAACTCATATGTATTTTCCAAAAAGTCATATCAGAAAAACAATTGAAAATCGCATATCGGAGATAATATAAACTTTACTTTGATGTATTGTAATGAAACACCCTGTATATTTTTACATCATCTGAAAGGCCATAAAAAATATTTTTAATCATGTATTCTAATGTTCGAGCGACCACCCTGTACAAAGATGTCCAATTGTGACTTATACACATAATAAACGATCCATTTAATTTCAATATCTAATGGAAAATGTACATTTATATATTAAGGAGATCCGATTAAAAAAATTGATCTTGGTAAATTCTATTCGAAGTTATCCTTTAATAGTCACTAACCAAGTCTATAGTAATCTCTGTTTTAAGTATACTATGATTATTTAAAATCCTTAAAAAACATAAAAACACTATTTTCGCAGTAAATCGAGTAAAATCTCAAACTGTATCAAAAGATTATATATTTTGTTTTACTTGAAAAAATTGAATTTAAAGAGTAGGGGAAAAACGATACTCTTAATAATCACATGGAAAAATTGAAAAACAGTAAATTATTGAAACACACGTTTATTTGCATTTATTTGTATTACTTTCAATAAAATTTTTAGGTTTTACCGCTTCAAAATGAAATGAAAGAACCAAAGAAATTCAAGTCACCATTAGGGGTGTTGAATGTAGGAATGAGTATCGTTACGGTACTTTACATAGTTGTAGGTTTCCTTGCTTATTTACACTATGGTGAAGAGATCCAGGGAAGTGTTACTCTCAACTTACCAAAAACTGAAAAGTAAGTATACCTACTAAAGAATATTCAAACGAGAATATGATAACAAAACTATACATAATATTATAGGTAGAAATTGTACAAAGTTACGTTTTAAAAGTCTGTTTTACTATTTGGTTCAACTCAGCAAGACCGAATTTGGGTTCAACGGCGCGACGCTCGCGCCCCAGCAAATATAACTTTTTTTTAAATATACTGTTTTATATAATTATATAACATAATAATAATAATAATAATAATACCAATGACGTCTCAATTATTTGAGGCTCACCGATTATAACTCGCGCGAATCGACCATACATAATAAAAAGAGAAATCCTGTTTGCTGATCTATATATCCTGAATGACACCAACGTAATGCTCAAGAAAACAGAGAAATTGAGCAAATACAAAGATCTCCAAATAAAAGTTAGCAGTTGTGCCAATAATTGTAGGAGCCCTTGGAACTATTAAGAAGGGCTATGACAGGAGCCTGCAATGAGGCTTTGGATACCTGCCAAGTCAACTGAGAGCCCAAAGAGTACAGAGAATTGCACTATTGTGAAATGCGCATATTTTAAGAAAAGTTCTGGACTAGGAGTCTGTGATCTCTTGTTGGGACACTGAGCTGTTGGAGCGGGCATCACCAACGTCACCGAATGGGTCCAATAACCTCGAACGGGCTCCAACAGAGCCGAATATAAAACCCGCGAGGGAATCGGTGAATAGTTGCCAGGTACAGCTGAGAAAATGTGCCACATACTATAATAATTTCTATTGTTCAATCTTGACCTTACCCTTGACATTTGGCAGCTTAAATTTGGACTTACGTCGAGAAAATTCATTAGTTAAATTCTCTTAATTTAAAAAAGTTTAAATTGAAAAAATTAGTAGACAAGTTATCCACTTGGCAATTTCTATGCCTTAATATCGTAAACAGTATTTCTAATCCCTTTCACTACACATAAAAAATAAATATTTCCTAAACTATTAATAGTCCAGTCAATGAATGCACAAAAGGGGATTGTAGAGAACATGGAGGAGAGGAGCATTTCCCTCTTCAAGAATATGTTGGGAGGTAAACATACTAAAAGTCCATTCCTCTAGCCTCGCCGCTTCAGGGGGGGAGGGGTTGGAAAGGTTCCTCTTTTCGATTCTTATAATTCGGAAATGATGCGTCGTACGGAAAAAGGTAATCTATGCAAAATTAAACATATTTAAATTTTCTACGAGAATAAGAATGTCTATATTTATTCTCTTCCTGTATG
Organism: Rutpela maculata; assembly: GCA_936432065.2. Lineage (NCBI taxonomy): Eukaryota > Metazoa > Arthropoda > Insecta > Coleoptera > Cerambycidae > Rutpela > Rutpela maculata. Next base: position 110,467,518 of record OW386285.2, read on the forward strand.
TTATAGTTTACGAGATAAATTAATAAATTAATTAATTAGGTACCTTGAATATTTCTACCAAAGCGGTTCACCGTGGTCTCTTAATAAATCATAGTCACAAAACTATCTTTATTTTACAACACTCGACGTATTTAATAACGTAATATTTTGTCGAAATCTATGCATTTCCTTAAATATACAGTGTGACTCTCTTAAAATGAAGACACCCTTGTAACTTTTTAATTTTGTTTCCGATTTGAATCAAATTTTACTCAAGTATAGGACAAATTAGGATCTACTTATGACTAGAAAAACAATCGCCTGCTACAAAGGCAAAGCCACCTGCGGTACCAAAATAGAAAATAAAAACATTTTGAATGTTAAAAATTCTAAAAAATGCATCGAATCGGCGCCACAAGCGTACATACATCAAAATTTGACTAGGTTATTGATGGGAGATTTCTCATACATAAGCTCATCTGGCAAAGGGGATCCTCAGTTACCGCAATTTGTGTTGGATACGTGAAATTCGCCAAGACCCCCATTTTTAATTTCTTTCAGGATATTTTGGTACCGTAGGTGGCTTTGCCTTTGTAGCAGGCGAATGTTTTTCTGGTCATAAGTAGATCCTGATTTGTTCTATACTTGAGTAAAATTTGATTCAGATGGGAAACAAAATAAAAAAGTTTTAAGGATATCCTCATTTTAAGTGAGTCACACTGTATATTTAAGGAAATGTATAGATTTCGACAAAATATTACGTTAGTAAATACGTCGGGTGTTGTAAAATAAAGATTGTTTTGTGACTTATTAGGAGACCACGGTAAACCGCTTTGATAGAAATATTCAACCTAATTAATTCATTTATTAATTATCTATTTTGGCCGGTGAATATCTCATAAACTATAACAGATAAGAAGAAAATGAATATAAACATTCTTATAGGAAATTTAGTTATGATTAATTTTGCATAGATTACCTTTTTCGGTACGATGCATCGTTTTCGAGTTATAAGCGAAGAATCGATAAAAGGAACCTTTCGACCCCCCCCCCCACCCCCTGAAGCAGCGGGGCAAGCAAGGGGTGGGGACTTTTAGTATGTTTACCTCCTAACTACCCCCAATACATTCCTCCATGTTCTTTCTCTACAACTCTTTCGTTAACTGGACTGTAATCGCATTCATCGATATTTAATAAAATTAAACTACAAATTAAAAAAAAAACCGACACAAATAACATAAAAAATAATATAAAAAAAAATAAATTAACAACTTTAAAAATTATGAAATAATTTTGATTCCATATACGAACTCTTATGATTTATTTAAATCCAGCTTACATTTTATTATGTCCTCGAGATTTGCTTTCTTATACGCATGAATATATCGGGGGCTGCTGTGTCGGGTCTTTTTTTAAATTTGTAATTCAGTTTTATTTTATACTTTTTAAACTAAACATATACATACAACATAGCGTATTATTATATCACGAGTCCCACACAAAACTTTTTAACCTTTCAGCCGACGGGGTCCAATTTTGTATTCTACTAGTCGCACACGGTCTACAAGACCGGTTCTATTATAAATATATTTATGTGTTATATTTAATTTTAATAGAAACTGTATCAAAATCGGATTTCCCGTTGAAGAGATATAAACTTATAGAGAGACAGCCAGGCGACAGACAAACATACAAACATACGAGTCAAACTTTTTGGGTCGGGGGTTAAAACATTAAATTTTTTTAAAAACTCCCGATCAATGTATCTAATCGTACCAGTTTCATATAACCGAATCAAAATGAGACGGAAATCACATTCGGCTACCATAATTGTCTGTACATTTGCAATTTTACTTGTCGGACAATTTTTAAAGAAGTTCAACATGGCGAATTCAAGATAGCCACCAAACATCAAAATCTAATATGGCCTAAAACCTTCTCGACAAAATACTCTTTCAAATAAAAAAAAGTGCATCAAAATCGGATCACCCGTTGAAGAGATATGAAGCCACAGGCAGACAGACAAACAAACATACAAACATACGCGTCAAACTTTTTGGGTCGGGGGTTAACTAACTTCAAACTTTTGGTTATTTTTTGGTGGTGCGTTAATTTCTTGGAGAAGGGTATATTCATTGCGTCGTTCCTATCCGATATAAAACTTATAGTTTAAACCGAATCCTTCACCATTTCTTAGAATGCAACGTATGAGCGAATACACTATACGATCAAATTATAGTGTTAAAACTAATAAATTTTGTCCGCCATCTTGGGACGTCCGCAATATTGAATTTAGTGTGACGTCATTTTATTTTCGTATTCTTCTCAGCAACCCCTTTCAGGTGCATAAAAAATAACTGGTCCGCCATCTTTGGGAGTCCACCATATTGGATTTGGAATGACGTCACTTAGCTAACCATGCATTGTCATCCAAACTAAACGTGTATGCAAAATTTCAGCTCAATCGGTTGGGGATAACTATTTTAAAATTCAGTTGCAAGATTTGACCCACAAGAACAAGGCAAGTTAAATATAAGCTTGTAATCAAGATGGCGACCAAACATCAAAATCTGATATGGCAAAAGCCTTTTCGACAAAATACTCTTTCAAATAAAAAAAAGTGCATCAAAATCGGATCACCCGTTGAAGAGATATGAAGCCACAGACAGACAGACATACAAACATACGCGTCAAACTTATAACACTCCTCTTTTTGGGTCGGGGGTTAAAAAGGAACTATTTTTTATTACCATTGACTTGCTGTAGCTCGTAAACTATTAGTCTTATGGCGCCTGTAACAAAGAACTTAAACTTCACAAGATTGACATTGACATTGACAATCTATGACATGCTGTAACTCGTAACCTATTAGTCCTACGAAAATGAATTTGAAGAGAATTTAGTGCTGAAAAAAAAAGGTCGTTACCATTTTTGTCGTAAAATCAACGGTTTACGAGATGTTTACGTTTGAACTTTTCGCAAAGCTGGCGACTAACGTACACACTCCTCAGACCCCGCTAGCGAAATACTCAGGTAGCCCTACTGATTGGACTACCTATGTGCAGATTTGACCCTATACACAGCCTCATTTGTGGACAAAATAATATCGATTAATTTCGGCAAAACTTCAAAATATAAAATAATAATGAATAGTTAAAAAATTAATTTAATATTCATCGAATAACAAACTGCCTTCGTCAAGACATATTCTACACTATCCATTGTCACTGGTGGTATTAATGTAGGTAATTTCTTTTTTAGGCTAGCCCAGTCCGTTAAATTAGTCATATCATTAGGAATTCTTTTCACATACGCACTCCAATTTTATATCGCTGTTGACATTATTTGGCCAAATGTACAAAAATTCTTGGGACCAGTGAAATATCCTGTTCTCGCAGAATCGGCTTTTAGGTGTTTCTTGGTGATTATAACATGTAAGTATTACACAATACAAAAAAATCAACATACTTATTGGCATTTCATCCCAGGCTGTAGACTGATGTCGTTTTATCGTAATCTCTTGATCAGGCGATACGTCACTTTGATCTCTGAAAAGATGTCACATTGAGGTGAAAATGACGTGATTATGTCACAGCCCCTTTCAATGTACATTTCAGTTTGATGCGCTCGATGAACCAAGAAAATCTATACCTGATTTCATTGTTGAGTATTTAAGCTTTTAAATAATGGTCAATTTATATTGGTTCATCAAGCGCTTCAATATATAAAAAACAAAATCGTTTCCGCGGGAATCGTAGTGGTGTCGATGTTGCGTGCGAATTTAAACCACATATTATCGTGTGTATTGAATAAAAATATGTTTATCCACGACTATCGTATAATCATTGCATCTACATTTAACAATTGACAAATAATGTTAGTCATTATTCCAACCTAACGTATAATGAACATCATTTTATTCTAACGCATATTTGACCAACCAGGAACTAGTTGTTTTCACTCTAACGCACCTTTGACCAATCAGGAACTAGTAATTTTCATAAGGAAACATTTTTTCTATGTTTTCATACAATTTTCGTGTTTGGCGTTTAACACGTCAACATTTTACTGTAAACGAACTTTATTTTTTCACTTTTAAACGATTAAAACAATTAAAATATACCATAATCGTGGATAAATTATAGTATTTAGCTCGAGTATAATGGCTATTACACGCTCGGATTATTTATGACACGCCTTCGGCTCGTGCCGTAAACATCACCCTCGCGAGTAATAGCCATCATTATACGTTCACTGAATAATCTACTATTCCAAAGAACAGTTTTTTATTACTCGTCAAGACATATACTCAGAAAATATAATGACATATGGCCGATGGGCGGAAAAAGGCCCTTATCTACCCTTGTCCTTTACAAAATATAAAGAAATTTGAGGCAAAATAATACGGGAATCTTAATGTCTCTAGATCTCCATTTTCAATGTATGATGACATACGAGATGAGCTGTTGCAGATAGATAAACAATTAATAGACCAACAACACACGGGTTTTAATACCCTCTAGGCTCGGTCACAGAATAATGATCTTTAACCAGATCATTATAGGGTCCGCGCAAATCACTACTTTGATGTTTTCTCAACTCTACAGTTTAAATTATTTAGTGTTTATAAATTCATTTTAGTATAAGATAAAAGTAACTGCTTATTGTCTATGGTTTTTATATGGCACCATCTATAAATAATTCCTAGAACGAACTAGGTGGTTAATGCATAAAATCATTCAATCTGAAAAAAATACGTTACAAGTAGGTCAAATTGATGTAACAAACTGATGTCAAAATTTCGTCAAAAAGATAACGTTACAGACACATATCACTTATTTGTCCTACGACGTCGTTGATAGAAAATGACGTAGAAAAATATTTGGGATCTTGCACCTTTTATAAAGAATAATAAACAATTTTAAATGAATTGAACAAACAGAATGTCACTAACTATATATTTTTTTTTTAGTTATTTTGGCAGAAGCTATTCCTTTCTTGGGACTATTCATATCATTAGTAGGAGCAGTGAGTAGTACTGCGTTAGCGTTACTTTTCCCACCCATTTTAGATCTTGTGACTTGCTTCACATACGGCACACTTTCCCCAGTGATCATCGTTAAGGATGTCTTTATTTTACTCATAGCTTTTGTGGGAATGCTGACTGGAGGATATGAAAGTATAAATTCTATTGTCCATGCTTTCGGAACAATCGGAAAGGATTAAGACTGGTAGTGATTAGTTGACAATTGAAAGGGAGATTATGGTATACCTTAAATAATATTTATTTTGTACATTATGTATTATATAAGTATATAGTATTTTACAATATTATGTAATTTTTTATTTTCGTGATATCATGTGAGATATTTTTGATATTCTTTACGTGTTTCATTACTAAAGTTTACCTCTTTTCCGTTTTGACCCTTCTATGACCATTCCCAAATAGCACAAGTAGTTGTATTTTGGTCATCATCATGTAGCTATAAAGGATGGCTATTTGGCTATAGTGGCGGTTATTAAAACTGAATTATTACGTTTTGAAGACGTACTGGTGACGAAAATGGGGAGTCATATCTTGGTCATCAAAACGCAACTGGAGCCAAATGGCCATAACGCATGTGCAACTCATTTGGTTCTCTTTTTGATTTTTGTGGCTGCTTTATTACTACCCAGTAAGCACACACACGTGTATCTAACGTCATTTGGTTGAATACACGTTAGTAGGTTGATTTTTACACTTGTAATAATTGGTTGAATATTCAACAATACGTTTTTTCAACGTTAATTAACGTTTAATTAACGTGAAACGTGAAACATTTGGCCGTTGATTCAACGTTGTTTCTGGTATATTTTCCACGTGTTATTCACGTTAGTGTGCTTACTGGGTAGTTATGAAATGGCTCTTATGGCGAAAGGCGTGATGTATCTACTTCACCGTGACTAAATCATGACTTTTAGGCATAAAATAAAACAAGAACACTATTATGGTCATTTTTGGCTTTAAGCAGGTGTTGTTAGATAAAATGGACGTCTATCATACTAGTTTGTTAATCTTTAAAATTACATGAACATCATAATTGCATATATGGTCAATCAAGAGGGTTAAATTTTATCAACGCACGAATTTTTTCTGTAAACTTATATAAAATAGTCATAAAAACAAAGGGACCTTCAGAAATCCCTAAATTTTAGGTATAATTAAATTAATTTGAAATATACCTATACATATAAACATTTTGTAATTTCAAGAACCACAATCGATTGCATGGTTATTAAATCTTATTAAAATATCGAATTAGTAAATCAAAATGTTATTTTATAGGTACAATTAATAAAGTATATTGGCCAAACTATTACCAGAAAATTGGTCGAAGTGGTTAGCGAGTTTTCGCATCAAAATACGGCTAAACTATGAAAGACATAACGTCTCTTTTTACTTTTCTTTTAGCTGCCTTTGTGTGGAACGGGTTACTTTGTATTTTGACCTTTGTTTATCCAACGTTTTTACATTTCCTTTCTCCAACAAAATTAAAATTTGTAACTAAAGTTTCTGAAAATGTATTACGTGGGCGAAACCATCGAGGAGCAAATTTGCCTTAGTGCAGTTCCTTCAGTTGGGTAGGTAGTAAACAGCCAAACAGCCAACTGTACTGGTCAAATACAAAAGCATACCTACATTTTTTACTAATCCGCAGTCAAAACCAGACTCAAAATAGTCCCAGCATCCGTGTACAATAAAAAGGGATAATAGTACAATGTTAATGATGACTAGAGCCATAGAAAATGGAATGTCAGCATTGACACTGATACAGAAGATAGGTTGACACTTCCACTTTGACAATCCAAATTATTTATATTATAAATGTATAAGCTTTTGTAGACACAAACGTCAACGAAAACACCCCGTGAAAAGTGTTCTGCCGCTATATAAATACCTAGGTACTCTTTGAACTTACTTTTAGGCGACATTCCTTTTCCAATAATATGTGGAACTTTGCCTATATTTTCTTTTACATTTCATTCTTATTTTTCTGTTGATATAAAACTTATTTGCGTAGGTATGTATCAAGTTTTCAACATTATTAATACCTGTTTTTAGGTTAGATTTTATCTTGCCGTTTGGCCTCAATTTAGATTTTAATGTGTACAAAATTACTTCTAAAATAGTCATTTAATAAGAAAGTTTTTTCATTATTATTTCAGTCATGATTCGATGAGATGAGAAAAAAACCTAACTAATATAGTCATGTTCAGGGCTAATTTTTTATTAATAATTTGGATATCAACACTATATTAATACCAAAAACCTTGTCAACATATTATAGCCATTTTATAGCTAGAATGAGTAGAATGGCAGTATTAGGAATTAATATTGTTGCTATTTAATTACTTGCTCATATATGACATCTTGAAAACGATTTTATAACCAAACCTGCATGGCGATAAGATCCTCTGCAGTATTAGAAATATAAGCTAAAGTGTATCATCAGAGAAGCCAAACTGATAGAGACAGAGCAGTTAGCAATCTACGGTAAGTAGAAAGGGGTTAAGCTTAAACCCTCAGGCGTTTTCGCGTGTTAGGACGACAAGTGATTATAAAGGATTCTCAGTAGATCCTCAAGTCTGTTATTCATATAATCGATCAGAGCTCAGAGCTCGAAAATTAATGGGAGTAATTCTATAAAAGTAAGTAAGAAATTAAGAAGTGAGTAGAGTAACAAGTAGTGTTTAGAGATACGACAAAGTGCATCGTCAAAATGTAGATTGGAGAGAGCAGCAAGCAATCTATGGTAGGTATAACTTTATCCCGTTATCGTCTATTATAGGACTCTGGTCCTTGGTGTCTCATATAAATTTAAACGAACCGCACTCAGAGTAGACAAGCCATCCTATGTTGGAGGAGTGACTAAGCACCTTTAGTAAAAAATAAATTTAATGACGTCCTTCAGACGAGCGGTGGTGAGTTCATCTACAATTTCAAGAGCTGTCCCAGGTTGTTACGATTAGAGGAAGTTCTGCAGAGACAAATCTGTCATGGACTAGTGTTCCCATTATCTAACATACATGGTCTGTCCATACAAATATAATCTTGCACTTTTTTTGTTCCTATTATTACAGATTTTATCAATGATTCCTGCACAGAGAAAATCACAATAATTAAAAGGTGACAGAAGAGGTGTTTCTGATCTGGTATGATTTTCTCAAATTGAAATTAAAAGAGTTTGTATATCAAATTTTCAAAATATTGTAACGTGTTTCCACCCCTAGGAAACCGCCCTTGCAAAATCCGTGGGTTCCAAAAATTATAACAAGAAATAACCACTAACACACTTTATTAAATAATTTACTGGATACTTCACAATACTATTATTAACTTAAATGCACTTTACTGACTAAAAATAACAATGTTTATCACTTTGTAGTCTTAACCTCACTTGTCAATTCAAAAACTTTTCTTCCCGCCGATGATGTGGCCTTATATACCTAAAAATGACAGATCCCGAACTTTCTGTGATGACGCCACCATTATCTAGATAGTTCGAGAAATGTCATCACTCTAGAGCTTCTAGTAGGTTTTTTCTCTAGTAGGTGCAAATCTCTACATTCAGACATCCGAACTAATTGAATTCTGTGTTGCCTACATTCTGGGGTTGCAACACATAACACTGCCCCCTCCTTGAGCCTGAACGTCTCGGTCAGGCAATTCAGCCTCTTTCACATACTTCGTCAGTCTATCCAAGTGTACGATCTTCATCTTAGACTTTTTGCTTCGTCGAATCCGATAGATGACATCAATAATTCGGGTAATAACAGTATACGGTCCATCCCAAGGAGGTTGAAGTTTCGGGGATCTTCATTCCTTCCACTGTGGGTTGTACAGCCAAACCAGATCCCCCACTTTGAATCCCCCTGTACTGGCATTCTGATCATAATGAGCCTTCAATCGGTTACTAGCTTTGGTCATGTGCTCTCGGTCATTCTTCGACTGTTCTCGACTTTCATTTCTGTAGTTGCTCATGGAAAGTGGTTCCCCACTGGCAGCACAATTCTTACACTTGCGACACCAGGCCTCCACATCCTGGCGACTATTAACCCAATAGAATCGTTCCCGTGCTCTACTCAATGTCCTGTTTATCCCGAAGTGTTTGCTGGACGTTTCATTATGCACTTCCTGTAGTACTTCTGGTACATGACACCTGGGAATCACTAGACGCATGGCAACCTGCTTCCCATCCGGGCTTTCCCATGCTCTCCTCAAAAGTCCGTCTACGACCGTAAGTAAATCCCTTTCTGACCATAATGCCTTCAGCCCCACTTCTTTGTTGGAAACATCCTTCTATACTGGACGCGTTCCCTCTTCTTTTGCCCTCAACCTTGTTTGGCAATTTTTCCACCTGAAGGTAGCGCTTGCAATTTTCCTTGTCTGGTTTTCTGGATAGTGTAGGAGTTTTGTCAGCTTGCGATGTTACTAGCCTTGTTTTCTGGCATTGGTCGTTCACTTTTGACAGAATAAATTCTTCGTTCCCAATCCATAAGACTCGCTTTCCTACGTCAACAATAAATCCATACTGTTCCATGATGTCCAGTCCCAAAATGAAGTCATCTGTGATGTCAGCCACGATGACCCTGTGGTCGAACCTTAAATGTCCAATCTGCAAACCCAGGTCTACTTCTCCATGAACCGTAGCTCTGTCTCCCGTAGCTGTCCGGACGATGACTTCATTTTGCCTCTTGTTAATCTTCATACCCGATATAAATCCTGGCCGTACTATTGATGACGTAGTACCTGTGTCGATGGTAAACAAACATTTTCTTCCATTCACATATCCTTGTAACACCAAACTGCTTGCAATTCTTCGAAGCTGGGAAATCTTTATTTCTCTGGGGGCACTGAATTCTCTAGTCAGCACAGCCCCCCTGGTGTAGTTTTCCTGCTTCTTTTCAACATTCACAGCATTTACTCGACTCTCCGAGTTCTGCTGTCGACAGTCTCGTTGCATGTGTCCAACCTTGCCGCAGTTGTAACATGTAATACCTCCGCTCGGCTTTCCTTTATTTTGTCGTTTTTCCTGCTTACCGAGGCCATCCAATTTGTCGAACAATAATTTGGTGAACATTTTCTGCATCTCAGTCAACATGGGGTTCTGGTTCGCTTCTGGTTGCGATTCTTCGAGAGTCACAGATCGCACTCTCGACCTTGGAGTATCCCTGTAAGCGGCTTCTACTTCCAGTGCACGCACCAAAGCTTCGCTACTACTTTGGTGTCTTGTCAGCCTCAGAACTCGCCTGACCTCTTCGTCCTTTATGCCATCTAAAAAGGCCCCTACGGCTAATTGTTCCTGAAATTCTCTAGGTGCACTCGAATATGCCAGGTGTGCCAGTCTCTCTATGGCAGCCTCGAATTCTTGTAAACTCTCTCCAGCCTTTTGTGTTCGTGATTTTAGTTGGGCCTGGTATACTTGGGCGAGATGTTGATCGCCATATCTCAAGTCCAATGCAGCTTCCAAGACTTTGAAGTCCCTTTGTTTCTCCACTGGGATAGTCTTTAAATGTTTGGATTTACAGGTGCACACTGTTTAAAATATTTGAGGTTTCATTCTGATATGATTTTTGCATTTAAATTAGATCCGAATGCATACTGATAAAGACTTATATAATTTACTGTAGGAACAACAAATAAATACTCGTAGAAACTGCTCTCATCAATCCTCTTGAAGGAATACTAAATATGTACCTGGAATTTCCGACCATATCGTAACATGTAGTGAACAATTTGTTACGGATCAAACCTCATCACAATTATATTCGGAAAACAGCATAAATACTGTTAGAAATTGATCGCATATAACCCCATTCGAAATGATTAAACTTGTATTTGTAATTGCAGTTGAAAACTGACCTTCCTTTTTACCCATTCAAACAAATGAAAACACATTTAATATATTACTGAAAAAAAAACCATTAATACTCATAGAAACTGATCTCATAAATCTCCCTATTTAAACATTATAATTTGTAATCTTCAATTGCAAATCAAAACTGTTCTAACCTAATGCAGCTCGTTTCTTATCGAAACACTTGCCATTTAACCACGAAAAGCCGCACGTTTTACATTAGATAGTGTTCTCATAAATTCTCATTGAGATAGTATAAGTAAATATCTGGATTTACAAATAGATACTGTTTAAAATATTTGGTTGCTTTATTCTGATATAATTTTCATATTTAAATTAGATCCGAATCTTTACTGATAAAGACTTATATAATTTACTAGAGGAACAACAAATAGATACTCGTAAAAACTGCTCTCATCAATCCTCTTGAAGGAATACCAAATGTGTACTTGGAATTTCCGACCATATCATAACATGTAGTGAACAATTTGTTACTGATTAAACCTCTTCACAATTATATCTGGAAAACAGCATAAATACTTTTAGAAATTGATCGCATATAACCCCATTCAAAGTGATTAAATTTGTATTTGTAATTTCAGTTGAAAACTGACCTTTCTTTTTACCCATTCAAACATATGAAAACACATTTAATATATTACTGAAAAAAAAAACATTAATACTCATAGAAACTGATCTCATAAATCCCTATTCAAACATTATAATTTGTAATCTTCAATTGCAAATCAAAACTGTTCTAACCTAATGCAGCTCGTTTCTTATAGAAACACTTGCCATTTAACCACGGAAAGCCGTACGTTTTACATTAGATACTGTTCTCATAAATTCTCATTGAGATAGTATAAGTAAATGTAAAGACTTATATAATTTACTAGAGGAACAACAAATAGATACTCGTAGAAACTGCTCTCATCAATCCTTTTGAAGGAATACTAAATGTGTACTTGGAATTTCCGACCATATCATAACAAGTAGTGAACAATTTGTTACTGATTAAACCTCATCACAATTATATTCGGAAAACAGCATAAATACTTTTAGAAATTAATCGCATATAACCCCATTCAAAGTGATTCAACTTGTATTTGTAATTGCAGTTGAAAACTGACCTTTCTTTTTACCCATTCAAACAAATGAAAACACATTTAATATATTACTGAAAAAAAACATTAATACTCATAGAAACTGATCTCATAAATCCCTATTCAAACATTATAATTAGTAATCTTCAATTGCAAGTCAAAACTGTCCTAACCTAATGCAGCTCGTTTCTTATAGAAACACTTGCCATTTAACCACGGAAAGCCGCACGTTTTACCTTAGATACTGTTCTCATAAATTCTCATTGATGTAGTATAAGTAAATGTTTGCTGCTCCATTCTGGTAGAAACTGATAGAAATTTCAGCAGCAGCTTTACTCCAGGCTCCAGTAGAGGGAGCTGTATACGTGTCGCTAATTCATATCTACTCTAATGTGACCTAAGGAACTGACGTGTGTTTGTTAAATTAAAAGTAAAGCAGTCTCTTTCACTGCCAACTCATTCATTGCTTCTAGGCTAGAACAAGAACACCCGAGGAAATAAGGACTTTGCAGTATTTTGTGTTTACCACAATATTAGTATTTCTATTTGAAATATGCAATTTAAACTGTACATTTGTCGGCATGCATATCCAAATTAATACTAATAAAAAAGCAAAATGGAAGTTTACAATAAAAATACATCTGTAAAATATACAATTGAAACTGTACATTTGTTGACATGTATATCCACATTAATACTAATAAAAAGACAATGTTGAAATTTACAATAAAAACATGTTGATAAATGGTGTGTTATATACGATAGATACTGGAGAAATTACGGACTGGACTCTTATGATATTACTTATAGAAAAGTTTAGAATCTCGTTAAAGTTGTATCTGTAATTCCATATGTTTACAGATATAAGGGCAAGGGTGCATTTGCAGACACTAAACTGTAGATTTGTTGATGTATATTTCATATAAGTACTCATGAAAGGGCAACATGATAATTCCAAATAGCTCATTCGGAATTACTGTTTCATAACCGATTTAAAACTTAATAAAACAGATAAAATCCTGTCTGTATAATAATAATATAACTTATAGGAACGATAAAACCGCATCACTTTTTTTTTTATAAGTTTCTATGTGGAATTTTTGGCAGGGTAGCCACTAACACACTTTATTAAATAATTTACTGAATACTTCACAATACTATTATTAACTTAAATGCACTTTACTGACTAAAAATAACAATGTTTATCACTTTGTTTTCACTTTGTAGTTTTAACCTCACTTGTCAATTCAAAAACATTTCTTCTCGCGGAGAATGCGGCCTTATATACCTAAAAATGACAGATCCCGAACTTTCTGTGATGACGCCACCATTCTTTAGATAGTTCCAGAAATGTCATCACTCTAGAGCTTCAAGTAGGTTCTTTCTCTAGTAGGTGCAAATCTCTACATTCAGACATCCGAACTAGTTGAATTCTGTGTTGCCTACATTCTGGGGTTGCAACACATAAAAATATGATAGTGCTTTTGTAATAACTTATTTACTTGAGACTTAAATCTAAACTAATCATCTATTATTATTAACAACAGGCATCATATTTCCATTGATATTATTGTTGATATGTAAATATCATGACTTTAAATTTTAGTCTTCAAGTTATGCTGTTGACTTTTGTTGAAAATAATGTTTTTTCGTCATTGATGAGTTTATCCTTGATTGCATTATTCCTTTAAAGGAAAATTATAATTAAATGTAATTGCGTTCACCAGCATACGCTAGTATTCTACAATAAGTAACTGAACATCTGTAGTGCGCATTATAAAAAATAATGAATGGGATCTTGAGCTATTCCTGATAAAATATCAACAAAATCCGAATAAAAATTATTAATTTAACTTTTCTGATAGAAATGATGTGTTTCTATGGAGTGTAAAACATTAGCAGAGAATACATAAAACTTTAATTTTGAGATTAGTAATTGGCGATTAATAGTCTCCAAAGGCTTTGGAGAAATTGAGCAGCTCAAGCCCACTAATTAACTTTTTGTCAAATGGTGTAAAGAAATCATCAATTACTAGTTCTAATGAGCAAGATGCATGAATTTTAAAAATGCATTAATTTATTATTTTTTCATTATACATATTATATAAGCCGAGTATATAATAAAAGGAAACTACAAAAAAAAGTTATTTTGTAAAAAAAAATCATTTTAAAATTCAAATTTTGTCGGAACAAAACCACGTGACTATAAACGGTACTGATGTCATCTGGCATAACGTTTTAGTTTCATCCATAGACCGCAGATTTCTAAATTCACCGGTGGAGCGCATCAGTAAGAAATAACATTATATGATTGGCTAATTTGAAAAACACAGCCAATCAGCTTCGTATTTTATCCACCCAGCGGTAAATTTAGAAAAGTGACAAGTTTGATAGCTTTTGACAGTTTACATCTGCTAGTGCTGAAATATTAAATTGTGTGTTAATTAAATGTTAAATTTTAGTCTGCTGACCTTTAAATATCGATTTGTTTATTTTTGTAAAAATTATTAGTGTATTAATTTATCTAAGTGGTAAAAATGACGAACAGCGACTTTGTGCAAGCTCAAAGTGACAATTTGCCGAAAATCGACGTGTTTATGATGAGCAATTTTTTGGTAATAATACCGATTATATCAGTGCAGAAATGGGAGGTGGAAAAGCGACAAGGATGCATCATTCATTGTTCGTAACAATAAATTTGTTTACGCTCACTTTTATCCTTTTACTGCAGTTAGATTTAGATACCTAACCTCAGAATATGTAAACATAATGCATTATTTTAATATTTTTATCAACATTAACTATTGTTTTTCGTCTCAGATTATATAACTTTTTTATATTAAATAGTTTGCCACCACTAAGTACATAGATTAAATATCTGGTGAAAATAATACTAATAAACATTGCCAATGCTAAATGCCGGATGACGTCACACGCAAATGGCGGGAAACTTGCTTCGTTTGAACGTGTCTAAATTCTCAGCGAAACTAAATTATTTTTTTATCCTTTAATTCCGATATAAAAAAAATAAAAAATACATAGAAAATAACGCTTTTTAGTGATCTATTATTCGGTGATGTCAAAAAAATTTATGCATTTTGCTCATTGTGTTAGAAGTGCTGAAATTCTGAAAAAAAAAAACGAATTGACAAATGGGAATTACGTTACTTCTTGGTACAAATTCGTAAAGTCCAAATAAGACTTTTTCTTCTATGTTGGAAATGGAGAGTAACCCAACTAGCACAATTAGTTGCTGGAACGTAGCGATGACTATTGTAGGTACCTTAAAGTCACAAGTCCGTAACAGGAGCGTTCCCCAAAATGGGGAATATTTTTTGGTTACCGCAACGTTCCGGCCATGTCCCCGGAACTTGTCCGGTTACGTTCCAGTGGCGTTATGGAGTGTAAACTGCGACTTTCGGTTAACTTTACCACACTTTATCAAATTAATGTTGCCTGCTTTGTCTTGCAACTGATTTTATTATACTTGTATTTCATTCCTACATATGATCCCTGTCAAAAAATCCTTTTTCAAACTTATAGATAATTATACATTTTTTATGGGTAGTCATAAGAGCCTATCTGGTTTACAAGGTTTTATACAGAACATTAATTTTGCCATATAGAAATTATATTGGGATGAATAAGTATCTAAAGGAGTCTTAATTGAGTTGGAATACCCATGTTGTTATTGATATGTTTCCATAAGTGTTCATACTAAAAACAGTTTTTATACGGCATTACAACTTTTAATTTGATGTTTTGAATAGTGTTGAAACTGAAAAGATTTCATCAGTAAAATCAAATACGAGTTCTGTAATCTTTTTTAAGATACAATTAGTATAGGTATGGTTTTTGTAAGATCTGAGGGGTTGTTATCAGTTTTAGTTTATATAATAATTTAATGAGGATTTATAAGGATAGGTATTAAAAAGTATTAATAAGGAATTACATCGAATAAATTTGTGACTTTTTTTGGGATCTGAAGAGTAATGAAATTGAAAAGATATACTAAGGAGTTCCTAGTAGACATTTTATACATTTTTATAAGGATATATTTGTACTTATTTTTATAAGAATTCAAGGGTACATATCAGTTTAGTTTATATAAGAATTTAATGGAAACGTGTAAGGATGCATGTTAAAAAGTATGAATAAGGTATTATCGAACGCTTTTGTGAGTTTTTTTTGGAATCTGAAGAGTAATGAAATTGAAAAGATATACCAAGGAGTTCCTAGTAGGCATTTTATACATTTTTATAAGGATATATTTGCACTTATTTTTATAAGACTTCATGGGTCCATATCAGTTTAGTTTATATAATAATTTAATAAGGATTTTTAGGGACATCTATTAAAAAGTATTAATGATTTACAACTATTAATTTGATAAGTGTTCATGGGGTCCCAATAGTGGTAAAACTAATAATGTTTCATCAGGAAACCAGGGATGAATTTTATAACATTTAATAAGAAATAATTAGTATATGGTTTTTATAAGATTTGAAGGGTTATTATTAGTTTAGTTTTATATAAGAATCTAATAAGGATTTCTCAGTGCACCCATTGAAAAGTATTATTTACAACTATTAATTTGAAAATTTATCATGGGATTTCAATATAGTAGTCAACCTAAAAAAGTTACAACACTTACTAAACTAAACTTTCTAATACAATAGATTTCATATAATTTACATTAAAATCCATTGTAAGTATATATACATTGTATTTTATTGCCATAAAAGCATAAAAGCAAAAAATTCTTACAATAAATCTCAAGCGAGGAATATACATTAAAAACTCACAGAATCTATAAAATGTTCGTGTTTCAAACGCCATAAAAACTTATAAATACTTATAGGCCTTGTACTGAGAATTTACATTAATATCTTTCAAATTCATATAAAAACCTATAAAACTTCGCAATTTAATTACTATAAATACTTATAAATATACTGATAGACTTCATTCAGGGAATTAACTTTAAAACCCCATTGCATATCTTCATAGAATTTTATAAAAACTTCGTGTTTATTATTAAAACGTGCAAGTGTTGATAGACTTCAGGCAAGGAATTTACATTCAAAACACATTTCAAGTACTTCAAAAACTTAGACACATCTGAACCATAAAATCTTCGTATTTCAAATACCATATAAGAACTTACAAATACTGATAAGCCTCGTATAGAGAATTTTCATTAAAAATACTTTTCATATACATATAAAATATCTATAACACTTCATATTTCAATTACCATGAAAACGTATAACTATATACTGATAGACTCCATATAGGGAATTACGTTAAAAACCCATTGTACGCAGCAAATCTTATAAAAACTTCGTATTTCCTATTAATATATGCAAATGCTGATAGACCTCAGGCAAGGAATTTACATTAAAACCACATCTCAAATAGCCCTATGAAACCACATTCAGAACTTATAAAAAACTTTGTATTTCAAATACTATAAAAACTTAAATATACTAATACATGTAACTACCCTGCCAAAAATTCCACATAGAAACTTATAAAAAAAAAGTGATGCGGTTTTATCGTTCCTATAAGTTATATTATTATTATACAGACAGGATTTTATCTGTTTTATTAAGTTTTAAATCGGTTATGAAACAGTAATTCCGAATGAGCTATTTGGAATTATCATGTTGCCCTTTCATGAGTACTTATATGAAATATACAACAAATCTACAGTTTAGTGTCTGCAAATGCACCCTTGCCCTTATATCTGTAAACATATGGAATTACAGATACAACTTTAAAGAGATTCTAAACTTTTCTATAAGTAATATCATAAGAGTCCAGTCCGTCCTTTCTCCAGTATCTATCGTATATAACACACCATTTATCAACATGTTTTTATTGTAAATTTCAACATTGTCTTTTTATTAGTATTAATGTGGATATACATGTCAACAAATGTTCAGTTTCAATTGTATATTTTACAGATGTATTTTTATTGTAAACTTCCATTTTGCTTTTTTATTAGTATTAATTTGGATATGCATGCCGACAAATGTACAGTTTAAATTGCATATTTCAAATAGAAATACTAATATTGTGGTAAACACAAAATACTGCAAAGTCCTTATTTCCTCGGGTGTTCTTGTTCTAGCCTAGAAGCAATGAATGAGTTGGCAGTGAAAGAGACTGCTTTACATTTAATTTAACAAACACACGTCAGTTCCTTAGGTCACATTAGATTAGATATGAATTAGCGACACGTATTCAGCTCCCTCTACTGGAGCCTGGAGTAAAGCTGCTGCTGAAATTTCTATGAGTTTCTACCAGAATGGAGCAGCAAACATTTACTTATACCACATCAATGAGAATTTATGAGAACAGTATCTAAGGTAAAACGTGCGGCTTTCCGTGGTTAAATGGCAAGTGTTTCTATAAGAAACGAGCTGCATTAGGTTAGGACAGTTTTGACTTGCAATTGAAGATTACTAATTATAATGTTTGAATAGGGATTTATGAGATCAGTTTCTATGAGTATTAATGTTTTTTTTCAGTAATATATTAAATGTGTTTTCATTTGTTTGAATGGGTAAAAAGAAAGGTCAGTTTTCAACTGCAATTACAAATACAAGTTTAATCACTTTGAATGGGGTTATATGCGATTAATTTCTAAAAGTATTTATGCTGTTTTCCGAATATAATTGTGATGAGGTTTAATCAGTAACAAATTGTTCACTACTTGTCATGATATGGTCGGAAATTCCAAGTACACATTTAGTATTCCTTCAAAAGGATTGATGAGAGCAGTTTCTACGAGTATCTATTTGTTGTTCCTCTAGTAAATTATATAAGTCTTTACATTTACTTGTACTATCTCAATGAGAATTTATGAGAACAGTATCTAATGTAAAACGTACGGCTTTCCGTAGTTAAATGGCAAGTGTTTCTATAAGAAACGAGCTGCATTAGGTTAGAACAATTTTGATTTGCAATTGAAGATTACAAATTATAATGTTTGAATAGGGATTTATGAGATCAGTTTCTATGAGTATTAATGTTTTTTTTTCAGTAATATATTAAATGTGTTTTCATATGTTTGAATGGGTAAAAAGAAAGGTCAGTTTTCAACTGAAATTACAAATACAAATTTAATCACTTCGAATGGGGTTATACGCGATCAATTTCTAACAGTATTTATGCTGTTTTCCGAATATAATTGTGATGAGGTTTGATTAGTAACAAATTGTTCACTACATGTTACGATATGGTCAGAAATTCCAGGTACATATTTAGTATTACTTCGAAAGGATTGATGATAGCAGTTTCTACGAGTATGTATTTGTTGTGCCAATAGTAAATTATATAAGTCTTTATCAGTATGCATTCGGATCTAATTTAAATATGAAAATTATATCAGAATAAAGCAACCAAATATTTTAAACAGTATCTATTTGTAAATCCAGACATTTACTTATAATATCTCAATGAGAATTTATGAGGACAGTATCTAATGTAAAACGTGCGGCTTTGCGTGGTTAAATGGCAAGAGTTTCTATAAGAAACGAGCTGCATTAGGTTAGAACAGTTTTGATTTGCAATTGAAGATTACAAATTATAATGTTTGAATAGGGATTTATGAGATCAGTTTCTATGAGTATTAATGTTTTTTTTTTCAGTAATATATTAAATGTGTTTTCATTTGTTTGAATGGGTAAAAAGAAAGGTCAGTTTTCAACTGCAATTACAAATACAAGTTTAACCACTTCGAATGGGATTATATGCGATCAATTTCTAACAGTATTTATGCTGTTTTCCGAATATAATTGTGATGATGTTTGATCAGTAACAAATTGTTCACTACTGTTCCGTGTGGAAATTCCAGGTACATATTTCGTATTACTTAGAAAGGATTGATGATAGCAGTTTCTACGAGTATGTATTTGTTGTGCCAATAGTAAATTATATAAGTCTTTATCAGTATCCATTCGGATCTGATTTAAATATGAAAATTATATCAGAATAAAGCAACCAAATATTTTAAACAGTATCTATTTGTAAATCCAGACATTTACTTATACTATCTCAATGAGAATTTATGAGGACAGTATCTAATGTAAAACGTGCGGCTTTCCGTGGTTAAATGGCAAGAGTTTCTATAAGAAACGAGCTGCATTAGGTTAGAACAGTTTTTATTTATTTATTTAGAAGAAGAAAGAAACAGGTTACAAACCTAATTACATGTTTCTTGAGGGGGGACTACAGGCGATATAACCCGCTGGAGCCAACCCGGGCGACACGCTTCGAAGACCGGGTTTTGATTTGCAATTGAAGATTACAAATTATGATGTTTGAATAGGGATTTATGAGATGAGTTTCTATGAGTATTAATGTTATTTTTTTCAGTAATAAGTATATTAAATGTGTTTTCATTTGTTTGAATGGGTAAAAAGAAAGGTTAGTTTTCAACTGCAATTACAAATACGTACAAGTTTAATCACTTCCAATGGGGTTATATGCGATCAGTATTTCGAATATAATTGTGATGAGGTTTGATCAGTAACAAATTGTTTACCACATGTTACGATATGGTCGGAAATTCCAGGTACATATTTAGTATTCCTTCGAAAGGATTGATGATAGCAGTTTCTATGAGTATGTATTTGTTGTTCCAATAGAAAATTTGTCTTTATCAGTATGCATTCGGATCTACTTTAAATACAAAAATTATATCAGAATGAAACAACCAAATATTTTAAACAGTATCCACTTGCAAATCCAAACATTTAAAGATATATTTTAATGAGAACCAATCAGAACAGTATCTAATGTCAGTGATGGTCCGCTAAAGGGCCAACCTTTTGTGTTTGTAGGGTAGATAATGTTCTGATGGATTCTCATTATAATATTATCTTTAAATGTTTGGATTTACAGGTGGACACTGTTTAAAATATTTGAGGTTTCATTCTGATATGATTTTTGCATTTAAATTAGATCCGAATGCATATTGCTACCCATGAAGTTATATGAATTTATAAATTGACGTTGATAAATGAAAATGGAGTTACAGGCTAATCCGGATATTGTAAGCAAACTAGGAATTATTTTAACCATATACTATATTATATATACTGTGAAAAAGAAGAGAAGGTTGAATAAACGCATTTTTTAAAATTGTTTTATTTCAGTACTATTTTATTTGTTTACCTGTTAATGTTTCCCAAAAAACAATAAAAGTTCAACATAATGTAAGAGTGCAAAATTACTTCATAACATCAATTAAAGTTCTGAAGTGAACTAGTAAGTGGAAAGGCGAGTTTGCAAAAAAAGTTCCAGTCCTAACTTTGCCCATATCTTAGTCTTAATTTTTTCCCTAAACCTGTCTTATGTCTTAAGATTTTTAACAGGTTTATAACCTTCTTTGTCCTAAGCTGGTCCTAAAATAGCATAACAGACCAATAGAGTAGCCGCTGATCCACATACTCCGTCCTTCATAGCGTCAGATTGTCAATTGTCAATTTATTTGTTTACGCTTAAACTAACCTAGTTTTAACTTTTTCAGTATTTGTGTGAATTTCATTGTTGAACTTTGAAATGAATCCAACACAAAAAATGGCCGTATACACTGCAATGTTGTTGGCGTCAGCAGCAGTGTGCGTAATGCATTTTACGTCACGACGGAGGCGTGAGCGTAGATTTAAAGTTCGACTTATGAATAGAAACCGAAAACGTGAAGGGCAGTACTACACGTTAGTGAAATGTATGTTGACGGAAGAGGTAGATATTGAATATATATATATATATATATATATATATATATATATATATATATATATATATATATATATTGACATCCCGAAATTTATTGACATTTGTATAATTGATAGACATGATATTTATATAAAATTATTATATTGATTTTATTGTCGGTTTTAGTCAAAAATTTTTTTTGGCCCATTACAAATCTTCATTCCATGCAACCAGTCCCGTCGCAAATCGTAATTTCTTGCAATTTATTGCCGCAATTTTGACAGGGCGGAGCCTTAATTCAGTCAAATGTATAAAACCTTGTGGAATCATGAGTAAATTCGATTTATTTTTATTACTAGCCAAGCGAAATCCACGTTACATTGCTCATAGTCGCCATCAGTTACTTGGAATATAAGTTGTTGAATAGTTCAACTAAAGGACCCCGCACAATTCTTATGCAAATTGGCGTACCTACAACAGTCAAATTGGCTGAAGTTTTAATATGTTTTATATGTATGTGACTTATTTCCGATCAAAAACCCTCATGGACCCATCTCGATCTATATAGTCTAGTCTCGTCTAGTATTCGAGATACAACTATAAGTAAATTCTTGTAAAATTCTGTATATTTTGTCGAACTTTTAATTTATTGATGGAGTGTTTGTTGTTAGAGGTCAAAGAAGCAATTTCCGAAAGTTTTTCAATTAAAGTTTTTTGATCAGGAAGACACATACTTACTTACTTTATGTAAAAAATGTTTTAGCCAATATGACCAAATATTATTTTCACTTGTTATTTTTCTACAGATTTCCCGGCGCCTTCGCCAACATTTTTCAGACTTTAATTTTTTCTACGCTATTTTTATTAAGTAAAACAACAAATGCTTTTAGTGCAAAATATTATAA
This sequence comes from Rutpela maculata, assembly GCA_936432065.2. NCBI lineage: Eukaryota > Metazoa > Arthropoda > Insecta > Coleoptera > Cerambycidae > Rutpela > Rutpela maculata. The sequence goes on from OW386285.2 coordinate 110,490,132, forward strand.
AAAGCTATTAGAACGAATCACGCACCACAATATAAAATGTATGAAAAAAAACATTAATTCGAACTTATTTAAATTGTACAAAAGGTCAGTCTTGTACATTTCTTGAGCAGTAGTATCTCGGAAACTAGACATAGGATCGAGTTGGGCCCATGAGAGTTTTTGATCAGAAAGTCGAAATCTACAACATATTAAAAATTCAAGCAATTTGACTGTACGCCAATTTACATAAGAATTGTGCGAAAGCTACACAACAATACCTACATAATATACTTACAAAAAAATTTTCCGACCCCCCCCCCCCCCCCCCCGAATAAAAATCCTGGCTACGTCACTGTTATGACAACCTATTTTCTAAATAATTTGCCATCCATCTTAGGGTAGTTGATTTTATACCGTATTTCTGCAATTTCCACAATAACCTAGACCTATCTATCGTTTCAAAGGTGCGCTGCAAATCAACGAACACACTTAGAGTAACCTTTCCCTCACCAATGTCTCTACTCCATTGTTCACACACAAATTGTAAAGCTGACTCGCACGAATGTTTCTCCCTAAATCCATTTTGACCACTACAGACAATTTTATTTAATTCAACGTACTCACGTAATTGTTCACCCACTGCGATTTCGATAATTTTATTAACAACCGGAATTAAATTTGTGGGTCTAGGTATATTCAGATGGTTCGGACGATATCTGTTCTTTTGGCACTGGTACTATGGTATTGTGACGTATTTCCACCCCTAGGAAACCATCCTTGCAAATTCCGTGGGTTCCAAAAATTATAACACACTTTATTAAATAATTTACTGGATACTTCACAATACTATTATTAACTTAAATGCACTTTTCTGACTAAAAATAACAATGTTTATCACTTTGTATTCACTTTGTAGTCTTAATCTCACTTGCCAATTCAAAACTCTCCTTCCCGCTGAGAATGTGGCCTTATGTATCTAAAAATGACAGATCCCGAATTTTATGTGGTGACGTCACCATAGTCATCACTCTAGAGCTTTTAATAGGTTCTTTCTCTAGTGGGTGCAAATCTCTACATTCAGACATCCGAACTAATTGAATTCTGTGTTGTCTACTTCTGGGGGTTGCAACACATAACACTGCCCCCTCCTTGAGCCTGAACGTCCCGGTCAGACAATCCAGCCTCTTTCTCATACTTCGCCAGTCTATCCAAGTGTACGATTTTATCTTCGACTTTTTACTTCTTTGAATCCGATACACAATGTCATTGATCCGGGTGATGACTGAATACGGTCCTTCCCAAGGCGGTTGAAGTTTTGGTGACTTCCCTATCTTTCGTTGTGGGTTGTACAGCCAAACCAGATCTCCTGCCTTGAACCCTTCTGAACTACACTTGCGGTCGTATCGGGCCTTCATTCGGTCATTGTCAATGGTGATTTGGTCTCTAACCAGCTCATGAACATTTCTTAGTCGTTCATTCATTTCATCCACATAGCTGTTCACAGGAAACTGTTCTCCGCCCGGTGTTCTGAAAATCAAATCACACGGCAGTCTGATCTCATGTCCAAATATTACAGGGGCTGGTGTCTGTTTCGATAGAAGCTCGGTATGCCATGACGAAGAACGGTATGTGGAGATCCCAGTCACGTTGATTCTTATGAACCACTTTAGAGAGATGTTCTTTCATGGTCTTGTTACGTCGTTCCACCATTCCATCTGATTGCGGGTGATGGGCTGTTGTTCGTGTTTTGTGCATCCCCAATAACTTGCAGATTTGCTGAAACACCTCTGACTCAAAGTCCCTCCTTTGATCTGAATGCAGCTCCAGGGGTACACCAAACCGACATATCAAATTATCTACCAAGACTTTGGCGACAGTGACTGCTTCTTGGTTTGGAATCGCATAAGCCTCTCGCATAGTCCATGGCAACCAGTATGTACTTGTTACCGTCCTTGGTTACTGGGAATGGGCCGGCTATGTCGATCGCAATCCTCTCGAAAGGAGCTCCGACATTATATTGCTTCATTACACCCCTACTTCTAGTCTGTGGTCGCCGAAGTGTCCACTGGATGCTCCATTATGCACTTCCTGAAGTACTCTCGGTACTCGACACCTGGGAATCACTAGACGCATAACAACTTCCTTGCCATCCGGGCTTTCCCAAGCTCTTTTTAGCAGCCTGTTCATGACTTTAAATGAATCCCATTGGGCCCACAAAGCCTTCAATCCAACTGCCTTTTCCGAAACATCCTTCCACGCTGGTCGAATTCCTTTCTCCTTTGCTCTCAATATAGCCCAAATCTCTGTGCCATTCAGTTGTTCTTGTCTCAGAGCTTCGGTTGTTCAATCATCTGGAACCTCTATTTTAATAGTGTTGACGGCAATTTCTCAACGTGGCGACAGTGCTTGCAATCTTCCTTGCACGGTCTTCTAGATAAAGCGTCTGCGTTCTTATGAGATCTTCCAGGTCGATGTTCGATTTTGAAATCATGCTGTTGCAGCCGTTCTATCCAACGAGCCAGTTGACCTTCAGGGGTTTTCAACTGCAACAGCCATTTTAATGCAGCATGGTCGGTCCGAATCTTGAAATGTCGTCCATAAAGATATTTATGAAAATGGCAAACTGATTTAACGATGGCCAGCAACTCTTTCCGGGTTACACAATAATTTTTTTCCGGTTTGCACAGGGACTCGTTGACTCCTCAATGACTCCATCTTGTAGCATCTTGTCTATCATTGCCGAGGCATCCTCTTGTTTCGCTAATGGAAGCCTCCTAGGTGGTTGTCGAATAGCGGGTTTATCCGATGCTGGACTATGTCTGTTTTTGTAGGGGCCTCTGTATTCTTGGCAAATACTGAACTTTCCTTTTCCAGGAACTTGATTGCCTCCCTTCGTTCATCCTCAGATAAATGCTCCACCTGGGTACTCATCAGCAAGGTCAAAACTTCCTGGTCTATTTTCGTAGATGAACTTCCCTCTGTTTGTTCCTCGCACCTTGCTACCCACGTGATCAATCAATCAATCAATCAATCAAAACAAATCTATTGATAGTTACTTGTACAGTAATGCGCCTGACCGGATCCCGGTCCGGAGTGACCCACACAACCACGGCGTGCAGCATTGTGGTGAATGCGTGGGTGGGCGGAGCGGATTCGGTCAGTCGCATTACTGTACAAGTAACTATTAATAAATTTGTTTTGATTGATTGATTGATTGGTCACATGGGTAGCAAGGTGCGAGGAAAAAACAGAGGGAAGTTCATCTACGAAAATACACCAGGAAGTTTTGACCTTGCTGAGTACCCAGTTGGAGCATTTATCTGTGACCGGTTCATAGGAGTCAATCGGTTTGCCTTCCTTGATTGTCACTGAGTGGGAATTTAAATTAACGACTCTAATTGGGATTTTGTCTTTAGCCCGGGTTAAAGTTCTCGCCACAATAACATTGGGTAGGGACTTAATCGATTCGTCATCTTCAACTAGGCCAACACGGTACCCTCCAGGATTTCCTTCTAAGACAGCATCGATCATTTGTTCTGAATGAGCAGGAATCTTGATCGTCTGTGTTGTTAACAATCTCGCTTTATGTAATTGGTCGTCTGCGGTTGTCAGAATAAATTCCTCATTTCCAATTATTAAGACTCGCTCCCCTACGTCAACAATAAATCCCTGCTCTCCCATGATGTCCAGACCCAAAATGAAATAATCCGTAATGTCAGCCACAATGACCTTGTAATTGAACCTCAACCGTCCAATCTGTCGTTCCAAGTTGACCTCTCCATGGACCGCAGCCCTGTCCCCCGTTACTCCATTTTGCTTCTTGTCAATCTGTAAACCTGATATAAACCCTGGCCGCACTATTGATGACGTAGCACCGGTGTCAATAGTAAACACGCATTTTCTTCCGTTCACATATCCTTGCAACAACAGACTACTTGGAATTCTTTGAAGCTGAGAAATCTTTATTTCTCTGGGAGCACCGCATTCCCTAGCCAGCACAGCCCCCTTGGTGCTGGCTATCTCTAGTTTTCCTGCTTCTCTTCAACATTCACAACATTTACTCGACTCTCCGAGTTCTGCTGTCGACAGTCTTGTTTCATATGTCCTACCTTGCCGCAGTTGTAACATTTAATATCTCCACTCGGCTTTCCTTTATTTTGTTGTTTTTCCTGCTTTCTGAGGTCATCTAATTTATCGAATAATTTGGTAAACATTTTCTGCATCTCGGTCAACATAGGGTTCTGGTTCGTTTCTGGTTGTGATTCTTTGAGAGTCATAGCTCGCACTCTCGACCTTGGAGTAACCCTATAAGCGGCTTCTACTTCAAGTGCACGCACCAATGCTTCACTGCTACTATTATATCGGGATATCCTGAGGACTCGCCTGATCTCTTCGTCCCTTATCGCATCTAGGAATGCTCTCACGGCCAATTGCTCCTTGAATTCTCTTGGCGTATTGGGATATGCCAAGTGTGCCAGTCTTTCTACCGCAGCTTCAAATTCTTGCAGACTTTCTCCAGCTTTTTGAACACGTGACTTCAGCTGAGCCTGGTATATTTGGGCAAGGTGCTGATCGCCATATCGCAGATCTAAGGCAGCTTCTAAAACTCTGAAGTTCTGTTGTTGATCTACCGGGTCTGTCTGGAGCAACTTCGATGCTTGGCCTCTTAATGCCAGGACTAATGCCATAGCCTTCTCTTCATCATTCCAATTGTTCGCACACGCTGCTGCCTCAAACTGCCTCTTGTACGTCGTCCAGGAACTTTGTCCGTCAAAAGAAGGAGGTTTTAGTCGCTGACCTGATGCTGGCTTCCTCAACTGTCGTTTAAGCCGGTCTATTGCTCCTTTGACTTCTTCTTCGAACTTGTTTACTTTCTCTTTAACTTCACTTACTTCTCCTTTGACTTCGTAATGAAGCTATTTTCGCCATCTATGTTTGAGGCATTTAAATTCTGACCGGCTTCGTTACTTGCCCGCATTTTCATATAAAATCTACCCATTGAAAGGTAAAAGCACGCGGCTTTAGCATTAAACATACCGGGCGCCCTACTTATACCTCACCGATTATATTTGCGTAGACAGTATCGTGTATGAAAACTTAACAAGTGTTTAATCGAGAAGAATCTAATTCTTCTCCCGTTGGTTTAAGTACCAACAGCTCTAAATTTTAAATCAACCCTTTTGGCTTCCAGGACCAAGAAGGAGTAAGTTATAATCTCGACTCGACTATAGTTCAAGCGTATAGGCCTTATTAGGCAGATCGTTTAGTACAAGTGGGAAACCCAGTAATAAACGAGCCGCAACAGTAAGATTTGATTTACCGCGAAAATCTATTTACTACAAGAGGGAAACCCAGGAGTAAATAGTACGTCTCTTAGTTTTGGACCTAGGCCTATCCGCTTCCCGGAATATTTTACGTGTGCCGCGTTTTGCCCCAAGGGGAAAAATTTCATAATACCGTTATCAGACGAAGATATTCTCGCTATAGTTTAATTTGTTTATTTTGCTTTGTTTCGTTTGAGCTTATAGAGTGAGATCCCAGAGCCGCCAGACCTACGTTATTTTAGCAAAGCTAATATTTTGACAACAAATAGTGTAATATCTAGTTAAGAACGTATGCGTATTTGCTAGTTTGAAAGCGGGGCCCTTTTGCAGAAAACAAGTATAAAAGGTACATAAAAATTTTACTCAATACGTTAAAGTATGATAGCTGGATTATTTTATAAGTGACACGCTAACTACATGGTGTAAGCGTCAACCTCCGGAACTTAAAGTCCGAGGTTGGATCCCTGAGCGAGTTTTTTTTTCAAATATACGTACTAAGAAAAAAAGTTATGGCCAAAAATAATAAATATTTCCCTATCGGTTGTCTCTTTCTTGGTAATCGCCACTTTAAGTTAATATTTGTTGAAAAAAAAAAGCTGAGAACGCTCAGGATCGAACCTCGGACCTTACGATTCGGAGGTTGACGCTTACACCACGTCGTTAGTGTGTCACGTGGAAAATAAACCAGCTATCATACTTTAACATACTGAGTAAAATTTGTATGTACCTTTTGTATCTGTTTTCTGCAAAAGGGCCCCGCTTTCAAATTAGCAAATACGCATACGTTCTTAATTAGATATTACACTATTTGTTGTCAAAATATTAGCTTTGCTAAAATGACGTAGGTCTGGCAGCTCTGGGATCTTGGACTAACCACGACTCTTAACATTTTCTCAGCTTTTTGATAATTTTTGCTATAAATTTTCACTTGCACGTTTTGTCTTAGTCTCACTGCCTGTGCCTGCCTTACTTTTGCCTTTTGCTATTTTACTTATTTATTGCTTGCCCATTTTGTACATAGTTTTCTTACTGTTTTGCTAAATAAATTTTATTTTCTATTGTTTTCTAAATTGGTCGTTTTATTTATGCACTGATCGCCTGGTCAAAACCTTCTTCACTGATAACTACTCTGGTAGCGTGTTTCAGCGCTTCTAATTCTGAAACTGGCGCCCGAGTCCGTAACCTTCCGTTACGTTGGGGCGTCATACGACGATAGTCAAAAGCGGCGTCACAACTTCTGAAAGTAGCTAAAAAAATGAATTTACTTTTCAAAACACCTGCTTGAAATTTACACAATTTATGGTAAATAATGTATCATTTTTTAAAAAATTGGTCTATCTGACTGATTTTTGTTAATTAACATCTGGCAGACCTTTTGTCATAACGTATTTGTTTCATGGAAAGTACACTTCATAACACCTCCTTGATTTTTGTTTAAAAATGAAGATTGAGATTTCCCCTATCCCGTTTTATTTACTAATCTGGAATGCTCACACAAAGTCCAACGTGTTTCTCAAAAATCAGAAAATGCCATTTTTCGTACGTTCCGGCTGTATTGAATTTTCGATTTGGAATATGCAATTTACGGATGCGGATGCGGAATGTCATTCTTTCGATATCGGTGTCGTACGGCCTGCCACTAGGGTGTGCGAAAAAAATAAATATTATTTTTTCGGAACGCTTTAGAGCGGAAAAGTTGCTTATTGTAGTAAAAATAAAAACGGCATAAAAAAAATTAAAATCGGTTAACATCTTCCGTTCGCGCATCGTACTTAAAGTTTATGAAAAATTGCAAAAATCACGATATTTTTGTAATTTTTTTCTGTTAGTTAAAACTTTTAAAATAAACATGCTATAGTTTTTTATGCTTATTTATGCAATAATCTGATTTTTTCGTTCGCGCAACATCTTAGAAGAAACAGAAATAATTTACCAATTTTCCGCAATTTTCACTGTGCAACTCTTCGCTGGTGTTGCTAAAACAAAACGACCCAGAACTCACCACGTGGAGGTGGTTGCACGTCGAGTTCCACCCACACCCCACCCAACCAACCATCCAATTGTTGGGTGTGGTATTTACATTATATTTACAAACATTTTCCATAGGTATTATTTGATATTAAATCTAACCTTGGTAATTCCGAGCGTATTTTAGTGTTTTCCTTCAAGTTTTTGTAGTAAATTTTAGATAAATTTTATAGTTTTTGTCTAGAGTCAAGTATTGACATCTTTGCCTAGTCATTTACTTGCACAAAGTTTAACTATTCTTGCCTTTCATTTTTTTTTATTATCAACTAGTGAATACCAGGACCACTCATCATCCGGAGAAAGCACAAGATAAGAACCCGTTATTGTCAACGTCAATAAAAGTTACGTAAGTCAACCTATCTCTGTAGCTAACGTGTAGTATTTTGGTCAGTGTAGTGTACTACTACTCATTGGTGTATGTGATTTCTTATAATAAAAACATTCGAGCTGTTATGATATAACTGCTGACTCAGGACAAGGATTAGGACCAGGCAGTCAGTCTTTATATGATAGCAGAGTGAAGTACAACAGTAAAGAGTGTTTTATTTAAACAAATTTAAGTGATTGTTCAGTGGCGACGAGGATTAACCATATAAATAAAAGCGAGTGCGCCTTAATTCTTTAATGTGTAAATCCAATGAAAAATAAGAAGGAACAGAACATAAACTTTGTAAGGAAAACAAATATACATTGGGTACTAGGAAAACGGGCCTAGCACTATTATATAGCAATGTTTATAATATAATTAAGAAAACCAATTAAAACAACCCTTATCATAGGGAGATTTACAAGCATTTAGGAGGAAATAGAAATAATATTTGTCCGAATCATTTATGTTTTGAATCACTAGTATACCATAAAGTTCTTTAATTATTATTTGTCTTTGAGAATCAAAAAATTGTTGGTGTTGGCGTTATTATTATTAAAAGAGCGTACAGTAATTAACACAAAAAAGTGAATTTCATAAAATGTATTAAACGCAGTCGCAAACCAAGGGACTCGGGTCCAAACCAAGGGACTCAGGTCCAAACCAAGGGACTCAGGTCCAAAACAAGGGACTCAGGTCCAAAACAAGGGACTCAGGTCCAAACCAAGGGACTCAGGTCCAAACCAAGGGACTCAGGTCCAAAAACAAGGGACTTAGGTCCAAAACACTAAGAAAGAAAGCCTCACGGAATCTGTTCGAATCGAACACGAGGGACAATGGGTCCAGAAAAAATGCTACAACGAATGAACATACGCGGGGAATACGAATTGGTACGTGGTCATTCAGCGTTGGAAATAATAATAATAACTAATAAATAAGTGTGCCGCTTGCGAAGTCTGAAAATTAATAATAGTGATAATAATAATGGGATGGGTTTGATGATTTCCAGTTTCAGCTAAGAAAGCGTGTCGCATAAATCTAAAATTCTTAATAATAATATTAATAATAATTCTTATATCCCAATCATAGATACAATTAAGTAATAATCATACAAGTGGCTATAAGGAGTGCGTCATAAATACATACCATAATAAATCGTCTAAACATTACATTAGTATAACAAAATGTAAAATATAAAATCAAATTACAGGTAAAAAAAATTGCATAAAGGAGCACACAACACATACAGTATAACAAACTACAAATAATATAACACGTAAAAATAGTAAGACTAAATGAAATTTATTGATACTTTTCCCTTAACAAATAAATGACTTGGAATTTTTTATATCAGTAGATAAATGATTATACATTTTACATTCATTATAAAAGACACTTTTTGATACATGTGCTGGTGAGAAATTAATCTTTAAATCTTAAATCCAATAATAACAATAATAATAATAATCATAATAATAATAATGTAATGATGATGATAATATTGGTGATAATAGCAACTAAACTGGCTAAGCCGAGGAACTAAATTTTAGTATCGTATACAGGATGAGACGAATAAATATGAGCTCCAAATGGTTGGGTGGAACAGCATTGGAACATTTCGATTGCGAAGGAGATGTCTGCTCAGAATGCTTGCGATAGGCAAAATCAAAAAAGGCATTCAACGTACGCGTGCAAATGAACACGATGCTTTTTAAGTTGATAGAGCAATCGCGCACTTGAAAATCACCGCAAAACATTTCCGACTTTTTGACAGAAGGGTCACTTAAGTTTAAATACTCTGTGTATTATTTTTCTAGGGTATGGGACTGAACCACTCGCATTTCGTTGAATGAATTAAATTCGAAAAAAAAAAAAATATGTTTTCGTTTATTTTGTAACATAAGAAAACTTAAAATATTTTATTAATCACAGTAGTTAATTACACTTGTTAATTAAATACATATCTGTGTAAATTTGCCGTTTTGTAGTCCGAGGTTTGTTTGTAAACAGATTTGATGATTCGGAGCGAACTGTTTTACAACTGTGTCAGGTGTTTATATTAAAAGTTATTAGTTCTCTAATATTCACGACATGCATCCGAATAGACCAGAAAAGATCTCGGTGTGAAACGATTCGAACGGAAGCATGGACGGAGAACGAAAATATTTCTGATTTACTTTAAAATTGAAAATAAAATATTTAATGAATTTTGTGACTGTTAATATTTTGAGAATTGACTGTATTAATTATCTACTAAATTTTCATTTTTAAATTATTCACAAATAAACAATTTTCAAAAGGTCCTTTGACACAAACAGCGAGTATTGAGGACCGGTAAAAAAAAAAGGTACGAGCGGACTGTGCTTGCAGGAAATATATTTCAGTATTCCAGGAGCGTACGTAGAGGCAACAGCTGAAATAGATGTATATCAAGCTACAACTCACTATTCACCGAAGGTTTGGGGTCGACGTGGAAGCCACAAACATTCTTCTTCAAGTGAAAAGTGTCCGGCCTTAAATCAGACATGCAATAACTGTGGATCCCAAGGAAATTTCAGGTTTCAATATAAGACACATACAGAAAGAAAAAAACGTGTGAGAAATAGTCAACCATATGTAGAGCCTCCTAGAAAATTCAAGAAGGAGAAAGTGGCGAATGTGCATTCCATACAAGAAGACACCGATGAAGAAGAAAGACACTAAATCTTCCACATCGATAATAACGAAACAATAACCTACAGTTTAGGAGGAGTTGAGATAGACATTCCCATTTATTCAGGTAGCAAGACCCAAGTAACAATCTTAATTTTAACATACTCTATAAGATATTCTAAAAGCTTATTTCTGAGACTACTTATAAACGTAAATGGTCTGGAAAGACTCTAAAAAACTGACTTAAAACCCTTATACGGGTATAGGGGTCCACCTAGAGAAAGGACCACATATTTTCATTTAAAACTACTTTTAAAGCTTTCAGGTTTTAATGAATCATCTAAATCTCTGCTCGTAGAATATCTGAAGGGTATTATAAAACCATACTTGGTTTAGAATAATTGCTTATTAAAGTTTAAAATGCACACACAAATGCTTGAGAGAATGTTTTGTATTTAATGAAGTAAATATAAAAGAAAATATATGGGACGCCATGCATAGTTAGAAAATGAACATATCGCAAGTACTGAAAAAAAATTACTTATAAATGAAGTATTGAGAGCCCTCATAGTGGGCTAAAATTTTCAACGAAGCTAAGTTTACTGTAAAATCTAGTTAGACAGTTCTTACAAAATTCTGGCGCCCTCCAAAAACGCAAATTTAAATAACTATATGGATAAATTATTTTTCTCCTCGATGACTTAAAAATAAATAAATCAGTATCATCTTTCCATAATATGATTTAATGTCAATAAATTCTTTCTAAAAAACATTTCTCTTACAAAAAAAATTACATTTCTTTGTTCAATCTGGAACCTTCCCAGTGTGGCTGACCGTTGTGCATTTCTTGACCTTTGGAAGTGGTGGCAGCTGTGTGCATCGACCATATTAGTTGTGAATAATTCTACTTCAAACGTGTCTTGTCTTAAAATGCCTACAAAATAACCAATTGCTCTTTAAATACGCTGATTTATTCTTGTAGAAGTATGTATTAAGTCCCATCGGTCTTAATATAGTTATTTCTTAAAACTTGTAGGCTATTTTAAAACCTATGCTAAACTGAGAAGTTAACACATCCGCTTTAAGACATGGCGCCTTGTATAACCTAACCAAAAAATTCAGTTTGATTTTAGTACTTTGTCATTTGTGGAAAAAGTGAGTGGTAGAGCCGCTTGCTATTATTATAAATTACCAAGAGCAGGTATAGTAGCGCAGCGGGCTAAGGCGTATTAGGGCGAGCATGCTTGGTCACACTCCCTATTGTGAACTGGGTTTGATCTTCATCTCCGACACTAGCAATGTCTGCTGGTAATGGATATTGTCTGAACTTCTTCAAAAGAAAAAAGGGAAAGATTACGGCGACAGGAAGCGAAGATCAGAAGAAACCTCATCAGAACCAACGTGTACGTGAGTGTAAAGGAAAACACAACTTGCTTCAACTTTAATCAAAGTACACAAGTAATGAGTAAGGATAGAATAGACATACAAATTAAATATGATGAAACATGCCAAAACTACAGAAGGAACATCGTGCATCTAAAGAAGATCGTGGGAGAATGGGCAGTGTATGTTTCAAAATAAGTACATGTGACCGACAAAAAACAAGAGTCAGATAATTACTGATATTTCGTAAGCCTAATTTACTTTAGTATCGTCGTGTGACATGCGTTGTATGCTACTTTACTATATTGTTATATATATGTTACAGTAACAGATGAATTGATCCAAGGCAAGTCCATGTCCACGTGACTGACGAAGGATCAGAGGCCGTAGACTGGTATTCTTCAAATTTGCATCTTCCTTTGGTTATGACTTTTATATTAATATATTTTGCTATATCATATTCTTATATTGTTCTATTATTATATAGTTAAGTAGGTATATTGTTATATTTGGTGCACCGCCATAACTCACATTGTGGACATTATTGTTAATTTCATTAACACTGTTGTAAAAGAAAAAGTGGATGTAGTGTACTACTACTCATTGGTGTATGTGATTTCTTATAATAAAAACATTCGAGCTGTTATGATATAACTGCTGACTCAGGACAAGGATTAGGACCAGGCAGTCAGTCTTTATATGATAGCAGAGTGAAGTACAACAGTAAATAGTGTGTTTTATTTAAACAAATTTAAGTGATTGTTCAGTCAGAAGAAATTAATATAAACCAATTGTAATTTTCACTTAGCATTAACTTTTACACATTTCTAGTAATTTGTTATAATTTGTTGATTGTGTCCACCTGTAAAAATTTACAGAATATCACAACTTATTTGTTTTGTTTTTACTTAGAAATATTGTCGAAGTATTTTTGAATACGCTCAAAACTACTTTTTTAAATGATTCGAACCTCGACCCAACCACTGAGCTTGGCTGGTTGCTGCGTTTCGTTCACCTTGGGAGAAGGGGAAAAGGTGACGTTGCAAAGAATTATCATATTTAGGTGTGCATGCTTTTTTTAGATTAATTCTTCTGATTTTATCATTTTAGATAAATAGATTAGATACCATAGTTCGGAACAAATAAAAAATTTCACAAGTACGACCTTGTATTTTTTTTGCTGGATAGGAAAATTTCTTGTTATGTACTATGTAAAGTCTTCAGAAGCATTTGAATAGACTCTATGAAACCATTCCATTGATAATGCCCGGTCAAAGTGTTTAGGTGTGCCTCAAAATTGAATTGAATGCTCTTCTCGTAGCATTTTTTCTGTAATTTCCGAATCAGCTAATAGTTTTTCAAAAATGCGACAGAAAAAAGTACTTTTTGTCGAAAACGAAGAAGGCAGATTTTTTCGAGTCCGGCCCCGGATTTTTCCAAGCCAAGTAGGCCAGTCTGCCAAGCCCCAGCTGAAGAATGTTACTGGTAAAGGTTACATTGAGAGATATAGCTCATTGAATTTTCAGACCAAATGCATTCTTCTTAACCTTTGGCAAAAACATTTTTCTCGTTGGTATCTAGACTCGCCTTGAAGTGCTTTATCTACCATTAGGCTATGGCACATTCCTTGAGAATCACCCTGTATAGTTGTATTTTTCAGGATAATAGCAAGTATCTAAAACAGTTTTAAAGATTGTACTATGTTTATGTACGATTTTTAAAATATTTATAATAAATTAAAAATAAATGCATATTTCCCTCTCACTTTGCAAAGTCCTATCCTTAAGGCCTAGGTGTTTCAAACTCTTTGATTAATTACGGCCTTGTTCGACTGGTGAGAGGACCACGGTCGAACCGATCAAACCAGTTCGATTCAGCAGTTTGACTATTGGTCCACTTAGTCTCGTTTTAAGATGCGACCGCCGCGCCGCTATGCACATAGGCGTTCGATTTCGTCCATTGTGGGCACGCATGATGGACCCAGTCTAATATAGCATGGCGGCAAACACAGTAAAAACCCTTAGAAAATGGCTATTAGTGAAACAGTTTTGTAATTTGGTATACTGATTTCTGTCATTAAAACGACTATTTTTCCGAGCAGCACCAAATGTAAATGGCTTCGGGTTTCAAGATGGCGGCTATTTTAGAAAATTTTCTATGTAAACTATTGATTTTATGAAAAAAAGTTCTCATAAGTCTTTTTCTAAAACTAAAAATTAAGACTCTACGGGGTAAAATATCACAAAGTCAGTTTCTTCTGATATTTTACAAAATACGCAAAGTAATGTTCTGTACTTGTCATAATAATTATCCTTTGACCATAAAGTAACAATCAGAGTCGAATTAGAGCATAAATTAAAAGACTAGGAGGCATAATATCTTACATCTCGGTCCTGTAAGCGAATCGCGTAGACAAAATATACCATTATTAACTGAAAATGAGACAAATATTACACCGGAAAGCAACTACGGCTGCCTAATTTACGACAGCCCCGCTTTAGTCCATCTACTTTTGCCTAAGGAGTCTCGAAATTTGAATAATATTCAGAAAAAAGGCAGGCACATATTATTATTAAACAATATTGTCAAATTAAATGCTAAACGTCCCGACATTGTATGGGATGTGTACAAAAAGGACAGTTTAAAAAGTCATACGAGAGAAACTAGAGGAGTCGGAATAAGAAGGCAAGTCCATAGTAACAATATCTAATACCAAAGAATTGGCCAGATTTTCTGAAAAACGCTGAAAATAAAACAGAATTATTTTGTTTATTGGCAAATGATATAACAACATCTAATAACTTTAGTTCTGGCGAAATTGGGTCAACTGTTGGCGAAGAAAATAGTTATTGCAATACTGCTCTAAAACCTTGCAACCAAAAGAGAAGCAGATAAAGACTAATATTGTATATTAATGACTGTTCAACAAGAACTATCGACACTGACATAGTAGTACTGGCGGTTTCATTTTTTTTACTCTTTGTATAAAGAAGGGCTAAAGAATTTAAATAAACAGTTTAGTTCTAATAAACTAAAGGTGCTTGAGATAGCACAAAAACTAGGAGAAAGACAGCGTGATGCATTACGAGGTTTCCACTCCCTAACGGGATGTGATACAGTTTCCTTTTTTCCTGGAAAAGGAAAAGTGACTGCTTGGAAGGTGTGGACGATATATTCAGAAGTAATAGAAGCTTTCACGTGCATTTCGAAAACTCAAGAAAATATTCCTGATAAAATATTAAACTTATTCCAACAGTTTATTGTTTTAATGTACTGGAATACTTCTGCCTCTACTGAAATAAATCGGACACGAAAGAAATTGTTTATTTCCAAGAACAGGACGACGTGTAACATCCCTTTTTCAAAGGATACTTTGGAGCAACACATTTTATGGGCTAGCTTCCAAAGTGGACACATTTGGGGATAGTATCTGACATCAAATTTGGTTGTGCCTAATCTAGAAAAATAGGGATGGTGCCTGTCCGAAATTGTTTGGGTGTCAAAATGGTCAACACTTCCGGAGGTATCTAAAGTCCTTAGACAATTCAATGTAGTTGCAAAAAAGGATGCATTGAAACCAAATGTGGTTGTAAAAAAGCCAGCTTCTAATGCACGTTACTTTACACAAATTGTAAAGGAGAATGCAACTAACTCAAAAAAGGTATGTAAGTCCAAATAAAAAAATCTTTACCTATTTTTATGAAATCATTTTTAGGTTGAAAAATAATGTGTCTTCAGTTTCTCGTAAAAGAATACTCAACCAGAACATTATAATTATTGCTTTAGATTCTAAAATATATATAAAATCGTTTTCTAGTACTTTTCCGTGTAGCGGCTTTATTTTTAGTGCTATAGGCTATTGTCTATGTACAAAAAAAGAGGGTTGAAAGGAACTAAAACGTTAAAGGGTTTTTATTGTTTATTATGTTCAATTGACCCTAAGATATGAAAAAACCGCGGAGTGCTACCATTTAAAGTGGTGCGTTTTTGATATCGAAGTAAAAAGGTCCACTTTTCATATTTTGTTTTGCTCGAAAACTATGAATTTTTTCTATAAACACGTCAATAGAAAAGTGTGTAGAGATTTAAATTTCCAATCGAAATGGCACCTTCAGAAGTCAAAAAAATTTTTTTTTACAAAAATACGTCCAAAAAACAAAACAAAAAAAAAGGAAAAAATGCAATTTTTAATTTTTTTTTAATTTTAGCCTGTAACTATTTTTCGGGTACATTTAGGCATAGACATTGCTGCATAACAAAAAAAGCTGGTGTTTTACCCGTTAAAATGAGATTTTGTAAACAGTTTTACGATTAATAGTGACCGAGATATAGCGTTTCAAAGTTTGCAACTTTTAACTTTTTTTGCTAATTTTTACTATTTTTTTCAAATTTCGTCCTGTAACTTTTTTCTGAGTGAATTTAGGTGTAGACATTATTATATTAAAGTGAAAGCTGACTTTACGCCCGTTGAAATGGTGGCTGGTAAAAGTCTCTACGACAAGTAGAGACCTAGATACAGCGTTTCGAAGAGTGTTACTTTTATTAACTTTCTTCCAAGAGGATGCAGACGTACTAATTGTAAATACTGCAAAAGATAAGGCATCCCAATCAGAAAATGTTGTTATAGTTGGTCAAGATGTCGATCTTCTTATTATCCTATCATTATTACCAGAAGAAAATGAAAATATATATTTTTTTAAACCTAGTATAGGAAATGTAACTGCCAAATTATATAACCATAATAGTTTCAAATTTAATCATCTACAAAAATACCTTGGCTTCGTTCATGCATTCAGTGGCTGTGATACAACCTCTTCCTTTTTTGGTATTGGTAAAGAGAAATTTTTGAATTCCATTAATGAGAATATTTTGCTTTTGGAAAAGTATTTAAATGAATTTTTGTGTGAAAATGCAAGTCCAGCAGCCACCGGTTCTGCTTCTGAATGTATTGTAACAATACTATACGGTATGAAAATTGATGGCCAAAGCACCTATCGCTATAAGTTATTTCAGAAGTACTCAACAGGTGCGAAATTCTCATTGCCCCGATTGCCTCCAACAACTGATGCTGCTAAACATCATGGTTTAAGAACTTACTTGCAAATGCAACATTGGAAAGGAAATATTGTAAATCCTCTCATCTGGGGTTGGAAAAGTTCAGAAAATGGACTAGTACCAATTTTGACAAATAAACCTCCCGCACCACAAGTTTTGCTGGAAAAAATAGCCTGTAAATGCACCAAAGGATGCAGAGGAAACTGTGGTTGCAGGAAATTGGGAATGAATTGCTTCATTTTTTGCAAAAAATGTATGGGAATGAACTGTGAAAACGCCGACGCAAAGAAGAGGGAAAATAAAAATAAAATAAAACTAGCAAAACAAGAATATTACAATAATAAAATAAATAAGTCAGCAAACAAGATCAAGGAAACATGGAATATTATTAATGAGAGACTTGGAAGAGGCAAGGAAAATAAGAAAAATATTGTTCTAAAATATAATACTGAATATCTCTTCCCAGGTAAGCGAGTTATTTGCGTCTCATTTCTCTACTACAGCAGAATGTAAGGTTTTAGAGTACTTTGGACAAAATCTATCACTGCCCTGTACAATATCTGCAAGCGCAGAATTTGAATTTTTTGTAGAACCGGTATCTGTGCAAGAAGTTACTGATATAATAAATCAGTTAAAAAATAAAAACTCTTCTGGAGTTGACAATTTATCGAATTCGATTCTTAAAAATATCAGTGAGAACATTATTTTGCCTTTGGTATACCTAATAAATCAATCATTTTGCCAGAGATAGTTCCCGGATATTTTTAAAATTGCCAAAGTTATTCCTCTCTTTAAAAAAGGTTGTCCGGAAGATATTGATAACTATAGACAAATATCTTTATTAAGTAGTTTATCGAAAGTAATAGAGAAAGCTTTCTATATTCGTCTTTTTGATTATTTGGAAAAAAATAATATTTTATGTTCATCCCAACACGGCTTCAGATCAGGCAGATCGATTGAAACGGCTTCTTACCATCTGCGAGACTATGTATATTCAGTTATAGACTCTGGTAATTATGTGATTTCCATGTTTTTTGATTTGTCAAAGGCTTTTGACACCGTACAGAGTGATATTCTAATAAAGAAGTTGTACAACCAAGGAATTAGACAAACACCTTTAAAATGGATAAAGTCATATATGGAGGAACGGACATTAACAGTGCACTATAATAACATAAACTAAACTATTTGTAATGTTAAACTTAGTGTCCCCCAGGGCTCTGTCTTGGGTCCGTTGCTGTTTATGTTATATGTTAATGACCTTCCAAATTATATAGACGGGCACGTAACTATGTATGCTGATGATACAACTATTTCAATTTCAGCAGAGAACATTGATGAAGCAAAAATGAGAGCAGAACAAGTTGTAAATCAACTGAGTGCTTGGTGTGACAGGAATAAATTAATATTAAATAAAAATAAAACAGTTATCATGAATTTTCATATTAGAAAATCTTTGCCACCAAACTTTAAAATTTTTAACTGTGAAATGTCTGATGAAACAAAATTCCTTAGTAACTTCCTAGACCCCACATTATCGTGGGATATTCATATTGATAATATTTGTAAAAAGCTAAACAAAGCATACTTTGGAATTTTACAAATGAAAGATAGCTTAAATGAGAGTGGCTTACTAAATATTTATTATGCCCTGGCCTACCCACACATTTCATTAAATATACTTAGTTGGGGATGTGGAAGAGACAAAAGTAGAGTGTTTATTCTACAAAAGAGAATAATGCGCTTAATTTTTAATTTAAATTTTAAACATACTTGTAGACTGATTTTTAAACAAAAAAATATTTTAATCGTACCATGTATATATATATATATATATATATTTAAATGTTTAATGTTTACCAAACTAAATATTAATGCTTTTAGCCAACTATCTACTAAGATATCCTCCACATAAAACGGCAATATTTAAACATTCTCCAAAATATAACTGTGTCAATATGTACAATATGTTACCTAAACACTTACGTGAAATGCTTTCTATAGCGTTGATGAATTTGTATCCGGATAATTTTTTCTTTTAAATATTTCTTGACTGATTGACGTACTTTATATTTATTGTTGTATTTGTTTTCTATTGTCATTTCTTTCGTTGTAATAATGTTTGTTTAATATTATTAATATTATATATTTATTTATCTATATTTATATTTATATTATATCTTGACTTACCATATATACACTACTATGTAGTGGCCAATAAAGATTATTATTATTATTATTATTACCTCAAATAACGGAAGACGATGTTTACATAGATGCCGATGAAGAAATTGACTTTGATTTTGACAATATGTTAAATCCAGTATTTGAATAATTTCATAATGTAAGTTATTAATCTAAGTTATTTGAACAAAAAAAAACAGAAGTGGAAAAATGTAAAAAGTAATTTTTTAAGTACAATAATCTACTATATCTAGACTGTATCTTGGTTACTATTGATCACATAAACTTCTATTGCAGACCATTTAAACAAGAATGCTGCGAGTACATTCCATGTAGCAATATCTGTATTTGACAAATAAGTTATAGGCCGAAATTTAAAAAAGAACGTAAAAATTGGAAGAAAGTTAATAGAAGTAACACTCTTCGAAACGCTGTATCTAGGTTTCTATTTGTCGTAGAGACTTTTACCAGCCACCATTTCAACGGGCGTAAAGTCAGCTTTCACTTTAATATAACAATGTCTACACCTAAATTCACTCAGAAAAAAGTTACAGAACGAAATTTGAAAAAAAATAGTAAAAATTAGCAAAAAAAGTTAAAAGTTGCAAACTTTGAAACGATATATCTCGGTCACTATTAATCGTAAAACTGTTTACAAAATCTCATTTTAACGGGTAAAACGCCAGCTTTTTTTGTTATGCAGCAATGTCTATGCCTAAATGTACCCGAAAAATAGTTACAGCCTAAAATAAAATAAAAATAAAAAATTGCATTTTTTCGTTTTTTTTTTGTTTTGTTTTTTGGACGTATTTTTGTAAAAAAAAATTTTTTGACTTCTGAAGGTGCCATTTCGATTGGAAATTTAAATCTCTACACACTTTTCTATTGACGTGTTTATAGAAAAAATTCATAGTTTTCTAGCAAAAAAAAAATGAAAAGTGGACCTTTTTACTTCGATCTCAAAAACGCACCACTTTAAATGGTAGCACTCCGCGGTTTTTTCATATCGTGGGGTCAATTGAACATAAGAAACAATGAAAACCCTTTAACGTTTTAGTTCCTTTCTACAGTACATGGACAATAGACTACTAGGTCAATATTATATTGCGTAAAGTTTTCTTATTCAAATTTTAATGTAAAATATTTTTCTTAACAATTTTTTTTGCAACAGTAATTATTTAGTTGAAAAACTTGTAAACTTTTGAATTATAAATAAAAGTATTTTTTTATATTTTTCTATCTACCGCCTTTATTTTTAGCTTTAGGTAAAAAGTTGCATTAAACTTTTTTATTCAAAATTTAATTTGGAACAATTTTTCTTAACAACTTTTTTTTGCAACATCAATAGTTTAGATAGAAAACTCGTTCTTTTAAATTTCCTAAATCGGTCGCCATCTTGAAACCGTAGGCGATTTTGATTTGGCGCTGCTCGGAAAGATAGTCGTTTTTAGTAACAGAAATCAGTATACTGAATTACAAAACTGTTTCACTAACAGCCGTTTTTTTCTGGGTTGCCGCTCTACTAATATAACCTATAAGGCTACAAACTGACATTGACAGTTAGTATGTTAAAACCTGACGGTTAATTGTCACGCATAATTTTTCAAAAAATATATGCGTTCTAATGCGTCTATAAGTATTCATCAAAATCTCGGAGTATAATATTACTTTCAAGTTAATCACCAAAATGCCGAAAGCAGTGCAGAAATATTCAAATTTGGGCAATAATTATGACAAACCGGACCTCGAGAGGTTGGGGATCTTCTCAGAATTACCGTTTATGAATGGAAAAGGATATGTACCGATATATCCAAGTAAAAAACTAAGCGAATTAATTCACACATTCTTATTGCTTTACTGAATATTGCTTTTAGAGCCCATTCCTGAAAAAGGAAAAAATATGATGGCAGAGGGTCCCAAAGTTAAAACTGGTCGACAAGACTGCTATTTCGAAAAGGAGTTTAAAAGATTATTTGTTGGAGAGGCATTGCCGGGGCGAGGCAGACGAGAGTATGAATTTTTAATAACTAATTATAGTCGAGTCAATGAAGGTTTTCACTTCTTAATTCTCAGCAAGAGCTCCGTTTTTGATCATTTTTTTTAATGTGTGTTTTTTAATACTATTCAAAATCAGAAACATCCTAAGTGGTACTACAAATACCCTAGGGGTGGATGCCACCCCGAGAAAGGAAAAATAACCACTGACGTCGATAGAGGAATACATTTTAAATAAAAAATGCTCTATGAAGTTTTCTCAAAGAGTCAATACTTTTTGAGTTTTTCGTGATTGAAAATGTTGATTTTTCACGAATAACTCGAAAACCTTACGTTTTACCAAAAAAATTATTATGAGCAAAAATTAAGCTTATAAAATAACAAATTGATTGGTTTTTTTCTATTTCTGTAGATACAACACGAACCGAGTTATGGCTTGTTGAAGGTGATTTTTTGTTCGCCGAAAACTGAATTCGATCCTTTCAACGTTAAATAACGGAAAAACGGAAAATTTTTTGAGGAAAACATTGAGACATTTTTAAAAGTACTTGAAAAGACCTTTAAAATGAACTTTGATAAAAGTGGTTAGCATAAAAACTAACGGAGTTATGATGAAAATAAAATGGTTGTCTCTTTTTTTCCGAGAAAAAATCAGCAATGAAACCAAGGGCATCTCCGCAAGAATTGAAACTGAACGTAATCCAATTACAATTTACTTTATTTAAGTACTAACAATATGTTCTAGAAGTTTTTGCGATTTGGGACGCCTATATCTGAAAAAAAGTTTGATGCAAAGGACACCGCACGTTTTATAGGTAAATTGGTGGCCTGTCAAATTTGATGAATTTTTGATATGTTGTAGTTCAACTGACTGACTAGACTGACTGGCTGGAGTATTTACAAGGAACACTTAAAGTTGGAGGTTGAAGGTATTACACACCCCATCGACACGGTGTGTGATAAAAATTAGATATAATCTCATGTCAATTACAAAACCTCATGACCTCGTGTTATGAAAAAAGTGGCTCTGTTAAACAAAAGGCAGTGTGAAGAGACTTGTCTTGGTGGAATAGGGATCTCAGCCGCCTCAGGGCTGAGACCAGGAAAACTTTCAGTACAGCTAAGAACTCTGGAAACTGGGAGAGAAAGAATTGAGAAGTTCTAAAAGAAGATCATGGAGACAGTTCTGCGAGGGGATAGATGAATTAGCCCCAGCAGTCCGTCTACAAAAAGTCCTTGCAAAAGACCACTCAAATGGAATAGGGCTACTCAAAAAGCCCAATGGTCAACATGCAGAGAGTCAGCAGGAAAATATAAGAGTACTTTTAGGTACTCACTTCCCTGGCTTCCATGTAATCGTAGGTGAACTTCCACAGGCCTTCCTGGAAGAGGATGCACATCGTCCTACCAGGGAAGGGAAAAGGCTAGCTGGAATAATATTCATCCCTAGCAGAATTAAATGGGCGGTATCGACCTTCAAGCCCTTTAAATCACCCGACAGGGACGGTATTTTTCCTGCC
The DNA here is from genome assembly GCA_936432065.2 of Rutpela maculata. Taxonomy (NCBI): domain Eukaryota; kingdom Metazoa; phylum Arthropoda; class Insecta; order Coleoptera; family Cerambycidae; genus Rutpela; species Rutpela maculata. The sequence goes on from OW386285.2 coordinate 110,512,619, forward strand.
CTGCTTCAACATGGAATTGAGGAACTTATCCCATGACTGAGAAGCATATTCATAGCAAGTTATACTCTTGGGTATATTCCCCAAGCTTGGAGGGAAGTTAAAGTGGCGTTTATCCCAAAAATAGGCACACCTCCACCAGACGAGCCTAAATCTTATCGCCCCATCAGCTTACCTCTTTTCTCCTTAAAACAATGGAGAAAATACTAGACCAACAGATTAAAAACGAAATCATTACAGAGAAACCGCTTCACTCGAAACAATTTGCCTATTAACCTGGCAAATCAACAATAAATGCTCTACATGGCCTGGTCAAAGGCATCGAAAAGACATTTACAGCAAAGGAACTGGCTCTATGTGCTTTCATAGATATAGAGGGTGCTTTTGATAAAACCTCCTATGAATCCATACAAAGAGCCGCGGAAAAAAGGGGAATACAGTCCCCAACAATCAGATGGATCCAATCTATGCTAAGAAGCAGAATAATTACCACAAATGTGGGGAATGAGTCGGCCACCGTGACTGCAGTTAGGGGTTGTCCACAAGGTGGAGTCTTATCGCCCTTGCTGTGGTCAATGGTGGTCGACGATCTTCTCCATAAGCAGAGTAATTATGGCTTCAACGTTCAGGGCTACGCTGATTACCTGGTCGTTACTGTGAGAGGCAGGTATAGCGACTATAGCGACTCACTCACTGGAAATCGAGAAGTTCCAAAAGCGAGAAGTTTCCATGGAGTCGCTAAGAAACAAAAAGGAAAACTCGATCCATAATGGAGAAGTTTCCATGGAGTCGCTAAGAAAAATAAAAACTTTCGATATAATAATATATAATCAATATACTAAAAATACCAAAATCACACATAAAATATGAACATGTATTAAAAACAAATATACGAATATTAACTTCGATTTTAATTTTATTTATAGCGATAACGCTATAGCAGGCATGAGGTTATGATCTCAAACCACATGCAAATTGCCTTAAACATAATATCTAAGTGGTCCTCGTCAGAGGGTCTTAGTGTCAATCCGAGTAAAACAGTTATTGTTCCATTCACCAAAAGGAGAAAGCTCAATTTGAGAGCTCCTATGTTGAATGGAACAGTACTGAATTTTTCCAGTGAAGTCAAGTATCTAGGAGTAATCCTGGACCAAAAGCTTACCTGGAACTCACACTTTGAAAGGACACTTACCAAAGCAACGACGGCTATTTGGACGTGCCGTAGGCTGTTTGGTAAGACGTGGGGTCTGAAGCCGAATGATACATTGGTCCTACCTTTCGGTTGTGAGACCCATGGTCACCTACGCATCATGTTATGTTTGCCAAAAACAGAAGAAAAAATAGCACAAGGAAAGTTGCAGAAATTGCAACGCCTTGCCTGCCTAGGGACTACAGGAGCAATGTGCTCGTGTCCCACAGCAGCTATGGAAGCAATGCTGGACTTACTTCCTCTGCATTTGCATGTAAGGAAGGAGGCAGCACTTAGTGCCTTAAGGCTGCATCAGGAGCTTAAATTCAGACCAGACGACCTGGTTGGTCACTTAAGGATTCTGGAGTTAATCCATGACCAAACCCACTGACTCAATGCCAATCAAGCATGACTTTGACTGCTCGTTTTATGTGCTAATTGAAAGCCGTCAGGCGGGCAGGGTCGAAGCACTGCGGTTGAAGAAAGAGTCACACATCTGGTACACAGATGGATCCAAGATGGATGAAGGGGTTGGTGTGGGCGTAGCAAGGCCTAAATGCAGGCTATCTAAAGTTCTTGGTAACACCCCAATCATCTTCCAGGCAGAAATCTACGCTATAGATCAATGTGCCCAGGAATGCTTAAATAGAGGCACTTGAAGGGCAAAGGTCTATGTACTTTCAGATAGCCGGGCAGCAGGTCCTATACCCCATAGTCAAAAGTTGCTGGGAATGCAGACAATCCCTCAAGCAACTGGCAAAAAACAACAGGGTTACCTTGATGTGGGTGCCAGGGCATGAGGGAATAGAAGGCAACGAATTGGCTGATAGCCTCGCAAGAAAAGGGTCTGAAGCTCCGTTTTTTGGACCCGAACCGTTTTGTGGTTTATCCAAGGGACACATAGCGGAGGAGTTCCTAAAATGGGAAAAGGAACAAAAGAAGTCCTACTGGAGGAACACTCCAGGCTAAAGACAAGCGAAAAGATTTATAACCCTTTCAACAAGGAATGCCGCAAGGCTTCTCGAACTTGAAAAGTCCGACAAAAGGCTGATCACAGGTCTTCTAACTGGCCATTGCCCCTTGAGATATCATCTCAAGAACATGGGCATGGCAGAAGATGACAAATGCAGATACTGTGAAGCTGCAACTGAAACTGCGGAATATATACTTTGTGAATGCAAGGTGCTAATCCGCATTAGGCTAAAGTACCTGGAACAGACGGAATTAATGCCTAAAGACATAGGGAAATTAGCTCCCTGGAAAATCGCAATCTTTGCAAAAAGTCTTGGAATCCTGGGCAACAACTAGGTGCAGGGTAATTTACAAAAGACCTTTTAGGTCAAGGTGAAGAAAGGCCAACCCAGGGCCAATCTACAGTCTACAAGGGCTTCTCCGCAAGAATTGAAATTGAACGCAATCCAGTTACAATTTGCTTTATTTAAGTACTAACAATATGTTCTAGAAGTTTGACCGGTTTAGGACGCCTATATTTGAAAAAAAGTTTGATTCAAAGGACGGTGGCTTGTCAAATTTGGTGAATTTTTGTTGTAGTTCAACTGATTCTGAACAATAAGTTTCTTTGGAAAAAATTTAAATTATGGAGTTTCTCCGATAGATGGCTCCAAAGACTGGGCCTGACCCTCGATACTTTATCAACGATTTCTCAAAACGTACTGCATATATTGAAATGATAACAGCTGGAAATGAATAACCAGATCATGTACCATTATTTGGTCTTAGATTTATTAGCCTCAACTTCCGGTTTTGCCGGTAGTGGCGTCAAATCACGTTTTTCGAAAGCACAACACCGTTTAGTACAGTTTAATACATTACATATATAAGTAGCTTTTAGCTTTGTTAAAATTCATTATCTTAGTAAACAAGTAAGTTGATTGATAGAATATTGCTGCAAGGTTGATACTGGGTACACCATAATTTTGGTACAAAACAAAGTTGATTTTATTTTTCAAGATATAAAATTGCAGTTGACTAGACGTCAATGAAAACTAATTATTTGTGAGACCTTTAAGTAGAATAGGAAGTTTTTGTTTATTTATATTACATTAAACTTTATTATTTTTAGCAAAAATTGCATTGCTGATTATTTTTATTTTTTTAAATATTTACTCATTTTAATCATTCATTAAATTTCAGGAAAGATAAATTCAAGTCACTTCTGCGCCTTGCAGCAATATTCCTTTTTTCTTCGTTTGTTGTGGTAATCCGACAAATTCACAAATAAAATATATTATTCTATTTCTAAATAACTGAATATAACAATCGATCAGTTCAATCAAGACCAGCAAGCAAATCGATAATAAGAAAAAGTGGTGGTATAATTAAGACACATGTCACAAAATTAATACAAATGACAAATAGTAGGTACTGGAATTACATATACAGATAACGGTAGCTAACTACATATACATTGCAGAGTGAATGCGCAACAATACAAAGGAATTTAAATGATGGTAGCTCGACTATGGCATGCTGAAACCCAGCTCGCTGGCACTGTTCGTACTTGCTTACCGCTATCTATATATACGTTCCGATGGCTTTTCTAAGTTTCAAAGTTAAGTCATTCTTATTATCAAACCCAACATAGGATTTATTTTCTGCATGCATAAGGTTTAATTAATTTGAAATATAGTTATTTTTGTGCAACCGTACGTGAAATGAGTATTTCACGTTCTCAAAAGAGGCCGAGAAATTCAACTTTACGGCCGTTACCCTTAGTAATGGCCAAAAAACTAAAAGTCACTTTCATAATAATTGACGTTTAAGTCACTTAAAAATTGACATTTCTAAAATATGACAAGCAAAAATGGTTATATTTTAACTCGTTGCAACATTTTTCGTATATCAGTTTGGATTTTTCTGGTATTACATCGGCAAACGCTGAAGTTATAATACTTTTTAACTCTGGGGCAGTACAAGAAATTGAAATCTCATTATCGCTCTCAGACATGTTTACGATTATTCGAGAATTGTCAAGTATATATTCAAAATATACCGTTTCTATAGAAACGCTCTGACGTTAAGGCCACCGCGTTTATTTAGCAAGATATAGCGTAAACGGTGGTGTTATTTTCACCATCTATACTAACTATAATTTACGGTTGCACAAAAAATAGTGTTTATACCACGGCCGCGAAATTTTTTAGCGCCCTCGAGATTATCTGGCCTCGGCCGCAAGCGGCCTCGGCGATAATTTTTCTCTCGGTACATAAAAACGAATTTCTTGGCCTTGGTATAAAAATAACTATTTGCTTTGATTTCTATTAATGAATGATTAAAACAAGTAAATATTTAAAATATATACAACCAGCTATGCAATTTTTGCAGAAAATAATAAAGTTTAATGTACTATAAATAAACAAAAATTGTCTATTCTACTTAAAGGTCTCACAAATAATTAGTTTTAATTGACTAGACTCAACTGCAATTTTATATCTTGAAAAATAAAATCAACTTTGTTTTTTACCAAAATTATGATGTACCCGGTATCAAGCTAGCATCAATGTTCTATCAATCAATGCACGTACTGACGTATTTACTAAGATAGTGAATTTTAATAAAGCTAGTTATATATGTGATGTATTAAATTGAAGTAGGAAAGTTCAAATCTACCAAACTTTTACTGATGCAAAAATGAGTAAAAAATTAAGCATGTTACAAAAAGTTGCATAAATGTATTTATTATATCTACAAGTATGATATTTTACATACTCGCAGATGGCATAAAGACATACCGGAAAATAATATTTTGCCGCATCGGAAGCGTTGCCATGTGAGGTCTACCACCCACGCAAAGTGTGGAAAAAACACATTTTTTACTTTACAAGGCTGAATTTTTTTTCTGGAATAGTTTATTTAATAAAAATACAGTCTACCGATCGTCTTATGTTGTTAAAGCCTTGGTAGACGTAATGGATGCAAGCGCGTGACTGCGGCCGCTGCGCTCTGGGTCATTGCAATTCGCGGAGAAGTTTTGCATCTTCCGCCGCGGAATATTAATCTACAAAGCTGATTTTTTTGTCTATAAACAGTTTACGCACTATTTCGATTAAAAATCACATTCTACCTCTGCTGAAAGGTGGCTAAATCTTTGGTAGACGTTGCCACAATGGCAATACATAATCAAATCATGACAATTATATTCTTCATTAATATTAACGAACAGACAGTTTTTCTATAGATGTGTTAATAATCACTTTTATTTACTCCATTATGATCTATGTTTCGGTAAGGAAATTTATCTTTCAATTTATATATTTTTTTATGATGAAGAAAATATATTCAACATATTAATAAATAATAAATTCACGATCCTATTTAAATCTCATTGTAAGAAATTATTGTTTTTTATAACTTTTTCAAACAATTCATTGTTTACAAGTTTATTATTGTTTACCAATGTTACTGTCAAATAAATACTAAAAAACCACTGTCCAAGGAATCACTACTTCCACATCCAGATTTTCTATCCAAGTCTTTCACGACGAAAAAAATTTGCATATGATTTCGAAATAATTATTTATGGAATTTTAATAATATAATACTTGAAATTGTCTACCACAAAAACCCATAAAACGATATGCATCATCGGTAGTGAGTGGTTGAAGGGGGAGGTAGTGGGGGTGGATGAAGTAAAAACATTTTTTGAGGTTCTTGTACACACACTAAATCACAATTTTATTTTTTTCACCTTCTTTAATAACGGGGTGGGGGGGGTCATGGGGGTGGCTGATGCCAACAAATTTGTTGAGACCTTAGCTTCTCTTATACATACTAAATACCAATTTCATTTACTCTTGCTTGATTTATCTATTTACCCTTCAACGGAATAAGATGAAAATATAATCTAGTTCCAGATTCGTTAAAATACATAGTGTAACAAATTTCAAGTCAATATCTTAAGCGGTTCCAAAGTAATCGTGCGCACAAAAAAGTTATAGACAGAATTTTTTTTTGCTCAAACTTAAAATCTCGACGTTTCATGATATTGTAAGCCTATTTGAACAATAAAAATTTTCAATTTTTTTTTTGCGTTACTATTCTTCTATTGGACGTGGAAGTAATTATTATTACAAGTCATGATTTGACAGTCTAATTAATATTTCGGAAGGAAATGATGGTGTTTGGTATGAAGTGATTCCGAGGATGATATCCGCTACGAGAGTGCATACGGAGATTCAGATCTGAGTAGCGAAGAATTCGACAGCTGATTTGATTATAAAAATACTATGTGTGCCCTAATTCAATTATGATAATTAAATTTATTTTATTTAAATATTGTGTGTTATTAGTTTATATAAAAAAATATCATGTGAAACTATTATAACATATCGATATAATGGGTAAAAATAAGCTTGCTTTATCTCTCACATTTCTATCCACAACGTTTCTGAAATTTTTATTCATGCTTTTTACCATTGAAAATTGAATAAAATGAAGGAACTGAAATGATGGGAACTGTAAAATTTGTATGCACTCGGGAAAGAAATTCAGAACGTTACAAATCGTTTAATTTCCTTTATGCCCTGTAATTTCAACAACGTCTACCAAAGATTTAGCCACCTTTCAGCGGACGTAGAATGTGATTTTTAATCGAAATAGTGCATAAACTGCTTGTAGACAAAAAAAATCAGCTTTGTAGATTAATATTCTGCGGCGGAAAATGCAAAACTTCTCCGTGAAATGCAATGGCCCGGAGCGCGGCGACCGCGCTCACGTGCTTGTATTCCATTGCGGCTACCGAGGCTTTTATAAGACGATCGGTAGACTGAATTTTTTTGATGTCTTATTCAATAAACTATTCCAGAAAAAATTTCAGCCTTTTAACTATAAGTAAAAAATGTTCGTTTTTTCCTCATTTGGCGTGGGTGGTAGACCTGACATAGCAACGTTTCCGACGAAGTAGAATATTATTTTCCGGTATGTTTTTATGTCATCTGTGAGTATGTAAAATTTCAATCTTGGAGATACAATACATTTATGCAACTTTTTGCAACATGTTATTTAATTTTTTACTCATTTTTGCAACACTTATAGATTGATAAAATTGCACCTTCATCATACCATCTAAACTATCTTGGGAAAAAATCTGGCTTTATAGAAATGATTTTACAAAAACTGTCGCTGCCTCCCTGGCTATTACCTCAAACTCATTTTGTAGGAAAATCATACCTACTTAACATCAAGTTTTAGTAAATGTGTACTACACAAACACTGAAACTTATAGGCTATTTACGTACCATTTTTTCTTCTTTACAACATCTTAACGGAGGTTTTGGGGCTCATGAATTATCCTGGATGGCTTCCATTTTATGCCAAGTCTCACCATATAACGCCATCTGTTGCTTTTGCCTGTTGGAAAAGGATTCTTCCTATGATGACACTGTAGAACACACCACCGCTCGTCTGAAGGATGTGACCATATTTATTTTTACTATTAAGGGCACCAAGTCGCTCCCCTTTAACATGCTTTTATTAGGTCGACCTGTAACTAACTATCCATCTATCTATTTATGTATGTATGTAAGTAAAAATTATAAGGAACTGAATTCCACCCACTTCTAATTGTTGTATCATCATGAAATTTGGGAATTGTGTGTTCAAAATGGCCGCCGCCCCAAGATGGCAGAATATCATTTCAAAAGAAAGGACTTGATAAGTAGAAAACAAATATGTGATCAAAACTTAAAAATTCAAAATGACGGCGTCAACATGGCGGATACGTTTTATCAATTATCGTAGGATTCGACTGAAAATCGGTATCTGTACAAGGTCTCCGCTGGTTCTATGCAAAAAGAAATAAACGACACATTCCTAGGTCAATTTCGCCCCACTATATGTCCGAATCATTGCACTCGCAGAGATACACTGTTAGATGACGCGACGTCCAATGTAACTGAGTTCTCAAACATGCCCCTACTCCCGGATATTAGTCGGTGATTTAAATAGAAATTATGAAAACAGATTTGATAACACAGCCCCACAAAAAAAAAGTGGTCTCTCCGACGGACTAGACCAGTGTATCCGTATGTATTTGGACCCGCTGAAATCGAATCCGAAGGCAGAATTGTCAAATTAGCTCGATTTTCACCCCCAACCCCAAAAAACACCCAAAAAAATGGCCTGTTCGGCGGACCAGACCAGTGTATCCTTATAGACCGTGGGATAGTGACAGATTTTTTTAAACGTTTGGTTCCTATCTGGCCTTTTAGGAGCCTTTTGTGCCTGATTTGTACTAACCGTTTTCGTGTTTATCAAACGGTTATCCAGGGCCCCTCAGCGGAAAACAGAAAAGAAAATTTCATGAAAATGAGCAATTTCAAACGTTTTGTTCCTATCTGGCGTCAAGTTAGACTTACGTTTTAAAGAAAAACATCCGACGGAAGTTTATCGCCAGACAAATTCCGTGGGCCGGAAGGCCCGAAATTTCAATCCGAAGTTGTAAGAAAAATGGTCAAAATCAAACGATTTGGTTCTTATCTGGGAATTGTATATATAGGTAAATAGATTATAATTATCGCGATATAACAAACGCCAGACAAATTCCGAGGGCCCAACAGTGAAAAAATTATTGTTCAAGTTGTCAACTATTCCGCGACGATTGGTTCTCATGTGAAATGATTTTTTTTGTAAAAATTAACCAAAACGAAAATGTATTGTATCATTCACAGACATTTTTAGTGGGCCAAACATATTTTAAATCTTAAAAGAAGTGCACGAAAAATAGCCATTTTTTCAAACGATTTATTCCTGTCTGGCATTTGGATTTTAAAAAGATATGGTAATAAATAAACCATATTTCAAGACCCAGACAAAAAGCGTGGGCCAAACATATTTTAAATCTTAAAAGAAGTGCACGAAAAAAAACCATTTTTTCAAACGATTTATTCCTGTCTGGCATTTGGATTTTAAAAAGATAAGGTAATAAATAAACCATATTTCAAGTCCCAGACAAAAAGCGTGGGCCAAACATATTTTAAATCTTAAAAGAAGTGCACGAAAAAAAGCCATTTTTTCAAAGGATTTATTCTTGTCTGGCATTTGGATTTTAAAAAGCTATAGTAATAAATAAACCATGTTTCAAGTCCCAGACAAAAAGCTTGGGCCCAGCCATAGATATGTTGAGTGAAAATATCGTAAAAATCGATGCATTTTCAAACGATTCACACTCGTCTGGCATTTCATTAGCTTGTCATTGTAAAAGAGTATTATACACAAATAAATTTGTTTCGCGTCACTACTTAAATGCCTCAAGCGCGGATTTATGGGGGATAACGGGGTAATTGCCCCGTAAACAATCAACTTTCATTTTAAAACTCAAGGTCCAGATCCGCCCTTGAAATGCCGTTTTTTTCTCCCTTGAAACTCATTTGGAATTTGAGTTTCTTTATCACTGGAATCAATATAACTGTCACATTCATATTCATAATCCCTCGATCGAATAATATTTACAATAAATAAGTTACATACTAGCAAAAAGTCAAATATAAATCATTACATATTAATATATAATTTACAACTCTGCACTACACCATATCTGAAACTGAGAGTCCTCGTAAGTCCGTACCTGTTTCATTCTCCCTTGGCGTAGGTAGTCAACCACTCAAAAGTGATTTCTTCTCTCATTTTAATGCACGCGACATAAGACGCGTAAGATGCGATGTGGTAGAAACATATGTGGTATGCATTACTTGCAAGCGATGCTGCTTTTTATACTCCCCGCTCGTGTCGGAGTGGTTTTTATTTATCGTTTGCTAATGGGGAACTTACCCATTTTTTAAATTTCATTAAAGTGTGTGTTTATGTATAAAAACACGCCACACCGAATATCAGCTCTTAAATCGCAGTACTTACCTTGCAATAAATAATTAAAGTTGAAATCCTCGCTACTCCTCACGAAAAGCACTGTGACGTCAGATCGAGAAACCAGTCTCGCGTGGAGTCCCACAGATGGTGTACTTTAGCCGAGCGGTACGTTTTCACCCTAATTAATAGAGTGGGTGGCGGTTGGCTTTGAGACGTCCGCATATTTGGTCTTTTGCACTTTATGTTAGAGAAAAAATAAAAAAATTGTCGGAAAGCTCAATCAATTCTCTTTACATAAGCTATCTACAAATTTTTCGAAAAACACAATAATTATCGAGATATTCGAGGAAATGTAGGAAATTACACGTTTTCCTATAGTGTATGTAAATCTAAAAAAAATAATTTTTCTCAGAAACCTTTGTTTCGAAGGACCGAGATTAACGGAGCGTCAAAGTAGTAGTGAACATTATATATGAGATCGATTTCAATTAATTACAGATTAATTACGGTGACAAAATGGAGAAATTTTACTGAAAAAAAAGTTCCAAATCCCGCCCCCTCTAATTCCTTCATTTTTGTCGGAATTCAAAAAATAAAAAAGTGAGTTTTAGAAAATTTTATACTATTTAAATTAGCTAGAGTAGTCTTTTGGCGTAGGAGCCAAGATTAAAAAGTTGTCAACTGTAGAACCTCAAAATTTGCGATATATTTACAGCTGCGCCCCAGATTTTTGTCTGGCACTTGAAATATGGTTTATTTATTAACATATCTTTTTAAAAAAACAAATCCCAGACGAGTGTAAATCGTTTGAAAATGCATCGATTTTTTCACGACTGTTTTTTGATTTTTCGATACTTTCGCTCAACATATCTACGTCTGGGTCCAAGCTTTTTATCTTGGACTAGAAATATGGCTTATTTATTAACATATCTTTTTAAAATCTGGCATTTGGATTTAGGATTAGGATAGGAATAAATCGTTTGAAAAATGGCATATTTTTCGCGCTTTTCTTTTTGTATGGCTATCCAGGGGACCCAGTCAATTCGTCTGGGAATCTTAAATTGAAACTACTTATTGCCTAATATTAACAAAAAAACAAATGCCAGACGAATGTAAATCGTTTGATTTTCGCGGAATAGTTGACAACTTGTGACAATAATTTTTTCAGTTTGGAGCTCGGAATTTGTCTGGCGTTTGTTATATCGTGATAATTATAATCTATTTACCTATATATACAATTCCCAGATAAGAACCAAATCGTTTGATTTTGACCATTTTTTTTACAACTTCGGATTGAAATTTCGGGCCTTCCGGCCCACGGAATTTGTCTGGCGATAAGCTTCCGTCGGATGTTTTTCTTTAAAACGTAAGTCTAACTTGACGCCAGATAGGAACAAAACGTTTGAAATTGCTCATTTTCATGAAATTCTCTTTTCTGTTTTCCGCTGAGGGGCCCTGGATAACCGTTTGATAAACACGAAAATGGTTAGTAGAAATCAGGCACAAAAGGCCAGATAGGAACCAAACGTTTAAAAAAATCTGTCACTATCCCACGGTCTACTATGTATTTTGACCTGCTGAAACCGAATCCGAAGTCAGAATTATTAGATTGCCTCATTTTTTACCCCCAACCCCAGACTTCCAAAACAAAAACAAAGTGGTCTGCCCGGTGAACTATACCACTATGTCCTTATGTATTTTGAACTGCTGAATCCGGATTCGAAGTTAGAATGAGCAAAATGCATAAATTTTTTTGACATCACCGAATAATAGATCACTAAAAAGCGTTATTTTCTATGTATTTTTTATTATTTTTTTTATCGGAATTAAAGGATAAAAAAATAATTTAGTTTCGCTGAGAATTTAGACACGTTCAAACGAAGCAAGTTTCCCGCCATTTGCGTGTGACGTCATCCGGCATTTAGCATTGGCAATATTTATTAGTATTATTTTCAACAGATATTTAATCTATGTACTTAGTGGTGGCAAACTATTTAATATAAAAAAGTTATATAATCTGAGACGAAAAACAATAGTTAATGTTGATAAAAATATTAAAATAATGCATTACCTATGTTTACATATTCTGAGGTTAGGTATCTAAATCTAACTGCAGTAAAAGGATAAAAGTGAGCGTAAACAAATTTATTGTTACGAACAATGAATGATGCATCCTTGTCGCTTTTCCACCTCCAATTTCTGCACTGATATAATCGGTATTATTACCAAAAAATTGCTCATCATAAACACGTCGATTTTCGGCAAATTGTCACTTTAAGCTTGCACAAAGTCGCTGTTCGTCATTTTTACCACTTAGATAAATTAATACACTAATAATTTTTACAAAAATAAACAAATCGATATTTAAAGGTCAGCAGACTAAAATTTAACATTTAATTAACACACAATTTAATATTTCAGCACTAGCAGATGTAAACTGTCAAAGCTATCAAACTTGTCACTTGTCTCCGTACTTTTCTAAATTTACCGCTGGGTGGATAAAATACGAAGCTGATTGGCTGTGTTTTTCAAATTAGCCAACCATATAATGTTGTTTCTTACTGATGCGCTCCACCGGTGAATTTAGAAATCTGCGATCTATGGATGAAACTAAAACGTTATGCCAGATGACATCAGTACCGTTTATAGTCACGTGGTTTTGTTCCGATAAAATTTGAATTTTAAAATGATTTTTATTTACAAAATAACTTTTTTTATAGTTTCCTTTTATTATATACTCGGCTTATATAATATGTATAATGAAAAAATAATAAATTAATGCATTTTTAAAATTCATGCATCTTGCTCATTGACAGATTAGCTCGTTTTCCATCCCCAACCCCGAAAAACATACCCCTCAAAAAAATGATCTGTCCGGCGGACCATACCAATGTATCCTTATGTATTTAAATCCGCTGAAACCGAATCCGAAGTCAGAATTGTAAAATTGGCTCGTTTTTCACCCTTAACCCCAAAACACACCCCCAAAACAAAAAAAAGTGGTCTGTCCGGTGGACCATACCAGTGTATCCTTATCAAATACATAAGGATACTGGTATGGTCCGCCGGGTAAACCATTTTGTGGGGGGGAGGTTGTTTTTTGGGGGTTAAGGATGAAAACGAGCCAATCTGACAATTCTGACTTCGGATTCGGTTTTAGCGGATTTAAATACATAAGGATACACTGGCCTGGTCCACCGGATAGATCATTTTTTTGGGAGGTGTGTTTTCGGGGTTAGGGATGAAAAACGAGCTAATCTGTCAATTCTAACTTCGAATCCGGATTCAGCGTGTCAAAATACATAAGAACACTCTGGTATAGTTCGCCGGACAGATCACTTTGTTTTTGTTTTCGGGGTGTTGTTTGGGGTTGGGGGTGAAAAACGAGCCAATATGACAATTATGACTTCGGATTCGGTTTCAACAGGTCCAAATACATGAGAATACACTGATCTGGTCCGCCGGACAGACGTTTTTTTTTTGGGGGGGGGGGGGGGGTTGTTTTTTGGGGTTAAGGGTGAAAAACGAGCCAATATGACAATTCCGACTTCGGATTCGGTTTCAGCGGGTCCAAATACATACGGATACACTGGTCTAGCCTGCCGGACAGACCACTTTTTTTTTGTGGGGTTGTGCAATTGATAAATTTAGTAACACTATACTAATATATATAAATTAATTTAAAATATACGACACATGCAACAAGCCTATTGTTGATGATTCAAAAGTTATTTCAATTTTTGTATTTTTTCCTGAAATCGCCTAGTGCGTTCGCTAAAAAATTAATAAAATTAATTAAAACAAAAAAAAAATACGTGAGCTGTTTTTTATTTTTAGTGCATTTTAAGTGGGTTTTAGGTGGGTAGTAAAAAAAATGGTTTCGTGAACACTTTTTGTTCACAAAAAATTTAAGTTAATTTTTAAGTGACACGGTATAACACATAGAACAGATCTTTTTTTATATATTTTTTTACAATTAAGTTGCGGTTTTTAAAAATACGTTAATAAAATTTCGAAAGTTGAGGTAGCTGGTTTGTCAGAATTTAAACCAAATTGGTAGAATAAAGATTTTTATCCACGACTGTCGTATAATCCTTGCATAATATATTTAACAATTGACGAATAATAATAGTCATAATTCAAACCTAACGTATAATGAACTTAATCTCATTATAATACACCTTTGATCAATCAGGAACTAGCAATTTTCATAACTCGACCAGGGAAATTAGATAAAAATAACTAAATTTTGAAGTACAGCTCGGTTCGAGATGGGGTTTTCGGCATCGTTTTCGGAAAAATATTAGGAAAAAAGTCTACATATAGTGAATAAGCCGTTCGAAGAAAATTGCATAGGGGGTGTATAAAATGCATCTAAAGTGCATAATTTTGTGAAAAATTCTAGAAATTGATAGAAAGCCGTGAATCGCTTCCCGCAAGGGCTTTCGAGGTCGCTGAGTCCAGATCTGACATCGAAACTTACCAGGGATGCTTGGGGGTGGCCCTTCGGGGGTGGCGGGTGATGAAATCGAGTGAAAAATTCAAAGTGCCCAAAAATCACGTGGGAATCGCTTCCCGGGAGCTTTCGAAGTCGCTGTGTCCAAATCTGACATGGAAACTTACCAAGGATGCTCGGAGGTGGCTCTACGGGGGTGGCGGGGGGTGAATTTGATTGAAAAATTTAAAGTGACAAAAACATATTTTTTTGAATACTTCACGTATTACTATTACACGTAATGCTTTGTTATTCACAAACAAATTATTTGATATGATATTTACAAACATAATACATCATTGTCAGAGAGTATTCATCTAAATGATAGCGGATGGATCTAAAACGCTTATTAATTATCTGGAAAACAATGTCGAATAAATAAATAAGAACGACTCAATACACATCCAATGTGGTCGACAACGTGACTAACGCACTGCTAGGGACGCTCTCTTTAAGTATAGAAATACGTTACACAGCTGCTCCCACTTACACTGCGCAGCTGCCGCTACCTGAATATATAGTAATACTATTTATATATTGAACCCGATCGGTATCGAGGCTCTCTGATTTGTTGACGGTAATCTTTGCGCTTTTTCCGAAACGAAAGGAATTTTTCAATGTATATAGATACTAGTAGACGGGTGCATGATGATCGAAAACGTGCGAGACTATTTTCTTTGCGACGACCCCCGAGCATCCCTATTAAGTTTAGATGTCATTTGGACTCAGCGACCTCGAAAGCCCCCGAGAAGCGATTTCCCTGGTATTTTTGGACACTTAGAATTTTTCACCCGATTTCACCCCCTCTCACTCCCGAAGAGCCACCTCCGAGCATTCCTGGTAAGTTTCGATGTCAGATTTGGACTCAGAAGTAAATTTAAAAAAATAAATACATAAATCACCAAATCTTGAACACTTGGGGCCGTTATAGAGCATCTTCATCATGTAACCAACATAACCTTAGATTTTAAGTTTTTCAAGTTTATTCTCATTTTTAATGTTTGTATACACATTTTTAGCTTGGAGCCGTACTTGCTCCATGCAAATATTTAAAAATTCACGTAAATAATTTTTCAATATTGTTGATTAATAAAAATAGACTGCTAATTATAGGTTAGATTTCCAACCTACAAAAAGAGTCCTATTTTATTAGGACAAAGTGTTTAGAACTTCATAAACATTACACTGATCTAGATTTTAGTTGAAAATACAGGAACCAGGCAGAAATTTTAATAATAGCTGCGTAATACTCTTAAATCTTAAGAAACACATATTTTTGAGGTTAATTGTGATGTCGCGTGCACATGCCCTATTCTCGCACATTTTTTACAACTGACGTGCACTGACGTTTGCAAAAATTATTGTAATAACGCCTTAATTGTTGAATCGGTTACTATGTTTTCAAAAAACAAAGGAAAATTTGCCGCTGAAAAATAGGTTGGTTGCTTCATTCTGGCTTCTCATTGGTTGAGCAACCTTGGCAAAACTTTAAATGTTAAATTTTGTCGATGCGAAACTATTTATTGATTAAAATGATCGATTTTGATTGGACAAAATTTATGGGAATGAAATAATCAACTTTAAACGATTTAAACAATGGGATGTTTTCGCACTATAGGGAGCGCTAGATGGCAGCAGAAGCTAACCAGGTTTTAGTTCCAGATTTCGGTTGGTATTACATCGATTTCAATTAATTTAGTGTTGGCTGCTTGACGTTGCCTTGACGCTGTGACTTGACCTTGACGTGATGACGAATTAATAACATAACCTTACCAAGAGAATCGCAAGCAAAAGGGTACATGACAGTGAGTTGACAGATGACAGAATGAAACAAAACAAATAATTCAAATAATACCGAGAAAACAGGCCATTACGTCGAGGATAACGTATAGTATTCTGTTCGCGTACAGTGGCTATTACATGCTCACATGATTTACGTCATTCACCTTTGGCTCGTATCGCAAATATCCCCCTCGCGAGCAATAGCCATTATTATACACTTGCTGATTAAATATACTATTATTCACGACTATCGTAAATCCTTGCACAATACATGTAACAACTGATGAATAATAGCAATCAGGATAGAGCATTTACCATAACTCAGTAATAGTTTCGAAGATATTAATGTGGCTTGGTGCTAAAGGGGTCAATGTCACTTTTTCTTTAAGATGACTTATTGACACCAACGAACTACATTCGTTCAGATTATATTTTGAAAAAAGGCCAATGTCAAACTCTCATAAATGACTGAGAATTTTAAGTTTTTAGGGAAAATGTAAATTTGTAAACAAATTTTGTAAAACATATAAAAGGGCCAATTGTAACATAGACTGTATTAATAAGCTATGTTTCGTTTCTAGAAAGCCCAAAGTAGATTTTGTCCGTTTTATCATAATAACTTACACAAATAATAATAATAATATAATTTTCCATAAAAACATTAAACCTCATTTCCTCAAATTGCAAATTTTTGACATTGGCCCTTTTAGCACCAATCCACAGATTTAAGTTTATAAATGAACGTTTTATAGGATGAAGTATTTAGTTTAGATGTTGCATATCCTACAAACTATAACACTTCCATACAAAAAAAATAAGAAACAGTATTAAATATACCTAATTAATTTGTCTTTAAAATGTTTTTTGTTTGTTTCTATATAATAAAAAATAAAGAAGTTGTGGCCTAAACAATGTCCATTTTCACATTTTTTTAACAAAACCTCGAGAGAGTCTGCCGAGGCTTTGGTGATTGTAAATAATAGCGATATTTTTTTTTTCATGGAATTATAGTATAGGCCATCATGGAAAAAATTTTCAGGACTGCGAAAATAAGGGTAATAATTTTATACTTCTGCAAATTTCGGGGTGCCGCTAAATTCATTCGGTAATTTCAAAAATCAGCCAGACTTAATTATATTCCATGACAATATCAATTTATGTAGTAATTGTCAAACCTGTAAAAATAAGGGTAACGTATCCGAGAAATCGATCTGATTTTTCGATCAGCTGATTTATTGAAACACTTCAGCCAGACTTACTTTATTCAACTATAGATAAGCCAGATTGCATTTCAGTAAGTTTTATGATCTACTTAAGTAAATCTAAAAGATTCATAACTGGAAAAATAAGTTCAACTCATTTGTATTTTCCACCCATGTACCCACAGGAAAATGTTTGCCAGACTCAGAATTTGTTGATCAGTTTTACTAACAGAACAATTCTATCAATGTTCGCTTACTGCAAAAATTAGTACCAAAAAAATTCACTGTATACCAGGATTGCGATCATCGTATAGGTAAATTTTAAATGAATTTTTTTATAGTATGTTTAAATTGTCATTAGTACACAAACAGATTGTATATTTAATCTAGGTGTACTATATAAATTAGGGAATAATAACACAGGCCCACAAAAAAAAAAGTTGTCTGCGCCGCAGTATTGACTATACCTATCCCTTGTATTTTGACCCGCTGAACACGAATCTGACCTTAGTTTTTTCCCTATACGTCAGGTTTTTTTTTTAAGCAAAAAAGTCTAATATTTATATATTTATTTGCTATTAAAAGAAAAACCTGACGTGCTGGTGAAAAACTAAGATCAGTTTCGTGTTCAGCGGCTTAAAATACAAGGGATAGATGTGGTCAGTACCCCCGCGCAGATGACTTTTCTTTGTGGGATTGCGCCACACTGAGTGTGGCACAGTGGCAACCAAAAAAAGTGGCCTGCGCGGGGGTACTGACAACACCTATCCCTTGTATCTTGAGCCGCTGAACACGAATCTGACCTTAGTTTTTCCCCTACACGTCCGGTTTTTTTTAACAGCAAAAAAAGTCGTGTTGAATCGTGATATTTATAGATTTATTTGCTGTTAAAAAACAACCTGACGTATAGGGGAAAAACTAAGGTCAGATTCGTATTCAGCGGCACAAAATACAAGAGACAGGTATGGTCAGTACCCCGGCGCACAGTGGGGCAAATTGCTCATTATTTGGACAAACGATAATTCCCAAGCCTGAAATTAATGAAACTTAATTTTTTTTTTTCAACTATTCGTTATAAAATTGCCTTTAATTCTATCGAGCCCGAATTTTGAAATTTCAACATTAAAGATGGCTAATCCAATATCGCGGACATAAATTTTGAAAGTAAATTAAAATTTTATCAAAAGATTGTTTAAAATTATAAAAAATTGTTACTTGGGGGTTTCTTTTGGTTTCTAATCTCATTTCTGATCCCAAAATTTTGCGATTCAAAAAACCAAGTTAGCGGATTCAATATGGCGGCTATAATATTTTTTTAAATGAAATGTATGTGCACAAACTGTTAAAAATTGTTACTTAGGACTTTTAAGGGTTTCTGATCGAGAATTTACAATCTAAATTACGTAATATCGTAATCCAAAATGGCGAATCCAATATGGCGGCCATAATATATTTTCAATTGACATGTAAATGCGCAAATTGTTAGAAATTGTTACTTAGAGGTATTAGAGATTGCTGATCATGAATCTGAAGTCCAAATTACGTAATATCGAAATCCAAGATGGCGGATCCAATATGGTGTCTGTAAGTTAAAAAAGAATGACAAATCAAGAAGGAAACTGTTAAAATTTGTTTTTAGGGGGTTTCGCAGTTTGCTAATCTCGTTTCGGATATTAAAATTTCGATATTTTGCAAACCAGAAAATTAAATTCAATATGGCTGCCATAAATTTTTTAAAAATTATGATGTACATGCGAAAATAGTTAAAAATTGTTACTTGCAGGTTTTTGCGATTGCTGACTACGCATTCGTAATTTCGAATTCTAAGATGGCAGATTCGAATATGCCATCTTATAAAAAATGAGATAACAAATAAAAAATGTCGACATCTTTAAACCTAATTTTTAATAATGGGCGTATGTACTTTTCATTTAAAACAATATTATGGTCGCCATATTGGATCCACCATATTGAATCCGCCATCTTGGATTACAATATTATACAATTTGGACTTCATATTCATGGTTAGAAACCCTTAAAAGCCCTAAGTAACAATTTTTATCAATTTGCGCATGTACATCTCATTTAAAAAAATATTATGGCCGCTGTATTGGATCCGACATCTTGGATTTCGATATTACGTAATTTGGACTTCAGATTCATGATCAGCAATCTCTAAAACCCCTGAGTAACAATTTCTAACAATTTGCGCATTTACATGTCAATTTAAAAAATATTATGGCCACCATATTGGATTCGCCATTTTGGATTACGATATTACGTAATTTAGATTTCAGATTCTCGATAAAAGTCCCAAGTAACAATTTTTAACAGTTTGTGCATATACATTTCATTTAAAAAAATATTATAGCCGCCATATTGGATCCGCTAACTTGGTTTTTTGAATCGCAAAATTCGGGGATCAGAAATGAGATTAGAAACCAAAAAAAAACCCCCAAGTAACAATTTTTTATAATTTTAAACAATCTTTTGATAAAATTTTAATTTACTTTCAAAATTTATGTCCGCGATATTGGAATAACCATCTTTAATTTTGAAATTTCAAAATTCGGGCTCGATAGAATTAAAGGTAATTTTCTAACGAATAGTTAAAAAAAAATTAAGTTTCATTAATTCCAGGCTTGGGAATTATCGTTTGTCCAAAAAATGAGCAATTTGCCCCACTGTGCGGCGCAGACAACTTTTTTTTTGTGAGCCTGCGTAATGGATACTGTAATTTACAAATACATTGTTATTATTGACTTCTTAAATGTTCCTTTGTAAATGAAACCCAATAAATTTGATTTGATTTGATAATTAACTTTCATTGATTAATATATTATAAGGAATCAAATCTTTATCATACCTAGATATATTTAAAGGCACCTATTTTTCTTCTAGAAAACCGTCTAAATTTAAAAATATGTCTGAGAGGCCCCTGATGCCACCTTCAGGACCTAAGTTGAATTCTACACCTGGAGATCATTATGGAACATTTAGCGGAATAATCGACGCATTTGGCAACGAGAGGCGTCCAAAACCTCCATATGTTCGCGAAAATAGACAATGCGGCACTAGTCCTTGCAAACACGGAGGACCCGGTGAGGTGGACATCTGCATAAATCCGTATCCGGAACATACGTAAGTATTAATACACTTAATCCCTCAAAAACTCGTGTTCAGGGAGAGGGAGATTCTATAACCAGAAATAAAAATTACAAAATTTCTAAAATTCCTTACTGATGAAATTACTATTCAAAGATAGAAGGTTCAATTCCTTTCTGATATGGATCTAGGGTAAATTCAAATTCTTAATATGACATACTAACCAATCGACACCATTTGATTGGTCAATGGCCATAAATTAGAGTTCCGAAATGCATTCCCTTCGATACAATCATTGTTTACTAACACACAATGTACTATAGCGCTCAAAGAGCCCTCAAAGATACATTCTATGTTGTGTCGACACTGCATGGAAACGTGTATTTAGATATGACACATTTTAAAGGGGTGTCGCAAGTGGACGCAGGTAATAGGACGCGCGACAACTGGTCGCGGTGAATCAGACACAAGGTAATTGGAGGCGTATGTCAATAGGACGTCGTACAATCGGACGTCGTACAATCGGACGTCGTACAATTGGACGCGTGTTACCTAGGACTTATCTATGGTAAACAAAAGGAGTTTTAGTCAGTATATCGTTTTTACCCGGAATTAATTATTGTAAAGCTGAAAATTTGCAGCATTATAGTTTTAGTCCAGGACAAAAAGTCCCCTACTCTCCCCCGTTGGCTTCCCTGTTTTTTCGGAGCAACAAGAGCCTAAGTCACAGAAATTGCAGTGCCGGCTATAAAGTGCAGAAGAAAGGTGATCGGATTTGGGTCGAGATGATCATAAAAGCTTCAGAGAAACATATCCGTTCGTATTTCATGTTCTATGCATATTTTGTTCATAATTTTCCGTTCTAGTATTTCAAAAATTGAAAAAAATTTCGAAATGGCGCCATTGCAGATAAATGAAGAATCGTACCCGAATAAATATTTTTCTTCAAACTTTAGGCTTTCCATTGGCATGTCTACCTTTTCTCTAGCATCACCCGTTACGGAGCTATTCCTTTCCGAGTCGGACAGTTAAGTGCGTTCATTGTTTCGTCGATCACGTCTAATCTACACAATCAAGCAGGCGCACGGTGAGCTATGCCTTCTTAGTTCAGTAGCTGTGACAGTCCTCGGAGTTTGTGCATCGGTTCATTGGTGCGGGAAAATTGAGTGATCGTCGTTAAGTCATGGTGGACGCAGGCGTTTGTGTTTTTTGTAAGTTGTTTCTTGAAGATGGAAACATTGTGGTGATTCAGGGTGGGCAACCAACTTTGCTTTGGACTAGTGTGGAAAGAGGAGACACTGAAAATGAGGAGTTATTTAAAGATCTTGTAGAAAAAAGTTCTGAGTAGCAGTGAGCAGGAGACTAGCTACGAGTAGTCTGATACAGCCAGAGCATGGCGAAATAGTCAGTGATAGTCTCCTTTGATTGATTTGGCGAGCCCCCGCCAACAAGTGCCGCCTGTGAAAAACACTCGTTCCGCGCATACTTCAAGGTGAGAGCGTTTGGGAGAATAGTGTGAGAATTTAATCTCTCGAAAAGCTTGCAGCACTCAACTAATATGCATGTGCTTTTTTTCAGGTCCAGCAATGACTAGACGTTAACCTCAACCCGGAGGACTGGGGGTGGAAATCAGAGCTCCACAGCCTGGTTCCTGTTCCTACTACAAGGCAGCCAGCTCCTAATGGCCTGCTACAGCTAATTTCCTGTGCCTGCAAGACGAACTACGGCGCCCGGTGCGAGTGCAGGAACTCTGATGTGAACTGCAGCATCATGTGCAGGAGTTGTAAAAGATCCAGCTACACAAAGAGCCAGTCAGTGGATATGGATGGTGATTCGGATGATCCTGCTTCCCAGTAGATCAATAATGTCAATTGTCTTGACAAATAAAGTCATTTTTTGAATCTGACATGTTAAATTTCATTCAATAAATCTTATAGAACACCAAAAATATACAAGGAGGTTGAATAAATAAGGAGTCGCCTTAAGAAGCAAAATGTGGCAGCACATTCCTCATTTTAGTATGATTGAAACGTCAACAAAACGCGACATGTATCTTGGTTTAATATTATTATAAAATAAATGTTTTTGATAGAAAATAATGTTTTTCACCATAACATGATTTCGTGTCCGCCAAGTAGCTGTACAAATCAAAGTAGTATCGATAAGAAGAAATATTTTGGAATCACACTTTTCATAGGTTAAAACAGGTCCGTACTCAAAAGATATGTTGAAACTATTTTCTATTTATTTTACATTGTATTTTAGATTATATATTATATTTGCTTGAAATGTGAAACCGTCATCTCATTCATTACTCTACTAGCTTGATATATGGTAGTGTCAATGTGTAAAGTCAACTAACATGTATCTCCTCAAATGCTATATAAACTTTTTTTTAAATCAGGACCTGGCAAGCCGTTCATGACAGTATGATCACAAGCCACGCCTTCTGCGGCCGTTTCTCATTGTAGGATATAAGATTTATGGCTACTCCTTATTTATATTCTACCTCCATGATAATATATAAATATGAATTTGCAACAAGTCTCATCAGCTCAGCCAGGGCCATTCCACCGGGTGCATGACGGGCGCTGCCGCCGTGAGGCGACACTCGGAGTGGCGTAACGGGTAACGCTACAGAGAAGGTAGACATACCAATAGAAAGCCCAAAATATGAAGAGAAATGTTTATTCGCGTACGTTTTCCCCTCCAAGTCTTCATTTATCCGCAATGGCGCCATTGCGGAATTTTTTCAGTTTTTGAAATTTTGACAGCATTAGAACGGAAAATTATGAACAAAATATGCATGGAACATCTGAAATATGGACAGATATGCTTCTCCGAAGCTTTTGTAACTATTTGTACCCAAATCGGACTAGTATCGACCTTTCTGCTGCACTTTATAGCCAGCTCTGCGATTTCTGTGATTTAGGCCCTTGTTGCTCCAATAAAACAGGGAAGCCGACAGGGGAGAGTAGGAGACTTTTGGTACGTATTGTCCTGGACCAAAACTATAATCGTGCAAATTTTCAGATTTACAATAATTAATTCCGAGTCAAAAGCTAAAATTCCTGGATTACATACTTTCTCTCCTAATTAGCGTTATTATCGTTTGTATTTCAGTTAAATGATCTTTTTATATAGTATGTAATAATTAACGCAATGTATTTTTGCAACAAATTAATGTTTCTGTTTCTATCTAGTAAGGGTGTACATATTATAGTTATTTTTAATAAACGCATTCAGTTGTCCCACGCGTCCCATTTTACCACGTCTAATTGACAAATGCGTCCAATGGGCTCATTTAGCATTTTTTTTTAAATTCATATTTCGAAAGTACACTTTATAGTTAGTAAATGTGCAAAATAGTAAATTTTTTTTCAACTCCTTCTCTCTCAAAATAAATAATGAAAATAGAGCGCGAAAATGCAGTGTGACGTCAAGCCACCCGCACTCCAGCCAGCGATCGACCGTCTGTGGGTCGACAGCTAGCCTGCACCCACATAGTTTGATACAGCAAGCACAACAGACCGAATAACTCATAAACAGCATTGCCAGTGGATAAAAAATTAACGTACTAGTATCGAAACAAAGAAAGTAATGATTTTATGAAAAAAGTACAGATGTTAAGTAAATCTTTTATACGATCTAGGAATTTTATTGAATATAGAAAAATACTTCACCACTCAGATAGTTTTTATTTGATTTGTGTATAAAAAATATGTTCGCAATATTCTCTTGAACTGTTACTACAAAAAGAGCCAGTGCATATTCTATGCGAAATACTTTCAGTGTCCTGTAGTTAAATTTTTATTAGTGCATGCAATAAGTATTGAATTTTTAATTGTCCCTCAGTGCACTATAACTTCTCAAGGACCACACACATTTTTACAATTCCTATAGACTGTAAATACTTAACTTCCTTGCGGATAACCCAGGTCCCTATTGTCATGCGTCCATTAAACATTTTTTAAATGCAAAGATAACACCTTATTCAAGCGAGTTTCAGAGAAACAGAATTTTCGAAAGTGATGGAAAATTTGGAACTAACTTGCGAACAAAAACATGGTGTTCTTTTGATCCTGGCGTATTTCCTTTCACGGATCATGATAAATTATTTTAAAATTTGTCGTCAAAGTTGCAAAATAAGTAAATAGGACGTCATACAAAAAAATGTAGCAATATAATGAAAGCAGCACTGACATACTGATTGTGCTCCAAAAGTATTGATTTCAGTACAAATGTACTGACACTGGCAACGCTGCTCATAAAACCAGTAGAGCGGGTGCCGCGACATCACCGCGCGCTACCGGGCATTTCAAGTATGTTACGAATTGAAAATCAAATATTACAGTTAATATTAACGCTAGCGGCCTAATTTTTTGACTATATACTTAAAGAGTTAAATACTTGCAGAAAATGCAAAAATAAATTGTAAATTAAATATCACTAAATGAACCCATTATCGCGCGTCCTATTACTTGCGTTCAATTGACGTAGATTTTTTAAAGGCGCAGTATCTATACAGAGTCCACAATGTATAGGACATGTGCTCAAAATGGTGATGACGATGTGTGCCAACTTTTTTCCAATATTCACACAAAGGTGTTTCTAAAATATGCCGTGTCGGAGCCATTATTTGCTTAAGATGTTTCTAATTGCTGTTGTGTCTAAATGAGATCACGATTATTAATTTGGAATGACGTTCACCTAAAATTTGGAGGATCGTTACAGTTTTATTTGGGAATCTGTCAGTAAAACACCGATTTTAATGTTCTTGTTTTTAAAATGTTGGAAATTCAATTATAATTAAAAAATTGTCGTTTTTTGTTTATTCAATAATTTTTTATAATTTTTTTAAATTGCAATTTTTTTAAATAATATTCTGAATAATATTATCTAAATGTTGGTTGTGGCATTTTCTTAATTTTTCTCTATTTCTTATTGGGATGCTCTGCCACATGTATTTTCTTCTAAACAATGTCTGAAATCTACAAAATAATACAATTAACCAGTATTTTATTGGAAAATAACCTCTACGCCTGTGACTTTTACGTCAAAGGATCAGTTAGAGGGTGGTTTTTGACAAATAAAGAATAAGAACAAAAATATAAAAATGACGTATTTTGCTGAGGTTTCGGAAAACGAATCTGTTTCCTTTCTCAAAGAGTATTAAAATGTTTGTGTGCTGTGTATATTAAATACACAGCTTTAAGAATATATTTGTTATATTCAGTATCCATAGATACTTACTGCTCACACAGAACTGTTGATATATCTAGTTGATAGTTTTATTTTAAACAATGAAAGCGGCTATAATACTATTGAATGAGGATAAATGCGTGTCGAATTGTTCCGTAGATATTTGCACAACCTGGCTGCCGATGTTAAAAGAAGAACTTAACAAACTCAACATTGTTTAAAATAAAACTATCAACTAGATATATCAACAGTTCTGTGTAAGCAGTAAGTATCTATGGATACTGAATATAACAAATATATTCTTAAAACTGTGTATTTAATATACACAGCACACAAACATTATAATACGGTTTGAGGAAGGAAACAGATTTTTTCCGAAACGTCAGCAAAATACGTCATTTTTATATTTTTGTTCTTATTCTTTATTTGTCAAAAACCACCCTCTGACTGATCCTTTGACGTAAAAGTCACAGGCATAGAGGTTATTTTCCAGTAAAATACTGGTCAATTGTATTCTTTTGTAGATTTCAGACATTGTTTAGAAGAAAATACATGTGGCAGAGCATCCCAATAAGAAATAGAGAAAAATTCTGAATAATAACTGTGAAGCTATAATAGATACAAAAAAATTGTAAAGAACTTTTTTGTAGCTTATAAAAAGTCCTTTAATTTTGAGCTCACGCTGGTCGACGTATCTGAAAAATTTACTGAGTTATGACTGTTTAAAATTCAATGCAAATTTCAGCACGTTTTGGATGCTTATATCTTAAAAACTATAACATGTAGAGAAAAAAATGCAAAGATAACTTTTCAAATTTTTTATTTTGTCAAAGATCTGTTGTCAATCATGAGTCGTGAAGCAGTGTTAAGCAGACACTAAAGCATCGTGGGTGAAGTGAGCTTGGATTGACCTAAATATAATTGAATATAACCTTCAAGTTTACAATTTTGACACCGTTGATGCTGATATGTTGTAAAGTACACTTCATATTTACCAATTTGTTGTAATGGTCTTTCATTATTTCATTACAGTAACCAACTGAACAGTTCAGTTTAAGAAAGATCGTTTTGGAGGAGACGACTCTTGAACCCATCGCATTATTGATAAATTAAGTTGTGTATTAATATATAATTTTTACAAATTTTAATTATTTAGATTTTTATTCATTCTTCTTATTTGTATGTAAAAATTAAAAACCGCTGTCTAAGAAGTTACTACTTCCACATCCAGATTTTCTATTCAAGTCTTTTAAAACGAAAAAAATATTAATACTATTTACACTCCACGATGTGGAAATAATTGTTCATAAAACGTTAACAATATAATAATTTTTGAAATCGTCTTCCCCAAAAACTCATAAAACGATATGCCTCACGGTAGTGGAGGTAGCAGTGGGAGGTGGCAGAGGAGCTGATACCAAAAAATGTTTGAGACCTTGCTTTCTCGTACGGACCTTAAATCTCAATTTTATGGACTCCTACTTGCTTGTTTAACCTATTTAACCCCATTTACCACCAACGCTTTCATGACGTTCTAAGCCCATTTGAATTATTACTTTTTTTACTGTTACTATACTCCAAACCACGTAGTGGAGTGGAATTGTAAATAAATATCGCGTTAACAGACTAACATACTGTTCTTAATGGGATCTGCCCAATTACTTTCACATCCACGTATTGTAGTGGAAGCATAAATTTTGAAAATTTTGAACACATTTTTTTTTTAAATATCTATCCCCACTGTCACCTTCATCTCCATTACTACTCCCACATCATTTCTAAAGGAAGTAAAATAATAAAATTGTGATTAAGTGTGTATACAAGGACCAAATAGAGTAGTTGTTTTGACTGGTTCTCTAATAATGATTGTTTTAAAGTGTTTTTCTGCGACTGCCTTCGAAAACGACAAATAACGCACAGTAACCATGACCCGAAACTGTCTTTCTTCACACGATGTGTGCAAGAATCAATAAAACACAATACTGTCGTGTTTTTCACGCAGTCCTGTCGAAAACAGAACTGACACCTTTTATTCATATTTTTTGAAGTAGGCTAGCCTATTCAGGTTTATAGCAACCGGTTTATTTAACAACTAAACATCGCATCAGTTTTGAAGTCTTCAAACCACATTACTTTTAAAGAAGTTTATTAAAAATGTGTTTACTTATAAAATTGTTTGTTTTCCTTGCAGTAGTAGAAAAAATAATGTAAGCAACACCTTTGAAAACATCTTTTCGCACTCATTCGTGAAACTCGCCTTCGGCGCGTTCCACCAAACTCTCTCACTCGTGTGAAAAGATTCGTTTTCGAAACTCGTCAAGGTTAAGGTCAGGTCAATTTTGCGCCCCCCTCCCGCTTGCTATTAGTTTATGGGCAAGGGACAAAAACTTTTCTTAGTCCGGAAAATTTTTTGAAGAGCGGCGGGGGGGCGAAATCCAAGAAAAAATTTTTGAAGAGCGGGGGGGAGAAATCCAAGAAAACGTTTTTTAGTCCGACGAAAAAATTTTTGAAAAGCGAGGGGGGAGAAATTCAAGAAAAACTTTTTGACGCCCCCACAAAGCGGCGCGCTTAAGCCCGAGCCTATGAGGCCTAGTCACAAAACCGGCCCTGCTACGACTGCCTTCGAAAACGACAAATAACGCACAGTAGTGCATTATTTGACGGTTTTTTTGTAAATATCTCGTGCAAAGACGTTTTTGAGGGTGCTGAACATGATGGAAATGGTGGGAGAAGTTTTTGACCGCCGCAACCCCCTGACACGGCCAAAAACGACCCATTTTCTTTATGTTTTCATATATAAACGAGTCTGGGAAGTTGATTTATCGACGTGGTATACTTGAAATAACATAGAAGTGGGTTATAGAGTAAGTGGAATCCAGAGAGAAGGCCTAGGGGATTGATTAAACCCTCCCGAGGGGTGGAAAATCTTTTTTTTTAAATGATTCGGTTCAAACGCGTATCCCCCTTTTCGGGGTCGCTGATCACGGGAAAAATATTCATTTTTAGCTCCAACTCCTCCTCATCCCTCAAACGAGCAGAAATCACCCCTCACTCAGCAGAAAGCAAGCTATCCAGGATTTACAGGTTTTTCGGCACATGATCGTTATTCCTGTGCATATTCCTTAATTTTTCATGGAAGTGAAGGTGGTAGCGATCACGGAAGTTGCTTCAACCTTCCAAGAGGTGTAAAATTTATTAATTACACTTTGGATCGTCAATACGCCCTTCCTCGTTTTCGCAGGCGCTGATCACGATAAAAATATATTTAATGAATTTTACACCCCTTGAAAGGGTTGAAACAACCCCCGAGTCGCTACCACCTTCTTTTCCGTGAAAAAAGAAGGGATATGCACAAGAATAACGATCATCTGCCGAAAAACCGTAAATCCTGGATAGCATGCTTTCTGGTGAGTGAGGGGTGATTTCTGTCCGTTTGAGGGATGAGGAGGGGTTGGAGCTAAAAATGAATATCTTTCCCGTGATCAGCGACTCCGGAAACGGGGGATACGCGTTTGAACCGAATCATTTGAAAAAAAAGATGTTTCCGCCCCTAGGGAGGGTTTAATCAACCCCCTGGGCCTGCTGCCTGGATTCCACTTGCTCTATAATCCCCTTCTATGTTATTTCCAATATATATATAACCCGTCGATAAATCACTTCCCAGACCCGTTTATATATGAAAACATAAAGGAATCCCCATAATATGGGTGGGGCTTTTGGCCGTTTCAGTTGCGATGGTCAAAAACTTCTCCCACCACTTCCATCATGTTCAGCACCCTCCAAAAAGGTGGGGGGAAGTAATTTCGTCTTTGCACGAAATATTTACACTATTTTTGCCTTTATTACATACACTACAGTAACCATGACTCGAAACTGTCTTCTTCACCCAAACACAGTACTTTCATGTTTTTCATTTTTTTTTCTAACTAGTATAATATTAGCGTGATCAAATTGAGGCAGCAATATTCAGAAAGTAGGTAATTTCATATTAAATAAAAAAAGTGTGTAAGTTGTGATTTGCTTAATACCCAAATAATATTATCTGAGAACCAAATGCCTCATTTTTTTTATATCACCGCCCCCTCTACCACCCCCACCCCATTATTAAAGAGGGTAAAAATAAAATTGTGATTTAGTGTGTATTTTAGAACCAAAGGCCTCAACATTTTTTTTTGCATTAAACATCCCCTCTACCATCTCCATTACCACCTCCAACTCATTATTAAAGGGAGTAGAAAATAAATTGTGACTTAATGCGTACACAAAAGCCAAAGGACTCATTTCTTTTTGCATTAGCCACCCCCATTACAATCAACACCCCATTATTAAAGGGAGCAAAACAATAACATTGTGATTTAGTGTGTGTATAAGAACCAAAGAACTCACAGATTTTTTTAGCAATAATCTAACCCTCTATCACCTTCACTACCGTTGACATATCGTTTTATGCGTTATCGGGGTAAACGATTTCAAATGTTATATTGATATAAGAATCAAAGTTTGAAAATGGCACGTTAATGTGCCGAAACTGCAGTAACGTGTATGTTACAAAAAACTAGTGGTAGAAAACAAAGTGTTCTTTCTTATATCATTATGATTAACTATCACCAAATAACGGCTTTCTCAATCGAAATATTATATTATTAAAGTTCTATAAACATTTATTTCCACATAGCGAAGTGCAAATACGAGTGCAAATATAATATCGGCATTTTTTATTGTAACAGACTTGGATAGGAAATATGGATGTGGAAGAAGTGATTCTTTAAGCAGCGTTTTTTTATTTGTAGCCTTCACGTGTATTTATTTACATCCACTGAATTTTGAAAATGAATAGACTAGAATAAAGAACGCCAGAACAGAAATTGTTCACAAAACATATTTTCTTGTTTTCAGGGCGGATCGCTATGGTACAAAACCCGTATACAAACAATATGGTACAAATTTAAGTGGAAGCATGCGTAGAGTTCACTATCCTCAACCATATTTTGATAAAAATCCATATCCGGACCCAAGCGGAATGAAACCCGGACACGTATATGTGCGACCAAAAGAACAACCACAAAACGTCATCCCTCCTGGGAAAATAATTCCTGTTGGACCAACGAAATGGGTAATTAAATTAAAGGGTATAACCTGCTAAGCATAGTGAAAGATGCCTTTGAATCAAATTGGGCTTTACATACATGGCATTAACATGCCATGCTCTCTATTAATAAACAACTTTAGTTTTCACTCCGTATTCCTACAGTTGAGCCGGTCGCAGAAGGAAACGAGATTTTCAGTTTTTATTTGACGAAAATCCCTCACTCACCGTTTGAGGTATGAGGAGGGGTTGGAGCTAAAAATGAATATTTTTCCCGTGATCAGCGACCCCGAAAGTTTAATCAACATCCTAGGCCTACTGTCTGGATTCCACTTACCCTATAACCCCCTTCCATGTTATTCCAAGTATAACCCGCCAATAAATCACTCTCCAGACCCGTTTATATATGAAAACACAAAGGGACCCAAGGGGTGGCCGTTTCAGAGGTGGTCAAAAACTTCTCTCACCACTTGCATCGTGTTCAGCCCCCTCGAAAACGGGGGGGAAGTTAATCTTGTCTTTGCACGAAATATTTACACTATTTCTGCTTCCATAGACTACATGACACTTGTCGGTTTACTCTTGTACTACGGGCGCCCAACCTAACTGTACGCTCTCTCCCAAAACATCGAATATTTCCTAAAAGTCTTCATTCTCTATTGCTTCATTTATGATATCGTTATCATCCTCACTTTCGCCTATTATGATCTGATTTGGAATCATCTCCTGAAGAATTTCAGTAAGCGATTGAGGCAGTAGAACACCAAAGAAGTTCTCCATTTTCTTGCCATCCATAATCATTCCAAGGCTTCGGAATATTGTGAATACCTTCGTCGGCTAATCGCCAAATACGCGTTTGGCAAACACTCCTTTTAATATGCTCGATAAGACAAGCTCTTGTTGGTGGAATTGAAGAAAGATCAACTTTAATGTCAATTGATAAAGACAAATCTTTGTCACCACATTTCTGTCTAATGGTAATTAGGCGAAGATCGTTCACGCTAGCGCGTATATGGCACATTTAAACTCTAATGATGCGACTAATTTATCATCAATATTCTAGCTGCTCCCCAAATTTTGAAATATTCGGATATATTTGGTATATTTGGAAGAAAGTAACAGTTTTGGGGGTTTTATCTTTCTTTTTCCCTTAAAGGCGCTGACTAAGTCACATCCAGTAAATGAATGAAGGCCCAGTAATGCCGAACATTTTTGAGGTCCGTACTCTTTTGCTAATGTGGATATGTTAATAAGTCTTCTTTTATTGCCAAATCCGGTATCAAAGAGTAATTTAACTAATTTAATTTTTTAATTTATTATTATTATTAATATTTTTTTCCGTTTATTTTATTTTTTGTTATGTTAATAACATAAAGTTATATTATACGCCTTACAATAATAACTGTCACAGTTATTTCCTCAAAATGATTTACCGATATATGAATTTCCAGGTTTTGTTAATTTTGGACTCATTTATCTGGAAAATGGCAACTCCCATCAAAATATTGTACGTTGTTTTTTGTGAAAAAAAATGTTTTTCCATCTTCTTTATTTTTTGTGTTAAATGACTAAAACAACAATGGCAACAGTTTTTTTTAACATATGGCCGCCATTTTGAAAGTACACCAGTTTCTTTTGGGGGGGGGATATGTTTAAAATTGTTCCCTAGGCTTTCTTTATGAAACACATTGTCCCCAAGGATCGGGAGGGGGGGGGGCGCACAGCTAGGGTGAGCTCCCCGACTACTGGCTACGATCAAGGCCGCCTAGCAACAGCCTAATTACGCCGTCCGATCATGTATTTCTCACGTGTGTTTGTTTACCCATTCTATTGCTTCTTGGAATCCATCGACCAAAATTTTCATCGCGATATGGACAAATCCATAAAAACTGTTTAGTTTAAGGGAAAATAGAAAACTATTTATATAAAGCAAAGCTCTGGTGCTTTGCGGATATGGTAGAAAAACATTTTCCGTCGTTAAAAAAAAATCGCGTAATTTTTTTATAACACGTCGCCCGTTTTTAATGGAATCTCATTCAAAATATAAAAACAATCCGTGAAGAACGGAAATTTTTAACCTTGTAGAAACCTGATAAATGTAGTATTATTAAAAAAAGGCTTGACCGAGTTACAGCGACACCTTGTTGATCTATACGTCCTAAAAAAAGTCTAAACGGACATTTTCCGTGTTGCAAGGTTATACAAAATGAAATCGAGTCGTCTCTTACTCTGCGTGTTTCGGCCATCACGCGCTAAAGAGGTATGAAGATGACTGATAATCAAGGCGAGGCTGACAGCGATGATGATTACGAGGAAGAAGACTCAGATGAAGAGGTTTAGATTTAAATTAGATTCTTAATGTAAATTAGTTATTGTAGGCACGCGAGTGATGTTAATATATAAAAATAATATTCGTAATCTACTTTTTGTTCTTAGACATTTTTTCCAAACACCATCGTTTTTAAGCTCCGTATTAGCGGCGAGGTGTGAAAAAAAATTGGGGAAAAAATGTTCCTTTGTTATCAAGGCACAACAGACCAGAGCCCAAAAGAAAAAGTGGAGGTGACCTTGAGATCCTAGATGTGCCTCCACCAAATCGCAAAAAACCATTCCACCCGATTCGCCCCTCCGGACCCTACAACTTTTGTCCGAAGCTTTTTTCCCCACGTCCTTCCCCGGAGAAGTATCCGGCTGGTTAGTTTTTCAATTGTCACCCTGTATAAGAAAAAAGTTCACGGGGGAAGAGGTTGAAGTTTGAACTCGAGGTTATGAAGTTTGAACTCAAGTTTATGTTTTTATGTTCCCTGCGTTAAGTAGAGTTGCCTCTTTGCTTTCCCTCCTTATCGACCCTTTCCCCCGTAGTGTTTGGTACGTATTTCCTCTCCTCTGCTAGTTAGATTCGCCTCTGTACTTTTCCTCCCTATCTATCTTCTGCATGTGACTGTGATTATGTGTGTGTATGTGAGTCTATTTACGCACCCGAGTTATAGACCTACGGCCAAGAGGCAAATAAGTTACCTCATCGGGTACAAAAGATTTAAGTTTTTGTAGTCAAAGTACCACATATATGTAGCAAAAAAAACCGACCGTCTGCCGGGGCTCAATGATAAACTTCTTATTATAAGAGCTTGTCAAAAAGGCGAAAAAACTCGCTAAAGTTACCTCATTGGGTACATGCTTAAAAACGTGACAATTCACTCGGAACACCATTATAATTTTTATTTTGTGTGGCAGACGTCAATATTTGAACGCACACGTAGAGCAGACGCCCGTCGCGATGCCCAAAATTCCGACGTTTCCTACCTCATGAGGTACATGTACAAACCTGGGTTCAAATCAAAGGTCTTTTTATGTAGATCATAAATATGTTTCAAAAAGATCGGCAGACGGTCAACTATAAAGAGCAGACGCTCTGGAAAATGTAACCTGAAAGAATAATGCCAAAGTCGGTACAGGGTTTTATTGAATATATGTTCGGAAATTTGACAATGCACTAGGAAAACTATTACAATTATTATTTTGTTTGTCAGACTTCCCTGAATATGTAGGCAAAACAACTTCGTAAACAAGAAACAACAGCAATACAAAACAATAGTAGTAAATAAAAATAGCAGGGTTTTTTGTTTTATTTGATAATAAATCTAATGAAAAATAACTATTCGTCATCTTCGTCATCACATGAATCATTAAAACCCTCTTCATTTTCATCATCAATATCCCTTTGCTCCATGCCGGTTTCGCGTACAATTATTTCGTCTAGGGTACTAGGTAATTGAGGTCCATCAAACCAAATCAGTGAAAACTTATTATCATTTAAATTCCAACCATTTTCTGAGGGGTTATAAAATTCTGGTTGTTTTTCGGTGGCACTATTCCATATGGCACATATTTGATTCATTCTTTGTACTTTTAAAAGCAATACGTTCTTGCATGGAGGTAACAGTGTACTATCAAACTTTTTCAGGTTATCGAATGGACTCTGATTTGGTCTTGGTTTACAATGAGAGTAGAAAATGTCGAATCGAGCTTCATTGACATCACATAATGTGGATTTCCCATACATAGCACAAATTAATTTTTCTACATACGTAATCTGATCTTTGGAAATGCTTTCATTGTTGCCAAATGTACCAAACACTTCCTACATTTTTTTGTCATTTTTAAGGAGTTCAAAGGGTTTTAGTTGGAATGGAATGGAATGCTGGTGGAGATTTACAAACATTAAATCTTAGTGCATTGGAAATTGCATTGACATCTACAAATCGACAAGTATTTTTGTATACACTTCCAATTTCCATCCATACATTTACAGACTGCTCAATGTGATGCATATTTCCTAAAATAATTATTAGGACGTCTGTGTCAGAGGCTCTAATTACAACATTACTGTTTTTTTTTAAATTTTGGATAAATGGTAAATAATTCGGCTATCAGCCTCTCCGTGGTAGCAATTTAGTATGTCAATGGTTTCTCTTTCGATATACCTGTTTACTTCCGCAAATTTGTAACACTCGTTGTTACAATTTGCGTATAAAGTTTTATTTTGAAGTATTTCCACAAACATATCATTTTGCCAAAATTGATATTATGTAATGTACTGATTTTAAGAAAAAAGTACTGATGTAGCTAAAATTGATGAGCGGGAGGAGGAATTCAAAAAACGTTGCCAAAAAAATATTATTGATTTTTTTAGGGTTCTGCTCCCATGCATCTAGAATAACAGCTCGAATTTAATGTATTTCACTGTTTGAGATAAATGAAATTTTATTTTTACTCCTGCATAATTTCCAGAGCGTCTGCTCTTTATAGTTGACCGTCTGCCGATCTTTTTGAAACATATTTATGATCTACATAAAAAGACCTTTGATTTGAACCCAGGATTGTACATGTACCTCATGAGGTAAGAAACGTCGGAATTTTGGGCGTCGCTCTACGTGTGCGTTCAAATACTGACGTCTGCCACACAAAATAAAAATTATAATGGTGTTCCAAGTGAATTGTCACGTTTTTAAGCATGTACCCAATGAGGTAACTTTAGCGAGTTTTTCCGCCTTTTTGACAAGCTCTTATAATAAGAAGTTGACCATTGAGCCCCGGCAGACGGTCGGTTTTTTGCTACATATCTGTGGTACTTTGACTGCAAAAACTCAAATCTTTTGTACCCGATGAGGCAACTTATTTGCCTCTTGGCCGTAAGGTCTATTACATTTGCAAGATTCCGACAAACTACAGAACATGAAAACACGAAACACCCATATTGCGACTTTCTAATGCGACGGAAAATGGATTTTCCGGGAACAGCAATGCAGAAAACGTTCGTTCCAATTTTTTTTACGTATGTCTGAATCCTATCAATGATTTAATTAACGAAACGGACGGGTCGCGATACCTTGCGGAACCTCAAAAAATTACATTTTACAAATTCATTCACTCCCACGAGCAACGTTCAATTCGTCCGTTTTCATTTTTTCATGATTGTTTTGAGCGGAAATTCTCAAATTACTCTGACGTTCAAATTTTTATAGTTTCAGACATTGTACTTCAACACAAAAACCAGGAAACGGACGTGTCGCGATAACAATTTTAGCCCATTTTTTTTATTCATTATTGTTTTTCGACCGCTTAGCAACATTGAAGACTTCCGCCATAAAGGACTTTTTTCTTTATTTGAGTATAAACTGACCGAAAAAGTTTGAAATTCTCATGTCGGGATGAGGCTGAAAATCCTGGTCGATGGCTTCCGTACTATTAGTTTGTACTACATACCTATTTAATTTGAGTGATTTCAGAAAATACTTTTGGTTTATGTTTCTAGCAAGGAGGCTGCCACGCTGGATGTTTTGAAAAGTTTCCAGAATATAAACCTAATAAATATATTACTATGTTTGACCTGCTGTACAAACCCAAGAAACATGTAGGAGGTCAGTTTTATCCACATTCAACGGCAGAAAAAACATACTATACTAGATCCATTATTAACGAAAATCTTCGATTCAGAATAAATAAAAGAAACTATTCCACGTATAAACCTACGTATATAAAACATTTAGTAAGTTAGATAATATATTTTATAAGGGGGGCTTTAAATAAATTTCCTGAAACTTTAATATTTCTTTTAATATATATAAAAAAAAAATTCTAAGAAACTGAACCGAAAAAACAAAGTAACTGAAAATTATGAAATAAAATTTCACCCATTCGTCCGGTTAATTGGACCTTATTACCATATATCGATATTGAAGCAAGTTAAATATGCCTTTGCTTGTCGTTATTTGTACATTTTTACACCTTCCTCCATACAATTTTTAATTACTTTTTTGAAGGGAGTTCAATTTTTTACATTTTTTTCTCTTATAAACTATTTTTTAGCTTCTGTATAGTGAAAGAAAATATTGTTAGATAATAATATGCAAATAGTTCAGTAAAATAACAGTTAATAAATATTTTAATATATCGGACAAAATTCATGAAGTTTTGGAAACTGGTAGAAATGTTAAGGATAGCATAAGAATTAGTAAACCAAAAAGTTCCCACCCATAAATAGTGTACTTCATGTCCTGGGAGGTCGCTAACACCCCTGTAATGAAGCATTCATAAATTCATGTTCCATTACTAAAGTTTAAGGATTTACACACGACACCAATGTGCACACGGGCCGCCAATCTACCCATCTCATGTCTAGAGGCACGGATTTGCACACGACACTAAACTATACGCAGTTCTACGTTATCAGCAAGCGAGGATTCTCGGATATAAAAGTCCGGTCACAAATCAACTAATTCAGAGTGTAACTCTGACAATCTGTTCACAGCGTGCTGAGCTGGACATATTACAGTTTTGTACATCTCCCGACGCAAACACGATGGAACGAATGCAACTGACCCTGGGAATCCTGCAGCGTGTTGAGCTGGAGTCGTTGAGCTGTTGGCCTCGAGTCGTTAGCCATTCCCCGACGCCATTTCGCCGCCAAAACCAGAGCGAATGAGCCTGACCTGGAGACCTCCTACAGCGTGTTGAGCTGGGAAACTTCTTGAGTCGGCGATATTCACTCGACGCCCGATGCCACTCCAGTAGCAACAACAAACGTCGCATCGCAATCGTTACACTCTCTCTCTTTCTCAGATAATAGAAAATGTTGTGCTAAGAACCGTAAAAGATACGGATATATAACCTGTACCTGTATGTTATGTAACACTGCCTGTTTGAAGAAGTAAATAAATTGTTTATATATTTATTGGGCTGTCTTATTAACTAATCTGGACCCTGATTAATCTCCAAACCAGCTACCCGACAACAAACCGTTACACCCCCATTTTCAGATTTTCTAGATTATCTCTATTCTGATAAAAATACCTATATACAAAATTATTCCTTCAAAAATTTTCTATCAAAAATGTGTAATAAAGCGTATTTTGGCACCCAATCAATTTATTATAATTATATTATTTAATGTGTTTAATTTACAACCGCAGACTTTAATTTATAATATTTCATATCATTCACTCCGCGCCACGTTCAATTAACAAGCACGGCCGTCTAAAATCCCCACCCAAGCTGGCTTCCGTCAGCGATACAAGCACTCTGCAAATTCAGTTCCACCCCAGCCGCGAAGTGAGGTAGATGTACGAAGATCCACCAGCCGTAACCAGCCACAAGTGTAAGTTAAGAAATTTTTCTATCACCGAAAAATAAACTGGACTTTCTGGTGAGATTTTATTAAGTCTATGTAATTCAATACTAGCGCGCACCGTCTCTCCCACCTTTGTGGGGGAATATTGGACCTGATACCAGTCGCGCTGAAACCAAGCAGGGAAGTTCCTCACGAGCTTCGCTACCAAGCAGATGTGCCGACCAGGATCCAGAATCAAATCCCGTTCAAACCGTAAAACAAGGGTGAGTCGATCTACCGGAACGTGACCAAACAGACGTGCGAGGAGCAGCAGGACCAAGAGTAAGAATAATAATAATAATAGGTAGCGGCTTGGCTAATACTAAGGACTGGTAATATAGTTCGTATTTATTCTTATTGTTTCTGTTGTTCCTTGGCAAAATCTGGTGTTTCCAGGATATCCGACGAAGGTGTTCCGTCGAGTTCGCTGGGGCATAGAAATAACGCTTCTGGGATCTCTGGTGAAGGTGTTCTGCTGGGGAAATCAGAGCGTGCCGTATTAATCATAATATTGTTGTTTTCCCCATTTTTAGCATTACTGTTTTCCGACAAGTTGAGTGCTTCGGGGTATTCGACGAAGGTGTTCCGTCGAGTTCACCGGGGCATAAAATTAACCTGGGATCTATGGCGAAGGTGTTCCGCTGGGGAAATCAGAGCGTGCCGCATTAACGATACCTTATTTTGTATATTTACGAACAAAATTGCTAAATTAAATATTAAATCCAATGTTTTTCATTAGAATAGAAAAACCAATTCAATAGTGGAACTGTATACTAAAGTCTATTAAATGTGTTTAAACTTACCAAAAGATGTTGCAAGCACGATATTCTGTTTTTCACAAGGTAAAAAAAATGGGTAAGTTTCGAGGGAAAAAAAAGGAATTTCAGGGAATTTATATCACTAATTTTCTAACGAACTGTAACTGGTTATAATTAATAATCGAATTAAATATATCAAACCATAATAATATACTATAAAAAACTATCTACTATTCAATTATGTTTTCTAATGCAAGTCGCACAGTTAATGGCTTTCTTCGAATCTAGATATCTGATAAAAAAAATTAACTTTTTTCAAGAACTAAAATAAACACAAATTCAAGACCATCAACTACACATCTAGTGAGTAACCGGCAAATCTAGACAGCTGCTTTGGCATTTCTTGCAGAAATCCAAATGATACACTACAACAACCATTAAACTAAACTAGGTGGCCGCAACATTCCCCCCACCCTGAAGAAGTTTCAGGATTATATAATCTAAATTAAAACTATTTTCAAAAAAAAAGAAAAAAAATACAAAGCAAATTATTGTGTGGGCAACGGACACACTTTAACTATGGGTCTTTTGTAAATGCCAGTTTGGGTTTTTACCGAAACTACCCTTACTTGCCCATCTTTTCCGGGAAAAGTTTCAATAATTGTGCCTAATGGCCAGTGCAGAGGTGGAATGTTAGGTTGTTCCACTAAAACTATAGTACCACATTTTATGGGTGAAGCCAATGTAGTCCATTTTTGTCTAATTTGTGGGACTGTGAAATATTCAAGACGCCATCGTTTCCAGTAATCCGAAATCATTCTATCTATTAGTTGAAATCGATCTAGACGATTAACGTTCTCAGTACTAAAATCTGGGGAAGGTAATGATTTTAATGGTGTCAAAGTAAGAAAATGAGCCGGAGTTAAAGCCAAAGGTTCAGTTAAAGCCAAAGGATCTGAACTAAGTACACACAAGGGGTCTCGAATTAAGAAGTGCCGCTATTTGAATTAATAATGTATTCATTTCTTCATAAGTTAATAACTGATGTCCTACAACTCTAAAAAGATGCTATTTTACCGACTTAACATTGCTTTCCCACAATCCACCGAAATGGGGTGCGGATGGAGGATTAACCTTCCAATTTATTCCCCTCCCAGAAAGATCAATGGCTACACTTTTATTAAAATCACGAGAATTCGTTAATGAATGTAACTCATCCAAATATCCTTTTGCCCCTATAAAATTGGTACCTCCATCTGAATACATATGAGTAACTAAGCCTCTACGTGATAAAAAGCGCTTAAAAGCTAGTAAAAAGTGAGCAGTAGATAAATCTGACACGAGCTCGAGGTGTATTGCTTTGGTCACTAAACAAACAAAAAGACAAATATAAGTTTTTTTGACCGCACACCTCTATAGGGTATGGTCTGAATGGGACTACAATAATCTACGCCACTATGAAGAAAAGCTTTGGATTCTTGAACCCTACAAGAAGGCAGGTCTCCCGTCAAGGGAAATTGTACTTTGGGCTTTAATTTAAAGCAAATATTGCATTTTTGAATGCGGTATCTAACAACTCCGCGGGCGGATAAAATCCAGTAACTTTGTCTAAGTAATGATAAAACCAAATTAGGTCCAGTATGAAGATTAGTTCGATGGGGAGTAGTATGGGATGTTGCACATCAAAATTTAATTTGGAATTAACTAGACGCCCACCAACCCGAAGAATTTCCTCATGTATAAAAGGACGTAAGCGATTTAAATAAGAAGAACAACTACCATCCTTTTCTAATGTTTTTATGTCAGATGAAAAATGAAAATTTTGTACAACTTTTAGCAAAACTCTCTCAGCCTTAGCTAAATCGTGGACGGTAAATAAGGTTGAACGGGGTAAGAGTTTTACGAAACGAAGTACATACACAATGGAACGTAATAATTTCATCCAAGATGAATATCTTTCCGCTAACAAATAAAAGGGATGAATGTCATTATTCGAAGTTACCAATGTAAATTTTTTTCTTCCAGCATGGTGCAATGTTCCAAACCAATAGGTTTAATAGGCCAACATGGAATATCATACATTAACCATCTTGGACCAGATAACCACAATGTATTTTCCATAAATTGCGAAGGGGACATTCCTCGAGAAAGACAATCACTGATATTTTCTTTTCCATCAACATGAAACCAACAATTGGAAGTAACCAAAGCCTGTATTTTAGACACACGGTTGGCAACAAACGTTTTCCACTTACATGGTGATGCACTTATCCAACTAAGTGTTACTGTAGAATCAGAAAGGGCAACTATTTTTTCTATATTCAACCTTGGACTATAAATTTTTTCTACAACTGAAAGAAGTTTGGCTAATAAATGAGCAGCACACAACTCCAATCGAGGTATTGATATAATTTTCATAAGGGATACCTTTGTCTTGGCACATAATAAATTTGTCTGAATGGAAGTCGACGATTTTATACGAATATATACCACTGCACCGTACGATGTTTCGCACGCATCAGCAAAACCTACTAACATTACTGAAGCTTGAGGTATCATCCCTATATACCTAGGAACTTGAAAATTAACTAAAAATTTCAAACAATGTTGAAACTCTCTCCACTACTGAACTATATCATCACGGGGAGTTTCATCCCAACCTATACGAAGTATCCACATATTTTTAATTAAAAGTTTTGCTTGCAAGATCACAGGTGATATAAATCCTAAGGGCAACTGTTGAGAGTATGTTCCTTTTAGTACATTCATTTTCCTTCAGAGAAAAGGACAACATATTTAATTGTGGCTGCCACTGCAACCCCAGCACTTTGAGACAGTCAATGTCAAAACCAATCATATTGGTAGAACGATTCTGTTCTGGTATGTGCCGCAAAAGTTACTCGGAATTTGTTGCCAATTTTACTAAATCGAAACCACCTCGTGCAAAAAATTCTACCAACTCGTTATATACTATTATCGCTTGGTGTGCAGTAGATATACTAGAAACTAAGTCATCAATATACATATTCCTCCTTACTATTTCAGCAGCCAAAGGAAATGACGCTTCTTCATCATTAGCTAGCTGGTGTATAGTTCGGAGTGCTAAAAATGGTGAAGACCTTACACCGAAAGACACTGTATTCAGTTCATAAGTTGATATTGGTTCATTTGGAGAAAATCTCCAAAGTATACGTTGGAAACACCGATGATGATCTTTATCTATAAGAATTTGTCGATACATCTGACGAAGATCGGCTATAAATGCAACTTGAAACAGTCTAAAATTAAGAAACGTTGTTACCATATCTACTTGTAATTTTGGACCCGTATACAACAAATCGTTCAATGAATACAAGGTGTCCGTTTTTGCACTAGCGTCCAAAACTATTCTAAGAGGAGTGCTAACAGAATCGGGTTTGTAAACTGCGTGATGCGGGATGTAATAAGAAGGTGAGGAATAACTATCTTCTAAAACCTTAGTCATATGACCTTGGGATTAATAATCATTGATAATTTCAACATATTGAATTTTAAAATTTGGAAACCTAATGAATTTTTTCTCCGAAGATAAAAACCTACGATGGGCCATCGCATAGGAATCACCTAAAAATGAACTATCACGTTGAGACGGGAGTGTGACTATATAACGATCACTATGGCAAACTACGACTAAATGTAGACTGAAATATTTTTTCACATTCAACATCATCGGGATTTGATATAACGGGGGATTGAATATCCTCTATTTCCCAAAAATTTCTCACTAAAGTTTCAAGTGATGGTTCTAATAATGG
Source organism: Rutpela maculata (assembly GCA_936432065.2). Taxonomy (NCBI): domain Eukaryota; kingdom Metazoa; phylum Arthropoda; class Insecta; order Coleoptera; family Cerambycidae; genus Rutpela; species Rutpela maculata. The sequence continues at coordinate 110,555,721 of OW386285.2, forward strand.
TACAAAAACTTTGAGTAACTTCGTGGGCAGATAAAGTGGGAGCCGCACCCATCACCACAAATCCTAAACTAGTCTCTACAGCAACAGGAGTTTTAGGAGGACCAACGATACGATGTTGACCTAATAAATAAAGATATAATTCTGCACCAATAATGCCGTCGATTTGACTTGGTTTATTAAAATTATTATCAGCCAAAGATATGTCGACAAGATGGGAACAGGCAGCAGTATTAATTTCAACTTGCGGCAATCTATTGGTTATCTTATCAACAATCAAAACTTCCAATGGATATCGCTTAGCTGAATCAATTTGAGAAATTACTACTATATTTGTGCGTCCATAAATTCTACTAGAAGAGGCTCCAATACCATGTACTTCAGTATGGAGTTTTGAAATGTTTAAATGTACGCGTTTACAAAAATCTAAGGTTAGAAAATTTTCTTGACTGCAACTATCCAATAAAAATCTAGCTAAATGCTGTCTTCCACAACTATCTAGAATATAAACTTTGGCAGTGGATAATAATACCGTACTATGATTGGTAATTCGTGAGTTATCCGTAGTTGAACAATAATTTACAACTGTTTTATCAATTTTTGAATGGATATCATTCAGACACGAATCGTTAAACTTAACCATAGGTTGCGAATTATTATGAGTAACACCGGTAGATAGAAGTCGATGATTCTACTATAAATGACTGAGAGGTTCCACTGGCCGAAGTACCAATATCTAATTTATTTGAGTTTTCTTCTGCGCTACTAATAGGCGTTTTAAATTGTAATAATGAATGATGACGTAATTTGCATGTTTTGCAACTACTTTTACTTCTGCAATTAATAATTTTATGAGTACCCAGACAATTCAGACGCAAATTCTGACTTATAATAAATTTATATCTATCTGTAGGAGTCATTCCTAAAAATTTTGTACATATTAGAATGACGTGTGAATTATTCTTACAAAGTCTACATTTATCCTGGGTAAAATTATCTTGAACAATAAATGAATGTGTTGTTTTTGATTTATTATTACTATTCTTATTAAAACTACTCGATTTATTAGGACTTGAAGTTCTATTACAAATTTTAGCCTGCTCTTTAATGAAGATTATAACCTCTTCATAAGACGGCATTTCAGATTTTCTATAATTATTCTCGAACAAACGTTGTGTTTCCGGATTGACTTTTGACAGTGCCAGATAGGTCAGCATGTAATCAGCCAAATCTTTCAATTTCAATTTTTTTAGAGCTTTAACAGTGGTATCAAATTTTTCTAAGAACGTATTTAAACTACTAGAGGTTTCTGTTTGAGTTTGTTTAAATGTAAATAATTGATCTAAATAATTGTTAGCTAGAGTACGTTTATCCGAATATTTATCAACCAAAGCTTGATAAATAACACGATAATTATCAGCCGTAGGGGGTACAGTTGAACATACATTCAATGCACTACCACTCACGTTTCCAATTAAATAATGTATTCTATCAGTATCATCTAAATCTCTGTGATTGTGAATTAAGCTATTAAAGCATTCGATAAATATTGGCCACTCTTTAAGATCTCCACTAAAGTGAGGAATTTTGAGTTTCGGTAACTTAGGAACGGCTTTATTAGAAGTATTATTAAGATTACTTTCGTTTGCTTGAACGTTTATAACTTTTTTCGCTACCACTTGAATATAACAATAAAGTTCATCAAAAGCCTCTATAATTTAATACGAAGGAACATACTCAGGATCTAGTTCATACTCTAACGTATGGATGTCATCTACCACATTCAGAAAATCCTTTGTTGTAGTTTGTAAGGTTTCATATCTCGTACGAAAATAATCTAACTGAATTGCGTCCTCAACTAATTTACTACAGTCATATAATTTCTGAACTCTTGAAAAATATTGCTCCCTTTTTGCCACCAATATTTTTAATTGTTGCTGTTTTCTAAGCTGTGCCATATTTGTATTAAATTATATGAAACTAAAATTGTAATTATTAATGTTGCAATTAAAATTAATATTTCAAATATTACGAAATTTGAAACTTATAGAATTCCCAAGTTAACTATTGTACATAAATTAAATTACGAAATGTATCATTCAGATTGAATTGATTGTTGTTGAAAATCCCAATAAACAAAAAACAGGTTTTATTTTTTTAATTTTATCTAACCTACTCTATAATGTATGTAAAGCAAAAACACCGGCAAAAAACCAAAGCATCAATCCAAGATTTTACCAATACTCAATAACAAGGCTTAACACTTTTCTATAATAATGATAGCAAATAATAATGATTGAACCAAATATCAATCCTAAGTTCCCACAAAAGCTATGAAATCTATATTTCACTATGGCAAACTACACGAAATATCAACTACAAAATTCTATTTAAATTTTGCTTGTATACCTAACAAAATAAATTTAGGTATATTCATAAATATGCAAAATAAAGCTATATTTAATTCACAATATCCGCGGCTCGAAGAACGGACCATTAAATGTTTTGTATATTTAGGAAAAAAATTGCTAAATTAAATGTTAAATCCAATGTTTTTCATTAGAATAGAAAAACCAATTCAATAGTGGAACTGTATACTAAAGTCTATTAAATGTGTTTAAACTTACCAAAAGATGTTGCAAGCACGATATTCTGTTGCTCACGGGGTAAAAAAAATGGGTAAGTTTCAAGGAAAGGAAATAAAGGAATTTCAGGGAATTTATATCACTAATTTTCTAACGAACTGTAACTGATTATAATTAATAATCGAATTAAATATATCAAACCATAATAATATACTATAAAAAACTATCTACTATTCAATTATGTTTTCTAATGTAAGTCACAAAGTTAATGGCTTTCTTCGAATCTAGATATCTGATAAAAAAAAAATTAACTTTTTTCAAGAACTAAAATAAACACAAATTCAAGACCATCAGCCACATCTAGTGAGTAACCGGCAAGTCTAGACAGCTGCTTTGGCATTTCTTGCAGAAATCCAAATGATACACTACAACAACCATTAAACTAAACTAGGTGGCCGCAACACCATACCTTATTTTCAGGCCAGGAGTTGCAGAAGGCAGTTAACTAATCATCTTAAGGTACAGCGTATTAGCCAAATATGACGCCTAGAGTTAGTGTTTGCTGTATAATTATCTGTTGTCTTGCTTGCTCGTTCCTGGTATCCGCACGCTACCTGTAACTTTATTGACTTCATCGCCTACTTCTCCAACCTAACCTATCACTCCATCTTACCGCATACTAGAATCACCTGATTAATCATGGCTTTCTGGACCGTCACCTGCTGTAACTAAAACGTAGCTCGCATCACCGTAACATCATAGCTTGCATCACCCTAGCTTTCTAAAGTAAACGTAGCCTGAGGTTTCATACGTAAATAACACTGTGTAGATACTAATACAAGATATTATTTTATAAATGAGCATTATTGTATCCCTAGCTGTGTGTTTTACTGTTGTATGTGTGAGAGTCTAATTTTCCCTAATTGACCCATTGGAATTCACCGTGTCTCCACTGTAGTTACTCCAGCCCTACTTTACCGGCTGTTTGAGGGACGTGGCGTTTCCCCACGTAATATAGGAAACTGGCGCCCGAGCAACCGAACCGTTGCTAAGGTGTCAAAAGTGACACTTTTCGGCCTCACCGGAAAGTACGTCACAAATGTCTATAATTTTTTTTTCTAAAATAAATAGTACTGTGGGAAATAAGGCGCACACATAAGGGTTGGTTCCAGTTAACACAATCAACTGTAATCTTTACTATAATCTACTTTAAATGCTTAACGCTAAAGCATTAGTTACTAAACTCCACTTAAAAATATAATAAATGTAGAAAATAATAATAATAATAACTAATAAGGCAACTTTATACCAGATTATTAATACTGTTCCAGAACAAGACCATATTTTCGAAAATAGTAAGTTTGTGATTTATGGAAGATACTTGCTTCGCCGCGTAATATGGCCAAAAAGAGGAGACAACACTTATGTTCGTTACATAAGAAAATATTACGGTAATAGAGTAACTGTCGTAATCGATGGTTATGTGGAGAATGTAAACAGCACGAAGTGCCTAGATCGAAGGCGGTTGCTTCAAAGAATCTGTCCTGAAGTTATATTTGATGAAAACTCCGTTATTTCTGAAACTCAGCAGGGGAGTTCCTTTTGCAGAACTAGTGAAAAAATTTAGAAAATAATGATTCGAGGTGTTCGTTGCTGCAGATGACGCCGATTTATTAATAGTACAAACAGCTATCGAAAAATTATAAGTGCGACACAGCTATTGTCGTAGGGCAAGATATTAACCTGCTAGTCCTACTTATTGCTCTTTCTCCCTCCAACAAAGACATTAAATTTTTAAAATAAAAAGAAGGTAATACCAGCAAAAGGATTTACAGTTCCCGAGATTTACAATTCTCAACTTAAAAAAAAAATGTAAAGAAACAATATTATTTGCACATGCCATTAGTGGTTGCGACCCAACCTCAGCGTATTTTTTCAAAGGAAATGCAATCAATGTGCTTAATAAAAGAGATGACTTACAACACATCGTGCAACTTTTAATAATGAATAACTAGTCATGAAGAAATTGCAGACGTAGGAGAGCGATTTGTTCAAGCATTATACAACTCCTCCTCCGCAGAAAAAAATCTAGATGTATACAAATTCATGTCTTTTAACAAACTCCTTAGTAAAGCGAACAATACTGTTATGTTATCGAAACTACCACCAACTTCTCCTGCTGCTCGGTAACACTCATATAGCGCTACATTTACTATATTTTTAAGTGGAGTTTAATAGCTATTGCTTTAGCGTTAAGCATTGAACTTTCAAGTAGATTATAGTAAAGATTACAATTTATTGTTTTAATTGGAACCAACCCTTAATGTGTTCGTTTTATTTCCCACGGTACTGTTAATTTTAGGAAAAAAAAATTGTAGAGAAGTTTTTGATAGAGAACTTTCTAAGGAACAATTTTATATAGAAGTATTTTTATCAGAAAGTGCACTGTTCCCGAGATAATCTAGAAAACCTCAAAATGGGGGTGGAAGCGACCTCCTAGGAGATGAAACGCACTATCTAGGAACTTTTCGGTTTAGTAATTCTTTTGCTTATGCTATCTTTAACATTTCTACCAATTTTCAAAACTTTATGAATTTTGTCCGATATAAATCGTTATATTACTGAACTAAAAAGTTCCGTTATAATCGCGTACCATACATACTTGTTTGACCCATTTTCCGGTAACAACGTCATAGCTGAGTTATTACTTAGTTGGATCGGTATCAAAGACCTTTATTGTATTTATTTTAAGTAAAACAAAACTTTTTTCAGTTTTCACGTGCATTTTTATCCAGAAAAAGAGAAGGTCAAATTTTGGGCGTGTTTTCTTGAAAAACTAATGCAATTTTATTGAACAACACGCTTTAGAACCTCTATATCCGATTCAATTTAACGGCATTTTCATTTATGGTTCTCGAATTACGACTCCATTAAAATTATATTTTTTAAACATAAAATAATACAGCCCCACAAAAAAAATAAAGTGTCTTGACCCCAGAGACTGACTAGGTAGACTTTATGTTTTTCGGGTCGCTGAATCCGAATCCGGGGTCCATTTGATCCTATGTCATCAGGTTTAAGGTCATTTGAAGGTCAAATTGAGATAGGACCGTGAAAAATCCCGCAAAAAATTTCTGTCTATGTTTTTGAGGTTGCTGAATCCGAATCCGGGGTTTATTTGATACCATCATGTCAGAATTAAGGTCAAATGAAGATCAAACACATGAAATTCAATAATACAATCTTTTTTGACCCCGGATTCTGAAAAAGCAGAAAATTTTACGTCCAAATACATCCTGAACGGTTTATGGAACCGACTTCTTAGGTCATTTGTCGGTTATCAAGCGGTCAAATGCTTATTTTCCATTTCTTAGCTGATATATCGATTGTAAATCGAAAACTTGCGTCTATGATTAGTGACCTTCAAGTTTTTGTGGTCGCTTATCACGATCCATTTGATACCATGACCTATAAACCAAGGTCAATCGAAGGTCAAACGCCATAATTCGAATGATATAAATTTTTTAACCTCGTATTCTCAAAGAACAAAAAATCTTACGTCCAAATACGTCTTGATCTGAGTCGAACCGAACTTTGGGTTTATTCATTTATCATCTCGAAAACAACTCTTAAAAGGGTTAAATGATGTACAAAATCCGTTCACGCAACCTCCTCGTGATGTACATCGGGTAACGCTAATGCTGACGGTTTCACAATTCAGTTGAAAGATTCAAAGGAAATCTGTATTTGACCTGCAGATGATCTTTCAGGGTCCAAAAAATTATATCATTCGAATTATAGCGTCAGTTTATACATCATGGTATCAAATGGATACCGGGATCGTGATAAGCGACCACAAAAACTTAAAGGTCACTAGTCATAGACGAAAGTTTTCGATTTACAATCGATATATCAGCTAAAAAATGGAAAATAAGCATTTGACCGCTTGATAACCAACAAATGACCTAAGAAATCGGTTCCATAAACCGTTCAGGATGTATCTGGACGTAAAATTTTCTGCTTTTTCAAAATCCGGGGTCAAAAAATATTGTATTATTGAATTTCATGTGTTTGATCTTCATTTGACCTTGATTCTGACATGATGGTATCAAATAAACCCCGGATTCGGATTCAGCAACCTCAAAAACATAAAAATAAATTTTTTACGGAATTTTTCACGGTCATATCTCAATTTGACCTTCAAATGACCTTAAACCTGACGACATGGGATCAAATGGACCCCGGATTCGGATTCAGCGACCCGAAAAACATAAAGTCTACTTAGTCAGTCTCTGGGGTCAAGACACTTTATTTTTTTTGTGTGGCTGTGATAATTAATAACGTGTAGTCGAATAAAACTGTGAGTTCTTCAACGATTATTTGGCGGGGGGATTTTTATGTAAATATAATCTGTATGTTATCAGGAACTTACAGTAAAGTTTTGTCCAATTTGGGAGATTGAAAAAAGTGTTTTTTCTCGTTTTCTTTTAATATCTCGAGCTCTGTTCATCAGATCAGGCGAAACAAAAAATAGAAATATTTCTGAATAAATTATGAATAAAACTGCATAGATTCAAATCCGATCTGCCATTTCGTTTGCTTGCAAAAAAAGAAAAATGACGGAAATTTCTAATTTTACATAAACTGACATTACTAAAGAAATAATTTTGTATTTCACGTTATCTTACTAACTGGTTGCACTATTATTATTATTATTATTATTATTATTATTATTTTGTTAAAAAACCAGTCACCCTTCTCTGTGGCTTCGACCCTCACAAAGGGGAGCTGGTAGTACCGGTAGCCACTCCCCAACTCCGCGGGGTAAGTGACTACTGGGTCCAGGAATCGTGTGCCCTGTGTAGACGTAATGAACCAAGTATGACGGCCTTCTGCATTCTGCCGGCTAAGACCTCTGCCGAGTATCGGCATGCCGGTATGATCTTCAGTTCCGAAAGCAGTGTGTGTCTCACTCCACCGAGGGCTCCTATGATCAGTACCACTATCTTAACAGTATGGCCTGGAGTCTGCGGAGTTCGAAGAGCAACTCTTGATATTTTGTCCGTTTTTTATTAATATTATTATTATTATTATTACTATTATTAATTAAAAACAGTTGGCTATAAAAAAACTTGACATCATTTAATTTCCGTAACAGCACAGAAGACCTATAGCAGAAACGACTCTCTGGCCTTCCCGCCAATATTGAATTTTATGGGCATATGTCATATGTCGGTGGTATTATTGTCAACCTATAAATCCGCAGGTTTCTAAATTCACCGGTGGAGCGTACCGGTAAGCAATAACATTATATGATTGGCTATTTGGAAAACCAAAGCCAAAATCAGCTTCGAATTTTATCTACCAATGCGTCCAGCGGTGAATTTAGAAAGGTGCGGATTTATAGGTTGGCAATACCACCGACAAGATGGCCGAAGGTCACCCCAATTTACCAATGAAAGGGTGCGTTTGCACGCACTCAGTAATTTAGTCGAGTCGCTTAGTAATTTAGTACAATGTGGACAGCGTGTTTTAGTCAAGTAATTTAGTGGAAAGCAATTACTAAATTACTGGACCGTCTCTCTACTCGACTAAATTACTGGATGCGTGCAAACGCACCCAAACATCGAACGTGCCTCCGACAGTGACGCTTCTGGTATAGGTCTTCTGTGGTAACAGCTCATCTCGTTTAATAGTTGCGCCTCAATCATTCACTCGTTTAAGAATTTGAAATATACAAAATAAATGAGTTTCACTCACAATAATCATTATATACTACCTTTATTACATATTGCGAATGCAGTTTACTTCATTTTTCTTAATTATGTTAATTTTTTATTATAAATTATAATAAAGATTGGAACTTATTGGATTTTTTTAATTGGTTTGGTTCATCAAGATTCTCCGTACCAAGTACGTTAGTTAAAAAATTTTTTTAAACAAAACGTGTGCTTTAAAATGAGCATCTTAGAATTTAACAAAAGTTAGCAACTTATATTGTAGGTCTAAAGTTCTTTGCTCTACCAGCATCCATTTTAAATACTTTAAAATGTCTCAATTACCCAAATATGACAAAATGAAATGCAAGTTAGAGGACAAAATATTTACATACATAAAGCACACATTTCCTTTAATTAAATAATAAAATAATGACATCAGATTGCTTGAAAATAGATTTATTACTTACCGTTCACATTAACAGAATTTGTTGTTGCGAAGTGTAGACCATTAAGGATAGGATTTTACAGAGTGAGAGGGAAATATGCGTTTATTCTCGGTTTATTATAAATATTTAAAAAATCATAAATGGTATAATCTCTAAAATAGTTTCAGATACTTCCCATTGCTCTAAGGAATACAACCTTATACAGTATTTATCATAAATTTTGTATTTAGTTAAATGCCATACTATAATAGTGGAGTCAAATTAGGACTGATAAATTCGCAATGTGAATTGTCTGGTCAGGGCGGTTTTTTTGTTTTAACATATTCAGTGGGTCAACTATAGTTCACAGTTCAGTTTTGCAGTTTCTGCGAGGTCGGCGTATTGTTTATTTAAACAATTTAATTTTTTAGACCGTGTTTTTTATCGGTTTTCTTTGAATATCTCGAAATCTATAAGTCCTATGAAAAACAACAAAGAGAAGGAAAATGTTCGTTATGAGTTGTGGAACAAAAGTACATAAACTATAATTCTTTCCAATTGTTATTATTATTTAAAAAAAATTGAACATTGCAAAATTTTGCGTTTTTAAATGAATTGCTGTTATTTCAAAAATAAAGGATAATTTTCAATGAAATTTTGGAAAAATATAGCTCTTACAAAGTACAATCACTGCTTAAAATCTGAATCATTATTAAAACGGGCCAAATATACAATTGTTGATAAAATTTCGCACCCTTGTGAAATCCTGCCATCAAATCCGAGAAATGTGTACGATGGCTCAAATTGTAGCTTTTTATAAGTACTTTAAGATCACGAAGGAAAATTTTTTTTTTTCAAAATTTAAACCGGTTTTATTGCATTTGTTTATAATTTTCGAAATTTTAATAATAAACAAATTCAAATAACTCTATGTTTTTTTTATAAAATTAAAATCGATAAATTTATGAAAGTAGATTAAATAAGCCATCTTTCAAAAAAAAAAATTAATGCTCTGCTTGCATTTGGAGCTGAGATACGTTGGTTTTTGCGTTTCGATCACTTATAAATAAACAAATTCATATTTCATCTTAAAATTCGAGCTGATTATTCCCCAGTGCTTATACTTTTGTCCCAGCTAGTTGAAAATAATCTAGAACTACATTTTTCACAATTGCATCTAATAAAACATCTTTGAAATCATATCATAATTCGCGGTGACAGGTAATATTTCCCTCTCCCACTCATCGTATTTCGCAAACTAGGTAACTAAGACAACTAACGCAATATATTTCTCGATTTCCACCTTACCGAGATATATATATATTTTAATTAATCGTCTCTTTTCGCAAATTTTGATTATTTCATTTAATTTAACGTGAAATAATTTGTTTAATTTTTTTTGAAATTGCAGTGAATTTTTAATTTCTTTATTTTTAAAATCCTATCCTTAATATAAATTCCTACTGGTTTTATAAAATAAACTTTTAATTAACATATGCATTTTTTATTTCTAATAAAGTGAACAATGATTTAGAGCTAACAACAAAATTGAAAATAAGACTTATAGTTTTATACAGACAATTTAAAAATCATGAATGATGTTAATTTAAGTGACATTACAGTTGGATAGCAATAATCACTATATCTTGCATATACAATAATAGGTGATATATGTAAAATAACGTGAGGACCATGCAATGCTACAATAGCCATTAATATGTAAGGGGTTTAATATATTGCTACTAGGTAACAACAAATGCTAAACTTCACTCTAAAAACAAATGTAGGCTATTCAAAAACAGTAGGAGATATGAGTATTTCCAAAAAACTTTATTCAATCCGTTTCGAGACCGAATATCATAATAATATATTGCTGAGAGACTCGCTGCTCATAAATTGCTCAAAATTTTTTTAATGTATAGTCCACTACTCCATTATTAGACTAAAATGCGACTAATAGAATAGACGTATACTACTTTCCAAATCATAGACTGATATATTTATGGGCAAGGACTCTAAACAAATTAGTTTAGCTTGGCTAATTCTTTAGCACTACAACAATATTAGTATCATTTATATACAGATAAATAGGTAACAGTTAACACAAAATTTAAAATAGCACAGTATGTCGATGACATTAATCATCTCAAATCTACAATCCAGACTGTGGATCGAGGTGAAACGATGCAGTTCTAAATTCTAAAATGTGCTTATGCAATAACAAAACAAGTGAAAATAAAATCGAAGAATTTATAAAATCCATTGTTGTCGATAGTTCGTAATGAATTAAAAATCTGAATATGGTGACTTTGATTTCTCGAAGCTAATTGGTTTGTAAACGTTTTTTACTTCTCCCCAGCCTCTTGGTGCAGTATTGTAATTTTGTACGTTATCCAAATTTATTCTCCTGGAGGTCAGAGAAGGTTGTGCGGAAACATAAGTATCATCTTGAATTTGGAGGACCGGTTGATAAGTTGATTGCGGTGCATAACTCTGCTGGGCGTTGTACGCGGGTGCATACAAATTTGGTAATGGTGTATTGCTTTCTTTTGGTATGAAGACAGGGGGAGTGACGCTAGGTTTGTAGCTTGGTGAAAGTGGAGGTTTTGGCTTAGATCTTGGAAGAGTACTGGAGCCTAAAATAAGGACACATATTAGATAACCAATAATGTCAAAACATATAGGTCTCGGACGGATTCACTAACACGCTATAAAAAAAACGTATATTAGCTCCTTATGGATGCAGTATCAGCTAATCTATTATTATTTATTTTAAACATGTTTTAATTTCTGAGAAAACCATATAGGTCAATATAGTTAGATAAATGAAACGAAACTTTAGTTACAGGCTAAAATCTTCACAAGTTGAAAGTATCACCAGGTCCTTAATAATAAGCACACCATAAAAACAATAAAAGAAACTTAACACACGTTGAAAATAAAATCAAGATCAAAAATATGTTTTAAACCAGTCAAAAATTATTTGCAACGTCTAGTTGTGAGTCAGCCAAGAGATAATTATGTACCTATATACCTTTGTTTTGTAAACTACAGGAAGGTACGATCACCGCTTTGAATTCTGACACTCGATCAGTAGAGTAAGCAACGCTGAGCGAGTCGCATTTGGACTCATCTAACAATAGAGACAATCCCGGGCCATGAACCTGCTAAGTAAGGCGGGGATGAACCCTGTCCACGTGTCAACCCCCGGTCGGTGAACCGCTAGAAAGGTAGTGGATGACTCAGGATAGGTTAAAGTTGGTGACCGAGGACCGTGGTTTGGAGTTCGTGGTAAATTGTAGATCAGTAGGCGCAAAGGGTCCGCCATTGCGGCCGAGTTGCCTAGTAAAAAGTAATACTATCCAATATCCAGAATAAGGAATGAATAATGTTGAGTGGAACAAACTGATAGCTGTACTATTGGAGATGGGGACACTCAAACATAGCAACAAACATAGTTTCGTTGGTACATAACTGAACGAACTATTTTTGCCGAATTCAGAATAAATAGGATCAAGGTAGATACGAGGGTAGATATGTAAACTCGTGAGCAGACCCATTTTGGAACAGCCAGTTTACGAGGTTAGAAAGCGGTGCAATGTTGGTACTATGTAGTATGTTACATACCGAGATGGAAAGTGTTTCATTGTTTACCGAGGCGCGAAGTGGCGAGGTCAACAAATTCTCGAGACAGCAATGAAACTTTCCACCAAGGTTTATATACTATTTTATTCACAATCATCTCCTTTAAAGAACAAAAAGGCAAAAAAATCATTTACTAAATTTTTAAATAGCATTTTATGTTTTTTTCTTTTCAGGTTGGCAAATGCTCACTTTACAATCCGAAAACTGGTAAGAAAGTGGCTACTTTCCAACCTGATATGTCAGTTATGTTACGGTCACATTTCAGTTCAATTGTCGAATGAAGTAGAAATATCATATTTTTCAACTTTTGACACGTAAGACAATTTCATTATTTCTGTATGATTGTGAATAAAAAAAATTAAACTACTGGATGTAGTGCCATTAATATTACAACATTACAACATAGAAAATTAAGCCATAATAGAGCCGATATCATTTTAATACTACTGCTCTATAGTTCTAATTTAGGCTAAAAATCGAAAAGAGATACAGTTGAAGTACATATCGACATTACATTAGTCCACACTTCAGTTAAGCACAGAAAAAATAACAGTCAGATTATAAAAATCCTTTCATCTTTTATAAGAAGGTCTGGGGGTCTATTCTCGAATCTCTGTTAAAATTATTGACCACGACAAATGTCACTGATAATTGTCGCAGACTTTTTTAAAATGGTATTTTCGAACAGTAATGGACACTGCTAGTACCACTCGCATAACGAAGATTGTCAACACTGCATAATGGCTCTACTTTACCGATACAAGTAATTAATTGACAGTGGAATCGATGTACAAAACGAACGTTGTTTTTTTAAATGTTAGTGGCTATAATAATTGTGTTTTAATGGAAATTAAAAAAAGTTACTGCAGTCAACAGCAGAAAAATAGGTTGTAGCCCAGTGGATGAAGGTATTTAGCTCCAAAAACTTGCAAAATGAATTTTTTCTTTTGAGTTCGTGAAAGGGTTTAGAATAATATCCTGAAAAGTTTACATTTCGCTAGGATGCAGAACATAAAAAAATGAAAAAATTATCTTTTTCATCAATTTTTTCAAAACTTAGTTGGAAAATGCTCGAACTCGAAAATATGTGCATCTAAATTTCAATACCGTGCCGCTTTCCTAAACATACCAAGCCACAAAACCAAACACGCCCACCACTATTTTTATTGATCTTTGAAAATATACTCCAACAGAGATACTTTCTTCCAAATACACTAAATTATGCCACACGCCAAAGGTTAGGTTAGTGTAATAGCTATTTTAATTATAAACTAATAATTATATCCTACTTCTGCTGTAGGTACATAGCTGGAACTATGGAACTATGGTTGGTTAGGTTAACATCAATTATAGTTGTTAAATCTTATAATCCAATTCTGTAATCGAGTAAAATTTGGAAATGGGATCTCTAACCTAGTATATGTTTAGATTGTTAGAAACCTTATTTTGCAAAGACCAACAAAAATATTGGTAGGCGTGTCTGGTTCTGTGACTTAGTATGTTTGGGAAATGCTACCGGGCCCACGCGAGACGTTTGCATAAATGTGACTTATAACAGCTGATTTTCTCCATAAGTTCCAGCATTAAACTACTTTTCAACCAATGTTTGTATGTCTGCTGGGACCTGGTCTTTATTATTCACTGCATAAAAAAACTCTGCTTTGGTGAAAGTAGGCAACACTAACTTCGACAAATGTAAGGTTGTCCAAAGCGTCAGACAGGACTGCCTCCTGTCATCAATCCTCTTTAAAATCTATAGTAAACACGTCACGAGACGTGTGCTAGGGACTGGCAGGTTGGAGTAGTTATAGGCGGAACCTAGAGTTCTAATTTGAGTTTTGCAGATAACACTGCCTTAGTTGCAGCGTGTAAGGATGAACTTATACACCTGTTGGATAGGCTTCAAGCAATGTGTTCTGGTTTAAGTGTAAATTACAACAAAGTGAAAATTATCATTGTAGACCAAGCAAACGATAACCATCCAGACCCGTTAAGGATAAGGTAGTAAACAAGACGGCATACCTTGCAACCCTTGTAGACAATACTACGAATTACGAATTTGAGATTCGGCGAAGAATGCAGTTGACAAGATCGGCAACTTGCCAGTTAAGCAAAATTTGGCGTGACAAAAATATCTTAAAACGCGCAAAAATCAGACTTGCTAACGCCCTAGTTATCTTCGTTTTCTCTACGCCTCTGAGATATTAACCATTAGGGAAGAAGACGGACGGCGAGTTGATGCTTTCGAGATGTGGATATGAAGATATTTACTACGAATTTCCTGGACAGCCTATCGCACTAGTAGCCCGATTCTTCTAGAAATACGCTCCCAATAGCAACTCTCCCGCACCGTATCCTCCAGAATCTTTTCATATTTTTGCCACATCAACCGGAAAGACAATATGCAAAATGGCGGGCTGAAGGAAAAGCTTTGGTGGATATATTTACAAAAATATCGTATTCGGTATCTCAGAGGTGGGTATTAGGTATCAGTGTGTCCCAGGATAGATGTAACAAGAGGTGTAATGGACCAAAAATTTTGGAATTTTTGAATGGTATTTGGGGATTGAGTTCTGCTTGTTGTAAAACTAAAGTATACCAAAAATGACTTGATTTGGTGTTTTACAGGGTGTTTTATAAGCAAAGTTGTAAAAATCACCACTAATAAAGTACCTTTATTTTTCAAAATATGAAAAAATTCCACTAAGAAAAGTTATTTAGAATGCAATTTTATACCTCTATACCAAATTTCAGGAATATAAAATTATTTTTTTGAAACTTCCCATTTTTTGCGAATTAAGAGTTGATTGAATTCATATTTAAAGTTGTGTAGGAGCAAATGTTAATCATCCACTGCTTTTCTCATAGCCTACTTTTAGCTTCTACATAACTTTAAATATTAATTCACAAAAAATAATTTCTATGCGGTTTTAATTGGATGGTTGAAAATAAAATACTAATTTATTGAAAAAATGGGAAGTTTCAAAAAAATAATTTTATATTCCTGAAATTTGATATAGAGATATAAAATTGCATTCTAAATAACTTTTCTTAGTGGAATTTTTTCATATTTTGAAAAATAAAAGTACTTTATTAGTGGTGATTTTTACATCTTTGCTTGTAAAACACCCTGTAGAACACCAAATCAAGTCATTTTTGGTATGCTTTAGTTTTACAACAAGCAGGACTCAATTCCCAAATACCATTCCAAAATTCCAAAATTTTTGGTCCATTACACCTCTTGTTACATCTATCCTGGGATACACTGTATATACAGTGTGTCCCGCTTTTCATAAATCCACCCCAATATCTCAGTTATTAATAATGCGATTTTCTTCAATTTTGGGTGGAAGTTATATGTTGAAAAAATGAATTATTTGGCATAGTAAACATTTTAATTTTTCATTGGCGTGCGGTTTTAGGGGGTAAAAAGAGATATATTTTTTGGCAAAAGGATATTAGGGCTTATTTTAGACAAATTTTTCTATCATATTTGGATTTAGCATGCCCAAAAACCATATTCTCCACATTCTCCGTGTCAAGAAATTATTCCCCAAACTTTAAGGAAAGTGATTGAACGGTTAAGAAGGGTTGTTGAAAAGTGTATTTTATTGGAAGGTGGTTATGTTGAAGAGACCAGAATTTAAAAAAAAGTTGTTTTTAGGTTTGTTATAGCAATTAAATAAAGTTATAAAAAATTAAAAAAGTGTTTTTTAAGAAATTAATTAATATTAATTTATCATGGAGAATATGGATTAAGGGGTTTTTGGACATGCTGAATCCAAATCTGATAGAAAAATTTGTCTAAAATAAGCCCTAATATCCTTTTGCCGAAAAATCGACCCATTTTTACCCCCTAAAACCGCACGCCAATGAAAAATGAAAATGTTTACTATGCCAAATAATTCATTTTTCCAACATATAATTACCACCCAAATTTGAAGAAAATCGCATTATTAATAACTGAGATATTAAGGTGGATTTATGAAAAGCAGGGCACACTGTATATTAAAGAAAAAAATTTAATTTTGAAATTATTTTACGATATGCACAAGCTATCAATGGAGCCTTTTTGTATGGTATTAAGAGACATAAAAACTATCAATTTATGAAGATTTCAACCTGTAACAGATTAGCACCTCCTGGGAGAAATTTATCTAATTTTATTTGCCAAACACTCAAGATTCGCAGAACAAAGACAATACCACAATATAAACTCTTTTTAACATTGCACAATATAATACATAACATCACATCACAAAATATAAATATGTAACATTAATATTATAAAAGCTTGCCTTCTAGCTGCAGCTCGTTAGTATAAAATCCATTACTTCTTTGTACTGGCTGTAAAGAAGAAGCAGATTGGACTTGCATTTGAGAAGAAGCAGCGTATTTACAAAAAGAGCTATTTGCAGATTGCTGGATGGTTTGCATTTTAGATTGGTCAGGGGGGAAGTGACTGGATTCTACTTTTGTGTTAGCAACGTAGAATAAGGTATCAAAATCTTTCTCAGCTTTACGCAGGAATTGTTCTTGACTTTGGTTATTATTTATGATTTGTGTTAAACCATTCTCATTTGAAATTATTTCTTGACGCCGATCGATAACATGTGAATTTTCCATATTTGAATTAGAAACAGACTCATATGTTTGGTGTTTATCAATTGATTTTCTTCGTACAACTAATTTTTCAACCACATCAGGTAACGGATCTCGAATTTGTTTATATTTCATGGCAGGCATAACCGATTGTTCAAAGTTCTGTATCAGTGATTTAACTGGAATTTTTTTATATTCCTCTTGCTCTTCGTTCTCCATATATTGAGATTGCTCTAAGAAAGTGCTGTTAAAATTTTGCTGACAAAAATTGTTGATATCATCTTGCTGTCTTTTAGTAATACTGGCAAGATGGGGCTCTAGTTTGGCAAACGGTAAATTTTGATTTTGCACACACTGTACCTGAATATTCTGTAAATTATTTTGGATACTAGCGTAATCGAATGTACCATCGGGTATTGGTGCATCCTCCTCCTGTACTCTTTGGAAATCGATGTGATATTCTCTTTCTTGTTGATAATATATTTTCTCTATTTCTTCATTCTCGTTTGGACGGAACATTTCGACTTCTGCAACCTCACTAGTTTTACATTGCGTTGCCAACTTAGAATTTTCAGTATAATCTTCTTGGAATTCGGCCTCTGTTTTTTCAATTTTGAATCTTGGTTCAGGTCCGTTGCTTTGATCAATATTTTTACTCACTTCTCTAGAACGTTTCCCTTGTATAGATTTTTGTCTCCCAACTAAAGCTTTTTTAAATTCCTCATTAATGTTTAATTGTCCAAATAGTGGTCTAGCCCCGATTATAGTTTCAGGTGGCTTTTTGCATCTACGCGGTTCAATATCCGTATTTAAATCGTCCTTTGGGGGTGATTTGGTTTTTTTAACTTGCTTAGCTTCCTGTTTATTTTGAATTTTTTCCTTACCTTTATTTATGTAACATTCAATATCCATATTTATATCTGGAATAATTGATTTTTCCGGTGATGACTCTGTTTTATCATTCGAGTTACTATTTTTAATATTCGTTGTGTCTTCCTCACTTGAAGTTATGAATTCTAATGGAGGAGTTATAATACCATTTTCAACTGGTTCCTGATTCTCTCTAATTAATTTAGATTGTGGAGGGCATTCCTCAGGAGCAGTTGAATTATATTCCTCTACAGGAATTTTATCATTATCTGATGAAACGCCCTCTTGAGTCATTTTCATATCTTTAAGAATACTCGTTATTTCATTTTCTTCTTGTTCACATTGAACAGTTCTTGAATATTGACTAATTTGTTTTTCTGCAATATCGTAAGCTGTTTTTATTTCTTCTAGCTCTCTGAAACATCCTTTTTGTGATATTATAGCTTGGCTTTTTTCCTTATTGGCTGAAATTGCCAATTTTTTCACCTGTTCTTCATGTTTTGGATCTTTAGCTTCTACTTCAACCTTTTCTATAATTACCTTAGTAAGTGGCTTCTCATCCTTCGTTGGCTTCTTTTCATCTTTTGTAGTTATACTCTCAGACTGTGGAACATATGTACGAAATGGTGAGCATGATCTACTAGCATTGAAGTGTCCTTGGCTTTCAAAGATTTCAGACTGTAAAGATCTAATATTAGATGCTGTCGAATTTGAAAATGTATTTTCAACCACTTTATGTTCTGTATCTGCCAAAGCAAAGTTAAATTCTGGTTTAGTAGGAGAAGGATTATAATTAGTTAAGGGATCATTTAAAGTATATTTCTTTTCTGATAAAGATACAGATTCAAATGGTTTGGTGGGTATTGGTTTAAATAAATTTGTTTCTTTGTTCTTAACTAAATATTTAGAAATATCGGGAATAGTAGGAAACGGCAGCTGTTCCGTATTTTCTCTATGTTTCATCTCACTTTCATTTTTTTCAACTCCATTTTCTACGAAACTAATTGGTTCTGGAAAAGTTTCGATGTCTTGGTTTTGATCAACGCTAGCATATGATTCTATTTTAAATAATTGTGGGCTTGTTCTTAACGTGACTACATCCTTTTCCACTATTTCAGGAGTTAGAGTAATATCAACTATTGAAGGAAACGGAGATCTGGGTCTTATTGAGGAATCTATTTTTTGTTGACCCTGAAATTTACCTATATCTTCAAAAACTAGTTCAGGTTCAATGTTGACATCCGGTATAATGGGAAATGGAGAAGCAGCTCTATCTTCTTTTCTTTTTGATAGTTCTTCTTCAGCTTCTTTTATAGGATCTATTTTGGGTTCCAAAAACGTCGGTGTCACAGATCGAATAGATTTCGATATTGGAGTGTCTGTTAGTAACTCTGGATTTGAAGAAATATCGGGAATGTTTGGAAAAGGGGACGTCGGCCTTTTTTCTTCTATTGGTGTAGGCGTATGCAGAATGTTAGCGTAAGCAAGATTGATGCTACCTACATTAAATTAAAGCAATTAGTGAAATATTATAGTATATTACTTCAAAAATAATTTTGTTAATTTTATTTTCTTATGGCCATTTTTTATGACGTTTTAAATTTTGGTTTATAGCATTCTACACTGTTAGTAACATGAAATTTCAGAATAAATGATTAAATTGTAATTTTTCCTTTCTTAGGTCTGTTCCTTTGGTTTTATGAATATAAGTTTGATGTTATCATTACTTCAATTTTGGTTTATTGCCGAGGAATCCGCCAAATTTGAAGATGATCTGTAAGCAGCTCAAAGTTAAAAACTTCCAACCGAGCTCCCAACATTTTGAGTTTTATCCCACCGGGTTTATTAAAATGAAGATTATTTATCATCTCATATTTTGAACTGACTATATAATTTTTGTATTATCTGACCTCATGGACATTTTCATCTGATACGCTATATTGCGGTGAGATAAAACTAATTTTAAATTCCTCAATTAAAATTTGATAACATTCAATTTAACGATAAACACAAAGAAGTATAAAATAATTAATAAAAAATGTTTACGTCAAATGAGGCAACATTTATCCTAAGTGATATTGTTTTGCTTACACTAAACTAAGTAGTTTTAATACCTATATTTTTGAATACGGCTGTCGTTTATAATTATTGCTGTACCGACAACCAAACAGAAAACTTATATATCAAGAGAACTTATAGAGTTTCTGACCTAATTGCAATCTATTTCTAGTTTAAATAAACTGTTGGCCAATTGAAACGGACCAAGTGAATTTTTAAGTCGACTTTGAATCCACACTTTTTGAGAAAGAGAATAGATATCAATTTGCGGTTTTCAGGATTTAAGAGATAATTTATTTGTAAAAAAGACATTAAAAAAATTTTTCGTATATTTTTGTATTTCTTGTGTAAAAAATACATCAACAAAATTTGAAAAAAATGTTTCTGTATCTATAGGTAAAGCCACTTTGTCCATTTGCATGTGTGCAAAATTTCAATTTAATATCTTCAATCTTTCCGGAGATAATTAGGGTTCCGCTTTTTATATTTTGATGTAGAAAACCCCAAAAAGGTTCCCCAATCCATGAACTTATACCGATTTTGGGTACTCCGCTGATTACCGTGCAAAAAATATACTTATTGTTATCATTTTAAGGAAGCTACCATAAGGTATTATAATAAAACACAATAAGGCCTAACGGCAAAAAAATGCAAAGAACAGGTTTTTAGAAAAAAAATTGGTAGCTTACAAAATAGGAGAGATATTAGAAATTTGTGATATTGGTTTTCCCCATAAGCCAGTGACTAAAAAATTTACGTTAAAAAAATATCAAAACATGTTTGTGGAAACTCGGTAGTTATGAAGTTTGCTAAAGAAAACACACTTATCCTTCACACTGTAGATAGTAACGTGCTTCAAAATAAAAGAATAGGGCAAAACTCGTTGTTTCACAAATAAATAATTATCTCTTATATTCTTACGATTGTTTTGGTGGTCGAGAGGCAGACCGAACCTTGAGTTTCGATTTTTATCACCTGATACTGGGATTTTTGGAAAGGAAGTTAATTAGATAAACTTAATTACAAAACTCTCTAGTTGTAAATCAGCATGGTCTTCAAATATGTAGACCTTCCCCTGAAAATGTCTCTTTAAGAATACATTATTTTTTTAATGTTTATCGTCGTTTTGTTGGTGTCAGTTTAACTAGAAGGATTCTATTCTTCTATTTTCGTTATCATTTAAACACGTACGTATGCATTTAGAAGTATATTGAATGTCCCAATTTAGTACTTTTTGTTTTTGTTGTCGACTAGACTGCTGGTCAATTGCAACGGACCAAGCGAATTTTTAGGTAATTTAAACCACATATTTATTGGGAATATAAGAATATAAGAGATAATTATTTATTTGTGAAACAACGAGTTTTGCCCTATTCTTTTATTTTGAAGCACGTTACTATCTACAGTGTGAAGGATAAGTGTGTTTTCTTTAGCAAACTTCATAACTACCGAGTTTCCACAAACATGTTTTGATATTTTTTTAACGTAAATTTTTTAGTCACTGGCTTATGGGGAAAACCAATATCACAAATTTCTAATATCTCTCCTATTTTGTAAGCTACCAATTTTTTTTCTAAAAACCTGTTCTTTGCATTTTTTTGCCGTTAGGCCTTATTGTGTTTTATTATAATACCTTATGGTAGCTTCCTTAAAATGATAACAATAAGTATATTTTTTGCACGGTAATCAGCGGAGTACCCAAAATCGGTATAAGTTCATGGATTGGGGAACCTTTTTGGGGTTTTCTACATCAAAATATAAAAAGCGGAACCCTAATTATCTCCGGAAAGATTGAAGATATTAAATTGAAATTTTGCACACATGCAAATGGACAAAGTGGCTTTACCTATAGATACAGAAACATTTTTTTCAAATTTTGTTGATGTATTTTTTACACAAGAAATACAAAAATATACGAAAAATTTTTTTAATGTCTTTTTTACAAATAAATTATCTCTTAAATCCTGAAAATCGCAAATTGATATCTATTCTCTTTCTCAAAAAGTGTGGATTCAAAGTCGACTTAAAAATTCACTTGGTCCGTTTCAATTGGCCAACAGTTTATTTAAACTAGAAATAGATTGCAATTAGGTCAGAAACTCTATAAGTTCTCTTGATATATAAGTTTTCTGTTTGGTTGTCGGTACAGCAATAATTATAAACGACAGCCGTATTCAAAAATATAGGTATTAAAACTACTTAGTTTAGTGTAAGCAAAACAATATCACTTAGGATAAATGTTGCCTCATTTGACGTAAACATTTTTTATTAATTATTTTATACTTCTTTGTGTTTATCGTTAAATTGAATGTTATCAAATTTTAATTGAGGAATTTAAAATTAGTTTTATCTCACCGCAATATAGCGTATCAGATGAAAATGTCCATGAGGTCAGATAATACAAAAATTATATAGTCAGTTCAAAATATGAGATGATAAATAATCTTCATTTTAATAAACCCGGTGGGATAAAACTCAAAATGTTGGGAGCTCGGTTGGAAGTTTTTAACTTTGAGCTGCTTACAGATCATCTTCAAATTTGGCGGATTCCTCGGCAATAAACCAAAATTGAAGTAACGATAACATCAAACTTATATTCATAAAACCAAAGGAACAGACCTAAGAAAGGAAAAATTACAATTTAATCATTTATTCTGAAATTTCATGTTACTAACAGTGTAGAATGCTATAAACCAAAATTTAAAACGTCATAAATATATATATATATATATATATTGGAGCTGAAATAGAATCAAATTTTAAGAAGAAAAGGTTCTATGCAATTTTTTATGCAATTTTTCACATAAATTGATAGTTTTTAAGTTATAACGACTTCAAAATTGCGATTTTAGCTTAAAAAAAAGGTATTTCCAAACGGCTTTCGTCAAGTATCTCGAGAAGTATTACTTTATCAAAAAAATGTTAGAGACCAATTACAGAAAGTAAAAATTGGGAATTAATTATATTTTTTGTTTATTGATGTAGGATTAATAATTTCGGAGATATTTAAGTTTGCATTTGGCACCCAAGTGTTCATAAGATAATTATTTAGAGTGAGAGTTAAATATCTCAGAAACTGTGACACCTACGTTAAGGACGCAAATAGGTAGAATAATAGGTTATTAATAAAGTTTTAAACTATTTTTTTATTTGTTTCTGTAGCATAAAAAACAAATAAGTTATGACCGAAGCAATGTGCCTCTACACATTTTTTAATAACAACGTCGCCATTTTGTTACTGTAATTAGCCAGTAATTAAAGAAAATGAATTTCAAACACTGTTTCTCATTAATATATAGCATGACGTAGACGTTCAAATTTTTTGGTTTGTATACAGCACTTGCTTTAGAAAAAAATACAGTTTAATTATAAAGGTATTTTCGATAAAACGTATTTTTTTTCCTTTTCCAAATATCTCAATAAATATTAGTTTTATTGAAAAATGAGTAGAGACCAAAAATAAAGCTCATAAACTGATAAAGAATTTCGATTGTTTATTTATTTACATAGATTTAACAGTTTCGGAGATATGAAAGTTTACAAATGGCGTCCGAACGTTCATAAGACGAAAAATGCAGTTTAAATGTTAAATATCTCAGAAATTGTGACACCTACGTCACACATGCTAAGAAATGAAATTAAAGACAATTAATTGCGCTTTCAAATTATTTTTTACTCGTTCCTGTAGCATAAGAAATAAAGAAGTTATGACGGAAAAATATGCGTATTTATATTTTTTTATATAAAAAGGTCGCCATTTTGTTACTCTAATTAGCCAGTAATTTACAAAAATTATCTCAAATACAGTTTTTCGTTAAGATGTAGCATTACCTAGATGCTCAAATTTTTTTGCTCATTTAAAGCACTTGCTTTAGAAAAAAATGCATTTTAAACTTTAAAGGTAATTTCGAAACACTTGGATACCAAATATAAACTTAAATATCTCCGAAATTATTAATCCTACATCAATAAACAAAAAATATAATTAATTCCTAGTTTGTACTTTCTGTAATTGGTCTGTAACATTTTTTCGATAAACTAATACTTTTAGAGATACTTGACGAAAGCCGTTTAGAAATACCTTTTTTTAAGCTAAAGTCGCAATTTTCAAGTCGTTATAACTTAAAAACTATCAATTTATATGAAAAATTGTATAGAACTTTTCTTCTCAAAATTTGATTCTATTTCAGCTCCAATAAATATATATATTTTTAAGTGCCGCCCCCAGAGAGGGGGTGGCATCCACCCCCTATAAATTAGCAAGTCCCCGCAAAATATAGAAACTGTTCTGTGAAGCATTTACTGTTATACTGCCAAACACGAACGAAATCCCTTCAATATGACATTATTCCGAAGTTAAAACCTCTAGTTACTGTACTACTGGGTATACATTCTCACACAAAATTGAGTTGTGAGACCATGCGTGTTAAAGTTTGGTTTTTATCTGAAAAGTACTTATTGGGGATTAAAAATAATTCTGATGTGAACTCCTTCAAACACTATCCAAAACCATCCTCAAATGTACATGGATTTATTTTTTTAATTTTCTCGGAAACTATTGTTCTATCAAGAGAAAACCAAAAGTGCTAGATTAAAGAGCACAAAATTTTCTATCGAATATTTATTGTTTATATTCGATGAACAGGTAACCCTGGCTTGCGACGTGGCGTGTTGGATCGAAATGACTATTAGCCTGGGCCTCTGGCGCATAA
Organism: Rutpela maculata; assembly: GCA_936432065.2. Classification (NCBI taxonomy): domain Eukaryota; kingdom Metazoa; phylum Arthropoda; class Insecta; order Coleoptera; family Cerambycidae; genus Rutpela; species Rutpela maculata. The sequence goes on from OW386285.2 coordinate 110,580,335, forward strand.
CGCCGCGCTAGTTATGCCACGCTATGACTATGTATTTAAGTGGTGTTGGTTCAACATGGCAAAAGTAGTGGTAACAGTTGTGCAGAGTTTTTGATAAGCTAGGGTAATACAGTGTATTTCCAACAACTTGCTCTGAACTGTTCAATACACGTCTGTTTTCGAACGGAGGAATATTTGCCGCGCCAAGACTAAGCTATACTTTGCCTTTGTTTACCAGTCCACATTATTGGTAATTGGAAGATAAAAAAAGTGACATTCTCTGCAGGAGCTCTGTTTCACGCTAGCCTATGGGTTTCTGCTTGCAAACCATTGATTCGTGAGACAGACTGTGAATTTAGGGTAGTTTTTTTTAAGGAGTTCACTTGATCCCTCACCCTTCTTCTATTCTAGTCCAAACTTGAACACGCATTATAACTCTCACGATATAGTTCATACCTTCTGTAATATTTGAACACCCGAAAGCGCGCGTTGATGAGGGTGTAGGTCGCGTCAAACAAGCGAATGGATAGAGCAACTTATATATACTTCTGATGTTGGCGTTATTATTTCAAAAAACACAAAAGACATTTCGTATGAAAAATGTCTTTTCGCAAAAAGACATAGATTTTTTATATTTTGTGCATCTCAGGTCACTGATCAAAAGTGCTCACCTTCAGTAATCAACTGTTTCGTCGTAATAATCTTCTGAAGCTATGTTCATTTTCTAAGTGTAAGTAAGCTCACATTTTAGGGCTACTACGGTCACGCCTATACTTTGAATTGTCCATGTTGATGAACATAACACGACGAAAATCAAAGTCCCTCTCTTTGAATTCCTGTTACATTTGACAGTTCCCTTAACCTACACCCTCAGCGACGCCGCTTCAGCGCATTTCTGAAGTAGTTTACACAAACACCGAGACACTATACTCGAATACTATCACTCGACGCGCATTTCGCCACCGATGTCCATGTGGAGATACAATTATCTCGAGATGATGCCAACATCGGTGAAGAAACACGGATCCAATGAGAGTATTCTAATGTGGTGCTCATAGTACAAGATCCGGCATAAGAAGTTAATACCCTCATATGTTATTCATATAAGAAATAGTTTTCATGAAAGCTAACATGTAGGCTAATAGATCGTGACTAGGTTGCCTAGCCATATCTTGACCCCATGACATTTAATTTGAAAAAAATTAATTAATTTTTTCTTTTTGTTGTCAGGCGAAATCGAAATGTTGTCTTTAAACGTATATAGCAGGAATTTTTCAACGAAGCAAATTCATCATCATTTTGTAATCTTTCTAATAGATCCCTACTAGTTTTTTCCTAGAACCAACGTTTATCTAGGTACTCGTAAGAGATAAAAAAAACACGTCTCCTTGGAAAATGTAAATTTCTAGTTGTATCGCTCCTAGCGTCCTTATTTTTTGTCGTAGAGCAAAAAATAAAAGAGAGACTTGTGACTTATTAAATTCTCTACAAATTCGTTAGGTCGTAGTTTTTGCGGTAGGAGCCAGCGTTTAGGAGTTATGGGCGTTTTAAGCAAAAAAGTGCAAGACACCGCCATCTTAAAAGGCCCGCAGGGCCCAAACCAAGAGTCACAATAAAATTTGGAACGCGGCAAAACGTTCCTCACATTATGTAATTTTCCTCTGAGCTGTCTCTCACGGATTCCGAGTTACGGGCGAAAAACCATTTTCAGAGATGCGCCATCCGAAGGTAAATTTTCGTCGAAAACCCGACATGTAAATATATTCATATTTTCAAAAATACGACACCGCGACGCCCGTACCATGTCGATACGGAAAGAGGAAGACTTGTAGATCCGCATCGTAAATCGCACGCCGAAATTCAAAAATTTGGCCCGACACGAACGAATCAAAATTGATATTTTGGAATTTTTCGTTTGACGTTTCTCGATCTCGATTTTGTGTTAGAAGAGTGTCTTTTGCCCATCTCTTTCCATCGCAAAAAAAGAGATAGTCCACCTTCCCCTGTTAATAACTAATCACCCATAAATAATACAACAACGAAAGATAAACTAACAGATGTAGAATTTAATTCTAAATCGACCTGCACCTGTCCCGTCGGGATATGTTTCCTTTGTTAATGCAAATTCGCAAAGAGTAACGGGTACAGACGTATAGAATTTTACTTCAAAAACAAAAACCCGTTACAACAGTCGTTACAACAGTATCTTTTATTTTTTGCCTTACGACAAAAAATAATGATACTAGGAGCGATACAACTGAAAATTTACATTTTCCAAGGAAACGTGTTTTTTTCTCATCTCTTGCGAATATCTACATAAACGTTGGTTCTAGGAGAAACCTGGTAGAGACTTATCAGAAAGATTATAGAATGATGATGAATTTGCTTTCTTGAAAAATTCCTGTGGAATTAATGGTTTCGCTGCTATTATATATACGATTTCGCCTGACAACAAAAAATGTATTTAATTTTCTTCAAATTAAATGTCATGGGGTCAAGATATGGCTAGGCAACCTAGTCTACATATTATCTTTTATATAATTATTTCTTATACTGAGGAAAATAGTGCCTTACACCTTTAAGAGGTGTCGGTGAAGGTCTTGAATAGGCCGATCCAGATATGAATGCACAAATAAGAGTACTGTGTACTATGCTTTCAACCTTCAATTATTGTTCCTATCTGTCCTTTCCAGATCATTTTTGTTGCTACGCTACGCTGATAAGGAACAATAATTCCTAAACATGTGTCGGTAGCTGCTTCGTTTTTCCTCATGTAAGGCGCTATTTTCCTTACTATTTGTTTTTGACTCTACCAATTTCTTCCTATATTATTTCTTATCTGAATAACAGATGAGGGTATTAATTTCTTATGCTGGATCTTAGACTATCAAGTGTTGTGGTGTTTGTGGAAACTACTTTGAAGGAGGTGCCAGGTGAAGGTTCAGGTTCGGCGCACTCTAGTGGTGAAAAAGTAAAAAATAGTTCTCATTACATTTGCAGCCATTGCCCATATAACCATAATTAATGACAGTACATCAATTTATAAGAATAATTTTCTAAATTAATCATCGTTATTTTATCGCTTTGAAGCGAAGCTGCTTTTCAGTATAATTAAAATTCCAATCTGACTGACTTTGGTACAATCCTATATTGAAATATAAATTAAATGTCGTTTAAGTAGAAAGGCAAGCAGTCTTAAGACATGGAAACCCCGATTAGAATAGAATGACCTTATTTGGTATCTCACCCATGAATATTGGTTAGCAAGGGAACGAGTAGAAGTAGATTACTTAATATTGTTAGTTGGCTAGATTAATACTTTGTAGCTTGACCGATCTTATAGCCATAGACCAGTAACGCGAAAATTGGCTACTACCAGAGTGAGACACTCGATAGTAGATAATCTGTTAAATTCAACTTTAGTTTTCCAAGTAAACTACTTACTAGTCGAGTACGGCCCTCATTTATTAGTAAGTGATATCGTCAGTTGAAATAATTGTTCATGGACTGTCCTTTCCCGCACCGAAAATACTGATACGCGATTACCACTATTATTTTGTGATTATACCCTCTATGTAAGTTATTAACATATCCTTATTTTCTCACCGCATACGACAGTATTTCTCCTGTAACCTACAATCATCATTATAAGCTTTTGTTTGCTTGAGCTTCTTTCCTAACACTTGTTTCCGGCGCCGTCGTTTGTACAATGGTAGATCTGTACATTAGTAAACTAGTAGTTTGTTTGGACGAAAATAAAGTAAGTCACTGACACCGGTTACCGCGAATTAAAGTTGCTTAACACTGCTTGCTCTTCTCCGTTTCTTAAAGTGCGTCACAGCTTAAACGTATGCATTTAGACCTATATCAAAAATATCACCTTAGTATTATTGAATAAATTTAAGACAAGTAGAAGACAACAAGTATTTGGAACACTTCTGTAAACTTACTATATTGTTGTGGCTTTGGAGAAGAACCCGAGTTCCAAGCTTGGGGTAAAGTGGGTTTGTATACATCAACACTAGTAGCACCCTTTTGCAGGTTATCTACAATTCTGTTTATGCTGCTGCTATTGTAGGCGGGGTTGTGAGCGTACATTTTTGGTTCATTTACTTTTGGTCCAGTCCAAGAGGCAAGGGAATCGTTTCTCAAAGCCGATTCATAAGAGTTAACGGCTGGAGCTACAATATTTCCTTTGGTAGGCCAAACGGGCTCTACCTCAAACGCTGCATCAACTGATCCAGTTTCTAATGCAGCATCCCAGGGGGACTTTATTAGCTTAACACGTGGGCGGTTAAACTTCTCCTGAAAAAATATAATAATTAACGTAAGAATAAACCGCTCTTATTAAGTTAACACGTTGGCTGTCGCAATGTTAAAAAAAAGTCTGGTTTCATCTTCGTGGATGTCGTCAGTAGTTATAAACTTATTTATGTATGTATATAGAGTAATATAATTAATCGTAATTTTTAAAAATGTATCCTGCGTGATGTTCGAATTGACATATTTACTATATAGTGGAGTCAAATTAGAGCTAAAAAATTCGCAATGTGAATTATCTGGTCAGGGCAGTTTTTTTGTTTTAACGTATTCAGGGAATCTACTAAGTTCATAGTTCAGTTTTGCAGGTCGGCGTATTGTTTATTTAAACAATTTAATTTTTTAGACCGTGTTTTATATTGGTTTTCTTTGAATTTCTCGAAATCTCTAAGACCTATAGAAAACAACAAAAAGAAGGAAAATGTTCGTTATGAGCTGTACAATAAAAGTACATAAACTACAATTCATTCCAATTGTTATTATTGTTTAAAAGAAATTAAATATTGCAAAATTATGCGCTTCTAAGCAAATCACTGTTCTCTCAAAAATAATGGATAATATTCAATGAAATTCTGGAGAAATGTAGCTCTTATAAAGTACAATCATTACTTAAAATTTCAAATCAAAATGTTTATAAAAACGGTTCAAATATACAATTTTTGCTAAAACTTTGCACCCTTGTGAAATCCTGCCATCAAATTGTAGCTTTTTATAGGTACTTTAAGATCACGGAGAGAGAATTTTTTTTTCAAAATTTAAACCCTTTTTATTGTAGTTGTTTATAATTTTCGAAATTGTAGTTATAAGTAAATTCAAATAACCTCTGTTTTTTTTATGAAATAAAAAACGGTAAAGGAGTAATGAAAGTAGATTAAAAAAGCCAACTTTAAAAAAAATTAATGCTCTACTTGCACTTGGAGCTGAGACACGTTGTTAAGATCACTTATAAATAAAAATAATTTTATTCAGAATGCGGACGTTTCGGATTCAAATCCTGTTCGCGAATTTTTCTTTAATTATTGTATCAGTAATATTAAGTTTTACATGATCATACGGGTAGTTGGTTGGGTAGTTGGTTTACCATTTGGTTGGTTGCTTTACCATTTTTGTGAAAAAAATTTTTGTGACAAAAATAAAAATGACAAAATTAAAAATATTGAAAATGTGCATTATGTTCTCAAAGCCGTTTTATTCGATGTTATTTTAACAATTGTAGCTTTAAATTACCTTCAAATAGCGGAAACAGAATAATAAGCATTGGAGAATAATCAGCCCAAATTTCAACAGGAAATATCGATTTGTTTATTTATAAGCGACCTAACTGCAAAAACTAACGTATCTCAGCTCCAAATGCAAGTAGAACATTCATTTTTTTTTTTAAAGTAGAATTTTTTTATCTACTTTCATTACTCGTTTACCGTTTTTGATTTCATAAAAAAACAGAGAGTTACTTGAATTTGTTTATAATTAAAATTTCGAAAACTAGGTATAAACAATGCAATAAAACGGGTTTAAATTTTGAAAAAAAAAAAAAATTCTCCGTGATCTTAGAGTACTTATAGAATGCTACAATTTAAGCCATCACATCAGACATTTCCTGGTCTTGGTGGCAGGATTTCACAAGGGTGCAAAGTTTTAGCAACAATTGTATATTTGAGCCGTTTTAGTAATCATTTTGATTTGAAATTTTAAATGATGATTGTACTTTATAAAAGCTATATTTCTCCAAAGTTTCATTGAATATTATCCATTATTTTTGAAAGAACAGTGATTTTTTTAAAAACGCATAATTTTGCAACGTTCAATTTTCTTTAAATAATATTACAATTGGAATTAATTGTAATTTATATATTTTTATTGTACAGTTGAAAACGAACGTTTTCCTTCTTTTGATTGTTTTCCATAGGACTTCGAGATATTCGAGATATTCAAAGAAAACCGATGGATAGCACGGTTTAAAAAATTAAATTGTTTAAATAATGCGCCGGCTTCGCAGAAACTGCAAAACTGAGGTGTGAACTTATGTTGACCCCCTCAACACGTTAAAACAGAAAAACTGCCCTGACCAAACAATTCAAATTAAAATCCTAATTTGACTCCACTAATATTCCTTATTGCTCTTTTATGTAATTTAAATATCCTTATTAAGTGGCTTGGTGAAACAAATTGGGCATGGTAGAAGGAGTGACGAATATTTTTATAATATTTTTTAATTTAGTAAGGGCGAAACATAGAGACGAATGTTTATTAAGTAAAATATCTATGAGGATTCCCATTTTTAATTTCCTTATTTATATTACCATCCTGTCGGAGTTTGGCCATGCTGTTCCATCACTCAACTAGGACATACATACCCAGACAACAATACAAGGGCCATTTCCTGAGCCATCTGTCACAGCTAAGACTCGAACTCAAGAGAGATAACAGCGACTAGGCATGTAGTTTCACTCAACAGCGGATTAGCCCACTTCTATAGTCTAGATAACAAAATGTCACTAAATATCCATACCCTATCCAGAATTCGAATGGCTCCATGATTTCAAGCCTAATACATAAGCATTGTTACTGATTCGGTTTATTGTATTACCTACATGAAGTCCTAGAAATGCTGTGGTTTTGCTTTGGGCAATGGATTCTCTCTCCATTTTTAATCACTGACATTCGTTAATCATGCTGTTTTCAGGTGTCAAATTTACAAAGACTGATGCGTTTAAGGTGCAAATTATTAATTTTGAACCAATCTATAAATATATTAATCATTATTTGCAATTTAGAAACGGGAGTAAGTCTTTGTCATATAAATAAGTTTTGTCATCTGCAAACATGACGAAGTTACTTACAGAGTTTGTTATTTCAGAGAGATCATTAACAAAAATTAAAAATAAGAGAGGACCTAAAATGGAACCTTGGAGTGCACCGACAGTAATATACGACTCGCTTTAGATATGCTACGCATATCTAAATCGTTATTTATTATATGTGGTGAACAGCTTAGAGGTTCTAGTTAATAAATACAGCGACCAAGTTATAGTTTATCGTCTATTATTATGTTTACTTGTACGTTTGAAATTTTAATTCCCGCGTGATGATTTTCAAATGTCTTGCAGGAGCAGTGTATTTGTCACCGCGTAAACATTTTCATGCATAGATGACAAATGGATAAAAATAGTATGTTTCTCTTTCATTCTACTCCATTTCATTTCTCTCTTCAACCGTATAGCCACTGTAGATAAAACAAGGGTTAAATTGAATTTGAATTGAATTGAATTTAAAATAATATAACCTTTTAATTATTTGAAGTGTATAATACGTATGTTGAGTATATCTGTATCCAGTCTCCAGTTTATTGGCGACAAACGGCAATCAATGAGAAAGTTCGAGGTCTGATACGTCACGAGCAGCGAGGAAAAATTTTATTATTCCTCTTCTTATATCAAACGATGTAACGTGAAAAAATAAAAAATACAGGTGTGTTATTTTTTTAAATTTCATGATTCGAAATAAAAAAATATGCGGGATGACTTCATTGGTACCATTAATACCTACAATTTGTTTCGTATTATAGTGGAAGTAAGGAGTCGAGATTTTCCCTAAAAAATGAAAAATTGTGCTAAAGTTATGAAACCTACTTCCCCCTCTTGTTTTCGAGGGTGCTGAACACGAGTAACAGGGTGAAAAAAGTTTTTAGTCATGCGCACCCCCTGAAACGGCCAAAACTCGCCCCTTCTTGCGTATTTCTCCTATTATGACAGCTTGACATCGACTATTTTTGCAGAGATTCTTTATTTTTTCATGGGGATATAAGAGATGACGAAAGGTGATGTCAGGTAGTAGACCGCAACCACCCTTGAGGGTGAAATCTACCCTGTCAGGGGGTGTAAAATTGCTTCTTTTTTTGTTGTTAAAGACGTTTACTCCCCGTTTTCGAGGACGTTAATCAAGAAAAAACCCTTAAACTGTCGGAAGCTTCACCCTTAAACTGTTGGAAACCACCCTTTTCATGATAATAATAATAATAGGTAGTGACTTGGCTGATATTAGCGACTCGTACTATCATTTTATTTGTTTTGCCGCCTTTATTGTTTTCTGGGTAAATCATGTGTCCTCAAGGTATCCGTAGTCAGAAGATGAAGACGATGAACCAAGCATAGAAACACACGAATACGATAATAGTTATGATAGTGCTGTAAACTTCCTAAATTTTATACTCGAAGTGTATATTTCCGATTATGAATCGGAAACGGACAATGCGTGCGGTGAAGGAGGCAATAGCATTGAATATGATGTTCATTTCGAGGAAGTTGAATCATGTAATTCTCTTTGTAAGCGCACTAGGTTATATTAATGTCTTGTAACAAATATTATATTGTACTAAAAATCGTGTCCTGTAGATATAATTTATTAAAAACAGAAATGTTTAACAAAGGTATTCTCTTCGTTATTTCCCGCTATAAGGAATATGAATTTCAAATCTTTACGAGGATAGGTTCATTTTTGATGAGGATTAAAATGGACAAATGGTGACTTTGAAACCACTCCCACTCAATATACAAATTAGAAAAAAATTTCATCCCTCCCCGGGGAGGGGAAGGGTAAGAGCCAACTCCCGAGGTTGTAACAATACACTCTTTGATCAATACACTCAAAAAAAAGCAATTTTACACCCCCGACAGGGTAGATTTCACCTCTACTACCTGACATCACCTTTCACCATCTGTTATATCCCCATGAAAAAATAAAGAATCCCTGTAAAAATAGTCGACGCCAAGCTGTTATATGAGAAATAAGCAAGAAGAGGTTGTTTTGGCCGTTTCAGGGGGTGTGCATGAGTAAAAACTTATTTCACCCTGTTATTCGTGTTCAACATCCTCGAAAACGGGGGAGAAATAGATTTCATAACTTTAGCACAATTTTGCATACTTTCCGACTCCTTACTTCCACTATTACATAACCAATCATTCAATCTTTCTCGATTTTGACAAACATTTAATTTCCCCTTGTTATTGTAACTGTCAATTGTCACTGTAAATTTAACTATCATTATCGTTAACATCATCCTCATCGTTATTATTATAACATATTGATTTATGCTCGCTTCTCAGGTACCGAAATAAATTTTCTCTTGTAATAAAAGCTCAATATTTAAGTTTTAAATTTTCCTAAAAATTATAGAACTTACTTGAATTTCGTCCAATTTTTCTTTATGCTGTATTCTTTGAGCTGTCTCTGGTAAATAACTGGGCGGTGGAAAACTACTTATTGGAGGTAGTGGTGATAAAAGAGGTGCAGGTGACGGTTCTATATCTGGTATTGGTGTCTGTCTTGTACCATTCGTTTCAGCAACAACCCATTTCTCGGATCGCTTGCGTCTTTTAGCAAATAATTCAGCGCCTATAAAAAAAACGGGTTAATTCCATGCGTTATTTGCAGAACACAAAAATACACATAATCGTTAAGGCTAGTTCGAATGAGTATGCTAGGCAGGATGTTTCGAGTATAACGGCATTATATGAATAATTGAGGTATTTCACAAATTGTCTTCCAGATGAAAGAATTGTAGACTAGGGTGGGTCGAAAAAAATATATATTTTTTTCAGAACTCTTTAGAGCGGAAAAGTTACCTATCGTAATGAAAAGAAAAACGGCATAAAGAAAATTAAAATCGGTTAATATCTTCCGTTCGCGCATCGTACTTTGCAAATATGACGATATTTTTGTAATTTTTTTCTGTTAGTTAAAACTTTTAAAATAAACACGCTTTAGTTTTTATGCTTATTTTATGATTTAAATAACCTAAATAAATTAAATTTTGACCAATAATCTAATTTTTCCTTTCGCGCAACATCTTAGAAAAGACAGAAATTTACCAATTTTTCAAAATTTTCACTGTGCAACTCTTCACTCGTGTTACTAGAACAAAACGACCCAAAACTCACCACGCCACGTGGAGATGGTTGCACGTCGAGTTCCACCCACACCCTACCTAACCAACCATCCAATTGTTGGATGTGGTATTTACATTATATTTACAACTATTTACAAACATTTTCCATAGGTAACACACTAAGCCAAAGATATAAGTACTATGAGTAGGATTCTTTGGCTTATTGCGTTTTTTACTTTTTCTTTTTTATATTTACTACACACATAAAGTCTGATTTTTTTGAAGAAATGAGGCATAACCAATCTAGACTTCAATATTGCTCGGATATAGCCATCTCTAGCTTCATGTCCACATACTTTATTCGAGCCCCCTGTCACAACTTTGACACAACTGGGGTGTGACAGGGAAACTTTTATATTTCTCTGATGGGCTTAGTATCAGAATTGATGAGTGACTTAATATCATCTTCACTTAGATCCCGCAGCATTGGGGGAGGATACAACACACAAGAATTCCAATTAATAATTTCAGTGTAATCAGAAGCTTGAAAGTTTATCTTCCGTGGTACGAAATTTCTAACAGTCTTCTCCTTTGGGATGGTTTGTCTTGCTTTTAGGATCCTTCTGTAACCAAGTTCCCGAATATGTTTTCTTTCATCGACAAGCATTGTCAACAGAACATTCTCTAGGCGCGCAAAGAACTTTCGTTCTATTACTGGATCGACAAATTTAAGGTAGTACTGTCGGTCTTAGAATTAATGTTCAGAATTTAATAAAATTCAGCACATTAGTAGATTATGGTAAGATAATTATCCAATTAAATTTTTGAAGAGCTACAGAGGACCAGTAAAAAAATATTGACATTTGAAATTTTAAGCTTTTAACATTGATAAATCACAAGTTTTATCATATTTTACAAAAGTACCGTTCAGATTTTAATTAAAAAGGAGACAACAAGAGAAAATAATATACAAAACATTTTAGACACTTAAAAGTACAGCTTTAAAGCATGTGATAGTAGTAATTATTAGCGAATAAACATTGATCCTTATGAGAAATCGCAGGTTTCATCATATTTTACAAAAAGTGCCTTTCAGATTTCAATTAAAAAGGAGAAAACGAGAGAAAATAATATACAAAACATTTTCGACTCTTAAAAGTACAGCTTCAGAGCATGTGATAGTAGTAATTAGCGAATAAATGTTAAAAGTCTACTTTTTATATCGTAGTTTATTAGACGTGGCAACGTCGTAAAAGAAGTTTAAAAATGCATGGAATATGAGAATGTAGGTTTCTAAAAAGTTCTGTATTAAAAATAACATGAACAGTATTTGATTAGCACAGCCATATTTATTAAATCTAATAAAATATGAATGACTAATAATGTTACAGATAATAATATTTTATTTTGTTAGTAATTAATCTGATAATAACGATTTCTTGATTATTTTTTTTCTTTATTTTCTAAAAAATTAAAAATTCTCTGCAATATTTTTTGTGTTTGGTAAATTTAACAACATCGTTCTCAACTTTCCCTAAAATGTTTAATAAACCATTATATTTATTTTTTTATATGCATCTTCAACCATTTCATCTTAAAAAAATCACCTTTCCCAGAAACCTTTGTTTTGAAGAGTGGAGATTAATGGAGCGTCTAGTTGATACATGATTTTAAGTGGACATCGTATCTGAGATCAATTTCAATTAATTATCGATTAATTACGGCGACAAAATGGCGTAATTTTACCGGAAAACGAAAAATTCCGCCTAAATGCTGATGGTAGCAAAAGATTTGTAGTGGAAAATTCTCGTTTAACCTTATTTTTAATTTCGAGATAGCTCTCATGGTTCCGAAGATATCTGCGAAAAATAGCAAACATTTGCAAAAGAAAAATAGCAAAGAACAATAGCTCGCATTTCGGAACCGGAAAAATTGCAAAAACATGCGATCTTGACACGTTCATATTTTTGGAAAAACACCAGCGGGACGGCCGTACGATGTCGCGACGTAAAGAGGAAGACTTCCAGTTATACCCGATCATAACTCGCATATCGTAATTGGAAAATTCGGCTCGGCACGAACGAATCGAAAGTGGCATTTTTTGACGTTTTGTGATTTCGAAGGCAGTTGAAGCGACGACTTTGATAAATCATTGTCAATTCTCTCTTACGCCATCGCGATGTTGCCTAGTCTAAATACTGCGCAAGTCAAACGAGACAGTGTATACTTTTGACTCCTGCAGTATCGACAGTACTACCTTAAGTAATTCGTCGGATAAATACCATGTTTGGATTGCTTGAAAGACATGTTTTGGTCCGTTTTTTTCCTTGTCACGCCCAAGCTGTGGAGAGGTGCGTCAAACTTGTGACAGAGGCCTCGAATAAAGTATGTGGACATGAAGTTAGAGATGGCTATATCCGAGCAACACTGAAGTCTATTTCTCCAAAAAATCAGACTTTAAATGTGTAGTAGATATAAAAAAAGAAAAAGTAAAAAACACAGTAAGCCAAAGAATCCTACTCATCGTACTCATGTCTTTGGCTTACTGTGTTACCTATGGAAAATGTTTGTAAATAGTTGTGCATAAAATGTAAATATCACACCCAACAATTGGAAGGTTGGTTAGGTTAGGTTTGATTAGGATGGTAGGTTAGGTAGGGTGTGGGTGGAACTCGACGTGCAACCACCTCCACGTGGTGAGTTTTGGGTCGTTTTGTTCTAGTAACACAAGTGAAGAGTTGCACAGTGAAAATTGCGAAAAATTGGTAAATTTATGTTTTTTCTAAGACGTTGCGCAATCGGAAAAAATTAGATTACTGATCAGAATTTAATTTATTTAGGTTATTTGAACCATAAAATAAGCATAAAAAACTAAAGGGTGTTTATTTTAAAAGTTTTAACTAACAGAAAAAAATTCCAAAGATATCGTGATATTTGCAATTTTTCATGAACTTTAAGTACGACGCGCGAACGAAAGATGGGCTTAGTGTCAGAATTGATGAGTGACCTAATATCATCTTCACTTATATCCCGCAGCATTGGGGAGGATACAACACACAAGAATTCCAATTAATAATTTCAGTGTAATCAGAAGCTTGAAAGTTTACCTTCGGTGGTACGAAATTTCTAACAGTCTTCTTCTTTGGGATGGTTTGTCTTGCTTTTAAGATCCTTCTGTAACCAAGTTCCCGAATATGTTTTCTTTCATCGACAAGCATTGTCAACAGAACATTCTCTAGGTGCGCAAAGAACGCATTTTGTTCTATTTCTGTTTTTTCTAAGACGTTGCGCAAACGGAAAAAATTAGATTATTGATCAGAATTTAATTTATTTAGGTTATTTAAACCATAAAATAAGCATAAAAAACTAAAGGGTGTTTATTTTAAAAATTTTAACTAACACGAAAAAATTACAAAAATATCGTGATTTTTGCAATTTTTCATGAACTTTAAGTACGCGAACGAAAGATGTTAACCGATTTTAATTTTCTTTATGCCGTTTTTATCTTTATTACAATAGGCAACTTTTCCGCTCTAAAGCGTTCCCAAAAAAAAAAATATTTATTTTTTTCGACCCACCCTATTGTAGACCCATCCTCAACTGACGGTCTACTATCAGTCTAGCTCTGATCTTTGGTATAGTCCAAATACAAATAGTCTGCTCACTCAAGTTCCACACTCTTATATTTCGCGCAGAGTGTGACCACGCCACTCTGTATCTTCAGTGACCGTATTTTCCGAAGTCACTGTTGGAAGGGTTTGAGTGGAAACAATCTACAAAAGTTTCTAGCATAACCTGTGAAATTTTTAGCAGAAAATGCAATATCACTTCATATACAACTTTAAAAAAGCTATCACAGTTTAGGGCTCTGATTGTCCTTGAATGTTACATAGCAACGTAGCTGGCTTTACTCAAAGTGTTGTAAGTGTGCAAAATTATAAACAAAGGTCGCTTTTAACATTTATTTTAGGTAAAAAACAAAGGTGTATTTTAAGATAAGTATAGGAATACTTGTAAATACCCATAAATGCTTGGAAAATACAAATACAATTAGTATGGAGCATTTTTGTATTTGGACTGCTCAGACTTAGACTTCGATCGTTTTTCTTTTTAATTTCCTTAGAGCGACTATGATCGTTTTTTCTAAAAACCAACCTTACCAGCTGAAAGCTTTGGTAACAAACTACAAGGTAGCACTTCTACCCAATTTTTCTACAAAATTAATCTGCTGGCTGGCAACAAGCATGAACCTAATCCAACCCAGCATGGACGTAGCAGACCCAGCTGTATAACCCTAGGAGTGGCAGCAATGCCTACCGCACTATGGTAAATCAATCAATCAAAATCAAAGATTAATCTGCAAGATTATCAATTAATGAATCGTACAGCCGCAATCTCTATTTACCAAGTCACCTTTTAACACAAAATATAGCTTAATAAAAATTCTGGGTAGTTTGAGGGGTTAAGTTAATGTCAACAGAAATACCTGTACACGGAAATCTATACTCTCAGACCATTTGACGTAATACACATGGAAAAATCCGTATTCGAATACAATCAGATTATTCAAGAATTAAGACATATTAGAACTATACGAACGTCATCTAGTTCCATATATGAATAAACTCGAGAATGGCAGTTCAGTTTTTAATGGGTTTCAACAAGCAGTCATACTTCTATGTGCCAGTAAAACTTATAATTATAATTTCAATATAAAACAGCAAATTTTAAGGTCATAATAAATTTATCATAAAGAAATCTGACAATAATCCAATAGGCAGTAATTTTAAATTGGTTAATTTGGCATGGTTTCACGATTCTACATATTACTACTGAAACAAATATATAATTTACCTCCACACACAGTGGAAGTATATTTACGCAAAAAAAAAATGAAAATTTGTATTGTTCAAATAGGCTTAAAATGTCATGAAACGTCGAGATTTTAAGTTTGAGCGAAAAAAATGTCTGTCGGTTTGTACTTTTTTTTGATTCCGTTGAAAGGTTGGGGCAAATTCGAATAAATGGGGGTGAATAGGTAAATCAAGGAAGTAAGAGTCCATAAAATTAGTTTTTGGTATATACAAAATCGGAAAGTGTTGGTTTTGGTATGGCAATAAGAGCACGCGAGAGCGAAGCATGCAATCATGTACATGCTTCTCTTGATGGGCGTGTCACTCTTTACCTCTGGTAGACGCCTTTATTATGGGCGGTCCGTTAAATCATTGAAACCAGTCAATACCAAACCCAACACGTTCCGATTCTGTATAAGAGAAGCTAAGGTCTCAAAAAATGTTTTGGCATTAGCCACCCCCATTACCACCTCCACCCCATTATTAAAGGGAGTGAAAAATTGTGATTTAGTGTGTGTACGAGAACCAATTTTTTAAAATTCATCCACCCCCACTACCACTCTCACTCTCACTACTGATGTGGCATATCGTTTTATGGGCATTTAGGGTAGACGATTTTAAATATATTATTAAAGTTTCATAAACAATTAGTTTCACATAGTGGAGTGCAAATATAGTATTAATTTTTTTTTCGTCGTGAGAGATGGATAGAAGATCTGGATGTGGAAGTAATGATTCCTTAGGCAGCGGTTTTTAATAGGCCCCTTGCATGTGCCATATATTTTAAATTGATTTATATGTTATAATATAGTGTTACTAAACATCACCGACTAATGTTCCTGAGGGAAGGGGAGGTGTCTGAGAACACACTCATATTGGAAGTGACGTCATCTAACAGTATATCTCTGCGAGTACAATGATTCGGACATATAATTCGTGCAGTTTGTGATTATTTACTAAAATTATTTAGTTGTATTCGGTCTGTGATATTAAATTATAGTGTGTATTTGAGTGTACCATATTTAGAAGGGTTTAAATTTTAAATATGACTGAAAAAGGTTATTTCAAAAGTCAATCGGACAACTCACGCCGTACGTCTGCCGGGTGTATGCCATATGCCACTGGGTCAGAAAAATATTCATAAATAAAAAACTATAAATCCTAGATGAAAATTTCTTTCAAAAACTTCTCCTGTATCTTGGCTTCAATTGATTTTTCGCTGCATGTATATGAAAATTTGCAAAAATAAAAATATTTGTCGCTTAGCCAAAATATGAGTACATTCTTAGCGAAGTAATAAGTTTATTGTTGTTTAAAGAAAATAATAAACAATTATCGATATTGGAAGCGCTTGCTTGTGTACTTGAATTTAAAGAAAAAAAATTCAGATCGATAGCTTAATTAGATTTGAAGATATGGCGGTGTAAATGTTAAAAAACACGACTTTTATAATCAATCAATTTCTCAAGTTTTTTCGAAATAAAAAATATCTGCACCACAAAGAAATATCGTAAATAGCAATACATTTCTTATGTAGAATTGTTCACTTTATAAAAACTAGAAGGGGTGGTCTGGTTCTACGCTGCTTTTTTCTTCTCGAGAACGGAGAGATTTTTATGGTCTATTGCGCTCCACCATCAAGCTATTACAAGGGCAACGTCCATTGATGGAATTAATTGAAAATGTATGCTAGTGCTGTGGCGTCTCCTGTTACATGACGTCACGCGATGTTTGCGCGCCTAACGGATTTATTCAAACTTTAATGTTGAATACCGTGTGTAAAAGAAAAAAAATGCGGCAGCTACTGGAAGCGGCAATCGGAAATCAAAGCAAACAAATAAATTACACGAGACGTTGGAGCCATTTATTTTATGAACAAATATCGAACGAACTGAAGTGAACCACAAGCAATCTGTTAAAACATAACCATCTCATGTTTGTTTATGTTGCATGTTAATCAATTTCCGGATATTATAAGGGTATTAATAGATAAAGTTTCGAAGATTTTATAGAACATTGGATAGCGAAATAGTTATTAAGGTACTAAGGGTGTTATAAGGATAATAACGCACCGAGGTCGGCAGTGTACAATCCCGAGGGCCTTTGGCCCGAGGGAATGTACGTCGACCGAGGGCGTCATTATCCTATAACACCCGTGGTGCCTTCAACGTTTAATGTCCTGCAAGTCTGTTATTTAATTCGAATTTTTTTTTTGACATTTACGATTTATTAATTTGACATCTATTATGTTCAGGACGATTTGATTTAAAAGAGAGTAAAAATAAAAATTGTTTGTAAACGCCGCCGTTGCATACCAACGCATTTTGTTTGTCAATAACGCTATCATAATTTGCTTGTTTTGGGTTGTATTATAATTTTATAATGCCCTAGGGCGTTATAGATATTCATAACGCCCTAGGGCGTTATTTTTCATTTAATGTATCTCAACCTAGGGTGGTTATTGTAAAATAACAGACTTGTAGGACATTAAAAAAATAACAACACAGAATTTAGCCAAAATGACACTCTAACCTCAACAAGTCAATAACATTATGGACAATTCAAGCAGACTACGCATGCGTCATTAAAATCTTCCTGCTCGATCAAAAAGGTCTGAGCAAGTCAAGCTTCGTCCAAGGCCTTTATTTTGTAATATTCGAACATAGCTATAAACAATTCGGTGTTTTGACAAATTTTAAAATCTCACTGACTGTGAAGGTAATACTTAATTATAACTAAAAACATTTGAATCTCCACAACCAGTTGAGTAATATCCAAGAAAAAGTATTTTTAAATTTAAATTAAAATTTTACTGCCCAAAACACTAAGCTATATTATTGACGTCATCGGTCATGAACACCTAACCTCAAAAATACATATCTTTTAAAAATTTCCAAGTAATATGTCACTATTATGAAAATTTCCGCTTGGTTCTTGTATTTTCAACTAAAATCTTGTTGAATGTAATGTTCATAAAGTTTTAAATATCTTCCCCCAATAATATAAAGCGATTTTTGTAGGTTGGAAATATTAGCAGCCTATTTTTAATAATCAACAATATTGAGACATCATATGCGTCAATTTTTAAATGTTTGCTTGGAACCATACTGGTTTTAAATGAGAAGTGCGGATATAATCATTAAAAATGACAATAAATTAAAAAAACCCAAAAGTTGAGGTTATGTTAATGCAACCGATGACGTCACAGCCCGTTTTGTATAATACCCGTTGTTATTCAGTTTTGATATTTATTTGTTGGAATTTTATAGATGAAAGAATGGTGTTTAAATATTGGTAAGTGCTCTAATGTATGGAGTACTTCATTTTAATAATATCAAAAAAGCAAATTTGCATACAGTGAAAACACCTAATTACTACCTTTAGAAAAACCAACTAAAATAAGTTTTGACTCTGTCCAAAATATTTGAGTTGGTGACCTTTACGAATGTTGATTTTTAAGTTATGAAATATATTTAGGGATATAACCGCATCATGTTTAAGTTTTTCAAGTTTATTCTCATTTTTAATGTTTGTATACGTATTTTTAGCTTGGAGCCACAGTGGCTCCAAGCAAATATTTAAAAATTCACGCAAATAATTTTTCTATATTGTTGATTAATAAAAATAAACTGCTAATTACAGGTTAGATTTCCAACCTACAAAAAGAGTCCTATTGTATTAGGACATACAAAGTATTTAGTACTTCATAAATATTACACTGTACTAGATTCTAGTTGAAAGTACGGGAACCAGGCAGAAATTTTACTAATAGCTACGTAATATCCTTAAATTTTAAGAAATATATATTTTTGAGGTTAGCATTGACGTCAGGTGTAGATAATGTACCATAACATATAAATCAACATTCACAAATATTTTTGACAGATGGCAAAATACATTTTCCCCTAACAATAATACTAATAATATTTTTTGGATGCTGTCATGTGTGCACATATAACGTATTCTTTTTAATTTTTTTCACGGAAACCAAATCGAGAGGTTGCAAGTGTGATATATCATTGAAATCGAAATTTTTACTGCTTTTCAGTGGTTCGATTACAAATTGTAAGTAATCATAAAATAAGCAACTTGTTGTGCCAAAACGGCACTAAACGTAATCCGATCTCAACCAAAAGCTTTTAGATCTTCTGGAGCACTAAAGAAACCCTCATGCAAAGTTTCATCCAAATCAGCAGTTTCGTCACTATCGTGTTCACATACATACACACACACAGACATTTTTCAAAAACCACTTTTTTGGGTTCCTGACACCTCAAAACGTAAAGATTTGATGTTATCTCAATTTTCGATTTTGGACCAATTTCAGTAACCCCCCACAATTTTATAGTGGGGAAGTTAAAATAAGAAAAAAGTCTTTACACACTGTGTTGTGTATTAATAGTTCAGTCAATGGAGGAGGTGTAGAGTGCGTAAGCAGGGACCTAAGCGATTCCTTCAGAAAGTTATTCAGGGTGCTTAGGGAGTAAACATACTGAAAGTCCTGACGTCTAGGAGACGAACCGGAAGGGGGGGGCACAACGAAAGTCACATATTTGGTTTTTTCGCTTATAACTCGAAAACGGGGTGCGTCTCAGGAAAAATTTTCTTATACCAAATGAAAGTTCATGAAACAACTTTCATTTTGTAAATTTTTTTCGAAGTCGCAACCGTTTTCGGGCTACTTGCTGCGGAAAAGTGAAAATTTTCGAAAAACAGATTTCTACCTGAAAAATAGAAAATTGTATTTTAAAGGTGATAAATAAGGTGCTGGTGGATCTTCTGTTGTAATTGGCACCAGGGTGTCTCCTATATGTTCCCACCTACTTTTGAGGGGGCAGCTCATTCCCGAGCCACTGCTACACTTCTTGGTAGGTGCGCCGGGATTGCTCTTTAGCTGCGCTCTCAGTTGGTGGGGGAGTTGATGTCAGGTTTAATATTTGCCACTGACCTCATGAACGACTGGAAGCGGTACTGATTGAGGGAGGTCTGTCTTGCTGGTGCCCCATACCATTTGAGAAAGCAAATCGTACCAGACTCTTCAACCCCGCCTTGAGTGGAGGAGGGGTTGTAAAAGATCACTGCCGCCTCCTTGATGATTTCTGACTTTAAGTACAATTTTGAAAAGCCCACCTTGCTTTTCTTTAAAGTTGAAGTGTCTTTCTTTTGTAAAAATCTGTTTTTCGAAAATTTTCACTTTTCCGGAACGTGTAGCTCGAAAACGGTTGCGAATTCGAAAAAAGTATATAAAATAAAAGTTGTAGAGAATTTCATGAGCTTTCATTTGGTATAAGAAACATTTTCCCTACGACGCACCGGTTTAGAGATATAAGCAAAAAACCAAAAGTGAGACTTTCTTTGTTCCCTCCGTTCACCTCCTAGACGTCAGGACTTTCAGTATGTTTACTCCCTAAACACCCTGAACAACTTTCTAAAAGAATCGCTTAGGTCCCTGCTCACGCAGTCTACGCCAGCCTTTGGACCATTCGTTGACTGGACTATAAGTAAATATTCTAAAAATACTAAAATTTTATTTTTTGCAAGGGACGTATTTTACATCAATATATAAAATAAAATAAACTTTAAGGAATTGGCATAATAAGTAACTAATGCTTCACGTAGGTATTACCTTTTCCCTTTGGCGAATTCAAATCTTTTACAATTTCTAAACACACGTCTGGTGAAAGTGCCGGTTCAATGTTGTATCCTTGTTTCCTTAAAGAATTGATATCTTGTACTTGTCCATGTGGGTTCATTACAAGTTTCAACGGGTCTTTAGTTTTTTCGGTTCCATCTGCATTCAATTCAATACCATTTAAACCTCCTCGACCTAAAATATATGAAATATGGTACAATGCATTTATACGATAAAAACTAGAAGTTTAGTCGAATTACCAACTATGAATATCTGTTTTGCTAGCATTTGGGTCGAATATAACATGATTCAGGTATACCGGATGTTTTGTATTTATAAGCATCTTCAATATCTATTTTATTTTTAAGAGGACGAAATATGGTCAAACCTAATCATTCGACTTAAATGAAACCTGAAGATATTTAAAAAAATATGTTGGAAACGTTGGATGATTTATATTTCGGTGCTTGCTGAATTCTGTAAAAAAGCATCTAATAGTTTTATATTACTTTTTTATTTTTCCTTTTTCCAGTATTTCTTAATTAAAAACTCTTGCCAGACCAATCGCATGTATTTTAGTTTTCATTTTGTATATAAACTAATCACTTATGTCTCACGTATCTTATGTATTTATTTGCCCCAGTAATAAAGTTATATTTATCGTAAAAAGAATTTGGCATACAAATAGCATACATAAGCTTGACTTACATTTTAAGCGTAGCTGATAGTTATAGGCTCTATTAAAGACAGGCTGGGTATTGAGATAGTAGATCATATTAATTTTTGTTATATTTATAAATACCTACATAGACTTCTTATATTATATATATTCTATAATTATTATTTTATGGCCGCGATTTGTAAGTTTCTAACAAAAAGAATTGAATATAATATTTTTGACATCCTCAAAAGTTACTAGAGAATCCTAATGAATATCGAATTCGTATGAGAATTAAAATATAAACAATTATTTTTTAACTTTAAAAAATAAAATTAAAAAAAATTAACCGCCTCAAGAATAAAATGAAAATATCAGTAAAATTCAAGAATGATTTAAAAAAAAATCATTGTTTTCCTTTTGAGGGCAAAATTTTAAATTGTAAATTGCTTAAAGGCGTATCTAAATTAAGTAAGTGTTGCTGTACACACTGTTAAGAATATCGGCGAACCATATATCCGAGTCGTCAAAATCTTCAAATGTGCACACATGTGCATCACCATCTACTAAAACTCTTTGGAGTAGTCATAGTGGTCGATTTCTCCGGACATTTATTTGCAAAATGACCTTCCCTATGACGTTTTCTCTTTTATAATTTGGTACTAGAATCTTTTCTTTGAATTAGATGATACCAATAATGCTGACTCATTTTTGTTTGATAATCTCATCTCAATTAACCGCATTCGCTCCACCAATTTATTGATTGACGTTGTTTCACTGGAACTAACTGCCAAATACTTTTGAATTCAAAATATTCAATAGACAACGTTGGCATAGTGCAGCATATTAACAACAGATTATGTAGTTCATTATTATCAACCAATTTCGTTACTTCGAAAATTCCGCTGCAATCTACCAATGTGTCGATGCTTTCTCAACCATAAAAAATTGTTACATTAACCGACCTACATGCTGACCAGAGTTCGTAGATTGAGGTTAGTTTTCTCTCGGTTGCCCTGGTGGTATTGTTGCAGAACTCTCCAGAATCGACCTAAGTCGAAAGCAAAATCAAAATTCGACTTAGGCAAAAATTTCATTTAAGGACATTTTTAAGAGTGTGAGGGACTACAGGCCACAGACTAGTCCATGAGGACCGTCATGAGTTTTATAAGGCATTAGAATCAACCAGATGAAAATTCGAAGAAACACCGAATTTTCACTTAGGAAAATATGTTTTGGTTCAGGATATGAGAGCGAAAGTATATAGTGGCAAGGATTTAAGGATAATATACTTTCTCGAAGGTGCAACAAAGTTGGACTTTGAAAGAAATAATATTTTTTAAAAGTACGCCAAAAAATGAACTTAAAAAATTATTTTATCAAAAGTACACCAAAATTGGACTTGAAGATTATTTTTTCAAAAGTGCCTCGAAGCTAGTTTAAAAAGTACTCCAAAAAGTCACTGAAAAATATTAAAATATTTTCCATTTTATTCCTCCGCCAAAGACATTGACATTGAGGTACGGTCATTGAATGTCCTGTTCTAAAGACTGAACATAAAATTTTAACGATGCAATGCATCTAAAAGGAGAAACCGACGATCGTGACAAAGACGGCGCGGCGTAGCGCCGATAAAAATCAATGCACATGCACAAGGCTGGTTTCTCGCATAAAACGAGACCCAGCGCTCGCAGTTTGGTCGAACGCGTTGAGTAGTCCATACAAAGCGATGGTAAGAAAGCCAATAGCAGGGCTTTCCAATTAATAAAGTTATAGAGGAAAACGCCTTGTGCATAAAAAACCAAAAATTCAATTTTGCCCAAAAGTCGCTCGGAGGTGGATCGTCGCAATTTTGCTAATATTGAACAACTGCATAGGGGCAAGTGAGTTGTGGACTGACCGAACGCTATCAAACTTATGCAGTAATAAGTCCTCATGAATGTGTTTTAGTACGTGAACCGCCACGATACGAGAACTTTAAAGCTAAGTAGTCTCTAGCGAAACTAAATTTTTTTTTAGTAAAACATTTTTATGTTATAATCAGTCAGCCGTAATTATAAAATTACAAAAAGTCTATGACTTCTCTCAAAAGCTTGCATTTAGTTCTGGGAAGGTTTGCATAAATCTTTTCTGCCTAATCGATCGTTAGCGTAAGCGCTTTAGCTTATATGTTCTGAAAGCCGTTTGCCTTAATTGGAGAAGGCGCGATTCTTTAAATAAGAATTTTTGCTATATCCATTTGTGTTTATAACTATATGTGTTAAATAAACGGATTATTTGAACTAATTGCATCTTAATTGATCTTGAGACTTGTTGCTAGTCTTTAATCTCTGGAACTTTCGTTTGGAAGACCGGATGTGTCGAGTTAACTCACATTAACACTTGACCTTCTGGTTGCCTTGCGGGAGTTTGACAAGGATTTTTTTCATGCGTTTTTCTCAGAAATCCTAGGGTGTAGAATCCGTTATTAGCAGATAAAAACGTGACCATCACGTCAAAAATTAATCCCGTCACAGAGAAACTTTTCAAAAGTATCAAAACCCTAAATCAGGGAAATCACGGCCAGAGAGAGCGCCGTTAATGATCTGAGGTAGTGCAGCCTTGATCCATTACTCGGCTATCGAAGTGCATCTTATCTCGAACCCGTCTGGGAGCAGAAGAACGGGGCAGAACGCGACTGGCGCCCCTAAACAAATAAATCGGTGTCGCGTCAACTGTTTCCCGGTACAGTATCACAGGTTGCAGTTACTTCGCTCACAGAGTACAGTAACTACACAAAGGCGAAAGCAAACCTTCCCGCCAAAACGAAATTTATATACGCATCGCCATTTTTTAAATAGTATATCTATCAACCTCACTTTTGTGTTGACACTGTTGACGTTTATCGTGTTTTTATTTTCACCCATTTTGGGAGGTTGAGAACATTAACAGAGAATTAAAATTCTCATAAATAAAACTTGGAGCCCAACTTAACTGAAAAAAATTGATTACAAACAATTCAAATGGTAATATTTTTCAATACAACACGACATACACTGTTTTTTTAGTGTACCCTAAAATTAAAACTCCCAACGAGGATCAACTGCGCCAATACATCGCTCTTCTCAATTAATTTTAATGAAATCTCGTGCTCTTTTTTTATTAATGTTGTAATCTCCCGTGCTGGATGATCAGGTGCATTTCGTTCACCTGTCATTGATAATACCGAAGAAATAATTCATTTTGTCTTTTCTGCCTTATCCAATTTCCAGGACTTCGTAGTTTTTCAATTTGTGTTTTAAAATCTACAGCAGCAACCACCGCCTTATCTGAGACTAAGAATTGTCGGATAGTATATTGAATAATATACACTTTGCTCAGTTACAACTGTCCTAGGCCCACAACCATTCCGATCATATCATGACCGGAAATTAGGTATAACAATAATTTTATATTAAAAGACCACTTTTACCAAAACCATCTGATTTTGGTGAAAGTATATTAGTACTGTAACTAGAGGTTTTAACTTCGGAATAATGTCATATGAATCAGATTTTGCTCATTTTTGGTAACTCAACGGTCAATGTATCAAATAAAGAAAAGTTTCTAGATTATGCGGGGGCTTGCTAATTTATAGGGGGTGGATGCACCTCTTTTCAGGGTGTGGCAACTAAAAAGAAGAAAAAAAAACGTTGGAGCTGAAAAAGAATCAAATTTTCAGAAGAAAAGGTTCTCCGCACTTTTCATATAAATTGATAGTCTAAGTTATAATGACTAGAAAATTGTGATTTTAGCTTAAAAAAGAGGTATTTCACATAGGTTTTCGTCAAATAACTTGAAAAGTATTATATTGAGAGAAAATGTGCTAGAGACAAATAAGAAACCTACTGAATTGGGGTTGTTTTATTATTTCTATAGAATTAAGTTTTCGAAGAACTAGAATATAATGGAGGCATGCGAACGTCTGTAAGTCGAAGTATTTAGTTTAAATGTTAAATATCTTAAAAACTATGGCACTTACGTTAAAAATGCAACACAATCAAAATGAAACTCCGTTAATTAGGCTTTCAAATGATTTTATGGTTACTCCTATAGCATAAAAGACAAAAAAGATATGCACTTTTTCACATGTTTTTAATAAAAAAAGTTACAACTTTGTTAGTGTAAGTAATCAGTAGTTTAAAAAATATATTCCCATATACTGTTTTTCGTTAATATATAGTATGACCCAGACACTCAATTTTTTTCGTCCGCTAACAGTTCTTGTTTTAGAAAAAAAATGCATTTTAAACTGTAAAGGGATTTTTACTCCAGTCGAATTGGACATAATAAAAAATTTTGCGTACTGCGGACTTTTTTTTATGGAAGTTGTTTAAGAGGGCATAATAAGCAAGCACAGAAAACTACACCCTGCTACACCATGTGCGTCCCCTATTTTTAGGGGTTGAAACTTTGAAATTTTACTTATGTGTCCATATCTTTTTCCCTATTTCCCGTAGGGCTCTTTACTAATTTACACTTCATGAAGATTCATCCCTCCTCTACATAATATATATATATTACACATTTGCCGTAGGACAAACGGTTTTGGCTGTACGAGGCCGGAAAGGTCGCGCTGTCCGAACTTGGGGGTCTTCTGTACAGGACAAACGGCTATTATTTCCAATCTACAATACTACACATACTAATGCCCTTAAGGAGGGATGATGATTTCTGAAAAAACTTTCATCGAATACCGCGCGGTTTTCATGATACGGGATGTTGAAATTTTGAAAACATCTTTTTAAAAATAAAGTGAACCTACTTTTTTTCGCTCATTTTTTTTTCATGTATGTACGATCCTAATATAAGAAAATTTACGTTGGTTTCATTTTAATACATCCATTGGTTTAGGAGCTAGACAGCAAAATATGCAAAAAATGGCTATTTTGGTATTTTTGCATTAAAAAAACCAAAACCAGTATAATTCTGGTAAGTATTTTTATTTATCCTAAAAGTCCAATTCACTGAGCATAGTAAATGTGTTTTTGTATTTAAATAGGATCAACACTTATTGTGTAATAACGATGTATGTCATGTGTTCTCCAATCTCCCTTTTCACAATTTTTTTTTGCGGCCTTATGGTTCATAGTAGGACAGAAAGTAATATACACGTGGATAGGGCACACGATAAGGTGTTAAAATGGGTCTCTTGTTAAAATGCGATAGGACGTACCGTTTTCGAGTAAAACGCACTTGTTTGCAAAAAATGACTTCAGATTACACTTTTCATCGACTGACTAGTAAATACTCACCGCTGACTACGAAAAAAATACAACTATGTGTCGCTTCTTGCTTTTTCTGTTTATGAGGGACATTGCTAATGAAAAAATGAAGGGACTCGGACGGAATAGGGGTTCTCACCCCCCTATTAGAGGGTTCACGCTTGTCTAAAATCATCATTGCAACTTATTTTGTGTTTATAACAAAATCTACAGTAATTTTACCTTCCTCGAGAAACAGTTATTATATGTCCATTTCATCGAAAAATGATTTAAAAAAAAAAACTCCTAAGAAAGAAAACACCAAAATGTAGAATTTATTTATCAGATCACAATTCAGAACACAATAAAAACTCAAAGCAAACATAACCAAACAAGTGCGTTTTACGTGAAAACGGTACGTCCTATCGCATTTTAACAAGAGACCCATTTTAACACCATATTATGTGCCCTATCCACGTGTATAATGCTTTCTGCCATACTATGAACCATAAGGTCGCAAAAAAAAATTGTGAAAAAGGAGACTGGAGAACACATGACATAAATCGTTATTACACAATAGATGTTGATCCTACTTAATTACAAAAACACATTTTCTATGCGCAATGAATTGGAAATGAACACTTACCAGAATTATACTGGTTTTGGTTTTTTTAATGCAACAATACCGAAATAGCCATTTTTGGCATATTTTGCTGCCTAGCTCCTTAACCAACGAATGTATTAAAATGAAACCAACGTAAATTTTCTTATATTAGGGTCGCAAATACATGAAAAAAAAATGGGCGAAAAAAAGTAGGTTCACTTTTTTTTTAAAAAAAAAGGGGTTTTCAAAATTTCAACATCCCGTATCATGAAAACCGCCCGGTATTCGATGAAAGTTTTTTCACAAATCATCATCCCTTCTTAAGGGCATTAGCATGTGTAGTATTGTAGATTGGAAATAATAGCCGTTTGTCCTGTACAGAAGACCCCCAAATTCAGACAACGCGACATTTCCGGCCTCGTACAGCCAAAACCGTTTGTCCTACGGCAAATGTGTAATATATATATATTATGTAGAGGAGGGATGAATCTTCAAAAAGTGTAACTTGGTAAAGAGCCCTACGGGCAATAGGGAAACAGATATGGACACATAAGTAAAATTTCAAAGTTTCAACCCCTAAAAATAGGGGACGCACACGGTGTAGCAGGGTGTAGTTTTCTGTGCTTGCTTATTATGCCCTCTTAAACAACTTCCACAAAATTTTTTATGATTTCTAATTCGACTGGACTATTTAGAAAAAACGTATCATCTTTGTTTCTTTGCAAATATCTCAATAAATATTAATTTTAGCGAAAAATGGTGGCCATCAAAAATTAAGCTTATAAACTAAGAACGAATATGCTTCTTTACATATATTTGTTTAGGATTGATACTTTCGGATATATTTAATTTTATAAATGGCATCCGACGGTTTTTAGGATGAAGAATTTAGTTTACATGTTGAATATCAAAGAAACTGTGACACTTACATCAACAATTCTAAGCAACAAAAGATAAATTAATAAATCTTTAAAATGATTTTCTGTTTGTTTGTATATCACAACAAATAAAAAAATTATGGTCTATACAGTGTGCGGTTTCACTTTTTTTTATGCCATTTTGTTATTGTAATTGCTCAGTAACTACATTTTTTTGTTCAAAAATGTCGTTTCTTTTTAATATATAGCATCACCTAGATGCTCAATTTGTTTTTTCGGTTTCAAATATTTAGAACAGTAGCACGTAGTGAGTCCATCGATTGTACTTATGTCTGAAATTTGGTTTTTGGTTTACTGAGTTGATTTAGAAATTCTTTTTCCTTTACGAAAAGTCTGGTAAATGGATCCGAGTGAACGCGAACCAAACCGCGGTATTAGGAAAGTACATCAACTCCACATCTCCCCATTAAGGGACGTTTTTTGGTGGGAATTTCTTAATTAAAAATTAAAAAAATGTTGTTACGGACAAAAATTTGGGTACTTGTTCTATACAACATCAATAATGTCTGAAAAATAATTTCAGACGTTTGCCATGGGCTGATTTTGAGATATAAGGGCTGAAATTTTGAAAAAAAAATTGTTTTTTTAAATGTTGGTAAAATGGGGTTGAAATTGATGAAAACGTCTGAATAGCTCATTATAAGTTCTTAAGGAGTTCAAAAACGATATATTTCTATTTCGGACGTTTTCATTGACTTTCACCCCATTTTTAACTTCCAACAGTTTCGAAACGCGTAATAGAGTCAAAAACTGATGACCACTTTAGGGGTTGCAAAAATGTCGTAAATGCGAACATTTTTTTCGTCTACTCCGAAATTGTCCGGACCATATAGAAACTGAAGACGATACCTTTTACTACAATAATAACCCATAAAGAAAAATTATCATTACATATGAAATTATTCCGAAATTGTACATATTTTTTACCTCTAGGTACTGTACTATATATAAAGATTTTATTTTAATATGCAAAGTTGGCAATGACAATTACAATCTTTCATGACGTTTTCTTAATATTTTATTATTTTTTCAGAACAATACTTAAACTATGGTGACACTAACAGTTGCTTGGTTATTTTCAATTGTAACGTTTCTTCACATGCATTTTTGGGCGCCTCTAGACATGTCAGGAACCTGAAATTTTGCATGTAGGACTAATCTCAAACCTCCAAGAGAATTTTGAAAATTGGAAAATTCAAAATTTTTCTTCAAACATAGCGGCGTAGTCATGATTATGATTCTGTTCTAAGGTGAAGCGTTTATAGATGACTACTATTTGAGTAGGGTTTTTGTTTTATAAAAATTGGTTCAGTATTTTCTGAGTCTGAGACATGAATGAATATTATTTATTATTGCTATAACTTTAAACCTTGTAACGGAGCACGGGGATACGAAAGCACTATTTTGTAGTTTAGTTTAAAATGTAATGCAAATTGAACACATTTCAGTAGGATATAAACTAGGACACATGGCGTAATCCTTGTTAATCTGCATTATAGAACATGCTTTGACGAATACAATAAAAGTATGCGTTGAACATAAATAACACAGACAATTTACAAAATCTTCACCTTAACTAACCTTCAGTTTCGTTTTCAGTTTTTACGAATGTTTATTTTTAAGAAGGCGAAGATATACAAATAACTCTCTGCCGCAACACAAATTATTTTTAGAAAAACTGTGCTTTATATCAGCGGTTTTTATTTAGCTTATTTATTGATTTTCCATGCTACTGAATAGCTTGTTTCAATGTACATCTGTCTGTTTGTATAAACAGCCACACAATATCTGAAGATATTTCGGTGCTGCGGAGGCTTAATTACACAATCATCGATGAAGGTGGCATTATGCCAGATCTGTTCGTTTGTTTTCTTTACTTCCGGACATACGATGCTGTGGTTTCATTTATACCTACATGCGTAGTATCACTAGGATCGAAAGGCTATAAAATTTTTATAATGTATTTTTGCGCTACCAAATAATAGCAGATTCATTTAGATTTTTTTTTCCTAAAAGTACCGTAGTCCATATTGACTCAAATGTAATTCAGGTTTGAAAAAACGTTACGTAATCAACAATAAGTCAAAGGCATGTTATAAAAAAATAAATATTGAACTCGTACATAACTGAATAATATTTTTACTTAGAAACATGGTTTGCTTCCCTGAAACATTGACAAATATCCGAGAGACCTTTAATAGTACAGTATCTAGAAGTAAAAGAAAAATGCATCTGTAATAATAATTTTTTATGGGTGATTTCTATAGTAAAAGGTATCTTCTTTAGTTTCTATATGATCTCGATACATACCCCTAGGATGAGTAAATCGAAAAATTTAATGTTTGAAAAAGTATTATTCATTTATTTTTTAGGCATAATATATTTATGTTTTGTTATGATTCCAAATTTTAAATAAAAATCAAAGAGCTTTACAAATGTATGTATATTTCTACTTTCTATAGTATCAAACGTTATCCCTAGACAGTGGGCTAGAACCACGTTTAAATGAAATATGCATGCACTCTCTCAATTCCTACGGGAAATGGTAGCTTTATCTGTCCTGAAACAATTCCCGTAAAATCTGAAATCGTTCCCTTGGCCGTTTTCTAGAAAATTCACTTTTATTTTTTTTTTTGAAAACTGATTTTTTGCATTGATAAAAACAAGAATCTACTACATTTTTGAAGCCTCTGAATACGCGGACATATTTCAAACAACCTATCAGTTAAGTATCAGTTATCTTCTTCAATCCGTGATTCTTACGTTTATAAAATAGACAAAGACAATATCTATTTTCATCGTGCGTTCTTGCATGATTTGCATTGCATTTGCATTTTGCATAATTTCTTTGATTTTAATCATGGTCACAGACAATTTTCACTCTTGGAGTCTTGGATTGTTTGCTTAGTGAAGTCTAAAGAGTAACTGACCAATATTCTTTGGCAGTGATGACGGTCTCAGATATCTTAGGTCGAGCAGGACTACTGCTCTTTACCCTAGTACATCGCTGTAGACCTGGACCGGCCTCGTACGGGATGGGCGAGCTTACTTTATATTAACCCCATGCCCACTCACAAATGTGAGCGGTGTGGATGATTTCGGCCCACCTCCCCGGGTCCTGGCCTTTTGGACCTTGCTGGCTAAGGCCTTTTTCTTCTGGCGCTCTTCTGTCTTGATGATCTTTCTTCGCCAGCTTGTCACCCCCTGGGTAGTCGTCTGTCTGTTCGGAATCTTTGGGGTATTTTTGGCTGGGATTGACTGCCGGTATGCAGAATGTCAATTGACATCCTGCCATTCGGATCATCGGTTAGGTAGGAATGAGCTATGTAGCTCGAAGTGCACTTTCGATCTGCACGGAGCTAGGTGACTACGGGTACTGGATGGCATTTCGTCCAATACCTGCAGGATAGTGGGTGGGTGGTTGGCTTATCGTCATGTCTCTTCTGTGGGTTGTCTTCATCGGCGGTGGTATAGTTCTCATACTCACCCGTTATCTGACTGAGCGAATGGAAAGTCTACTCAGATGGCTAATAGAGGCGCGCGGATTTTCCTATAGTAAATCTAGTTACGCAAATAGTAATGTTATTCATTGGTTACGGATATTTTGGTAGACAAAAATTGCTGTCATTCAAAATAACATAGGAATAGATCTAATGATTTTGTCTAAATTGACTACTTGGAAAGTTTATATAACCTGATTATTATCAAAACGTCTGGAGTTAGCGAGCATGAAGGTTTCTTGTATGTTATTTCCCCAAACTTGGCTTAAGTTGAAATTTGTATTGGAATATTCAATTTTACTTTCTTGATTGACATTATAACAAGCTTATCAATGCAAAAAATCAGTTTAAAAAAAAATTAAAAGTGAATTTTCTAGAAAACGGCCAAGGGAATGATTTTAGATTTTACGGCAATTATTTCAGAACAGATAAAGCTACCATTTCCCGTAGGAATTGAGAGAGTGCATGCATATTCCATTTAAAGGTGTTTCTAGGCTACTGTGCCTAGTTTATAAGTTTTATTCTCTCCCCAATATTTATTGAGATATTGAAAAATAACGTTACCTTTTTTTCAAAAATATCTTTGCAGTTTATAGTTCTGTTTTTTCTAAAACACAAGCTTTAAACGAGCAACAAATTTGGGCATCCAGATAATATTATTTATTAACGAAAAATGCTATTTGAAATTTTGTCTTAATTAATGGTTAATTATAATAATAAAATGGCGGCCTTTCTATTAAAAAAATACGTACATTGTTCTGGGCATAACTTCTTTATTATTTAGCTACAGAAACAAACTAAAATTATTCGAAATTTTTAATTTTGATCCTTAACAATTTTAATGTTAACTCATAAACTAAATACTTCGTCTCATAAACGTTTGGCCATCTTTAGATTTTCATATTTCCAAAATCACTATTGAAACAGAAAATTAAAAACATTAAAAATTAAGAAAATAAATTTATCATCAGTTTATAAGCATTATACCTACACATTTTTTCATTAAAACTGATACTTTTAGAGTTACTCGAAGAGAACCTTTATGGGATACCTGTTTTCTCATTCTAAAACCGCAGTTTTCAAGTCGCTATAACTTAAGAGGAGACAACGCCAATCACAAAGCTAAAGTGGGGTGAAGGGTAGGCAGTGTCGTTATTGCATCTGCACGTGACGTCACAGCTAACCTCAAAAATATGTGTTTCTTAAGCTTTAAGAGTATTACGCAGCTGTTATTAAAATTTCTGTCTGGTATTTTCAATTAAAATCTAGTTCAGTGTAATGTTTATGAAGTTCTAAATACTTTGTCCTAATAAAGTTTTGTAGGTTGAAAATCTAACCTGTAATTAGCAGTATATTAATCAACAATATTGAAAAATTAGTTATATGAATTTTTAAATATTTGCTTGGAGCCAGTACGGCTTCAAGCTAAAAATGCATATACAAACATTAAAAATGAGAATAAACTTGAAAAACTTAAAATATAAGGTTATGTTGGTTACATTAAAAAGCACTGTACTAAAAATCTTGACTGGGAAAGAGCAGTTTTTAGCCAAACGGCTGGCGTTATTAATCTGAAAAGAAGATATTCTTGTAGCATTAGCCAATGTGAAGAGAGATCCTCCTAATAAAAGTTTTAGCTAAAAATGTTCTTCAATAGAAGTGTAGTATTCATTTACTTACAAGAATATCTTTTGATCAGTTTAATAACATGAGCCAATTCGCTAAAAAATGCTTTTTGCTGGAAATTTTTTTTTTTAGTACAATGCTGTTTTAGTAGATGGAGTCACTTCGATGTAATTAAAAATGATTGCAAAAATAATTACATTTATAACCGATGCGCTCTTATTTCGTGTATTTGAATCTTGGTCTCGATGTGTTCTTGACCTTTCAGGTGTAATTGTAAGTAGGTAGAGCAATAGTAAAGAAAGTATGAACGCCAAAACTAGACAACCAACACAACACACTGTACTTTGTTGGCTCATTTCCGCCCACTCCCCTCTGATTTGATCGCGTTGCTCCCTCTTAACCATCAGTTTATGTAAAAATTGTACATTGTCTCAAAATTTGATTCACTTTCAGTTTAATAGTTTTTTGTTTGAGTCCCATCCCCTGAAAAGGAGTAGCCTCCACCAGCTATAAAATGGCAAGCCCCGCATGAAGCAGAATCATTTCTTTGACACATTTACATTTAAATTATCAAAATAAAGCAGAAATTTAAACCATATGACAATCTTCCTAAGTTAAAATCTCTAGTTACTGTACTATAAATCAAAAAGAACGATATAAAAATAACTCGGTCAGATGCGACTCCGTAATTAATTAACTTAAAGTTTATCCAATATAATACCGTAAAAAATTTGATATCTCGTAATTTTTTTGAAATATTTAAATCGAATTTAATTTTCGTTGATAAACTGAAAAAATCATGTTATTATGATTTATTTTTAATTCGAAAATAGAAAAAAAAGGTCAACTATATTTCACACCATAAGCATACAATGATATGTAACACGTGTGTATTTATATAAAAATATTTCCCTAGCATAATAGTCCAATCAAATAGGTAAATAAATCAAAATTTTGATATAAGTTACTTTGAAGTATTTGACACGATTAATGAAAGAAATTTTTTTTTAACCCCCGAGAAGGGGTGAAAAAAAATATAATAAAGTGTTTTTTCAAAATTACTCAAAATGTAATGCTAGTAAAAAAAAAGCTTCAAATAAAAATTGTAAAGCATGAAATTTTACATAAAAATGATCTCTTGGCTTTTTTTGGTATTATTAAAATTAACAGAGTTAGGGTGGTTAGAAGTTAAGGGATGATATGTACAACTTTAAAAAATCCTAGCGTGCTGAAAAGTTAATGAATTTAATTTTTTTTTCTATCTACTCAGAAAAATATAAACTTTCGTTTCAGAAAAATGATTTTTTTTTTAAATTGTTAATAAAAAAGTTATAACGATTTTAACTTTTTTATTTTCAATTAAAACCACTTTGAACGGTGAAACGAATTTTTTTTATATCATTCTGTTGTTCATCATTTAATATATTGAACATTTGCTATTGAAATTTTTTTTTTACCAATCATTTTCAGGCCGGTATGAATTTATTTACCTTAATTTTTTTTCAAACCTACGACACTGCTCTTGTGACGTCACGATAACTGAAAAGAAATAAAGAATGCGTACGACAAAGATAAAATTGTTTCGTAGCTTCTGCGTTGCCTACAAGACGCGCATGCGTCACTTCGATATCTCAGTGCAGTGTCGTATGTTTGGAAAAAAGGCAGGTAAATAAATTCATACCTGCCTGAAAATTTCAAAAGCAAATGATCAATATATTAAATGATGAACAGAATGGTATAAAACAAAATTCGTTTCACCGTTGAAAATAAAAAAATTAAAATTGTAATCACTTTTTTATTAACAATTTTAAAAGAAATTCATTTCTCTTAAACGAAAGTTTATATTTTTCTGAGTAATTAGAAAAAAAACATTTTTAATTCATTAACTTTTCAGCACACTGATTTTTTATAGTTGTACATATCATTCCTTAACTTCTAACTACCCTAACTCTGTTAATTTTAATAATACCAAAAAAAGTCAAGAGACCATTTTTATTTTATTTTCACCCTTTCTCGGGGGTTCAAAAAAAAAATTCTTTCATTAATCGTGTTCAAATACTTCAAAGTAACTAATATCAAAAATTCAAGTATATACCTCAAAATTTTGATTTGTCGATTTATTTGATTGGACTATAATAAAGGTGGCAACGAGTGAATGTACCCCCCTCCCAATTTTTTTACTGTTTTTGAATTTAAAAATTTCGTCTTCGGTACACATACATTAGACAAAAGTTTTAAACCAACAGGAACGAAAATATTACTTCCGGTTGAACCCGAAGTGACATCAACTTCTTTTTCTTAAACAGAATGACCATATAGTTTAATGGTTTCTTATTAAGCATAAAATTCTACGCATTCTAAGTACAAGAGTTTTTTCCAATTTAAAAAATTCCACAAAAAATGAGATACGAATTATTTTTTATTTTTTTCAAAATGGTCGCGTCATATTTAATAATTTTTTTAATGGGGTCGTGCTATTTTCTTTAATTAATCGGAAATAATGATTCATAAACTTTAATTTTTTGTCCATCATAGTCTAGGTACCCGCGTACAAAAATACAATTTATACATATCCTCGTATAACCTCTTGTACGACATAACTGCGCCTAGTCTATCACTTTCTTCCTCTGCGAAAATTTTCGTAAACGCGGCGTTCCTCCTCGGCATGAAAAAGACGATTTCCACACGTCGGACTGGAAAATCGGCAAATATATTTTACCCGACAATTCGAAAATTGGATTCTACATATTTTTATTAAGCAATCTTGAAAAAATCAGCTGGTTATCAATAAATGTTTTAAAGTTATGTTATGTTATGTTTAGGGTGGTAGACACCCTTAACGTTCCAAAATTTTTGTCGGACAGTTTGTAGAAATATATAGAATATATATGCAGAATCTAATTCTCAAATTGTACGGCAAAATATATTGGCCGATTTTCCAGTACGAGGTGTGGAAATCGTCTTTTTCATGCCGAGGAGGAACGCCGCGTTTACAAAAATTTTCGCAAAGGAAAAAAGTGATAGACTAGGCGCAATTATGCCGTACAA
This sequence comes from Rutpela maculata, assembly GCA_936432065.2. Classification (NCBI taxonomy): domain Eukaryota; kingdom Metazoa; phylum Arthropoda; class Insecta; order Coleoptera; family Cerambycidae; genus Rutpela; species Rutpela maculata. The sequence continues at coordinate 110,616,599 of OW386285.2, forward strand.
GAAGTTATACGAGGATATGTATAAATTGCATTTTTGTGCAGCCGTACGTGAAATGAGTATTTCACGTTCTCAAAACAGTCCGTGAAATTCAATGTTTCTCGGCCGTTACTCTTAGTAACGGCCGAGAAACTAAAAGTCACTTTCATAATAATTGACGTTTAAGTCACTTCAAAATTGACATTTCTAAAATATGATAAGCACAAATTGTTATATTTAACTCGCTGTAACATATTTCGTATATCAGTTTGAATTATTCTGGTATTACATCAGCAAGCGCCAAATTTATAATACTTTTTAACTCTGGGGGATTACAAGAAATTGAAATCTCATTATCGCTCTCAGACATTTTTACGATTAATCGAGAATTGTCAAGTATATAATTCAAAATATTCCGTTTCCATAGAAACGCTCTGACGTTAAGGCCACCGCGTTTATTTAGCAAAATATAGCATAAACGGTCGTGTTATTTTCACCATCTATACTAACTATAATTTACGGTTGCACAAAAAATAGTGTTTATACCATGGCCGCGAAATTTTTTTGCGCCCTCGAGATCATCTTGCCTCGGCCGCAAGCGGCCTTGGCGATAATTTTTCTCTCGGTACGTAAAAAGGAATTTCGCGGCCTTGGTATAAAAATAACTATTTTGTACGCGGGCACCTAGACTATTGACCATTTCTTAACGACATCCTTCGGAATAATAAAAGTATTTTTAAAAAGTGAACATTAATACATTAATTTCCGTTTCTTCATCCACAATAAATCTTTCTTCAATCTCTATATCAGGTTCAGTTCTAAATTGGTGCTCCAACAAGACGAAATAGTTTCTCGGAGGTTGTCTTCTTTCTGGATATCTCTGTCCATACAGAGTTTGTGCTCTAGTTGCATTACGTTAAGTCTCTCCATAAGTAATCACTTTTTTCATGTCTTGAATATTTTTCAGCTATTTTATATTAATTTACTTGTTTATAACAAATTCAATACGCTCACTTCAGGTAATCATTGAGTAATATTAAAGTTTACGAATTATTGTCTCTGATCAGTAAAAGAAAATAGTACGTCTCATTAAGAAATTTTCCATAGGACCTCTACGGAAATGAAAATGAAATTCTTTCTTTTGAGAAATACCTAAAAATAGTCGTACCTATCAGTAATTCACATAATTATTTTGTTCTTTACAGACAAGTCTACAACCTTACTAATAATTTCCATAGCCTATAATTTTTTACGTCGCGTTCATCTTCATTGTTGGTATCTCATTTATTTTTTAGAATTTTTTAAATTGAAAAAAATGTACTTCTGTACTTAAAATTTTATGCTTAATAAGAAACCATAAAAAGAATATACTTAGTCATTCCATTTAAGAAAAAAAAGTTGATGTCACTTACGGTTAAACCGGAAGTGTTATTTTCATTCCTGTTAGTCTAAAAGTAGCCCACTTTTATATAATTTATGTGTAGGTACTAAAAACGAAATTTTTAAATTAAAAGACAACCAAAGAATTGGGGGCGTACATTGACTCGCGGTTATAAACTTCTTCATAAACGCTATTAATTTAAAATATCTGCTTATGTCGATATTTTTTCTGATACGTAGCACGGCCTTCAGCATCGAATATAAACTCCACAACGAAGAAAATTTCAGCCTTTCTGATTTCTCTGACAAATATGCTCATAACATATCCACACAAATGCTTATTACCTTCTTTTCCAGGTGCCATTTTTAAAAAATTTGGTATGTTTGTTCATATCGTGTCCGGGGTTTCGACGATAATAAATCACACATTGCTTTAGTGGCCGCCTTAATAATTTCATTTGGTATAATTTGGTCTTCCATTAATTCGCAATTGAATTCGTCATTTTGAAGTTCCATTTTATAACAATTCGGTGTTTTCACAAATTTTAAGAAATCATTAACTGTGAAGGTAATACATAATTATAACTAAAAACATTTGAATTTCCACAACTAGTTGAGTAATATCCAAAAAAAGTATTTTCAAATTTAAATTAAAATTTTACCGCCCAAAACACTAAGCCATATTGTTAACGTCATCGGTCATATTGATGGTAAACACCTAACTTCAAAAATACATATTTTTTAAAAATTTCCAAGTAATATGTCACTATTATGAAAATTTCCGCTTGTACTTTCAACTAAAATCTTGTTCAATGTAATGTTCATAAAGTTTTAAATATCTTCTCCCAATAAAATAAGGCGATATGTAGGTTGGAATACCAATCTATAATTAGCAGCCCATTTTTAGTAATCAACAATTCGCGAAAATCAAACAAATGAACCCAGTAGGGATTTACCTTCGATACACACAAATTCACCAATATGTGACAGCGATTTATATATCCATGACAAATTTCCGCTGTTACTTTACTATATAAACTTTTCCTTATACGTGAATTCCTTTGTCTCGAAGGTAAATCCCTACTGGGTTCATTTGTTTGATTTTCGCGAATATTGAGACATTTGCGTCAATTTTCAAATGTTTGCTTAAGCCCGGGTCAGACTAGGCTGGTTGTTAGCCACTGGCTGCTATTTGCTGGTAGTAGCACTAGCAAGCAGCGGCTGGCAATGTGATCACATTGCGCTGCTGTCAGCGGCTTAAAGTAGCAGATATGTTCTCAGTTATCAACATGTCGTCTGTGGGTCCACGCAAAGAATATTGGAGATTATTGTTAAGGATGGCAGCGAGGGAACTTAGTTCGAAAATTCTTAAACGCAAACGGAGACAATGGTGGATTAGACCATGGATAAGACGAAGAGAAGTGTTAGGAGTATCTGCACTTAGTCCAGCAACATTTAAATTCTCTAATAACTTAGAATATGATGCGTCCTTTACATTTCTCTTTAAATAATCCTCACATGAGACATCCCACAAACAGGGATACTTTTGAAACATATTCAGAAATTGTATAATTTCTTTTCCCGACCACTTTAACTCTGTCATCTTCATACATGCATTAACAGAGAACAAAATAATTTCACACCACCACGTGATAACTACTCGCTGTTGGTGTGTTGTACTGGTGGCTGGTGGCAGCAAAGACGAAAGTATCACGTGATCGGCTAGTTGCTGGTAAAAGTTAAACATGTCCAACCAGTGTTGCCAGGTCTAGTGAAATTTCACTAGATCTAGAGATTTTTTTTCAATCTAGTGATTTAGTGAAAACTTTTATGAAAATGCCTATTTCTAGTGATTTTTGGTTCGTCAGATTTGTTGCCCTCTAGCGGTTCGCAGACAAACATTACTTTCTAGTTGCGAACCATTTAATACACGTAAACTAAGTCTGGAAACGAAATAATTAGACAGAGAGAGCACTGATGTCGTATGTAAGTCGTTATATTATAGCCCAGACCACAGGAAAATTTTATATAGTAAAATCTCCAAAAACTTGTAAAATGAATAATTCTTTTTTTTTAATGAGTTCGTGAAAGTGTATAGAATAATATCCTGAAAAGTTTACATTCCGCTCGGATGCAGAATAGAAAAAAAAGTGAAAAAATTATTTTTTTTCATCCATTTTTTCATAATTTCGAAATTAAGTCAGGGTAGGAAAAAATAAAATTACGGATGGATAGACCACGTGTTTCTGAACAAAAAATGTCCTAATAAAATTTAAAAAAAGAAATGGATGAAAAAATTTTTCTTTCACTTTTTCTTTATGTTCTGCATCCGAGCGAAATGTAAACTTTTCAGGATATTATTCTATATACTTTCACCAACTCATTAAAAAAATATATTCGTTTTAAAAGTTTCTGGAGGTAAATACCTTCAACGACTGGGCTATTACATAAAGTTCACTGGCATAGAAGAGAAAAGGGAAAAGACAATAAATAAACAACTGCATCCATTTACAGATGCTGTGCTGTTAAATTAACAATTAACAGCCTCAAAAAATTACATGTCCTACAGAATACAAGTCTGAGTTTTTTAAAAAATATATTTTTTTCACACAATAAAAATATTTATCCAACAAAAAATTTTTTAAAACTCCCTCCCCTTTAATTTTAAGTCTAGGGAAATTTTAGTCAGTAACTTTTTAAAGCGTTGTCTGATAACTTTTAAAATTTTGACCTGGCAACACAGTGTCCAACTTTAGTAGCAGTTGGTAAATACTCGCCGGTTAACGAAACCAGCGGCTATTTCTGTGTTCACACTACGCTACTTGATGGCTGCTAACTAGCGGCTGGCTAACTAGCGGCTAGTAAACAGCCTAGTCTGACCCGGGCTTTAGAGCCATACTGGTTTCAAATGAGAAGTGTGGATACAATCATTAAAAATGACAATAAAGTTAAAAAACCTAAAAGTTTTGTATAATACCCGTTCAGTTATTCAGTTTTGTTATTTATGTGTTGAAATTTTAAATTGATGAAAGAATGGTGTTTAAATATTGGTAAGTGCTTTAATGTATGAGGTACTTCATTTCAATAATATCAAAAAAGCAAATTTGCATACAGCGAAAACACCAAATTGTCGCGTTTTCAACTAAACGCCAAAATATATCAAGTTATTTTATAGTTTTAAAGAATACATAAATCGGTTACTATGGAAACCAATTGAACATCGACTTAGACTAATTATCTTATTAATTATTTTCTTTAAAGATAGGCTCGAAAGTAAATAAAAATATGTCCGATAACAGCTTTTACCGGACTCTGATAAAATGCGATTTTCTGACCCAACAATAAACTGGAAAGTTTTAATTTATGTCCGGTTTTAAAAACATTTTATAAATATGTTAAAAAATCTGGAATAAATAAGTGCCTTACCTTCTCCTTCATGAACCCACTTGACTGATCTCTTTTTTCTATTCACATACATTGACTGTCCTTTACTACTTTTGTTGCTAATATCGCTTAAAGAACTTGAAATTCTTTTGGCTAGCTCTACCTGGTCTTCAACGGTCGGATGAAATCCTTTTTCGTAAAAGGCCGAAGATGCGAACATCTTTCCTGAAAAAAAAAAAATTCATGAAATATAACAATTAACATAAACATAGGTATATTATTCTATCTGGACAACGTTTTTTAATAGTCATCGTAAAAAAAAAGAGCACAGAAATCCATTTCATGACAAACTGAATTCAAATGTCGAATAAAAAATGTCTATGTGTATGTATGTATATGAGCGAAAATGTCTATGTATGCATGAGTGTAGATCATCTTTTGCAAATACGGTAACTTTTTATTAGAATAGAAGAAGTAGAATACTGTTTGAAGTTGCGCCATATCCGTCATACAGGGTCGTCGTCTGAGGTGTCTTGATTGTCATTCTTTTTAAAAACTATGTTTTATTACAATTTTAGAACCAATTAGGAAGTTTCGTGTTTTAGAAATATCATGACATTTAACCTCATTTAGTAGTCTTTCAGATAACTAGTCAAACAAAAACAAAAATTATCTCGATATCTGAAAAACTCACGAACTTATTCAATTTCTTATTTGAATACTTCGCCTCGGCTGAAGTCCACCGTGACGTCACAATACATAACGCGCTGACTTGCCATGTCGGCGGCCCGCCGTATGTTCCCTTTATTTAGTGAAATGTCACAAAATGTCACATTTGATTCGTTCGTGCCGAGCCGAATTTTTGAATTTCGCCGTGCAATTTACGATCAGGTTTATCTGGAAGACTTCCTCTTTACGTTGCGACATCATACGGCCGTCCCAATGGTGTTTTTCGAAAAATATGAACGTGCCAAAATTGCGGTGCCCGCGCCCGCTCGCTGTTGGCGGAATCATGTATTGTGACGTAATCGAGCCTCAGCCCAGATGATCGCAGCATTTTAAACTTGGAAGGACCATAACTTTTTTATTTATAGAGATAATTTAAAAAAAAATTACAGATATTTTTTCGATTTTTACGACTATTTATTACAAGAAAATGAGAAAAATGGAAACTTCCTAATTGTTACTAAAGTTTTTAATTAAGCACACAAAACATGAAGATTACACAATCAGTGTATCCCTCAGGTTCCAACGATGTATCAATTATTATACTTTAAAATATTTTAAGGCATTTTTAATAAGACTATTACGAGCCGAAATAAAGTTGCAGTCGAGCGTTGTCGACTGCCAATACCTCTTAAACACGATAACTTCTGTTAGACTTACAATTTTCATTTCAAATTTGAAACAATTAGAACATATGTAGAATAGTTTGGTATGTAATGTTCAAACTTAGGTTTTGAGGATCCAGAGGCATTTGACCTCATTAACAGTAAGCTAAATAATATAAAATAACTATCTCTTGAACATAACTTGAAACTAAATTTTAATAAATCATCTTTTGGGAATAAAAATAACAGTATTTAAGGAACCATTTAGAAAGACATATTGATGGTGCCCCTCATCAGATTGTGGGCAGGAATTTTGATACATTTGTTGATTCAAGAGATTGAATTTAAAGAACATATAAAGAAGCACATTCAAAAACATTATTTCTTATTTAAAAATGTATATTATAGTTAGTCGTTATCATCTTCTAAGTGTTAAATTAAAAAGTGAGTCTTTGAGTCTGTAGTTTTATATAAATTTAATTACTGTGATTTTATTTATGATGCTTGCATTGATTCTCTCGACAAAAACAAGATTCACAAAGTGCAAAATTCATGTTGTGGATATATTTACAATCTACTTAAATATGATCATATTTTAAACATTTTTTTTTTTATAAATAAAATGTTTATTTTAAGTTAACTAATTCGAGGAGAGAATTTTTTTGTTTGTTTGGTAAAATAAAAATAGCCTACTGTAGGCAAATCATTTTCAAAATATTTAATTCCTAGCAAATGATTTTGGATGGCTATTTCAAATAATATATTTGTTTTAAATATGATTATAATTCATATTTCCAATGTCCAAATTGAAGCAGGAATGAAGAAAGCGTATTTAAGCCATTTTATTACTTAATGAATTGTTACCACAATAGTGCGCAAACAGAGGTAATGTCGAGCCTAAGTGGTCAAATATCATAAGCAGTTTTGTATCTTATTTTACTTTTTCTTGATATAGTCAATTTACTAAACAACTTAAATTATTTGTTTCAAATATGATCATAAACAAAATTTAAAGAAACAAGCATTTTATAAAACAGAAACAGTACAGTGACTAAACTAAACCAGACATGTGAAAAAATATAGAAGAAACGATAATACGCGCACAAGAAGATACATACCATCAGACCAAGAAACTGGACAAAAAACGCAAAAAAAAGGGGGAAACAAGAACAAATCTAACATAATTAATACAAGAAACGAACCACTGGCCCTAGGAAAAGCCACCATCAAAGAGTCGACTGCTAGAAACAATGGGTAGAGCTAGAAGAAATACTACATTCGGAGAAGAGAAAATAAACCAGTTAATCCATATGGAATGGAACACAACACAAATTACCCTCCCCAAAATCAATTCGCTGCAGGGTATAGATGATTACCGAAGAATAACACTCTGCAGCATAGAATACAAATACTAGGCATAATTCCTAGTCGAACACATTACAAGATCATCACATTATTAAAGAGCATTCATCAAGGGGACGTCAAAGAACGACCATATGTACACCATCAGAAGTACACTGGAAGAAAAATTGAAAGAAAAAGGCAAAACTACACATAGTTGCAATGTATATCTAGAAAGCATTTGACATTATCAGTCACGAGGCCATATTTAACGCCTCCACACAGTAAACGAGTATCACATTACCCAGTAAATAGGGTAATAAAAGCCTCGTCACCAAAGCACTGTAAATTCAATGAATCGGACAGATGAGGAAAACAGAACAATATACCCTCCATCCTCCCTACTATTCACCATTATTCTAAATCAAGTAATACAATGCACAATAAAATAAACAGAGATGATGAAGATATAGAAACAGCGAGAATCACGATCATACTAGTATACGCGGATGATCTAATCGTTATGGTAGAAGATAAATTTCAAGAAGAGTCCAATAATGAGGCGAAAAAAGAGAGCCCGATCAAGGGGGAAGAATACAACGATAAACAAATTGAAATACTTAAACTGATCTGGCGGACCAACTGAAAAGGAGAAAAACTGTGAAAGAATTGATTAAAATGGCACACAGAGTTACAAGAACAATTATATCTTTCATCAAATTAAACCACCATGGGGCCTGATTAAGGGGACATACATTTCCACCATACCGTCAACAATGACATATGGAGTTAAACATGAGGCAAGACCAACAGAAGAAGTCTGAGAAGAACTACTAGCAAAAACAACAAGAATAAATCAACTACATAAAACGTCAACATAAGTAAGAGATAAAACAATTACAAAAAGGGCAGAAACGTACGCAATGAAGTACTGGGATATATGTTCTTCCGAAATCAGAAACAGAAACTTCAGAAGAAGAAGAACTCTAGAAGCAAAAAACACAAAGAAAGAAGTGTAAACACTCTATAACACGACACAATGCGGTAACGCATTTCACAAACACCTACACTTCTCATCCTACATTCATGTGGCTCTCGCTGCTGATAATATGCATGATCCAAATCCAATCTAGTATAGACTTAGCCGTCTCGACGGTATGTTCGCAGGAGTGGTAGCAATGTCTACCGCATCAACAACTAATCAACATTTTTACATCATTCTCTTGACATGGTGACCAACAGGTAGGAACATTGTCGTGAATTTAAACGACGAAGGGTTCTCAGCATGCAAAAACATTTTGGTTTCTGAATGAGAGATTTGCAAGCTGGAAACGTTTAAGGCTGAATTAGTCCTCAAATTCCCATTAATCACAATCTTGGTGTTCTCCAAAAATGTGGCTTCAAGTTGCTCTGTGATAAATCTGCCTCATTTTCTGAGAGCAAGGAAACTGGAATTTTGAGTTAAGGGCATACTTTCATTCTTAATCAGATAAAAATAATCTCTCAGTGCTTTACACTATTATGCAATTTATTACGCAAACTTATTTTTGGGAAGCAAGAAATTATCTTACAGGTAAGTCTTCGCGTTTTTCGGCAAATATACGTGTTCAAATCTCTGATACCAGTCACTTTTCCATTAGCCCACAACAGCTTATAGTCGAGTCAATGAAGCCTAAAAATCGTCAAAACCTATTAATTCTCAGCTCCGATTTTGATCATTTTTTTCAAATGTGTGTTTTTTAATATCATTCAAAATCAGAAACATCCCAAGTGACGCAAATAATTATTTATATTGTTTAACAATAATAACAATATTTACAAAAAAATATATTTAAAAAATTTTTTTCGCGGTATTTATAAAACATTCAGTTGTTTTTACTGAAAAAATTGAATGTCTCTCACAGTCGGGGTTGATAATTATTTATATTGTTTAAACAATAATAACAATTTTTACATAAAAAATCTATTTTTTATGTTCTTTTTTCGATATTCATGAAAAAGTTAATTTAGTCCAGGGTTTGAATGTTTTTCGCTCAGAATTCTTTCGGATAAAAACGATTGACGTTAAATTTGGACTCTAATTAGGGAATGGCTCAAGGAACCAAAGTTATATAGTGCCGATGTGTGCTGTTACCCTGGGTGTGGATGCCACCCCTTCTCGTGGGTGGAAATTATTATGTTCAAAGTAACTGCAGAAGTCGATAGAGGAATGACTTCTAAGCAATAAATGTTTTATGTAATTTTTTCGATGAGTCAATACTTTTTGAGTTATTCTTGATTGAAAATGTTGATTTTTCATCTAAAAAATTCATGTTTTAGAACGATTTTTCACTAATAACTCGAAAACTTTACGTTTTACCAAAAAAATTATTATGAGAAAAAATGAAGCATACAAAATAACAAATAGATTGCTTTCTTTTCTGTGGATGCAATACGAACCAAGCTATGGTTCGATGAAGGTGACTTTTTGTTCTCACTGAATTCGATCCTTTCAACGTTAAATAACGGAAAAACGGAAAATTTTTGGAGGAAAACATATAAGGCATTTTTAAAAGTACTTGAAAAGACCTTTAAAATGAACTTTGGTAAAAGTCGTTAGCATAAAAACTAACGGAGTTATGATGAAAATAAAATGGTTGTTTCTTTTTCTCGGAGAAAAATCACCAATGAAAAATTTTCCGTTTTTCCGTTATTGAACGTTGAAAGGATCGAATTCAGTTTTCAGCGAACAGAAAGTCACTTTCATCGAGCCATAACTCGGTTCGTATTGCATCTACAGAAATTTAAAAAAAAATCAATCGATTTGTTATTTTAGAGGCTTTATTTTTGCTTATAATAAATTTTGTGGTAAAACTTAAAGTTTCCGAGTTTTTAGGGAAAAATCGTTCTAAAACATGCATTTTTTAGATGAAAAATCAACATTTTCAATAACGAATAACTCAAAAAGTATTGACTCATTGAAAAAAACTTCATAGAATATTTTTTGCTTAGAACGTATTCCTCTATCGACGTCTGCGGTTATTTTGAATGTAATAATTTCCACCCCCGAGAAGGAGTGGCATCCACCCCCAGGGTATTTGCGCCACTTGGAATGCATCTGATTTTGAATAGTATTAAAAAACACATATTTAAAAAAAATGATCAAAATCGGAGCTGATGCTGAGAATTAAGAAGTGAAAATCTTCATTGACTCAACGATTAGGAGCTTTTTAAATGCATCTCCCGATGTAGAAAAGCTTTTAAACACTGTTATCATAAATAAAATATAAAAGATAGCTGTAAAATGAACGAAATTGGTACCCGCTGCCAAATTGACCCCCATCTTATGTTCTGAACTTCCGGTTCAGAATTCGAACTGACAACAATGATTATTAGATTCAGCAGAGTCAGATTTAAAAAAAAATGCTTAAAAGTTATGGGAAATGCTTTAGGATAAAATATAGATGATTTTAGAGAAATGAGTTCTAGTCTACAGAAACAGTGTTAAAGCAACAATAACTTGCTTAATTTGCCCTTAATTTAGTTAAAAATAAGTTGTGACTTATTTATGACAATGCTTATTTTTAGAATGTCATTAATCACTAAGTGACATAATACTGTCTTATGGTAAATTGGGGTAATAGTGAGTATTTTTCAGCAATAAGATAACCACAATAAGTTTCCTTAGGAAAGTTTAAAAGCTCTTTTAAGAAATGAGTCACAGCTATCAATAAATTTATTAAAATATGGTAGGTAGTGACGTAAATTTATTTATGGATGCTAATGGTAAGATGTATTTTGAATGAACTAGAGTATTACAACGTTGACAAAAAAATCATCCACTACTTTATTAACAAATTAAATATAAACTTACGTTAGTATTCAATTACTTCTTCTTTGATTGATGTATGTAAATTTATAATGTATATCTATTTGTGTATCAAACTGAAAAGCAGTCTTTTTTATACGGATATAAGCTGCTTTTTTACTTGCAATACTATATTATCAGCAATTTTCTAACTTTATAATAACAGAGTTATAAAATTGCTGTCGTAAATAATAAAAAAACTTAAGTCCGAATATTTACATAAAATTTATTAAATGATTGACATCTGACGGCACGTTAAACAGTATGTAAAAATATACGATGATTAAAAAGCTTTTTTTAAGCTTTGCTTATTAGTAACCAACTATATGAATATTATTATTGGCAATAACTTTCTGAAAGAAATTGTGCATTGCGTTTAATATTTTAATTATTTTAAATCCACATGGATTCTCTCTTAACATATTCTTAAAATAATACTCTATCAGTAGCTTGGAGTTATCATATTAGATGTTAAATAGATGGGTGTATGCATGTAAATATTATAAAAAAATAATTATACTGAATCCGTAATAAATGCACGTGATCAGCGCGTGCAGCAAATCTTATTGGTGTTTGAATTTGCAGGTGATTCAAAATATAACGGCTTACAAAGGTTTATAGTACAGTAGATGTAGGTTTTTGGGTGGAACTAATTCCCACAAGGATGGGATTTGAATTTTTTGATTCGTTGTTGGTATCTTTTTGACATACTAAAAGTCTAGAAAAATCTGAGTGAGCAAAATGCGCCATCTTGAAAAATTCTTAAGGAATTATAAAAAATCGTGTGTGGTATCAAATTACAGACTAAAAGTCTAGAAAACACATTGAAATATCCGACGCTGGAAAATCTAGAGATACGAAGGATTTTCTTACATTACTTTAATTTTTGGCAGATCACAATCCATTTGATTTACAATGCGCTGAGTTACATAATATTTTCAATAGATTAGTAACTGCAGATGAAGCTAAGTTAATTGGACTTCGAATCCAATCCAAACTGACTGAAAAAGCTTTTAACTCATGGTTAAAAAGAATCAAGCTATCACAATGAAGATATTAAGAAAAGGTATCGTCATTGACGGAGCTATTCAACATATTGATACAGGACGCCTCACACAGAGAATGCTGCTATGTTTGTCTGTAAATCCTGATTTGCAGAAATTAAAGGAGAACTTCAATGATGAATTATCTATACTTCCTCCGTCTCTATTTGATCCAGAAACCCAGTTATTGAGAAAAAGTGACAAATCATCATTGGCAAGAACTATGGACAACATAGCAACTAGTTTGAATTATATTTTACCTGCAGAAACATCGTATGTTCTTGACGGGGGTGCACTACTACACATGGCCAAAAAGTGGGAAATTTTCAGATGTGTTACAACTATATAGCAGTCATATTGCTAAGCAATATAAAGTTGTGACAATTGTATTTGATGGCTATATCATCTCCAGTACAAAGAATGTAGAGCATCAGTTACGCAAAAAACAATCATCAGTAACAATGAAATTTAGTGAGACTTCTTATTGGCAAAGGACCCTTTCATTCTAATAATGAAAACAAACAGTGCTTTATAACCTTGCTTGGGAAACACTTGGAAGCGAATGGCCACACTGTGATTCATGCTATAGATGATGCTGATACTGTTGTTTTAAAAACAGCACTGATCTTGACAAAAGAAAAGCATGTAACAGTTGTTGCTGACGACACCGATATTCTTGTACTTTTGATTTACCATAATACATGAAATATTTGTTTGCAGTCATCTACGTTCAGTGATAAAAAACGTGATATTAAATAGATGCAAGATGTGCTTGGCGAAAAGGGATGCAAAATTATCTTTTCACATGCTTTAACTGGATGCGATGCCCCAAGCTCCTTATTTGCTAAAGATAAATCGGCAGCATATCGACATTTTTGGAAATGTGAGGAATTTAGCATTTGCGCTACTCTGTTTGGATAAAAAAATGCAAACAGAAAGGAACTCACAGACATTGGCACCAAAGCATTGGTATCATTGTACGGTGGAAATCCAAAGACACAGACTCTGAACCTTCTACGATATAATCTCTACTTGAAAAAAATCACAACTGCCAACATTAAATTTAATATTGCAAGATTGCCACCTGCAAGATGCTGCTGTTCATTATCTTCTCCGCGTACATTTACAATGTCTTTGTTAGAAAACTATGAACACCAATATTGCCAATCCCGACGAGTGCGGTTGGAAAAAAGTAGGAGACCAACTACGGCCCATAACCTGTGAAATGAGTCCTGCACCAGAGTTATTACTAAACATAAAGGTACCCATTCACATACAGTTCGCCTGCAGTCCTAGGACTGTACGATCTGAACTGAGGATTTAAACTTCTTCGAGCCACACACTATTCAGTTAATTCAAACGATGCGGCCCTCAGTTTTCAGACTGACAGTGTTTGAACTGCAGGCGAACTGAGATTTCATCACACACACGAGCGGTTTTCATGGAGTGATCGGTAGTGAACAATGTTTTTCAGAAGAACATAGCTAGCACCACTTCTTGTACTTTTATTATTAGCAAAGGCAAAAAAACGTTTTTGGGTAAAAAGTTGGTTGTTGCAACGTGATACGTTATCTCATATGACATAGGTGCGAAAGTTAAGAAGTAATGCCAAAAATGACCTTAAAAACTATCTCAGAATGGATGGCATTTCCAATTGCAAGGCAGTTGCCTATATATAACAATAAATTCGTTTAAAAACGCAGTAGTATTACTCGATTCTGTCATTTTGATACAAAATTAATACGAAATCTTTCAACAGATTTAAAGTTGGGAACTTAACATCCAAACTGTCGATTTTTGTCCATACACATCAGTCTATCGTACGATTCAATTAAACTGCAGGCTCAAACCTATCGGCGGCCTGTATGCGTATTGACAAATTTTAACTGACGATATGCAAATCGGCAGTTCTAGACTGCAGGCGAACTGTATGTGAATGGGTACCTTAATCCGCTGCACCTGCAAAACGGACACAAATGAGCCGTGTGGTAGTGGTAGTGGTAGATGTACGTATCGACATTATGGTGTGGAATGTACTGTGATATGTTGTAACTGTTCTGGTAGAGATTGCACAAATAGTGCACTGAAAGAAAGTGATTTAGGAGAAACTGAAGAGGACTGGATTTAGCTTTTCTCTTATGCAAGATGTAAGATTGATGAAATACATATGAATTTGTAATAAAACGCATTTTGATTAATAAAAATATGATTTTCAACACTGCATAAGTTTTCAGTTTTTCGGCCACCATTTTGTTATTTATTTATTTTTTTAAAACATTATCATAATCTTTTTCTGCATGAAATTTTTGTAATTTGATACAACACACGATTTTTTATGTTTTTTTTAACCAAAAAAACGCATTTTGCACACTCAGATTTTTCTAGACTTTTAGTATGTCAAGAAGATACTAACAACGAATTAAAAAATTCAAACCACGTCTTTGTGGGAATTAGTTCCACTACTATCACCCATCTTTTGCATATATCTACTATACTATTATCAAATCTGTTCCATATGTCTTTTGGCAGTTTGGTAATTCAGCTAATCGCTATCTTCGTTTTCCGGATTTAGCATATAGTCTGTGGGCCCACCCATGATATTTTGTCCGTCCTTTGGTAAGCAATATTTTTATTTTATTTATGTAGTCAAGATGTCTTAAAGTTAATTAGCATACCAATACAGTGGATGGGCATTAGGCAGTTAGTTTATGGCCAGTTTTTGAAATTGCAATAAAACAGTATAAGTGTAATTTGACATAAGACACAAATAAACATTATTATCAACTTTTAGAAAACGGAAAAAAAATACGGCGAAAGCTAATTGGCATATCTCTAGAGTGGGTGGAAGAGGTCGGCATACTGAGAGGAAGTTGTCATCTTTTTATAGTGCTAACATATTTAGTATTCGAAAAACCTTTTGTTATACTTTCTGTTTTTAGCATTAATAACACGAATTTACTATTGGCATACCGTTTAAACTAGATGGCATGTTCGTTAATTCGTTCCAATAATGCACGTAACGCGTCACTCTGACTTAGGATTAATCGGTATGCCATTTTGATTATTAGCCAATACATTGAATATTAAATGACAATATATAATAGACTGGCGGTACATGACCAGTCAGGTGCAACGTTTTTAAAATGTATGCCAATCATATATATGAATGAAATTACCATGAATATGCCAGAAACGCAAATTTTAGGCAGTCGTCGCGTGCAGAAGGGTGTGCAAATCGATTTTTTTTGTTTTTTTTTTAAATTTAATATGGATGCCAATAGTGCCAAACGAAAAGCCTTGAAAAAGAATCCAGCGGAAATTCATTGGCATGCAGTTTCCGCGCGCAAAACAACCTTTGATACGCACATTAAAACGTAAACTTTTTTGGTGTTCTTGATTTTGGATGATTTTGATTTTGGATTTTTTTCAATACTTTTCGTTTGGCACTCTTGGCATCCATTTTAAAATAAAAAAAACACAAAAAAAAACAAAAAAAATCGATCTGCACGCGACGACTGCCTAAAATTTGCGTTTCTGGCATATTCATGGTAATTTCATTCATATATATGATTGGCATACATTTTAAAAACGTTGCACCTGACTGGTCATGTACCGCCAGTCTATAAATGGCATACCCATTTATAGGATACTAATAAAAAACAATAAGTTGCTATTAAAAAATTAATTTGTTTGTAAATAAAAAGTTATTTAAAAATTCTGAAAAAATTTCAACGTTTTCTTTAATTAAAAACAATCAATTATTAGTCCTTGACATTTTTTGGTAAAATGCTTTTCCTCCAACTTACAAGGGGTTGAAATAAAATGCCTTAATAGTGGAGTCGATAAAGCCAAAAAATGCAAAACCTCGGACATGAGTTAGCCGTTATGAATCAGCATGAAACCTCTTGCAATACGTTTATCACATCATACAGAACTTTTGTGACTTGCTTATTATTAAGGCGTGGTTCCCACTTATCTTTGTGGTGAAAAAAAAGAAGTTTTTTTTTGGAATTAAATCCTCCTCCCACGTGGTTAGTTTAAATTGTTTCCTCACCCCCTAAAAAGGAATGGAAATCACCCCCTAAATAAAAAGCAAATCCACTTGTATGTCCAGAAAATTTCTATATAATGTGGCAAACATTTTGCAAAAGGTTTCATGTTGATTCATAACGGTTAACTCACCTCCGAGGTTTTGCATTTTTTTGGCTGAATCGACTCCACTATTAAAGCATTTTACTTCAACCTCTTGTAATCTTAAGAAATCATGATCATATCATGAGCAATTTATAATTATTACGAGATCTTCCCACGGTGCTGTCTACTTGTTAAGACAAATATTTTTTTGCAACAAAATTTATATCTGGAATATACCACGCAGCAGACTGTTATGTTTTCATCAACGTTTTCAAAAATATTTATCCTTTAAATTTTCCATCTTCTTAAGTTTTATTTAAATACAAATTGTAATTTATTGTAAAATTATTTTTAAACATTTAGTAAATATATGCAAAATATTATTTTAGTACTTTGTGTCTATTCTAATGTACAGGAAAATAATTCATTTTCGTTTAGGACTTGATTCTATACGCAAAAATATAATGAAGAGTTTCTATAAACATCTGGTCGAATATGGGTAGCCCTTTAAGGATGATGCCTAAATAGTGGTTTTTCACTTGTCTCTCAAACACTCTGTGACAGCATTAACTAAAATGCCACGTATTTATTGCTCGTCTTATTTTTCAGTAGTTTAAGACTTTAATTATGATATTGCATAAAATTCGCTCTCTTCATCTAGGGTTTCTTTTTTTTTTGAGGGGGGGGGGGGGGGGTGGGTTAATGGGTTAATAATTCCCAACTTCTCTTTTATACAGGGCCGGGTTAAGGATTATTTTGTATTTTTAGAGAAAAAGTCACTCTTCACAAAATGTTTTGCTTACTCTGAATAGTCAGAATTTCGAAATAACCTACAGTATTGTTACCAAATAAGGAAACGTGAATTTCTGCCAAAAGTAAAGTATAAGTATTTTGAGAGGAGATTGTTACAGGAAAAAGTTGTTTCTAATGTCAATAAAAGGTGAGATATGAAATTTGGACGTCGTATCTCAAAGTTGATATTTTGCCAAAATCATGATTAAAATAATTTAAAAAAATGACAAATAAAAAAGCAATATTTCTATTGATGTTTTGTTATCATGTTATTATGCACTTTGGTTGAATTTAATTATTTTAATCATAATTTTGGCAAAAATATCAACTTCAACAATCAACAACACTAGAAACAACTTTTTTCTGTAACAAGTTTCCTCTCAAAATACTCTTAACTTCTTTATAGGGTGTTTTTGATGACCTTTTTTATAAATAACACATACAGTCAATGAAATTTTAGCCTCAATCAATAGACACTCCATTATTAAAATTTTTAAAAAGTGCTTATAGCTTAGTGCGCACTTTTTCAGAATGCTTAGTGATCGCGAGCACTTTATTATTAGCAGTACTTAGTGCTCGAAAAATAAATCATTTTTTTGAATGCTTAGTGTTTAGTACTCGCGAGCACTTTTTCTCGGTGGTCACCCAACTCTGATCTCTTGAATACTGAATATAATTTTAAATTTTACAAAAAATAATTTTTAAATAAAGAATATCTGTTTCTTTCATTTTGAATAGAATGGGAGATGCGCATGTACATTTACTGATGTACATTAAAATAATGGTTTAATATCAGATCTGAACAAATTGCAAAAATATTTATAGTTTATTGGCAGAGAACATCAGTTTATTTTACTTAGCGGTTGGAAATAAATGATTTGTATATAATTTATTATAAAAGACAAAAATAGACCGCACGTCGAAAAAACACATTAAGCACAGATTTTATTATTTAATAGTTGAAATGAAACAATTGCGTTGTATTAAAATATAAAGCATTATAGTCGAATAAAACGAAGCATAAATAATGCGATCTCAACGATTGTTTGGGTGAGGGGGCATTTATTTTGTAGAAATGCAATCTCTTTGTTACCAGGTTTTTGAATTGTTCGTTAGTATGATAAGAGCTTTAAGCTGGATTCATTTTTTAAAATAAAAAATGCATTACAAAAAAATGCATTTTATAAAGATGCATAAAATGCAACATTGCAAATGATACGAAAAAATTATTTTCATCACTATCGTAAGCGTTTTCAAAACCCTACAATTTAAACAAGCCTTGGTATGTCCAAATGGCGGTCTTTATGAAGCTTCAAAGATTTTTTTACAGAAAATAACAAATAATTCTATTTGTATCTTTCCATAATGATTTTCATCCAAAAGACCTATATTTCCATTAAATTGTAAAATATTATTATTTTTTAGTAATTTCAGTTTACGTAAGATTTTAAATTCTTGCAGGTTTTATTTTTTTTTTTTTAAAATGACAGATCGGATTTGGAACTACGCAGCATTAATCATAATTTAGTTATAAATACTTTGCTTTTTTTGGCCCGATCCGATGAGCAGAAACCGATACTAAAAAAAACGCGAAACAAAAACATGTTTTTTAAAATTAAAACTCAATTTCCAAAAAATGGCCACCTTCCAAATTGGACAATACTTTACTGTAACTTCTTCTTTATAGCATATATATTGCATTTCCACAAAAAAAATTACTCCCCCCAAACAATCGAGAAAAGCACAGTTTTATTCGATTATTAACGAAGTTCTTTTTTGCATTCCGATGTAAATTCATTTTGCTCATTTAATCAGATTTTGACACTGAAATAGTGTCTACAAAATCCAAAACACTAAGCAACACACTACCCCCACCCCCAATAACTATATGCCACGAAAACAACGAAAATCATCTGGAAAGCAGTATACACCCGTTTTTGACGGCGGGGAATACGATGGTGACAATATTTCTCGACCTACCCAAACCGAAAAATACCCTTCCCCTTTTCCGGTGCTAGGCTTGCGAGAGCTCGTCGGG
This sequence comes from Rutpela maculata, assembly GCA_936432065.2. NCBI lineage: Eukaryota > Metazoa > Arthropoda > Insecta > Coleoptera > Cerambycidae > Rutpela > Rutpela maculata. The sequence continues at coordinate 110,635,865 of OW386285.2, forward strand.
TCGGGTTTTTTTTTTGGTCAATTCGAATAAAATAGATAAATAGTGACCTACCCCCGGGGATTGAAACTACCCCCACCCCCAATAACGAACCTGTGGTCAATATTTACTTATTTCATTCAAATTGACCAAAAAAAAAACCGACCCGACGAGCTCCTGCAAGCCTAGCACCGGAAAATCGGAAAAGGGAGGTGGTTTTTTTTGTCGGTTTAGAGGTAGTGGGTGAAAGGTAGGTCGGGAAATATTGTCACCATCGTATTCCCCGCTTTCGAAAATGGGGGTATACTGCTTTCCAGCTAATTTTCGTTGTTTTCGTAGCATTTAGTTATTGGGGGTGGAGGTAGTTTCCACCCCTGTGGAAAATATTTAACTATTTTATTCTAACTGACCAAAAAACCCTATACGGCAGGCCCTCGCAAGCCTAGAACCAGAAAATCGGGAAAGGGGGTGGTTTTCATGTTTAGGAGTAGTGGGTGAAGGGTAGGTCGGGAAATATTATCACCAACATGTTCCTTGCCCTCGAACACGGGGGTATACAGCTTTACCAACTGATTTTCGTTGTTTTCGTGGCACTTCGTTATTGGGAGTAGGTAGTTTCAACCCCCGGGGGTGGGTTAGGTCACCTGTGGTCAATATTTACTTATTTTATTCAAATTGACCAAAACAAAACCAGATACGCAAGCGTAGTACCGTAGAATCGGAAAAAAGGTTTGTTTTTTTATTTGGGGGTAGTGGTTGGACGCTAGGTCGGAAAATATTGCCACCATCGTGTTTCCCGCCCTCGAAAACGGGGGGTATATGTCTTGCAGTCCGGTCGCAGAACTTTTGGGGTAAAAGCTTTACCTCAAGGGACTATATGGAGAGGGAACGTTTTTTCGTCGTTTTGCATGGAGGTGACAAAGCTGAAAAATCAATAAATCCTTTACGCTTCAAGCGTTTCACGAAATAAATTACAAAAAACAAAGTAAACCTTTCGATATTACCATCAAATGAATCCTGAGGTAGAGCTAGCGCAAAACTGACCGTGGACTCGAATCAATTACCAACATAGCCGATCCCTCTCCACCAGCACTTCTCATATTAATATCTTGTAAATGTAAGGCGAGGAAGTAGCTTGTGGTTGTCGCAAACTAGGCATGAAGTGTCCCATCACGTACCAAACTCTAGCGGTCAAACATACGTGAATATACCAGACATCGCCAATTGAGGAAAACGAAATCGACGAAGAAAGCACTACTATGATGAAAGAAATATATAAAGTGAACACTGGGCATATTTAATGCTCCATAAATTGATAATACCCGTTTTTAACGTAAGACCTACCAAAGATACGAAAGAGGAGAAAAACATCTTTCATCTCATTCATTTACACCTTTCGCATGCCATAAATCGTAAAATATTAAACCCAAGAAAAAAATAAAATGGCCAAAATTATGGAAAATTTCAAGCTCTACAAAATTTTGTCGGTATTTTTTTCATAACTTTGGCAGAAACCGAGATACTTAAAAAATAAACCATTTTTCAAGATGGCGTCGGTTCCATCGGGACAACAGAGATCAGAAACTTGCATACACACTAGGATAGATCCCCCTACAGGACCTCAGAATGGCATCGTACCACATTCATTTTCACTAAAAAAACTTCTGGAGACTGAAGCATAATGTTTTACTGCAAATAATCAAAGTATTGGGACTCCTTAGTTTTCATGTTGAATATATAAATATAGTAATTTCTGCGAACAGTGTTATGCGACATAAATTATCTATAAGAAAATATTACTTAATTTATGAACCTAATACACCTCTGAGAAAATTTGCGACTTCGTACATTAATCTACTCATCAAACTGACAGCATTGCATGGAAATATGGACTTGGCAGTAGTTTTAACCAAATTTATTACATATTATGAGTGAGTGTATGCCAGAAAAAATGACTACGGCTATTAAACTGATCATATATCGGTAAGCCTTTTCTCTTATTTGAAAATTATGTCTACTACTTTTTGGTCGCAATTATTATTGATGGATTAAGATTTAGATTATTAAGTGACATTTAGAATTTTATGGATGTCTGACGTAATTTCTGTTAATACAGTTTGTAGGGCAAAGGGATTTCCTACAAGGGATTTCTTGTTTGTATAATGTACGTTTATAAGCTGTTTATACTGTGTGTAGAAAATTAGTTAAATTATGACATTTAATAAATGTTTTGTAAATACGTTTAAGTATTTTACGGATACATTTCGGAGCGAGTTATCAGCGTTAGGGACAATCCGAGAGGTCAGTTGTCAGTTCAATCACCGTGCAATGGGAAGGCCTCACTTTGGGGTAGAGATGGGCGATGAAACATCGATGTTTTGCTTTCGATGGTCGATGTTCTTTCCATCGATATTACATTATGAAAACATCGATGAAATATAGCCCGCCAAATATTTTTTCACCATCGTTGTTGGTAAAACATAGATGGATTGTATTCGATGTTTTGGGCATATCGATATTCCCTTGCGATGTTAGCGTATTTCAGTCCGATGTCTCATCCCTACTTTGGGGAAACCACACCACGCCATGCTCATTAACCAGGAGAATGTTAAGGTACTGAAGAAGCAAGAATGATCATTTATCATTCAGTCAGTATCATAAAGTAATTTATGGTGTAAGATAATTACTGATTAGTTCCTAAAAAGTAAATAACACTTCAAGAAACAACTGTACAAAATTTAAAAAAGTCAAGTCTTACAGACCATCAATCACTTTGACTGACTGATTTGTTGATTTACCAGCGTGCGGTAGGCATTGCTGCCACTCCCAGGTTTATACAGCTGGGCCTGATACATCCACGCTGGGTTGGACTAAGGTCATATTTGTTGCCAGCAGCTAGAGCCACATGGCGCACGGTAAAGAAATGTGGGATGGGAGATGTAGGTATTTGTGAGATGCGTTACCGCATTGTGTCGTGAAGGAGCGCGTTTAAGTTCCCTTTTTTGCGTTTTTGTACTTCTGCCTCTTCTGACTCTTCTTGTGAAATATGTTACCGCGTTGTGTCGTAATATAGAGTGTTTATGCTCCTCTTTTGTGTTTCTACTTCTTCGAATTTTTTCGAGTTTTTCCCTCGGTTTCCGATTGTGGCGATATATAGTTGCAATTTCTTTGTGGTGTTCATTTTTTGATCCTGATCCTCTCAGTTGTTCTCCGCTGTAACATAAATTTTTTCAAATTTTTTACACCACTTTTTCTCAGTTTAACCTTCAAATGACCTTGAATCCGATATGATAGAGTCCAGACAACCACGGATTCGAGATCAGCGACCCAAAAAACCTACGTAAGCATTTTTCCAGATTTTTTAGTCGCTTTTTCTCAATTTGACCTCAAAATGATCTCAAAATGCCTTGAAATGACCTCTAGATGTTCTGATGATCTTGAAGGGTAAAAATAACAGCGGATTTGAATTCAGCGACCTCTTTTCAAATTATTTACAACACTTTTTCTCAGTTTGACCTTCAAATGACCAAGAACCTGACGTGATGAAGCTTAACCAACCTCGGATTCGGAATCAGCGATCCAAAAAACCTATGTATACTCTGGTAAAGTCTGGTGATTGTTCTTAGATCAAATGTTGGCCTGTGTTATGAGAAATCTCACTGAAAATTTTTAAGAAAATATTATGACCAGACTTTAAGGTTAATGCATTTGATTATTACGGGTTTAATCTATATTGAATTCGTTTGAGTAATTTTAATAATTACCAAAAAAGAGGGTTAACATAAGAAATTTATATGACCATGCTTTACGAACAATAAGTTATTGATTATTTCAGGTATAATTTAAATTAAATTTCTTTGAATATTTTTATAATGATTATAATAATTTACTTGGAGGTTTACACAGGGGTATTATGGGGAACTTCAATAATTCAATGCCGTCATAAATTTGTCGATACATGTCGACTTTTCAAGGGTTTGGACCTAAACACTTCAATGGTTTTACTTGGAAACGAAGCGATACTTAGCTGTTATATTTGTTATTTATTGTCTGGGTCAGGTCGTTTGTTTACATATTCATTTCTTTAAGCTCGTTTCTTTATGCACCACACTGATTGCCACCAAATAAATCTGTATTAGTTATTCTCAAATATTAATTTTATCTCAACTTTGTTCTTTTGTTATAACACATCGATTTACGCGAATTATTTTGAGCTACAATTCACCTGAGTTTTTAAGTGGGATCGTTCAGACGCACCTCCGTTCACTCCGACCTATCCCACTAACCATCATTCACTTTATCCAAATATTTTTTAGGACTCTAGGCCCGGTACTTTCATGTCACGTTAATTCTATTCCATACATACATTTCATGGGAACAATTACAATTGTTCTCATGGAATCTAAGTATAGGCTAGAATTTATTGACACAATTGTATTCAAGGAAATTATCTGGAGAGTAAATTTAACGGAAGGTGAGAGTACCGGACCTCAACGTAATAAGCTGCCTGTCATGTATAATTATTACAGATCAATCATTCAGATCACTAAGATCATTCGCTAATCTAAAAAAAAATTATTTTACTATTCATATGACTCGATTTTGACAAAAAAAATTACGTGAAATAGTTGGTATAGTATTTCATTCAAAATCGTTTAATTTTAAATAATAAATTAACAAATTACATTTAATTATTATCTATAATAGTTTTGAATCCGGTAAATAGTTTAACAAAGTAAGGCATTATTTAACAAAATGTCATTGAATCTTTTATACTTTTTACATTTATAATTGACAATTACTGGGCGGAAAGTTAGTATTTTCCACCCTCGCCTCGGTTGGAAAGTACTTACTTTCCGACTTGTACTAAACTATGTAGATTAGTGTGCCATATATTAAGAAAGACTTACTGTTTTTGGTTGGTTGAATTTGTTCTCCATCGGCAGGAGTGAAGATTTTTTCCAAATTAATGGGTTTTGGTGGAGGAGCATTTTCATCCTGAAACAAGAAAACCATGGAGATTAATACTAGGTAAACAGCATGTAGACATATTCTCTACCACTATTACGACAGATACGTTTCTGAACAAGTAATGGGGCTCATTACTCAAGGCCGTGGATAATACTTCATTACTCAATTGACTAGAACCAATCACAAGAGTTCATACTCATTACTGAATAGTTATGGAGCAATAAAAAATGACGATTTAAAGTTCAAAGACATCGCGTATGCCATAACTCAATTCGGTCGCGTTGATTTATTTAAGTTTTAAACTTACTATCCGGTTCTTTTTTATATTTACAATACAGAAATATTAGTGTAACACAAACCTAGGAGAACCAACCGCCGTTTCATTTCAGTATAGCAAACATTCTAGAACGAATAAAATGAAATATAATAACTTGAATAAAAGAAGATCATCTTGATCAGATTATGTAGAAGACTTTATGTTATATTTTTGAAGTACAAGTATTGTCTATTCTCTTCTATTCTCTTCTCTATTCTTGTCTATTCTCTTGAAATACCCAAAAGACTATTAAAATTAATAATGAAGAAGAAAATAAAAAATATTAAGATTAGATTTGGAATGATTTCACAAAATTGTAACATTCACCGAGAAAAAACCCAAGAACGTCTCACTTTAGTGCCTAAAGTGTCATAATAAGAATATCAATTGTAAGCACCCAAGTAGCACAGAATTCTTTAAGACATCTTTAAGAAGTTCTATTTACTGCCCGCGAGGATATCTTGTATTTATGTACTCTAGAAGTCCTTCCGAAATCAAAATGAGAAATCTTTATTTGTGCTCAACTTTTATGCACTGGGGAAATGTAAACTGGACATTATATAGGAATTTCAACTTTTGTTAACCCACAGACATCTGCTAGAAGTTCTAAAAGGGAATTACCATACAGCTCAATTTTCTAAGTATTATAATAATAATAATAATAATAATAATAATAATAATAATAATAATAATATATTTATTGATTTCAGTTTGCCAACAAATGGATAGGACAAGTCAATATAGAAATCAAATAAAGTATTAAAAGGGAAATAGTATTATTATCCTTAACAGAATACTTGTAGACATCTTCTAGAAGTTCTAAAAGGGAATTAATATACAGCTCAATTTTCTATGTATTTCAGAGATCAAATAAAGTATTAAAATGGAAATATTATTATTATCGCTAATAGAACACCTATAGAAAGCGCAAGAAGAAATTCTTTTAATACATAAAATTTGTTTGCTTACCACGTAGTTTGTTACAGAAATTATTCCTAGATGACGCCACGTACAAACCACTGACGATAATCAGTCATGCATTATCTTATACTCATGAATTTATAGAACACTTGCTGACTAGACTGGCACGACAACATTAAATATCTGGGAGTCACTCTGGATAGGAAATTAACATTCAAACCCCATATGAAAAACATCCTCGGTAAATACTGGCAACGAACCTCCCAGTTATACCCTATTATTAAACCCCCCCCCCCCAAATATAGCGAACACAATATACAAATCCCACCTTAGACCTATCCTTACCTGTGCATCCCCAATTTGGTATCCCATCACCGCTCCCACTTACCAAAAACAAATCCAAAAAGCCCAAAACAAAATATTACGCCTAGCAAATAGCCTTCCTTTCTACACTCCCATCCAACTCCTACATGATATATCCGGTACCCCCACCATTTCCAACTTTATCCTAAACAGACTCCTACCCAACTTCGCAAACACCCTAGTATCATCCAAAAATCTAGTTTTTTCCAACCTACTCACATCCAAATTCGCCTCAGCCCCTAAACATCCCTCCCTTAATTATATATTCACCCCCTGACAAAATCTGTAAAATTGTTGATTTGAAAAAAAAAAACATACCAAAAAATATAAATAAACACCTTACAAGAAAAATAAAACCAAAAAAAAAAAACAAAAAACCAAAAAAAAAAACAAAAAAAATAACCTGAAATACTACTACCAAATAAAAAAAAAATACATAAAAGAAGATCAGAGCGTAAAAAGAGCCATACACGCAATAAATACTTAAACAAAAGAGCCAACACGTTCATAGCACACCCTAGTTTAAGACAAACCATAATTATATCATTCAAAACAAACTTGTAATATAACCTAACTAACACTTTAACCCTAAGACAAAAACTTAAACCAAACAACCACGCTATTCGCCTCAGAGCAAGCCATTCAAGAAGACATACAACAGACCGAGACAAGCATCAAGATAGATGGAAAGTCTCAAGTAGCTGCACAAACTACGAGGAACACTAGCTGACCCAGCAAACGTTGTTTTGCCATATAAATTATAATTTTTTGTCCAAAAAATAAAAATAAAATTTCTGGATAGGGCCACCCTTATCACCTAGGGGTATACAAGATAGCCTACGACGTATTTTCAGACCTACCAAATATACACCAAAAATTTCATAAAAATCGGTCAAGCCGTTTCGGAGGAGTTCGATAACAAACACTGTGACACGAGATTTATATATTTAGATTAATAACATTACTGCAATGTTCAAATTCTCTTAGGGATCATCGATTTATTTGGATGAATCTTATAACGATATCTAATCTTTGGTATGGTTTGGGCCTGATGTCTCATATTGAGATTTTGATTAACCAGCCAGCTGCCGCTGGCAATTCTATAAGAAATGTGTGTTGGTACATCTAATAGAAATCCTATAAAGATGTTTTCAGTACCGTTTATATTGGTAAGCGATAAAATACCCGAAAGATTACTACAGGAATTAAATCTGTTTGCAGGATCGATGCGGTACATCTAACAGAAATCCTCTAAAGATGTCCTCGGGACCATTTATATTGGCAAGCGATAAGATATCCTAAAGATTACTATGGGAATTCTATAGGTATGCAAAAGGCTGCTCACAGGATTCTATACTAATAGCTTTTTTCGATTACCATGGGAAGTACTATTTAATACTGATATGCTGACATTTGCTCATCTTAGGGAACTCTTACAGACCTCTAGAAGATATTTACTAATTCCTAAATTTTTATCCTCGGGATATCTTGAGGAATTAATTACTTTGGCATTATCATGAATTCCGTGTGAATATGTGTAAATGACTTTAAATTTAATCACCGACTCAAAACGGTCTTTTGCAATTATCGATATTAGTTCAGATTTAACAAAAATCATTTAATTCAGGTATTGCATCGCTGTCCATTTGTAAGGATCAAGAATCAAGAAAATGCACATTCCTCATACAAAAATCTTTATGAAACTACGTGGGAAGGATCAAATGATGTTGTCAAGATATTTCCAAAAAATATTCATACATTTGATAGCTGTTTGAAAATTGTGTAATTTGTAAAGAAATGAAATATCACTCTGTAAAAAAGAAAATACAGTTTTCAAGAAATACTCTTGGATCATGTTATTTGATATGAAATTTACAACGGAGGAAACTGCATACAAATTACATCATCTTCAAAGAAAATATCCTAATCCTATATCGAATTTCGGTAAATTGTAGGTGGTCCACTTCAATTCTCCAGTAGTTTATCTCGCTATGATTTGAAGACATTAATCGGATACTTAGTTTAGGTATAAGGGCTTATTTAGCATTTTTTTTTAATTCGTATTTCGAAAGTACACCTTGTAGTTATTAGTAAATATTCAAAATATTAGATTTTTTTTTCAACTCCTCAAAATAAATAATGAAAATAGATCACGCGAAAACGCAATGTGACGTAAAAATAACTGCAGCGGTCGACCGCTCGCCTGGTCTCATATAATTCCATACGGCAAGCACAACAGACGTGCTATAACCGCATAACTCATAAAACCAATCGAGCGAGTGCCGTGACGTCATCCGCGCCGCGCCCTTTCAAATATGTTACGAATTGGAAATCAAATATTACAGTTAACATTAACGCTAACGGCCTAATTTTTTCACTATCAATTGTTTAAAAGGCAGACAATTTAGGCTGGCTCACGTTTACTAAATAGCGCCTACCCGCTAACAGAGAACATGAGCTCGCTTTAATTGTTTAAAAAGAGAACAATTGAGGATAGTTCACGTTCCCGCTTAGCGCTTAGAGGGTTAAATACGGAAAATGCAGAAATAAATTTTAAATTAAATATCACTAAATGAGCCCGTTAAAGAAATATGTTCACTTTAATTATATTAAATTTACAAAATTAAATTTAACATGTTGCATTCTCATCCTGGCAGTGCGGTAGATCGAAAAAACTGGCGGCTTGTTTTTATTTTTTTAATTGTTCTAATTCGGGGTTAGGAAAAAACAACAAAAACGTATAATTCTTTGTAAATTAAGTACCAGAATCTGATTTTTGGGCTATAACTCGTTTTCAGTGTATTTATGCTGCGTAAATTTAACCTATAATTACAGAGGCCTGCGACAAAATGGCCCTTTTAAAAGTAACTATTGTTTTGAGTTAATTTTGATGTGTAAAATTCGAAAATGGTGGACGAATTTTTTTATTACGTATAATGTAAACTCTTTTGCAAAATATAAGCAGCATTTATGGCACTCTAAAGACAACGAGCGGCACCCTTGTCGATATAATGTTTGGTATTTTTTATGACAGTGACTAGTAAACAGTGAACAGTAGTAAAAGAAACAACCGACTTCTTCAAATTTAGGAAAGGAGGAGGTTCTTAATTCGACCCGTATGCATGTTTTTTTCTTTTCTACATGAATACAAACATTACTCTGAAGTGGCTTTAGGGATTTCTCCACCGCTTTGCGGTGGTCCTATATTAATTTCATTCCGCTACGTTCAGGCCCCCCGTATCAAATCATGGGCCCCGGTACCAAATTCACTAGCGGCCTCCCGCGCCTAATAAATTGATGAGCGGGAAAATTTTTTTTGTCAAAATCTCTGGCAGATCCCAGGGGCGGCTCAAGGTAAATTTTCCACCCGGGCGGGAGCACTTTTTGGCGCCCTTTCCTGAGGTAATCACGGAAATTTCAGTACTTCATACTAAAGTACAAGGATATCCCTTCGGACTCCGCGATCACTACTTTTTTATCGCTTTATGGGGGACTGGTGCAAATAGAAATCCGAAAAATTTTTTTTATCGCCTTGAAAAAGTAACGAATACTTTTTGCCTTTGGCGCCCCTCCTTTACCCTCAATTTAGCGCCCGCCCGAGTTGCCCGGCCCTTAAGCCGCCCCTGGCGGACCCTCGGTACGGGCCCTCACGCTTAATAATTGATGAGGAGAAGGAAGAAATTAAAAAAAAAAATGCCAAAATCTCTGGCGGGTCCCTACTACGGCCCCCTCGGAAGCCCGGGCCCCTAAATTCAGAACCCAATAGATCCCCCCCATACGGGAGGCCTGGCTACGTCTAGTCTAAGGCGAGCAAAAATCTGAAATAAGAATTCTTTTAGTCGAGAATTTGTTGAAGTCGCCGATGATAATTTCATTGCATTAAAGGACCTTATCTAACCTTATGTAAAAGTGGTTTCAATCAAATGCCATAAAACTGGAGTATGTCGTATCTCGAACCATGCTGATTAAAAGTCTCAATGACTGAAATTCAGTGTTTTCAAGATATTTAATATTTAAGTTTGAAAGATGCAACTGACGAGGGCAGAATATTTCCATCATGTTCCAATGTCTTTTAATGTATATGGCCACCTTATAAATCTTATTCTTTCATTATGAACTTCCTGTAAATTATTCAAATTCATTTAAATCACATCGTGATGATGTGAGTATGCATCCAAATCAATAAAAATCTTGACTCTTGTTTTAACAGAACGACGAGGATAATTTTCAGCAGCATTGCATATCATGCATGTACTGCCAGAAGTTTGTTTTGAAACATTTAAGTAAAGACAGTCTTCATCGTGTTACACAATTTCACCGTCAGCAAGACGATTATAATTCAAGCATATCCGAGAATTGTATACTTGGTGGAAACATGCTGCATTTTTCAAACTTTAACTATATCTTGGAAATCCTGAACTTTAGGGCCCATTGAGACTTTTAGTCAATATGTTTCGTTACTGATTAAAAATCATAAATTCGTCCAGAGAATAAAAGCAATTACTACGTCAAAAATCAAATAATTTGAATTTATTTATATTGCTAACAGATTTAATACTAGCAGGCAATTTCTTGTATAAATTGCTATATATGTGAGACTTTTTACTAAATTATAATTATTGACGTATATATGATTACGATTTCATGTACTGTATTCGTGTTTATCACGATGTGTTGATTATTTATTTTTTATGCTGTAGATGTATATAAACATCTTGCATAAATAAATACACCTGACTGTGAGGAGTTTATTATTTTTGAAAATACAAAGGCAAGAGTTAAAAATTATTCTCAACACTCTTTTTTGTAGAACGAACGTTCTATAAAGATCGATGCTCTGACCTCAGACAATATTATTATAGAATATTTTGGAATAAAATAAGACACACTAATCAGAGAGTACCGATCCAAACTGTTTGTCAACATTATAATGGCAAAATACGATTAACTTAATTTGTTGCAGGATTGATCAATGTGTAGAGTCCAATAGAGAAGTTCATCTACAATTACTCCCAGAAAGTTCGTCTGTCTATTTAGACTTAAATAATTATTAGCGTTTATAAGGATATTAATATTTTTGTATATATTTTTTGATCGTGTTTTAAACACATACGGTTTTCTCATAGTTGCTGATCAGCCTGTTTTTGTAGCACCAATCATTAAAATAATTAAGTGTTAAATTAGCTAAGGCTTCAAGTTCTTCTAGTGCTTTGGGTGAAATAATGATGGAGGTGTCGTCTGCATACATAAATAATTTTTCATGACTGATAAATTCGGGCAGATCGTTAATAAACAGAAGAAATATCAAGGAACCAAGTACACTGCCGTGAGGTATTCCAATTGATAGTTCATGTTCGTCCGATAGCGAATGTTCTACCTTAACAAAGAGTCCTCTATCTGAGAAATATGAAATCAACCAACCAGTCATCGACTTTACCACGTATATCGATTTTTTCTGAATTATCTGAAACAACTGGTACGCATGTTAAAAGTGTTAAACGTATTTGAAAGATATAAAATTAACCAATTACATATTCATTAATATTTAATTTTTCATGAAATTTATCCCGAAAACGATGCTGTGAATTAGTCAATATATTATATTTTTCAGAAAACATCATTAGTCTGTTTGCTATAACCTTTTCGATAATTTTTGAGAAAATAATTAATAACGATATAGGCCTATAGTTTTTCATGTTATTAGTTTCACCTTTCTTGAAAACAGGGTTTATTAAAGGCTATTTTTAACTTTTGAGGAAAATGACCAAGCTCAATAGATTTGTTGATTATAATAGCAAAGCATATTGCAAATATATCAATCAACACATTCTTTAATTAACTTGATAGAAACTTCGTCAATGCTTGTAGATTTTTTGTTTGTGAGTTCAAGTATGACATATGGTGCCATACAGTAAACTGAGGTTAACTAGGATAATGCATAGATTACAAAATATCTGGCAAAACTTTGTGAATGAGAAGAAGAAAGTGAGTATTCTGAAATTGTCGCTATTTTTAAAATTTTCAGGAGGTTGCGCCTTTTTAATCGTTTCATTTTTAGCTTTTTAAATAAAAATCATAAGAAAAATATTATCCGTTTTAATAGGCTCAAAATTGGTTTATTGGATGTTGAGAATAATACAGGTCTACAAAAAAAAATTCTGCTCCAAGGACTAAACCTATCATACCTTAAGTATCTTTGTGTCGTGAATCAGAATTTTCAATTTAAAAAATTTTCTACCGCGTAGATTTCGAGTAAACGTCAAAAATTTTCAAAAAACCGTATTTTAACGATAAAAATCGGGATTTACCCGAAATCTACGCGGCAAAAAAATTTTCAATTAAAAAAATTTTCTACCGCGTAGATTTCGAGTAAATCCCGATTTTTATCGTCAAAATACAACAAAAATACTTAAGGCATGATATTAGTCCTTGTAATTTATCTTCTGAAAAAGTGGGCTTGTTGTACCAATCTGCCATGAAAACATTATTTCTTATTATACTAATGTGTCTAAGAACGAGATATTGTTATTTTCTTCAATTTAAATAGTAAATTGTAACCTACTGTGAGAACTGATGAAAGCTGTAAATTTCTTTTTGCGTATTGTCTCTAGGTACAACAGTAATTATCTCATATACATACCTTTTAAAAGTTGTTTTTAATGTATATTTCTGGTAATTCCGTCATAACTATATTCGTACAAAGCGGAGATAAACAGGTTCCATATCAAGTCTAAAGATTTTTAGAAATAATTTTGGAATTTAAGATAGTCCATATCTACACAATAATCAAAATTTCTTAAAAATACATTAAGTGGAATACTGATGATTACGGGTGATCATGTATAAAATTCCTTTTTTTTTTCAAATAAATTTAGTATGTCTAAGGAACGTTCCTAAAAATGAGGATTTTATGACCAAAGATATAGCATAAGTATCTGGTAATTGTATATTTATTTAAACATTCTGCAAACTCGAAAGATTTTTCAATATATTTTCCATCATTAGTGAAAGCATATTTTTTTGTCGATAATTTCTTCATAAAAAATATCCAAGTCACGAAAATTGTCTAAGATAATATCTAACATCCGAGAACGGCAAAGAATACAACAGAAAAGAGTCATTTTTTTATTTTTATTTAAATAGCAACAACAAAAAAAGATCTAAGAAATCTGCCATGAAATGTATTTTCTGGAGTCGATAGATGACATGTGATTTTTTCAGTTTTTTGACTGTATTTATATGATCGAGAAAAATAGTAAGATTACTATGAAAAAATAAAGAAAAATAACCGATTTTTTGAGATTTTGGCGGCCAGTACAAACTTGACTATCAACTGTACAATTTTTTTTGTTACAGTGATTATTTTAGAGAATTTTATGCTCTTTTAAAAAGTCATGTTTTTTTGTCGTATTTTGTTTAGTTTTCAAGATAATAGCGAAATAAACATGTTTTGTTGCTACTGTTGTTCGAATGTAGGGCTTTTATTCACTCCCTTTTACCAGTTGTAGTTCTCGATTTTCTTCAACCAGCAGAGACAAAAACATAAGCATTGGAGAACAACTCGTATCAAAATATTGTATAGGTAAGAAATTGTAGAAAATTTTATGCACGTTGTTTTTTGTGAAAAAGTTTTTGTCCATCTTTTTTAGTTTTTGTGTTAAATGACAAAAACAACATTGGCAACAGTTTTTTTTAACATATGGCCGTCATTTTGAAAGTACAGCCAGTTTTTTTTTAGGACATGTCTTAAATTGTTCCTTAGGCTTTAATCTTTATGAAAAACATTGTTCCCAAGGATCGGGCGGGGGGTGCATGTACACCTAGGGAGGGCTCCCCGACTAATTGGTTTTTATCTATCTGCCATAGTTTTAGAGAAAACCTCAAATCCCATCTAATTTGGTCCACCCTGTACAATACTACACTTGGAAAATGAAAATTGCCCTCCTACGAGTCAATACACTTAAACAATAAGCGATTTGAAATTTTGAAATATTTTTAAATTTTTAACCATTTAAATAAATATTTTGAGCTATTAGACAGAAAAGTTTAGTTCAACAGAAGTCGTGCTTTCACTTATTTTTTTTTAAGATTTATGGATTATTGCATTGTATTCTTACATTATCCGAAAGAGCAATTCTTAACGGTTTTTATGTTTCTCCAATTTAACAAATTTTTATCAGGCAGCTTATTAGTAGATTTAGTTCTTTTCGAAGTTTTATTGCGAGCAATTTGGTGTTTTTATTTTTGTGAGACGATTACTAATACCAGAAATAAGCAAAACATTTTAGTTTTGCAACATACATTGTTTAATTTGAAGCAATGGAGAGATTTAGGTAATCCAAAACTTCCCATTGCACTTGTTACATCTAAAACAAATCAAAACCATAAAATTGCTGCAGCAAAACAATATCATTCGAAATTTACTTTGTCTAATTGAGAAAACTACCCCACCAATGTTTGTTTACTGTTTAATGGTATTAACTATAAGAAATATATTTTAGGAAAAACTACCTTATTACATTTAATATTTTTATCCGCATTTTTATCAATATGTATAATTTTATTTAAATGTTGTAATATTTTATTTCCTTTTGTTGGTACTATTTTGGTACGATCTTAGTGCTTCAATGACACATTGTTATCAGAAACCCACATTCTTGGGAAGAGCCCTTAATTATCATCGTCAATGTCTGATGCCAAAAATTTAACATAATTCGCAACTTAAAATATAGAGCATTACGTTTATCACATAAGAATTTTGGGAAAAAAATGACTTAAACTAACATTTGTTTATATTAGTAAATTACTTCCTCATCCAGTGGAAGTATTATAGTAACGACAAAAAATTTTTTAAAAATTTTTATTGTTCAAATAGGCTTAGAATGTCATAAAACGTCGAGATTTTAAGTTTGAGCGAAAAAAAAATTTCTGTCTGTCGGTCTGTAACTTTTTTTTGTGCGCACGTTTACTTTGGAACCGTTTGAGATATTGACTTGAAATTTGGTACACATATGTACTTTAACGAGATCTAGAACTAGATTATAATTTCATCTTGTTCCGTCGAAGGGTTGGGGGGTAAATTTGGGGTAAATAGGTAAATCAAGCAGGTAAGAGTCTATAAAATTGGTATTTAGTATATAAGAGAAGCTAGGGTCTCAAAAAAAATTTTGGCATTAGCCACCTCCATTACCACCCCCACCCAATTATTAAAGGGGATGAAAGAAAATTGTGATTTAGTGTGTGCACAAGAATCAGAAACCTCAAAATATTTTTTTACTTCATCCACCCCCACTACCACCCCCTATCACCACCCCCACTCCACTACCGGTGGTGGGTATCATTATATGGGTTTTTGTGGTAGATGATTTCAAATATTATATTATTAAAGTTCCATAAACAATTATTTCCACATACAAATTTTTTTCGTTGTGAGTGACTTGGATAGAAAATCTGGATGTGGAAGTAGTGATTCCTTGGGCAGCGGTTTTTTACATTCATAAATCACTTATATAATTAGAAAAATGGAGTGTTATTTGAAGTATGGTTTAGAATAAAAATAATTTAGAACATTTTTAAGATAAAACCTACAAATGTATTTTTAATTATATAATGAAATATTAAATATATAGAGAGAATAAATGAGAGTAAGCTATAATGCGATGAAACGAAGTGTTAAGTCATTAAGTATATAAGAAGGGCTTGTTAAATAACCTACTTCAAAACGCACGTGCTTCTCGTATTTTTTAAAGTTATTCTTTTCAGTGTAACCATTTACAAAGCTCTCCTCGGTTGTTTCTTCTCTGTTTTCACTGACGATACAAATTTGACCTCCAAGGAACATGTTGGTTTATACAAAAGTACAAAAATAAATTATAAATATTTTTATTCAACTGCTCGGCTATTGGCATAACTTCAAAAAAATGCGCTTTTTAACGTAAGCAACGTCCTCATAAATAAGTTTTTAAGTCTTTTTAACAAATTTATAACAAACACTTATACCAATATTACACGCACAAACTGACAATGTTTTAGGAATGTTTCAGGAACTGACTGAACGAATGAAAACTGGAATGGTACTGAATGAATTTTATGTTTCAGCAGAGGCGGGCTTTACGGAACAGATGCTAAACGCAAGCTCTAATGTTGGCCAGACTGAGGGTAAGTCATGCAAGTTGCGCATCAGCTCTTAATGCTCTTGGTAATGATGTAATTAGCAGCAACTTCACAACATTGAACTTATTTCACGGCTATAAGCATATGGCGCAAATGAAAAGAATGTAAGATTTATGGAGACAAGGTAATTTAAATCGTTAATTATTATTTATCCAAACCTAAATTTAACATATTTACATTATCTACTGATGTAAATTTAGAGACAAATATACAGGGTGTAGGTAAGTCATAGAACAACCACGTGTAGATCATATCAAAATATGAAGATTTAACCTAACATGTTCCTATAACAAGTTCACCTCGAAGAAGATGAAGCCACCCAATGTCTTCGTTATGATTTCTAAAAAAAAATTACTATTTTGGAAACTATTTGACCTAACAAGGTTCCAACTTAGCACATAATATAAGCATGTTAAAACCCTTGAGTACACTCTAGAGCTAGAGGCAGTCATTTTTGAAAAATTCAATTCTGAATTTTGTTATTCTCCTTGTCTATACCATTACCAATAATGATAATAAAAGTCTACAATTGCTTCATTTTATTATTTATAACTACTAATTATTATAACGCTGAGCTAATGATTTATTAATAAATCAAAGCCAATATTGCGAATACTACCAACAATATATTTTAACAAAAAATGTATTCTTTCAAGATAAACAATTTTTCAAAACCAAGTAAGAATTACACAGACCCACAAAAAAGTGGTCCGTGCTAGGGTACTGACCATACCTATCCTTTGTATTTTAAGTCGCTGAACACGAATCTGTCCTTAGTTTTGCTCCACCACGTCAGGTTTATTTTAAAACTAAAAACTCTGTTAGATCGTAATATTGCTTACCCAGCTCATTTAAATGAGCTGGCTGGAGTCTGACTTAAGTCAGACTCCAAAAGTGATTCAAGTTTAAAACATTAAGGTACTTCAGTATTGACTGAGACAAAAACTAGCTAGTGTACAGAGAAAGATGGCCATTCCCAAGTAGCAAAATAGAATCCTAAAGGAACTGAATTATTTTATAGTTATCGTCTAGCGCCGTTTGAAGAACAGTTTTATTTCTTAGAGTATCCAATTAAAACAATTTTATCGTATAAGAGAACGTTTCTATAATATTGTTGTGTAAATGTTCTTATAGCTCATATTATAGGACAAAATCTTATTGTACTACTCAGAAATTTATATACCTATATATATATATATATATATATATACCTATTCTAACAACTTTTAATTTCTGTATTAAAAAATAGTTGTATGGAAGTTGTATGAAAAGCTGTATTAAAGTTCTTTAAACTAATTTATAAAACTGTTCTTACAGTAGCAGAATACAATAAGCAGAAAATCATTTTATAATTAACCTATAAGTACATCAGTTTATTATAAATACCTTATTGAACAAAAATGTAGTCCTCAAAGATAAAGTTATCGGAAATTTTGCGTTATAAAATCTGTTTGCACATAACTCCATTTTATCATGAAAATTAGACTAATTTTACTAGTCAGTTTTAAAAAATATATCGAGCAATATCTCAGTGGATGAAAATTAAAGTGGATTTTTAAAAGAACAGAAAAAAATTACCATCGAATTCTTGGGAGTTACAATTCTGGTCGACCTTTACAAACTGCAACTAATAATTCATCTAACTGCAACCATGGGGCTAATTTGGAAACAAAAACAGTATTATCTACCACTGCAAGGCATCATAAAAATGATACTCCAGTAGAAGAGCTGCCAATAGACATGGTAGAAGATTTTCTTGTTGGGTTTTACCTAGTGATGTTTATCAACATTTTCTCTTGTTATTTTGTGCAATTACAATATGGTCCTCAAAAATGTATATATTTGTTTTTGCTTTTAGCCGTATCGATGTTTGAAAACTATGTTGAGATGTACAGAGATTTTTATGGTGAAGATATAACAAGTGATGTACACCTACACAATCTCTCACACCTAACTCACGAAGTAAAAAAAAAAAATTGGGGTGCTATCAACATTTAATGCATATCCTTTTGAAAACAGACTTTTTTATATTAAAAATTTACTTAGAAATGGAAATTGTCAATAGCTAAAAGATTGGGTGAAAGACTAGAAGTTGACAAACACCAAGTTCCAAGGGCACAAAAGTTTCCAAATCTAAAAAAATCCTGAATTAACAACTAACAACAAAACATACCAACTACATGTGTTCAATTTTGTAAGTTAGGTTACTAACGTCTAAGTACTCTATACTGGAGTTGATTGCAACAGAACAGAACAGAATAATTGTTTAGTGCAATATATACATACGTTACGTGATACATTTGTTTTGTAACGTGGTTTGTGGACGAACTACAGGATAACATCGACAGCTGCCACGTTATGCAAAAATTGGATAAAATTAGGGAAAACTATGTTTGGCCAATAAATTACATTTTCTTCTTCTTCTACATGGTATTGAATCCGAGAACTTTAGCAGGCCGACACACAAATCATCGTGCTAAGGGTGCCACCCAATATTTTACATGTTTTCAACCACTATTCTTTACTAGTTTGTAGATTGATTTATCTTATTATCGTTTGTAATGGATTTATCACCCACACTTTATATCTGTCAAACTATTGCCGGAAAAATAGAAATTTTACAGACTGCTAAATATGATTTAAATCTTATTGCATTACAATATATTGGATCAATCAATAGCATTTCAATCAGCTGTTAATATGCTAAAATTTCACTATAAAAAAAATGGCTATGATTTTTTTAACTGGTAGCAAACTCACATTTTCATAAAATGTTGGTTAATTCGTGTACTATAAACTCGAAATTAGAGGAAAATAAATTTGACTATATTTCTGCAAATTGTCGTACTCTATAAAAATGTGTGAGGAAATAGTTTAATATATTTTGAAATCTGGCAATCTCTAAAATTTATCAAAGTTCAATTTGTTGGTTTATTTTGACAATATTTTTATAGCGCCTATAAAAACAACATTATAGGATTTTAATATCGTATAAAGTTTCTAATAACACAAAAGCGTTGTATAACGTTTCATATGGGAAAAAAATATCGTATTATATTACGCCATATTTACTTAAGGATTTAGCTGTTCATCAATTGCCACCATTATGCAGAATTCTCATAGAAATGTAAAACTGTCTATTAAAAATTAATTTTTCATATAGGCAAAGATTATTTTCTTATCAATTTAATCAATATTTTGTTTAAACTGAAAATTCAACCATTTTAAATTTAATAAAATATATTTTTTTTAATTTTTAATAAACCAAACGCGTATGCTAAACTGAGGCCCTTCAGTTTTTTGCTACAAATATACAGATATTTTGTCAGAAAACTTCGCCGCGCAAGAGAATTTTCTTACTACTAGCGTGTTAATTATACTGTTTAATAACAGGATTTTACCATGTTTAATGGATCTTGAGCGCCATTATTGAGGTTGTTATTCGAAATAATAACCACACAACATGTTTGCGTTATATAACCATTCTTGCAATTATTTTGTTCTGAATTTCATCACTAGAAAACAAAATGATTGTATAGATTTTTGTTAGTGGGATACCGTCTACATTATAACTCACTTATACAATTACTATACAATAATTTTATAGCAGTTGCCAAGTGCATATGTAAATATGTTGTATAAGTAATCCTGAGGATATACTTATAGGACAGTTTTATAATCATCACGTAAAATAGTTTTATAATGTTTGTATGGTTTTCTAATAGAATTCCTACAACCAAAATGTTGTATTAAAGTGGTTGTATAGACATTGTATAATGGTATTTAACTGCCTTATATAATTTACATGTTTCTATAAAATATGTTGTATAGCAGTTCTAACAACCTTTATAAAAGTTATTTTGCTACTTGGGTTAGAACATGTAGTGCTAATAGGACGATTTCTGGGGAAGCGGCGTTGGTCATAGCCGGCATACCACCAATAGACTTGCTTGCTGCGGAGCGGAAAGAGGTCTACAACGGAGCTACTAGGGAGGAGACCAGAAGAAACCTTATGACTAAGTGGAAAGAACGCTGGAGGCAACAGAGAAGAGAGCATGGACTAGACGCCTAATCATTGACACATAATAATAATAATAATAATAATAATAATAATAATAATAATAATAATAATAATAATAATAATAATAATAATAATAATAATTCCGCCGGCTGTAGATCAGGTGGAAAACTTCTGGAAAACGTTGTACGAACAGAAGCTTCCACTCAACCGAGACTCTCCAGCCCTGGCACACTTTGAAGCCTTCTGTCAAAGGCTTCAACAACCAGACGAGGTGTGCCAACCGATAACTCCAGAAAAGGTTCGAAGAGCTCTTGAGGGCTCTAAGAACTTTGCTGCTCCAGGTCCCGATGGGATAAACAACTACTGGTGGAAAAAATTACCCAGTACCCACCACCATTTGGCCAGAATTTTCAATTCATGGCTAAATGGGGAGCAGCAAATTCCTTCTTGGGTTGTCGAGGGGCGGACAGTGCTGATCCCGAAGAACGGAGATTTGTCTGACCCAAAGAACTACCGGCCGATAACCTGTTTAAACGCATGTTACAAGGTGTTTACGCGCATCCTGTACATGCGAGTGCTCCACGCCGTTGAACCGGTTTACGAACGGATATATGAGCAACGAGGGTCGAAGAGAGGTGTCGCTGGCTGCAAGGAGAACCTGTTGATTGACAGATGTGTCACGCAGGACTCCGTGCAGTATAAGCGGAACCTCTCCATGGCCTGGATCGACTACCGCAAGGCATTTGATATGACTTGCTCCGATGTCTTGCGGTACCCGGTCCCGTAGTGAGATGCATCGAAGAACTGATGCCGCTCTGGAGGACTCGCTTTACTATTACATCGGGTAACGATAGAGTCCAGACGGAGTCGGTAACATTCAGAAGGGGAGTATTTCAGGGAGACTCCCTCAGCCCCCTTCTCTTTTGCATCTCACTACTGCCATTATCCGTTTCGCTCCGGAAAACCCGTGGATACAACTGCGGTACCCCCGGCGATAGGAGGCATAAGGTCACCCATCTGTTTTACATGGATGACCTTAAACTTTATGCCTCCGGAGAGAGGGACATACACCAGTCCCTCAGGGTGGTACAGGAGTACACGCAGGCTGTCGGTATGGAGTTCGGGCTGGACAAATGTGCACTGGTCCATCTCAAGAGAGGACGATGCGGGGACTACGGAGAGGACGCGCAGCTCGTGGACGGAAGCATCTTACATCATCTAGATGCCGGAGAGTCGTACACTTACTTGGGTGTCGAGCAACGCTCGACCCAAGAAGTGAGTGTAGTGAAAAACGCTCTCCGCGGCAAGTATCAGCACCGACTCTGACAGATCTGGTCTTCAGAGCTGTCGGGGAAGAACAAGGTGTCTGCTACCAACATGCTTGCCGTTCCGATCCTTCTTTACTCCTTTGGAGTAGTGAAATGGACTCAAGAAGAGTTGCGTCAACTCGACGTAGGAACCCGCAAGAAGATGCATCTCAATAGGAGTTTGCATCCTAAATCGTCCGTTCCTCGGCTATACCTCCCACGACATCGGGGAGGCCGTGGACTCTTGAGTTTGGAGAGTCTCCATAATAGGATGGTTCTGGATGGAGCCTGTAAGGTTTTCAGGAGTTCGGATCCCCTCCTCTGCATGGTCCGAGACCATGAAAGTGCAGGAATAGGAGCCTTTTTGTTTAAGGCAGCACAGAGAGCAGCCGATGAACTTGGTCTCTCCTTCGACGTCGAGCGGGTAAATCCTGACTCTGTCACCGAGTTGGAACCTGCTCGACGAAAAGCCCAAATTAAAGCTGCAGAACACAACATCTTTCTGCAGCTTCACACGGATAAGCCAATGCATGGAGTTTTCTATAAAAATATAGAAAACCTTGGCTTATCCGAAAGGCTGACCTTTGCCTTCTTAAGGTCAGCCGGGCTGAAGTCTGAGACCGAGGGATTCATAATGGCTTGCCAGGATGGTGTATTCAACACCCTCGTCTATCGTAGTCGTGTCATGGGTATAGAGGTCCCTGATGTCAGCTGCAGGGCCTGCCGCAGGGCGCCAGAGACTCTTATGCACTTTCTGTCGGCTTGCCCGACATATGCAGTCTCGGCCTATATCCAAAGGCACGACGGAGCATTACGAGTGCTTTATTACCATCTAAGGCACTCGTATGGGATAGACGAAACACCAGTGCTGCCTTACGCTCCGGGGGATATTGAGTCCGTTGTGGGAAATGAGAAGTGTCTAATTTATTGGAACTACTCTTTTCCCACCGTCAGGCAAATACAAGCCAACAAGCCTGACGTACTACTCCTCGACCATCAACTCAAGACAATGTTCGTCGTGGAGTTCTCGGCTCCCGCGGAGAACAACATTGTCTTGAAGGAGGAGGAAAAACGGACAAAATATCGAGATCTGCTCTTCGAACTCCGCAGACTGTATCCAGACCATACTGTTAAGATAGTGGCACTGATTATAGTAGCCCTCGGTGGAACGAGACACACGCTGCTTTCGGAACTCAAGATCATACCGGCATGCCGAAATTCGGCAGAGATCTTAGCCGGCAGAATGCAGAAGGCCGTCATTCTTGGTTCATTACGTCTGCTCAGGGCACACGATTCCCGGACCCAGTAGTCACTTACCCCACGGGCGTGGGGAGTGGCTACCGGTACTACCAGCTCCCCTCTGTGAGGGTCGGAGCCACAGAGAAGGGTGACTGGTTTTTAGCTCGCTAAAAAAAAAAAAAATAATAATAATAATAATAATAATAATAATAATAATGTCTTTATTTACCAAGATTGAAAAAAATTAAAGGTACATTCCAATACACATATGGTAGAGGCGAAGTTCACCATTTTACGCAAGCGTAAGGTGCTCTACCACTTAACCTGAACAAACAATTTCATAATACATATATAGAAATAACCTAGCCGAACGGATGAAACAATAATGATATAAATTCACAATATGAAATAAAAAAAGTTAAGCATGAGAATAATCATGAGAATAATGGTTAGAAAAAGAGAGAAAAATATAAAAAGACAAGACAAAATATGAGAAAGTCCGAAAAAATATATAAGTGTAGGTCTAACAATTAATGATATATTTAATAATAATAGTGGTTTTTATGATTTTAATTAAATAAAAACTTGTTGAACAATGAAACTTTTTTCAAATATTAATTTTTTCAATGCGGCTTTAAATTTTTTATCATTCATACTCTTTAAATTGTTTGGAATTGAATTATACAACTTAGTGATGGTGTAGGAAAATGATCTTTGATAGAGAGCAGATCTGTGTGGTGGTGGGGTTAACAGAGATCGATTTCTTGTGTTCAGATCATGAACACTGCCTCTCGTCACAATTTTATCAAAAAGATATCGGGGAATTTTACTATTCATAAGTTTATTATAAAAGCAGCATGTGTGCAAAACTCGTCTCTGACTCATTGTGAGCCATTTCAATTCGTCAATTTTCTCCCTAACGGAGTCATATCTTTTGACTCCAAAAATAAAACGAACACACGAATTTTGCACACGCTGAATTCGTGCCTGATCTTGCTTTGTGAGACAGGGATGATAAACTATATCCGCGAAGTTAAAGTGACTTAGGACCAACGCATTACATAACATCGCCTTAGTTTTGTCATCTATTAAGGTAGAAGAGCCATATAATAATTTTAGATTGCAATATGCTTTTTTTATATTCTTAGTAATGTGCTCGCTAAACCTTAGGTTGTAATCCAGGTAAAGTCCAAGGTTTCTAGCAGAATCAACAAATTGAAGTTCAATCGAGTCCATTTCAATCTTAAAGTTTTCTAGACATTGTATCCTTTGAACTTTACTTCCGAATAAAATAACCTTGGACTTATCTGGATTAATTGACAAGCAATGATGCTCTGAGATCTCGAGCAATTTTAGACGCTGTTAATTATGATGCGTGCGGCCGCAGTTTTCGAAATTGAAGGAAAAGTAAATCTGTGCATCATCTGCATAATAGTGGGATTCACAATTACTCAAAAAGGAGGAAAATTTGAAGGTGTATAAAGTAAACAATAATGGTCCCAATATTGAGCCTTGCTATTAATAGCTAAGAGTTATGAAGTCTTTTCGCCCATTTTGACTAGTTGGTGACGATTGCTTAAATAATTTCCAATCATGTCCGTGGCACTGTTAGTAAATGGATAGGCAGGCCTCATGGCAACATCCTATCAGGTCATGCATGCTTTCGCGAGTATCTGTACGTCAGAAGGATGGCAGAGGATGATGAATGCCTGTACTGCGGGGAGAGGGATAATGCGGAGCATACGATCTTCCATTGGTGGGCACCAGTGAGAACTAGATGCAACGAGGAATTAAATAGAACCCTAACCGTTGAAAACTGATACTACAAATGTTGGAAGGGGAAGAGAAGTGGAACATAATAAAGGGGATGTTCTACAATATACTCCACGTAAAAGAAACTGAAGAGCGTGAGCTCAGGAACTTGATCCCCTAATCAAGGCAAATTGTATTCAAGTAGCCTAACAAGGAGGATACACAGGATGAATAATAGGACAACCCCGTCCTGAAGTGATGCGAAAGCGGTTCCAGGATTGGTGGTGTAGAGTCAAGAGTAGGAGGGGTTTTAGTGGGTGGAAATCCCACACTGCCTCATCGTACACCATCAGGTGAGGTGTCTTTAAAATATTTCCCCACCTCGCAAAAAAAAGTATTGACCGCATAACTCAAAGGAAACCGCAAAACCCCACAACTCCTTAACCCCTCAACCTCATAACCCTTGGAATCCGATGAAAACAGTGGGGAGTCTTTATTGGGGGGTTAATGATACTGTGACTTCGGATCTTTGTGCTATACATCCCCATTACCCTGACGATTTAATGAAAAAATAGTAGGCTTTCGATTGGGGAATCAAATAGATTGTGCCCTTGTTACCAAGTAAACCTATTCCAGCAGCAAATCCTTTTACTACATAACCAGTAATCCCATAAACTCATAACTGCATAACTCTGGGAATATAATAGAAGAATGTGAAGAATCTCAACAGGGGAATTCATGAGATTGTGTTCTCGGAATCTCGAAATTAAGTAGCCCGTGACCTCAAATCTTAAGCAGCAAAACTTTTAGCCGTATAACTTCGTGATTCTGGGGATTCAATAAAAGCAAATTAAGGAATCTTAATTGAAGATTCAGTGAGATTGTAACTTGGCAGTGGAATATCTTTTCAAGTGATTTCTGTTTAGGTGACTTCATTTGACTTCTTGTTTTTGCGAATTATTTTATCTTCGAACGACTTATGTAACGGATTTCTTTTACGCTTCTTTAGATGTACATGTGGGAACATGTGATGACATGTTCCCTCTTCAGTATCCAACAAAAGTTTGCCATCATATGCTCATCCCACCTTCCTTGATATCATAAGATAAAAGAGTTCGCAAAAGCAAAAGATCAAATGAAGTCACCTAAACAGAAATCACCTGAAAAGATAATCTACTTCCAAGTTACATTCTCATTGAATCCTCAATTAAGATTGCCTAATTTTCTTATATTGAATACCCAGAATCACGGGGTTATATGGTTAAAAGTTTTGCTGTTCAAGAGCTAAGAGGTCACGGGCTACTTTATTTCAAGATTCCGAGAATACAATCTCATGAATTCCCTTATTCAGATTCTTCACACTTACGGGGTTACTCAGTTATGTAGTAGAAGCGTTTGCTGCTGCAGCGCTATAAGCTTACTTGGTAATAAGCTAACAAGATTCTGAGGGCACAATCAAATTGATTTCCCAGTCGAGTGCCTTCTATTTTTTTCATTGAATCCTCACGGTTTACAAGGATAGAGGGATTTCCGTTGAAGAGCTATGGCACTATAGGGCGCTTTATTCCAAGATTCTAATACCGCCATGAGACGTATTCCCATACTTAGAATCTCCATTTGG
Organism: Rutpela maculata; assembly: GCA_936432065.2. NCBI lineage: Eukaryota > Metazoa > Arthropoda > Insecta > Coleoptera > Cerambycidae > Rutpela > Rutpela maculata. The sequence goes on from OW386285.2 coordinate 110,662,525, forward strand.
ATCTTCAGATTAAGGGTTACGGGTTTATGGGATGCTGAGGTTATGGGATCATAGAATCTCCATTTGGATCTTCAGATAAGGGTTACGGGTTTATGGGATGCTGAGGTTATGGGATCATGAGGTTGTGGATATATGATGCTCAAGCACGAGGATTCGAGGTCCAAATCTCATTAACTCTCCAATCAAGATTCCTCACTATTTTCATCGGATTCCCAGGGTTTTGGGGTTGAGGGGTTATAGAGTTAAGGGTCTTAAGGTTTGTTTGAGTTATAAGTCCGATTTAAATGAGGCTGGGTAAGCAATATTACGATCCAGTTTTTTTGGTATTAAAAAGAAAACATGACGTGCTGGAGAAAAACTAAGGTCAGAGTTTGGGCGCTAATTGTAGTAGGTAGTTCCTTGTTCTAATGTTTTACGAATCGAATCACTGCATTAATGCTCAAGTTGCTGACGCAAGAGTAAGTCAAAGTTCAGGAAAAACTTGTATGAAGCATGCTTTTCCAGCGAGATGAAGGGACTTTTTCTACATTTCATCAAGGCCTCAAAGAAATTCACTTTCTTTGCACTTAACTAATAGAGTACGAAATAGGACAATAAAATCACCTAATTTTGAAGAAGGCATCGGGAAGAATCACGGGAGTTTCACAAAAATATGGAGTGAATTAGAACTTCTGGTATGACACTACCTTTGAAATAGTTCCCATATACACCAAAACAATTAACGCTATACTCGAATGAATACTATCACTCGACGCAAGATTTGGAGTTAGGAATGGTATACCAGTGTAGTGTTCAAGCGTCGTTGTGGAAATGACTGCATTAGTAGCACAAGGATAGTTTCAGAAAAATATTAGAAGTCGGTAAGTACACATTTTGGAAAGTGCTAAACGGGCAACTTCTACGTTCGTGTCAATTCGACTTGCACAATCTTTGTTATTCTGACAAATCAGACAAAAGAATCATGCATGGAGAAAACTTCAATTCGTATTGTTGACAGTAGCCCATAATAACTACAGTAACTGATTTCACATATCGATGAATTTGTTTGTACCCTCACGGGGTTCATTTGTCCAATTGGGGATATTTTTGTGACATGATTAAAGTTTTGTACGTGGTCTTTAATTCTTCTTCTTCTTTTAACGGGGCAATGAAAGGTCGCTACAAACTCAAAGATTTATCTCATTCAGACCGGACTCTAAGCCGAAAGCCAATATTCTTCCTATGGGGCATTCCTTATTTCCTCTAGCACCTCCTCGAGTAAAATGGATGCGCAGTCGGTTACTTCAAGTAGTATGAATGCGCAGTAAGTTTCCTTGAGAACTATGGATACGCAGTGGCTTTCCTCCGAGTAAATTGGATGCACAGATTAGCTCGAATAGTATGGATGCGTAGTAGGTTTCCGCGAAGAAAACGCTTGGAGCAGAAACTTTACTTCAATCGCGTAGTCCACGGCACACAATGATTTTCCTTCCACATCTAGTGGAAGTATAGTAACGACAAAAAAATTTTTGAAAATTTTGACTGTTCAAATCGGCTTAGAATATCATGGAATATCATGGAATATCATATCGTCGAGATATTAAGTTTGAGCGAAAAAAAAATTGTCTGTAACTTTTTTTGTGCGCACGATTACTCTGGAACCGTTTAAGATATTGTTTTGAAATTTGGTACACGTATGTATCTTAACGTGTTCTGGAACTAGGTTATATTTTTATCTTATTCCGTTGAGGGGTTGGGGGTAAATTGGTAAAGTCCTTTAAATTGGTATTTAGTGCATGCAAGAGAAGATAAAGTCTTAATAATTTTTTTGACATTAGCCACCCCATTACCACCCCCACCCCATTATTAAAGAGGGTGAAAAAAATGTGATTTAATATGTAGGCAAGAACCAAAAACCTCAAAATATTTTCTTACTTAATCCACCCCCATTACCACTCCCCCCTATCACCACCTCCACCCCACTACCGACGTGGGATATCGTTTTATGGGCTTTTGGGACAGACGATTTCAAATATTGTATTATCAAAACTCTATAAACAATTATTTCTACATTCAAAATTTTTTCGTTGTGAGAGGCTTGGATGGAAAATCTAGATGTGGAAGTAGTGATTCCTTGGGCAGCGGTTTTTTATATGGCGTAGTTATAACTTTTCTAATCTCGGACAGATTAATTTCAACATTCAAATGTGTCTAAAGATTCACTATATATTTACCATTAAAATTTCAAAATATTCGGATATCGGATGAACAAGATATGAGAGTGGCTCCATGAAAAGTCGGGCTCACTGTATATCTTTTGAGCTGAAATTTTTATTGCTTATTTTCTAATATGTGAGAACTTTAGTGAATATATAAAGTAAATTTTATTCGTTAATGTGCCTATAATTACGCCGGTATACTCGCGCTCGTTCGTCAAAACCGTGACTGTTACGACAAGATTATTTACCCGACTCCCTTTACCAAGGCTTCGAAATTCTAGGTGAACGTGCGGAGACGATATCCATACATTCTACTTAGGTACTCAGATAAAGTCAAACGCGTCTGGCGAAACATCAAAAAATGTCAATTTTTGTACGCTCCTGCTGGATCTAATTTTCAATTTCGAGTATGGAGTTTACGATGAGGTTCAAACGCCATTCTTGCTCTTTGGATATCAATATCGTACGGCCTTACCACTCAGTATTAATGAAGATCTGATCGTTTAAAAATTATGTGTTTTGATTTCAAATTGAGGATTTTCATGCGGAAATCCACGGTTCAAATCCTAAAATTATATATATTTTTAATTCCTAAAATGATATAAAAAATTAATTTTCATCACCGTTGTAAAGCACGTTCAAAACGCTACAATTTAAAAAAGAAAAAGCCTTAGTGTGACCAAATGGCAGTTTTTTATAAAGCTTGAAAACTTTTTTGGAAATCTCGTTGTTCACGGAAAATAATAAACATTTTTATTTCTAATTTTCCATAATAGTTTAAACCTAATAGACCTATAATTTCAACATTTTCATTTAAAAAAAGGTGAATTATTACTTCCACATCCAGTGGAAGTATAGTAACGAAAAAAAAATTAAAAAAACCTTTATTGTTCAAATAGGCTTAGAATGTCGCGAAACGTCAAGATTTTAAGTTTGAGCAAAAAAAAATTCTGTGTGTCTGTCTGACGGTCTATATGTCGGTCTGTCTGTAACTTTTTGTGCGCACGATTACTCTGGAACCGTTTAAGATATTGACTTGAAATTTGGTACACGTATGTATTTTAACCAGATCTGGAACTAGATTATAGTTTGATCTTATTGCGTTGAAGGGTTGGGGGATTAATTGTGGTAAATGGGGGCAAATAGGTAAATCCATCAATAAAAGTCCGTAAAATTGGTATTTAGTATATATATAAAAGAAGTTAAGGCCTCAAAATTTTTTTTGCAATTAGTAATGGGGGTGACCATTACTACTCCCACCCCATTATTAAAGGGGGTGAAAAAATAAAATTGTAATTTAGCGTGTATACAAGAACCTAAGGCCTCAAAAAGTTTTTTTCACTTCATTCACCCACACCACCACTACTACCGATGTGGCATATCATTTTATGGGTTTTTGGGGTACACGATTTCCAATATTACATTATTAAAGTTCCATAAATAGGTATTTCCGCATATAGGAGTGCAAATATAGTACTTTCGTTGTAAGAGACTGATAGGAAGTCTGGATGTGAAAGTAGTGATTCCTTAGGCAGCAGTTTTTTTTTAGTAATTTGGGTTTATGTATAATTAGAAATTGTTTTAATTTTCTTTTTTTTGCAAAAAGAAAAAACAGGATGGCACATAGGATTTGGATCTACGCAGTTTTATTTATAAATTATTTACAAACATTAGGATTTTCTGTTTGAGCTGATCCGACGAACAGAACCCGATAAATTAAAAATAAACTGGACAAAAAATCATTTTTCAAAATTAAAAATGAAATTTTCAAGAAATGTTCACCTCCCTGATTGGACAAAACTTTACTGTAACTTCCTGAAAACATACAAATTGCATTTCAGGAAAAAATGTCCCCTCCCCACAAGCAATTATTGAAATCGTATTTTTAATGCTTAGTTTTATTCGACCGTAGATAATAAATTAAATCAAGTAATTTGACACTGAGCAAGGAGACAACGAACCGCTTTATTTTCTTAAACCTTTCACACTCTAAATCTTATGTTTTATTGCATTGCTAACGTGATAATGCAGTTGTTGACAACACTTAACAACACTGTTACTGGCACTGGTATTTATTATCCTATAAATTACCCTAATAAACATTGTTAATACTTTTTTAACCCCGTCGCAAACAAATTATTACTTCAGCCATCATTTTAAGGAATTTAACAACTCGTCTTGAAATTTGAAAATTCTTAGCTTAATAATGATTCACAAAAGTTTTATAAAATATACCATTACATACTTACCAAGCCGACTTTAAACACACGTTGGGTTAAGCTCTGAAGAAACTCTCGTTTGTTAGGATCTTTCCTGTCTGATGGTTTGAAGCCTCTAGAAGATTCTATTACTTCAGTTTTACTTTGAGATTTTTGCAGGCCAAAATTTCCTGGAGGCCAGTAAGTGGAAGGTGTTGATGGTGCCGAAGAAGGCACGAATTTCGAACTTGAACTTTTACTTAAACTGTAGGATTTCTTGGTAACAGAATAAGAAGAACTTTCTGTTTTTGAGTCTACGATTTTATTTATTAACCTCATGGTTCTTTAAATACAACAGCAACAAGACAACTAAGTAATTGTAAGATTGTAATTAATTTTATTAGCAAAGGAATTTATGGGTAATGAAAATTAAATGCTCAGAATAAGTTCTTGTATAATAAAATTTTTACCATAAATTTGTTATCACATATTTTTATATTTATCTAACTTAAATACTGAATTACAAGGAAATATTATACCCATTTATATTGAAATAAAAGCCAATTGATTTTCTACTATGATATACAGTAGTGCCAGATAAAATTATTCGATTTACTTAAATTCAAACACAAATTAGGTAGGTACATCTTTTCAATATTGAATTGTATGTTCAAGTAATTTTTATAAACGTCAGAACATTGTATACTAAAATCGAACACTATACAGGTTTTAGCAACTGGAGAATTGTATTCATCTCTAAATCATATCTCTAAATGATGCCAACTTGGTTGATCAAACTCACGTTGAGTAATAGCAGAGACTATACCAGTATTTGAGTGACGTGTTCAACGTTTTGGTTTTTGCGCTCGGTTTCTGTCAATATCAAATTAAATATAATTAAATCAATACACAAAATTTTTGTTACATCAGTAATAAATTTAAGGTTAACTACTATCAATAATTAAAAAAAAAATACGTCTGAGATAACTATTTTATTACTCTATTGCCTATTTAAAATTTAAATCAATTTAATTATTTTTTTTTTACCGACGCGCGACGGTCGAAAGAAACTCATCATAAGACTCTACACTCCAAAATAGTATATTAAGTATTAAGGTCAGTAAGTATTCCTTACTGGTTGAGTATATGTAGATCCGAAACCAGTAAAACACTTAATGGCCGCAGTGCTTATGACGTTTTTTGCACGCTCAAATATTAAATAAAGGACAACGCATGTTTTATAGGCAAATTGGAGGCCTGTCAAATTTGATAAATTTTTGATATGTTGTAGTTCAACTTATTCTGGACAATAAGTTCCTTTGGCAAAATTCCAAATTATGGACAGTTTCTCCAATAGATGGCGCCAAAAAGTGGACCTACTGGACCTACCTCTCGATCTGTATTAACGATTTCTCAAAACATATTGCAGACATTGAAATGATAACTGCTGGAAATTAATAACCAGACTATTTATCATTATTTGGTCTTAGAATGATGTACCTAAACTTCCGGTTTTGCCGGAAGTGACGTCAAATCACGTTTTTCGAATGCACAACACCCGTTTACTTCAGTTTAATACATCACATATACACGGTGCGCCACTTAATACTCCCCAGACTGGTAACTTTTTTATTTTTGAAGCGATGACCATGTCGGGCACATCAAATTGTAGACATTTTTAAAGCCTTTAAACATACATATAGAGTGATTTAAAAAAAAAATTTTTGAAAAAATTGTTAAGAAATTAAACTTAAATACTTTGAATATTTTTTTACCTCACCTCATACATGAACTGTGTTAATGTTTTCTTATAAAGGTTTTAAACTCGGTTTTAAATAGCTTCAATTTATGTTATTAAAAAAAAAAAATTATAAAAACTTTGCAATTTCCTATTTAGTACATTTTAATATACGTTTGTTTTTAAAAATATATATTTCTTTTGTTTCTTGTTGCTGTTTTGTTACGTTGAATATTGTTTGTGATATGTCTTTTACAAATAAAGTACAAAATTATTATTTACATTCTTTTCAAAGTTATTTTAAAAAAAAATCAGTTTGGAATCGGAAAGAGTGTTTTTAATTTATTTCTCTAAAACCAAAAAGAATTTCCAATATGACGTTATAACATAAATTGAAGCTAATTAAAACGTTTATAAGAAAACATTAACGCAGTGAGGTAAAAAAATATTCAAGAAAATTAAGTTTTTTTTCTTAACAATAAAAAAAAATTAAATCACTCTGTACATATGTTTAAATGCCTTAAAAATATCTAAAATTTGATGTGCCCAACATGGTCGTCGCTTAAAACATAAGAAAGTTACAAGCCTGGGGAGTTTTAAGTGGCGCACCCTGTATAAGTAGCTTTGTTAAATTCACTATCTTAGTAAATAAGTAAGTACGTGCATTGATTGATAGAACATTGAAGCTAGCTTAATACCGGGTACATCATAATTTTGGTACAAAACAAAATTGATTTTATTTTTCAAGATATAAAATTGCAGTTGTGTCTAGCCAATGAAAACTAATTATTTGTGAGACCTTTAAGTAGAATGTACAATTTTTGTTTATTTATAATACTTTATTATTTATAATGCTTAATTATTTTCAGCATGAATTGCATAGCTGATTGTATATATTTTTGAAATATTTACTTATCTTAATCATTCACTAATAGAAATCAAACCAAAAAAACTTTATTTCAAATTAATTAAACCTTATTCATGCAGAAAATAAATCCTACGTACGGCATGTTAGGGTTTATAATAAGAATGACTTAACTTTGAAACTTAAAAAGCCATCGGAACGCATATACAGGCAAGTACGTACAACGAGCCGAATTTTAGCATGCGATAGCCGTCTCGATCGAGCCACCACCATTTAAATTCCTTTGTATTGATGCGCATTCAATCTGCTACATATACGTACTTGGCTGCCGTTATCTGTATATGTAATTCCTGTACTATTTGTCACTTGTTTTAATTTTGTGACATGTCTTAATTATACCACTACTTTTCCTTATTATTGATTTGCTTGCTGGTTTTGATTGAACTAATTGATTGTTATATTCAGTGATGGCATTTAGAAATAGAATAATATGTTTTACTTCTGAATTTGCCGGATTACTGCAAGAAACGGTACGTCTCAATGAATTAAAAAAAAATATCGTTTTGTACCAAGATTATGATGTACCCGGTATCAAGCTAACACCAATCAATGCACGCACATAACTTATTTGCTAAAATATGAATTTTAACAAAGCTACTTATATATGTATATATGTGATGCAGTAATTTGAAATAAATGGGTGTTGTGCATTCGAAAAATGTGATTTGACGTAACTTCTGGCAAAACCGGAAGTTCAGGCACATCAATCTAAATATTGTGTAAACGTTGGTTGTGGCATTTTCTTAATTTTTCTCTATTCTTATTGGGATGCTCTGCCACATGTATTCTTCTAAACAATGTCTGAAATCTACAAAATAATCCAATTAACCAGTATTTTACTGGAAAATAACCTCTACGCCTGTGACTTTTACGTCAAAGGATTAGTTAGAGGGTGGTTTTTGACAAATAATGAATAAGAACAAAAATATAAAAATGACGTATTTGCTGACGTTTCGGAAAACGAATCTGTTTCCTTTCTCAAAGCGTATTATAATGTTTGTTGGCTGTGTATATTCTTAAAGCTGTGTGTTTAATATACACAGCCCACAAACATTATAATACGCTTTGAGAAAGGAAACAGATTCGTTTTCCGAAACGTCAGCAAAATACGTCATTTTTATATTTTTGTTCTTATTCATTATTTGTCAAAAACCACCCTCTAACTGATCCTTTGACGTAAAAGTCACAGGTGTAGAGGTTATTTTCCAGTAAAATACTGGTTAATTGGATTATTTTGTAGATTTCAGACAATGTTTAGAAGATTACATGTGGCAGAGCATCCAAGTAAGAATAGAGAAAAAAAACATCAATCTAAGACCAAATAATGGTAAACAATCTGGTTAGTCATTTCCAGCAGTTGTCATTTCAATATCTGCAGTACGTTATGAGAAATCTTTGATAGTTGATACAGTATCGAAGGGTAGGTCCAGTCTTTGGAGCCATCTATCGGAGAAACTGTCCATAATTTGAAATTCTACCAAAGGAACTTATTGTTCAGAATCAGTTGAACTACAGTATATCAAAAATTCATCAAATTTGACCGGCCACCAATTTACCTACAAAACGTGCCTACAAAATTAAAATTAAAAAAAAAATAATATTTTAATAAAATATAAAACAAACAAGACGTACATGAAAAAGTTTTCGCTTTGGTTACTATGAGACCTAATATTCATTTTCAAGTGACATCTGCTGTCATTAGAAACTCGATAAGATAAGATTTTTACCGCAACTTAAGATTCTTGTAAGTTATGATTCAGACGAGAACGTTGTTTTAAACCTGAATTCTATTGCACCAATAATTTTTAATAATTGTTCAAATTGTAATTTTAATTTTGTCTTTAATAAAAATAGGTTTTTAAATCTCTATATTTATTAGTTTACTTACCGCCTCCTGATCGCTAATTTGTAAACGTCAAATATCTTAATCTATTCATTAAAGGTGTCAAATTACCTGAGCATGCAAAAATAACATTACCACATTATGCATGGTACAGGTTTATTCATTATATTTAGGCCACCCTTTATTAACATTATTATTGGAGATAGAAAAAAAGTTTCGGACGAAAGTTGTAGGGCTGTAGCTGAACCCCTTTAATAAGGTAATGGAAGCAGAGTGGCGTGCAGAAATTGAGAGATAAAAGAAACAATAATATATTATTTATTGTGTATTGTTGAATTTTTAAATTATTCTTTTTTTCTGATTTCAAAAATATGACATAATGATACTCCTATCTTTACCGGTTTTCGAGTTATTGAACATTGAAAATTGTATTTAAGCTATTTATTATACGAACGGAAATTACAATTATTATTAAAGTAGTTTATAAAAATGACAAGTATTCTGTTATTGTATGACATTTATTTAATCAAATCAAAATGGGATAAAGTGACGCAGAAAAAGTGCAAATATTCACTTGTTATATAAAAAATAATAATAATTTATTAATTTTCAATGTTCAATAACTAGAAAACGACGAAAAGATAGGACTCTCATATGTCATATTTTTGAAATCAGAAAAAAAAAAGAATAATTCAAAGATTCAACAATACACAAGGGCGTTCCATTAAAAAATAAATTATTGCTTCTAGTACTCCTCAATTTCTGCATGCCACTGTGCTTCCATTAACTCATTAAAGAGGTTCAGTTACAGCCCTAAACTTTCGCCCGAAACTTTTTTTTTCTATCTCCAATAATAACGATAATAAAGGGTGGCCTAAATATAATGAATAACCCTGTACATATCTTGTAGGCACCAATACAGCACACCTATAAACACCCCATAATTTTATAAAACATGGTATTTGCAACATGTAAGCCACGGAAAATGCATATGCACGCTGTTGTATCTTCGTTAAAATTATGTTAAACGTTAATTAATGCGGTGCTTTTAGTATCAGTTAAAGAAAAGGGTCCAAGAAAGCTGCATTTTTTTTCACTTTAAATCCATCGTCGTTGTAAACAACATCTCAAAAGTCCTCGGTGATCCGTTTTACGCATGATTTTTTATGCTGGGTCAAAGGGTTAAACAAATAGTTTTGCGCGATCTCCGCACCTTTTAATTTTACGAATATGAACGTTAATATAAGATGGAAAGAATAGAAAGTTGTCTGCAAAAGAGGTCCCTACTTACTTTGTCATACCAGTTATAGTTTTTGAAAAAATTTGGTGTAAGTTATGACCCAAGCAAACACTTCGATTTTACTACACGCTGATATTGTAAAATTATTATTTTTTATTCACAACGTGTTGACAGACTAGTCCTTTGAGGTAAACCAGAAAAGGCAAAAAGCCCAAAAGTTCAGTGACTGGACAGCAACATATCTTCCCCCTATTTTCGAGGGGGGAACACGATGGTGATAATATTTTCTGACCAACCATTCACCCATTACCCCCAAACCGGAAAGCCGGTGCTAGGCTTACGAGGGCTTGTCGGATTGTTTTTTTTTTTAAATTTGAATAAAATAAGTAAAGATTGATCACAGGTGACCTAACCCACCCTCGGGGGTTGAAGCGACCCCCACCGTCAATAATGAAATGCCACTAAAATAAATAAAACCAGCTGTAAAATGGCTGTTTTAAAGGGCGGGGAACACGATAGTGACAATATTTCCCATTATCTCTAAACCGAGCTTGTCGGATAGGGTTTTTTCTCGTCGATTCGAATAATATAAGTAAACTTCGATCAGACAAGACCCAACCCGAGGGTTCAGTAGTTTTTACACAAAGTGAACTTTTCCTTCAATGGTTTGTAAGAAATTGATTGAGATGGGTCATTGGTATATATAGATATTTTTGTTTTTTCATTGATTATATATATGTAATATTTTCGTTTTTACTAATTCAATGATCATTCATTACATCTGGTTCATTATATGCAATTGTTATTCTATGCTAATAGATCTTTCGACGCTTACAATTATAATCACACTGTTCGTCCGAGCCGACATGGACGTCATAGTTCATCTCGTTGCATTCATGATCATTATCTTCATCGTCATTACCATCATCACTAGAACGAAAATATCTATATACACAAATGGCTCATCTCAATCAATTCCCTACAAACCACTGAAAGAAAAGTTCACCTTGTGTAAAGGCTGCTTGAACCTCCGAGTTGGTTGGGTCTCGTCTGATCGTTAGCTTATTTTATTCGAATTGGCAAGCTCTCGGAATCCTAGCACCAGAAAATCGGAAAAGATGCTGGCTTCCCGGTTTAGGGGTAGTGGGTGAAGGATAGGTCCGGAAGTATTGTCACCATCGTGTTCCCCGTCCTCGAAAACGGAGAGGGTAATGTCTTGCGGCCCAGTCACAGAACTTTTGGTGTCAAGGGACTAGACGTTTTGTAATCCATGAAATATTTTCGTCGGCAGCTTGATATTTGCTGTAAGGCACGTCTGACAGCATCACATCATCTGTTGCTTAGATGCACTGCCTCGTCAGGGATTTTTCTCCATATTCATGGTAATATCAGCCCAACGTTTAGGAGGGCGCCCTCTTCGCCTATTGCCATCGGATTTTTCCTGAACTAACAACTGTTCTATATACACCTCTCTCCAGTTGATGTGGTCAAAAAAATTAGAGGATTCGAGAGAATACGACGCTGGAGCCGCTTTGTGAGATATATCTCTCAGAAAATCGGGGTTGTTGGTATGATGAGATGTCCAGAGATTTCGTAACGGAATCCTACATCTCGAAAGCATCATTGCACCGCACAGTTGGTCAGAGTAGGATAGTAGCTCGCCATAAATCATAATAGGCATAATTTAATTAAATTATTTTATCCCTCTTCTTTTATTCCGTAATGGTCGGTGTATACGGTATTTCAGGTAAAAATTGCTATGCTAGAAAATATTATTTCGGTGATAATGATATTCAAAGTAACAATATCCAGATAGCTGCGTCCACTTGTTTAGTTTCATTTGAAATGTAATTTGAAGCTGTTCTGATCATAAGTGTGGTAAAGGTTGACAGAAACTTTTTTACCGCTATTATTTTGATATAGGTAAGTGTTTTATTTTCCTTTTTACATGAAATAATTTTTCTTGAAATAATGTTTGCTATGACCTTTTTAAAAATATTAATGCGATACATATTACTTTTGGCACAGCGATGTTTACATAGAGCTTTAAAAAACTGCACCCAGTTGCACCGTACAAATAATAGCTTATAAGAAAGCTTGTTCCTTGCAGTGGCGGGGCAATGAATCGTAGGGTCCTTGTGCAGGAAATTGTCCCCCCCCCCCAGGCCACATTTAAAATATGTATTCAATGAAAAAATGTAGTACACGAAAACAAAGAATATGTAGGCCACAATTTAAGAAAGCCCCCCCTCCTGCAGGTTTGGGCCCTTGTACCCTGCACAACAGTGTATACCATAGCGCGGCCACTGGTTCCTTGGAGTGTAATGAAATGTAGATTAGATCAGGAACAAACAGGAACGAAATTACTTTTTTTGAACATTTCTCTCAACTCATGGCTGATAGTGAAAATATTTTTTCAGATATAACAATGTCTGTTATGTGATGAGAACTATTTGCATTTTTGAATGAATTAGAAATGTGCAATGTCAATCGAAATTAGCAAAATATATCCGAAGTAAATTAAAACAATGCTCTGATGAAATGTTTTAAAACTTTACCAAGAAAGTCGAGGTATTTAACAAGTCATTACAAATGTTTTACAAACGATCATCAGGAAAACGTAAAGTATTTTCAAAAAAGTATGCGGAATGATTAAACTCTGTCTTATTAGGTATCTGTGAAGAGATAGTACAGTAACTAGAGGTTTTAACTTTAGAATAATGTCATATTGAACGGATTTCGTTCATTTTTGGCAATATAATTGTAAATCCTTCACAGAAAAGTTTCTATATTGTGCGGGGGCTTGCTAATTTTAGGGGGTGATGCCACCCCCTTTCAGGGGGGGTGGCAAAAAATATATATTTATTGGAGCTGAAATAGAATCAAATTTTAAGAAGAAAAGGTTCTATGCAATTTTTCACATAAATTGATAGTTTTTAAGTTCTAACGACTTCAAAATTGTGATTTTAGCTCTAAAAAAAAGGTATTTCCAAACAGCTTTCGTCAAGTATCTCGAAAAGTATTACTTTATCGAAAAAATGTTACAGACCAATTACAGAAAGTACAAACTGGGAATTAATTATATTTTTTGTTTATTGATGTAGGATTAATAATTTCGGAGATATTTAAGTTTATATTTGGTATCTAAGTGTTAATTACCTTTAAAGTTTAAAATGCATTTTCTAAAGCAAGTGCTTTAAATGAGCAAAAAAAATTGAGCATCTAGGTAATGCTACATCTTAACGAAAAACTGTATTTGAGATCATTTTTCTACATTACTGGCTAATTAGAGTAACAAAATGGCGACCTTTTTATATAAAAAAATATAAATACGCACATTTTTCCGTCATAACTTCTTTATTTCTTATGCTACAGGAACGAGTAAAAATAATTTGAAAGTGCAATTAATTGTCTTTAATTTTATTTCTTAGCATGCGTAACGTAGGTGTCACAATTTCTGAGATATTTAACATTTAAACTACATTTTTTGTCTTATAAACGTTCGGACGCCATTTGTAAGCTTTCATATCTCCGAAACTATTAAATCTATGTAAATAAATAAACAAGCGAAATTCATTATCAGTTTATGAGCTTTATTTTTGGTCTCTACCCATTTTTCAATAAAACTAATATTTATTGAGATATTTGGAAAAGGAAAAAAAAAATTACGTTTTATCGAAGCTACCTTTATAGTGTAAACTGTATTTTTTTCTAAAGCAAGCGCTGCATGCAAACCAAAAAATTTGAGCATCTACGCCATGCTATATATTAATGAGAAACAGTGTTTGAAATTCCTATTTTTTAATTACTGGCTAATTACAGTAACAAAATGGCGACGTTGTTATTAAAAAAATGTGTAGACGCACATTGCTTCGGTCATAACTTCTTTGTTCTTTATGCTACAGAAACAAATAAAAAACCAGTTGAAAGCTTAATTGATAACCTACTATTTTTCTTATTAGCATCCTTGACGTAGGTGTCACAGTTTCTGAGATATTTAACTCACACTCTAAATAATTATCTTATGAACACTTGGAGGCCAAATGTAAACTTAAATATCTCCGAAATTATTAATCCTACATCAATAAACAAAAAATATAATTAATTCCCAGTTTATACTTTCTGTAATTGGTCTGTAACATTTTTTCGATAAAGTAATGCTTTTCGAGATATTTGACGAAAGCCGTTTGGAAATGCCTTTTTTTAAGCTAAAATTTCAATTTTGAAGTCGTTATAACTTAAAAACTATCAATTTATGTGAAAAATTGCATAGGACCTTTTCTTCTTAAAATTTGATTCTACTTCAGCTCCAATAAATATATATTTTTTTTAAGTGCCACCCCCTATAAATTAGCAAGCCCCCGCACAATATAGAAACTTTTCTGTGAAGCATTTACTATTATACTGCCAAAAATGAACGAAATCCGTTCAATATGACAGTATTCCGAAGTTTTGCATATTTTTTACCTCTAGGTACTGTACTAAGACTCCAATGAATGTGTCGAGTACATCTAGAGCAAGCGAGGCAAGAAGTAAAAATTTCCGGAATCTCAGGGAACATCACACTAGAAAAATATCTCAAATAGAAACTAACGAAAATGTATTAAATATATTGTTAGAAACATCAGGTCCTGTAGTTTCTAGCAGAACTGCATTAGGCGCATGTATGAAAAACCATTCCTCTGGAAATCCTTGAACTAATCAAATTACCAGGAATAAATATCAGTGGGACTATATTTTCCAGAGATAGCGAGTAATTACTCGCTTTATGTACTTAAAATTTATTTGAAGTATTATTATTTGTACTATATAATATGAATATTAAATGTGGTAGTTACTAGTTTTCAGATTCAATTTCAATAAAAATTTAATGTACACTTCTGTGCAATGAAATTCAGTATACTTGAAAAATCAAGTAATCCAGTTTTCACTAATATTAAGTGGTGTGAATCAGTCTTTTTGAAATTTAGATTTTTTTTATTATCATATAGGTTGTGAAAAACTGGCATTGATTGGAAAACATCGTAAGTAATGTATTTGAATAATGTTAATCCAGAAGAAAAACATACGTATTTTTGTTTTTTTTTACTTTTTTACATCATCCGATGGAAATGATTTCGATTTATAACAAATTTTCATCGGTAAACACAATATTGTTCCAAAACTCCAACGGGCGATAGACACAATTTAAACAAAACATAATGCTGGCTTTCTTCTGTTAATATAGTCTTCTTGTCACTTGTACAGTTTCTATTTCCGATTTTCCTATCCTTCATCTAGCTGTTGACCTCGATGCTGTCAAAATTTGTCATGAACACGGCGTCTCCTGCTGTTTGAAATGGATTTTTCCTCAAACAACTAAGGAGGGCTTCATCTTGAACGAGATTTGAACTTCTCAATCGGCCTGAACCGTCTTTTTTCTTTACGCTACCTTTCACCTCCCACTTTTCTTCACACTCATAACAGTATTTTTATTCAATTGATACTTTTATTCAACTGCTCTGATAGACCATCTCTCTTCAACTTTAGAGAGAATTAAATTTTTTTCATGTTTAGTTAATTTTGGCATTGCGAAAATATGACACTGACACTGATAAATAAATAAAGAATAATTTAATATAGCGAAAAATGGGTGTGCGGGATTTCATTGCACAGAAGTGTACTTTCTGATTTTGTAGAAAAATTCTATTATTTGGCGTAAAAGTATTGATAATGAAATTTAAGTACACTTAGATGATGTTTTAGTAAATAATAATTTTCCTTCAACCAAAAATTTATTTTTAGCGAGTTACGATCCTATTCTGGCCCACTGTGCGTCGTCTGTATGCCTCCCAAACTTCCATGTCTCATTTGTATTCTTCGTGCAAAGGTATTGTCGTGAGCAAAAAAAATAGGACAAGTATTTTTCTCTATTTGTACACTTGCAATGAATTTTGACAAATAACTGACAATATCACAAAAAGTTAGATGTACACAACTAGATTTTAGCAAAAATACGTTATAAGACTTGTCCCATTCTTTTGCGCACGACAGTACATAGGCACGAAATTGAAAATTAAATTAAAATTAAATTAAATTTAATTAAATTAAAATTAAATTATTGAAATTTAATTTAAAATAAATTTAATTGAGCACGTTTTAAAACTTACAAAGAGATACTATTATTTACAAATAATAAGCGATCCCGAATAGAAATAAACAGCTGCGTATTTTTTCTTTTATTTAGGAGTTTACTATGCTTTGTATACCTGCTCACCATATTCTTGCTGATAAACCATACAGTTATGGTTAGTTTTTCGGCATTTGCAGACATATTTTGCACTATTAGAAAATAAAGTCGCGTTGAAAATGAACAATTGGTTTTGTCATTGTAAGAAATCGCTCGAAAGTGGACACTGTGACCATTGAAGGTAGATTGTGGAGTTTAATCGAGGCTAATATCGAAGAAGGCGATGGAAATGTACATTTGTTTTGAAGTATAACTTAAATTCGAGTGCAGGTGAAGTGGAGAAGAAGAAGAAGAAGAAGAAGAATGAGAAGAAGTAATCGAAGAAGAAGAGAAAAAGAAGAGCTGAAAGAAGGATTAAAATCAGTTCTTGATAACGTATTATTATATTTTGAATATTCATAATTCTGACAAATTGCCACCACTAAATAAAGCAATCATGATTGATTTCATTAATAAATTAGATAAAACATTTTTCAACAGAAATTCCTATTTTATTTTCAATATAGGACCTAATTTATAATATTATCTATAGAATAGAAGTATTTGCTTGAGTCATAACTTTTACATCAAGTTTATTTGAAAACTATTACTCATATGGCAAGACGAGTAAATAATTTTCTAATCGTTCGATCTTGTGATAATGTTTATATTCGTAAATTTAAAACTAACGGATATATTCGCAAGAAACACTTCTTTAACGCTTTCATTCACCGTGAAAAAGCGTGCTCAGAACGATGAAATTAAAGTGCAGCTTCCTTGGACTTTTTTCTTAAACGATATATTCTTTATCTAAAAGCACTATCTAAATATAAATAATTTTTATGATTGTGATCTTTTGAAAAGTTAAGATATTTAACTGTCTAACGATGTAGGTTTATAATATATTAATAATACTTAGTTGTACAGGACATACCACGTCATCGACCTACATAATTCACAGCTTAAACATTAATTATGACAGTAAACATAAGATATAATTATAGGTATATGACAAAGCCTTAAAATAATAATACTGTGTTGTGACGACAGCTAACATAAAAATAGAGCGTCAAAGCAGCCATTAAAATATGACAAAATAAATACAATACATAATACTTAATATCAAAAATATGATACACTCAACTTTGAATAGATTAAGTGAAAATGTCGCAAAATAATATTCCTTTGAGTTAATGACTAAGATAAATATTACATATTTGTAAAGAGATTAGTTAATGAGTTAATAATGACATTAAAAATTGCATCTTTCATGATCAAAGACATCTATAAACACCGAAAATAAGGAAGATATCGTTTGTCAAAACAAATAATTAATGGTAATGATAAACATTTCATCTGCATATGTGAAATAGGTCGACATCTACCCACAAAAATCTTTCCTAAATCTTTATCAGATCCCAGAAGCACAGTTCGTATAAATTTAGGTTGCCCTACATATCTCACTTATTTATAATTTCAAACATTACTCCTTTTAAATTCCTTTGCCAATGTAGAAAATATTTGACTATTATTGAAATCACATAATTTTAGGCACATTTACTTTTCTAGAAAATTAGTAGCACTCACACTTCACAAAAAATATTAAATGGTTTTTTGAGAATTGTGGAAATAATTTAATGTTTGGATCATAACTAACTTTGATAAGACCGACGAATTGTGCGGGAAATCTATAACAAAGTACAAGTCTAGAAATAAGTTGCTAGGGAGTAGAAAACAGATTTGGTTTGTATCTGGACCATATCCAAATATATCACAGGGACTTATCAACGATTAACGTTATTGGAATTACCTGCAATATAAACCAGCGTTACTGTTATCCCTAACGTCCGAATCGATTCGTATGAAGAACTCTTGCTAGATTTTAAAGTAATTTATCAAATTACCACTCAAACGTTGCGCTATTCGTGCTTGCCTAATTTAGTTCTAAAGTCCATAATGTAAAGCTTATATTTAATTTTTTATATTTTAAGTTTTCAGTTGTTTCCTATCGACGTATACACAGACGAATTAATATTGTCAGACAGAAATAAAATAAAACTTTTCCTTTTTCTCTTGATCTATTTTTAACTGGGTACTCTGTTTCACGCTACCATACTGTTTCGTTTACATTTCAGAAATAAAATGTGTTCATAAATAAAAAGATACTAATATATTCATCAATTTTTAATAGGCTATTACGTCAACTATAGTTGGTAAATTATTTGCCCAGGATTTTCTTTGAAAAATTATAGTTTAGTTTGAATTTTAAAATATAAAGAAATTGCGTCAATGGGATCAACTCTTAATAGTGAAATACACCATTAAGTGTTAATACGGCTCCATTAATTTAAAAATATACGAGGAAACTTGTATATTATGTAAAATGTACAAAAAATCATTTTTCTTCAAGCGTATAACAATACTTACATTATATATTGCAACACGTCCTGGAGAAAGAGCCTATTTTTGTACTAATACAAATATTTTTCATTTTTTTCCTAGGAAAAAATGAAACAATGTATACTGCTGCAAAAGTAAGTAGGACAGTGACAGTAGTGGTGTAATATATATGTAATATAAATGTATCTGCTTTTCCCCGCAGATAATTTACTAATTGCTGATCGTATTCAACCATCATTTATCCTTCGTCTCCCAGTTGAAGGCCTTCTTTTAATACTCCTTTCTTCTTATCTCGCTTTTTAACTCTTATAGGAACAGTAATAAGTGCTGCTCTACTTAGTTTTGCACAGTAGTGTACCTATCATGCAACGAATTAATAATCCAAGTAGCTGTCAGTTTTAAATTTCAAATTGAAAAGCAAAAATGTCTCAAGAAATGCAGTTCACACCACCTGAGTTACTTGAAATTGCAAAGTCTTTAGTGGCAATATTAATTCCCGCGAAATCCAAAAAAATTTATGATAATGCGTACGATAAATTTATAAAATGGGCCAAGGACTAGTACATATGTATTCGAAAAATGTGATGATAGCATATTTTACACATTTATCCAAAAAACTGAAAAATTCAACTCTATGGACGCAATAAATAAAGTGGTTAGTACTATGTTATGCTTAATTAATAAATAAAATGGTTAGTATTACCTATATTTTATTTTTTTGCCAAGATTGAACATATTGTCATTTTTGGAAATTAATGTCGTAAATTTTTAGTTAGTTTAGTTAGTTAGTTTAAAAATAGTATATGTCACTCGGAGTAGAAGGCACATTATATGTTTCGCCCAGTTGCTCAGCCTCGGCTTGCGCGTCGGCTTCTGGGCTCAACATGTAATGTTCGCCTTCTCCTCCTAGTAACATAATATACTATTATACTCCCAAGTAACAATTTAAATCCTATGTGGACTTGAATAAGTTTTGTAATAGCTTTATCGTGGATGCAAGTTTGTTAAATGGCTTTATAGCGGTAGTATAGCAGGCCAACAACTCTTTCAGCCTAACTAGTTTTATTAAGAGTTGTAACAATCTCCTGGAGGCTGAGTTTCAATACAATTTAGCATTTGTTCTAAATCGAGTCTATTGGCATTTGTAAAGGTTTTATGGTGGCGGTCAGCACTATCATGATAAAATCATTTGATCTAGTAAACCAATTTACCTCAGACAACGTTTATAAAACCAGTATTCCTAAGAGTTTTAAAGGGGCACCTGAATATACTAATCATAAAACTGCTATAAAGCTGTATTGGCTTGTATAATGCCAAATGTAACATAAGAACCATTTAGTCCGGACAAATTTGTTCATAAAACCGCAAAAGTTGCAGTTTGACAGGTGGATATATTCACTTATTTTAGGTCAATTTTTAATTACTTTTGTGTGAAGTACTTCAAGAAATTAAATATGGAGACGCATTTTTCATTCTATAACATAATACCCATGGAAATATGATTTCAGCTCATCGCTGATAATGTACAAAATTACATTTATCCACTTTGTTAGGTAGTGTTACGTTTTGCGACTATATAGACCTTTTCATCATAAGCGCGCGCATGTGCTGCCCCTATGTTTGTTTGCGGCAACTATGAAATGTTCGGACCCACTTCATTGGTTCGGACACTTGGTTGTCAAGATGGCTGGACCGGTATCATTTTTTCACATTAATTTAGACGAAAGTGTGATTGACGGGACAACATTAGTACACAACATTGTAGAAGAACACACTTGTGCTCAATTAAGGCGCTAGCTCAAGTATTCTGGCCGTAAAATGACTGGAAGCAAGAACAAAGAACTGGTTGCAAGGTTAGAATTCAACTATCAACTTATCAATTTATTTGTACACTTTTAAACTTTTACTAATGTATAAGTTCAAAAGTGTACAAATAAATGTTGGTAAAAAGCGTATCTAATTAGTTATATATAAATTTATGAGAATCTGTGTACTCAACATGGCAAGGACGGGCGCGTTCAAATGCAAGAGTTCAGATAATACCATTTAATAATGGTATTTTTTGAACTCTTACATTTTCTTGATCGAATCATTAACTTTTGGTTGAACCTCTCTGGTGTTTTTGTGTGTTAGGTTGACAACTTAATAAATCGGATTCTCACAAGATCCTCAAGTCTGTTATTCAGGCCATCGATCAGCTCTCAGATCACAGAAACTAGTGGATATTCTATAAAAGTAATTGAGAAGTTGAGACGTAATTAGAGTAATAAGGGGTATTTAAAAATAAGACAAGAGAATCGTAGAAAGGCATACTGGAGAGAGCAGTAATCAATCCACGGTACGTATAAACTGTAACATTTTCTCGTTTATTATAGGATTCCGGTCCTTGGCCATTTCTTAAAATTAACCACTGGTAGTAGAAAAAGTCTACGTTAAGGAGCGACTGTTACCGTTAATAAAATAAATATTGTCACATCCTTCAGACGAGCAGTGATGAGATCTTCTACAGTATCGTCTGCAAATTTCAAGTTGGAAATGTTGATTCCGTCTATAGTTACTTCACCCTGTCAGTCCTTCAGCACACGTCACATTACTTAGTGTAGATGATGGAGAGGATTGGTGACAGAAAAAAGTCCTGCCTGATGCCTTTGCCAGCTTTATATTTGTCGGAATTATGATACAGAATTAATTTGGTGACAATAAGTATCAGGTATGTCGATTATTTCACTTATTAACGTGATAGCCAATGAAAGCCCGTTTTTTGACAACATTGTGCCAATCAAATGTCATTATTAGTGGTAAACTGACCTAGATCGGCTTTTGACAGTACCAACATGGAAAACTTATAGCTCTAATTTTTCGTTTCGACTCGTCGACTAATATTATCGCGGTAATATTTCGACGTTTTGTTTCGTGAAATGTTTTTCGCAAATAAGATCACTAGTGCTTTTAAATTTTATCTATAAATTTCTACTTTAGCTTATTGTTTAATGCTAATTGTTAACGTAACTTGTAAATTGTAGTATTGTATTATATATTATGTAGTAATATAATCATATAAACAGAACATAAACACACCACATAAGTTGACAACTCCCAATTTCAAAGCCAGGTCTGTGGTTAGGGATAAGTTAAACACAGCTTTCAATAGATTATAATAACGTAATTACAAAATAATTATAATAAATAAAATTAAATACAAGTGCCTACCGAGTAGGCAAATCAATTATTTCATGTTTAACACATGTATTTACGTACGGTAATCCACCACAAAGTAACAACACGTTAATAATTCGCAAAATCAAAACTGTGCACTGTTCATTACAATAATTCATAACACTTATTCCAACTCAACTCTCAGAGTAAAAATACCCTCTGCTAAACTAAACAACCGTAATTCAATTTTTAAACTTCTTAAATTAAAAATAAGAATTAAATAAGTAAATGTATATCAATAAACACTTTATATCATAGTTCTTGTATATGACACAGTCTGCCGTCTGATGCCATATATGTAGCATTTATTTTTACTGTTACTAGATGACGGTACCAGGTACCATATTTTATTTCTCTTTAATCAATTTAAGAATGAAATATGCGGGTGGTACATCGGTAAATACAGTAGTACTCTCTGTCTTTAGCCTTAACATGAATAAGAACTGTTTATGGTGAAGACTCTCAGCAGTTTGGGACCAGTCTATGCATTACAATGCTTATGGTTCAAGGTATATTGTTTTTTGATTGTCATTACATTTAAAATATGGCGAATTTCGTGGACGTTTAAGTTTCTCCAGCTGCGATTGTTAAATAATTATACCTACTTTGCTTTTATTAGATGAGTCGGTTTGGAAATACATTTTAACAAGTTAACAAAGTCTTAGAGCACAATCTAATTGATTCCCCATTCGAGAGCCTCCTATTTATTTCACTGAATCCTCATGGTTATGAGCTTAGAGAGCTCTGGTGCCATAGAATGCTTGATTTCAAGATTCTAACGTCACAATGACATGAATTCCCCTACTTAGATTCTTAATTTTTTCCGTTGGATCGTCAGAGTTGAAGGGTTAGGGAGTTATGTGATTATGCGATGCTGAGGTTATGGGATCATGGGGTGTGAATGTATGATACTCAAGTACATCGACCCGATGTCATAATCTCATTAACTCCCCAATCAAGATTCCCCACTGTTTTTACCGGACTCCTAGGATGTATGTTTTTTTTTTAAGTTATGTGGTCAATACTGAAGTGCCACAATGGTATTAGGTTGAAGTTTCAAAGTTGAATCACTTTCGGAGTCTAATTTAAATGAGCAATATTACGATACAATAGATTTCTTTCGATGTTAAAAAAAATCCTGACGTAATGGGGCAAAACAAAGGTCAGAGTCGTGTTCAGCAGCTCAAAATACAAGGGTCAGTACCCCAGCACACACCACTTTTTTTGTGAGCCTGTGTTATAGACCGAGAAAATGAAAATCATTTAGACACGATAAAGACAGGTGATCGCGAGGTCGTCAACCTTATGAACCATACCGGGAACTGTGAATATGAAATTCGGCGAAGAATATAAATTGCGAGAACGGCAAATTACTAGTTCATAAGAGAAATGTCATGAAACGCACAAGAATCAGACCTGCTAATGCTCTAAATGTTTATATTTTTCTTCACATCTCTGTGGCATGGATCGTTAGGTATGCAGACACACGGCGCATTGATGCTTTCGAGATATAGGTCAGTCAGAATAGATGGGAATAGGATCATTTTACGAAATCTCGTTTACCCGCAATTTTTTTTTCTTAAAGCATAGTTTGGGATGTCCACAAACATTTGCCAACAGGGTGGGGCAACATGCTTTAAAATTGAAAAATCGTGCATTTTTTGCCAGTTTTCGCTTTATTTGCAATATAATTCGTAAATGAAACATTGTCTGAAAATATATCGAGAGATAGAAAAGTTGACAAAATCGATTTTGAACATTTTATTGTACTTGACATATTCCCAGAAAATTTTTCGTCTAAGAGCTATAGATGAAAGAACAATGCTACTTTTGTTGTTTTTGATTTTTTTTTAATGTGAATATAATAAATAATATTAATACGAAATATATCATCCGTATAATATAAATTATGTTTAAATGTTCAATTTACAGTTGAAATGAAATATATTTACAGACCTATATATAATTTACATGTTAAACAGAAAAAAATAATAAATCTTTTCAGGTATTGAGGTATTAAAATGATGGGAAAATAAATAAACAAATATACAGTGTGTCCCAGGATAGATGTAACAAGAGGTGTAATGGACCAAAAATTTTGGAATTTTGGAATGGTATTTGGGAATTGAGTCCTGCTTGTTGTAAAACTAAAGTATATCAAAAATGACTTGATTTGGTGTTCTACAGGGTGTTTTATAAGCAAAACCATGTCATTTTTGGTATGCTTTAGTTTTACAACAAGCAGGACTCAATCCCCAAATACCATTCCAAAATTCCAAAATTTTTGGTCCATTACACCTCTTGTTACATCTATCCTGGGGACACACTGTATATTTTCACAAACAAACTATTTATTTCATGCATAGTACAGTGTACATGTGTTTCATGTATAACTTAATAGAATATAATAAGTTTATTTAACAAATTGTTCTACTACAATGTAATGGGCCTTTCCCACTTTTTTTTTATTGAATATTTGAGAAGTTCTCTTTAAAAAAACTCACCAGTATTTTTTCTTTTTTGCGAAATTTGCTTCTTAACTACTAGTCGGGGAGCCCTCCCTAGCTGTACGTGCACCCCCCGCCCGATCCTTGGGGACAATGTTTTTCATAAAGATTGAAGCCTAAGGAACAATTTAAGACATATTCTAAAAAAAAAACTGGCTGTACTTTCAAAATGGCGGCCATATGTTAAAAAAAAACTGTTGCCAATGTGGTTTTTGTCATTTAACACAGAAACTAAACAAGATGGACAAAAACTTTCTTCACAAAAAACAACGTGCATAAAATTTTCTACAACTTTGTACCTATACAATATAGGAGTTACCATTTTCCAGATAAATGAGTCCAAAATTAAGAAAACATGGAAATTCATATATCGGTAAATCATTTAAAAGAAATAACTGTGATAATTATTGTAAGGCGTATAATATAACTTTATATTATTAACATAAAAATAAAATAAAATAAACTGAAAAAAATTAATAATAATAATAATAATATTATAATTTGCAGACATTTATCTCGAAAACGGTAACAATGATATCTGGAAAACTCCTATCCAAATATTGTATAGGAACAAAATTGTAGAAAATTTCATGCACTTTGTTTTTTGTGCAGAAAGTTTTTCTTCATCTTTTTTAGTTTTTGTGTTAAATGACAAAAACAATATTTGCATTTTTTTTTTAAAACGGACGCCATTTTGAAAGTACAGCCAGCTGATTTTTTTTTAGGACATGTCTTAAATTGTTCCTTAGGCTTTAATCTTTATGAAAAACATTGTCCCCAAGGATCGGGGAGGTGCATGGACAGTTAAGGTGGGCTTCCGTAATGTTACGTTTTATACTGAATCTTATATTTTATCTTAAGAGCTGAATCATTTATCTGGGAAATGGTAACTCCAATGCAAATATTGTATAGGAACAAAATTGTAGAAAATTTTATGCACTTTATTTTTTGTACAGAAAGTTTTTCTCCATCTTTTTTAGTTTTTGTGTTAAATGACAAAAACGATATTTGCAAATTTTTTTTTTACCGACGCCATTTTGAAAGTGCAGCCAATTTTTTTTTTTTAGGACATGTCTTAAATTGTTCCTTAGGCTTTAATCTTTATGAAAAACATTGTCCTAAAGGATCGGGGGGGGGGGGGGGGGGTGCACGGGCACTTAGGGTGGGCTCCCGTAGTATACGGAAAAAATTATTATGTTATATGAATTTAAAATTGGCGGCAATATTTCTACACTGATGACACATTGAGAGGAATGACCAATCAGTTTATTCTAGCACCCTTGGTAGAGGCTACATATGACCAGATTGTCTAGGCATTTCTTCGCGAGCTTACCACAACTAACTGTGGTAAGGTGTAAAACTAATATATAATTAAGATGTGGATTGGTTATGTATGTATAGCCATCTCTTTTACACCTTACTATAGTTAGTTGTGGTAAGCTCGCGAAAAAATGCTTGATGTATAAGTGTTTGTCTCTTTCTACCTTCACCGAATTGACAGACATGTCATCAAGCTACACAGTACACACACACACACACACACACTTTTAAATAATTAATAAAAACACAGTTATGAAGTCAAAATACTAGATCTGTTCGATCACAACGTAAATCGTAAATAAGAGAGCATAACCTATCTATTTATTCTATTTCCATCAATGTTGCCAAGTGTCATTGATTTGTTGGGAGCCAACATGTAACTGTCTTTCGTCTGTTAATTATTATCATTTTTATTATAGTAGGTGGTATTATTCAATGAAAATTCATTATTTCCAAAAGCGGAGATTAAAAGTAGGCATCCTTTAATGAAATAATTAAAGCATTTCCTCTAACGCTAAACATTCATATACACTAGGCAACATGGAAATAGTCTCATCGGCAGGTTTCCAGGCGAGATGTACAATTCAGAAACGTCAACAGGTTCGTATAGGACATCTGCATCATGTAACCAACATAACTTTAAATTTTAAGTTTCTCAAGTTTATTCTCACGTTTAATGTTTGTGTACGCATTTTTAGCTTGGAGCCGTACTGGCTCCAAGGGAATATTTAAAAATTCACGTAAATAATTTTTCAATATTGTTGATTAATAAAAATAGACTGCTAACTACAGGTTAGATTTCCAACCTACAAAAAGAGTCCTAGTTTATTAAGACAAGGTATTTAGAACTTCATAAACATTACACTGAACTAGATTTTAGTTGAAAATACGGGAACCAGGCAGACATTTTAATAATAGCTGGGGTAATAATCTTAAATCTTAAGAAATACATATTTTTGAGGTTAGCTGTGACGCCACGTGCAGATGCCCTATGAAGCCAGAAATTGTTTAATTTTGATTGGAGAATCCCTTCATGACGTAATTTGAGCGCGTTTACTTGTTTGAAATATGGAGTAAATAAGACAATATTTTTATTTTTAAAATATCCATTTAAAATTAAAATATTATACGATATGACGTGTATGTACAATATTTATTAGGTGTTAATAAATGATTTATAAAAAAATAATCATCAAGTTCCATTACGTGGGAAAGGCCCATTGTTAAAAACTGAAACATTATGATAAAAGAACCCCACATTAAGTGCTATTTAGAGCACTTGAGCGTGCACTGGGCACACAAAAATATATATAATATGTATTTATTGCACTAAATAGCACTTAATGTGGGGGCTTAGTTCATTTATCGTAATGTTTCAGTTTTTAACAATCACATTGTAGTAGAACAATTTGTTAAATAAACCTATTCTATTCTATTAAGTTATACATGAATTGCATGTACACTGTACTATGCATAAAATAATTAGTCTGTTTGTAAAAATATATATTTGTTTATTTATTTTCCCATCATTTTAATACCTCAATACCTAAAAAGTTTTATTTTTTTTTTTCTGTTTAACGTGTAAATTATATATAGGTCTGTAAATATATTTTATTTCAACGGTAAATTGGACATTTAAACATAATTTACATTATGCCAATGATATATTTCGTATTAATGTTTGTTATATTCACTTAAAAAAAATAAATCAAAAAATAGAAAAGTAGTCTTTCGTCTGTAGCTCTTAAACGAAAAATTTTCTGGAAAAATGTAAAGAATCATAAAATGTTCAAAATTAATTTTCCCAACTTTTCTTTCTCCTGATATATTTTCGAACAATGCTTCATTTACGAGTTATATTGCAAATAAAGCGAAAAATTGCAAAAAATGGACGATTCCGCTGGTCTAATATAGATCTAGATACGTTTGTTACGAATTCCCATGTACAGCCAGCAGCTTGATTTTCCCAAAAGCGACTGTCCAGCGCCATATTCTCCAAAATTCTTCCATTTTTTGTCCACATTAATGGGAGAGAAGGCAATTAGAACTGTTGATATTTCAGGGAAAAACAGAGGTGAAGAGAACGCTCTTCAAAACGTCGAGCTGATCGCACCAAAGAGCCGATGGGAAAGATCTTCAACAGGTATAGTACGTCGGATGGCTGGCTCTAGCGTTCACTAACCCAATACCGAGGTATAACCAAATAAAACCTATTTCATTTTATTCAGTAGGTTTTTTTACATAGGAAATCACATTTGACGACACTCTCCATTGGTCGAGACTGAAGTTACAAGAA
Source organism: Rutpela maculata (assembly GCA_936432065.2). Taxonomy (NCBI): domain Eukaryota; kingdom Metazoa; phylum Arthropoda; class Insecta; order Coleoptera; family Cerambycidae; genus Rutpela; species Rutpela maculata. Next base: position 110,690,614 of record OW386285.2, read on the forward strand.
AAAAACAAAAAAAAATGAAAATAACAAAATTCAAATTCAATCACGAATAACTTTCAAACGAAAAAAGATAAAACTATATATTTTTTTTCAGTTGTATAGTACAAACGATTCTCTTTAATTTGATGTATAATTTATTACAAAAATAATAACTTTAACATTAGAAAATTGACGTTAATTTAGATGGTACACAAATTGTTAATTTTTTGAAAGCTCTAACTCGTTGTAACTCGCTTATGTATTGAGCTATTCGAATGTTTTTTTTACCAAAAACTGCCGAATTTCATAGACTTCATTTTGTTTCAATTAATGCTGGGTCTAGCCCTGTAAATAAAAGCGGTACAGCCTTTTAAACGCAACGAAGTGCACTACGGCGGCGGAGTCGTGAGGCTTCCCCTCTCGTTCCCGGTACATCCCGCGTTTCCCATAAATCGCGCAATCCTTCCATCAGTGGCCGCAACAAACGCTTTAGAATAATTTTCCTTTATTGTAAGATGATAAAATTAACAAATCAAATTGAATAATATTATATTACTTATAATAATCCATTATATATGGTGTCGTACAGCGCGGGTGGTGCGTTAATAAATGGAAAATAATAGGTATCAGACAGAGATTAACTGATTTTCAGATATGTCATTGTTAAACTTATGCCAACTAGTAAAGTTTTTACTTTGCCTCGTATATTGTAATATTTTCCATAAAGTGTCACAGGTATCCACATAATCAAAACAATTATTTGCCATGCTTTCACTAACTCGTAAAGGCTCTGAACGATTAGACAGATTTTTGTACATAACTATATTTTTGTTTTCATGTAAACTGAAAGGGTTAAAATCGATTAAAATTGGACAGATCATCTAAATGTGCTTGTGTAAAGAGGCTGTTCTCTTTTTTAAATAATACTATTCCAAGTGGGATTTTTTCCATCTAGCATGTCTTCGTTTTAATCAAAATTATCGATGCTATGAATGTAATTGTTTTCTTCAGAACTTACTGGAGGAACTCCAGGTAGTATAAAAATGTCGTCACTAATTTTTACTAATACGTGACTAACTAAAGACGTTAAAAATGTCCGTATTTCATCGTAGGAATAACCATAGCCAAAAGAATAAAGCATATCATTAAATTTTTTTTCTTCTGACGACACAATACACATGTAATAATATGTAATGGATTAAAAAATGGCCTAATGTGATTTTTTTTTTCATATCAATTATTAATATAAATTGCATTACTATAGGAATAACGTTTAAATCAAATTTGTCTGTCCTAACATATTTAGTATCCACGACATAAATGTTTATAACAAATCTGAAACTTCTTGTTTACATTTATGTTCATTCAGATTAGTAGTCGCGTTTTTTTTAACCCCTGACCTCAAAAGATAAGTTTGACGCGTACGTTTGTTTGTCTGTCTGTCTGTCTGGCTTCATATCTCTTCAACGGGTGATCCGACTTTGATGTAGTTTTTTTTATTTGAAAGAGTATTTTGTCGAGATGGTTATAGGCCATATTAGATTTTGATGTTTGGTCGCCATCTTGAATTCGCCATGTTGAACTTCTCTAGAAATTGTCCGATTGAAGTAAAATTGAAAATGTGCAGACAATTATGGTAGCCGAACACAATTTAGGCCTCATTTTGATTCGGTCATATGAAACTGGTACGATTAGATACATTGATCGGGGGTTTTTAAAAATTTTCAATTTTACTTGTTATAGGTTTAAAATATCCAGCTGCAGCTTCACTTAAGATATCGGCAGCTTTATCAAGAATTGTCAATTCATTCTCATGAACCAAGTTTTTTTCGCCTGATTCAGTTGTGACTGACAACAAAAATCCTTTTAGCTTTATTATCACTTGAATAAACTGTTGCTGTATTTTCTTTGTGTTCGCAAAACACTTTGTTTGCTTAGATGTTTTTCTAATCTCTTTCTTATATTTCCGCTGCTATAATAATCCAATTTTTCTCCCGTCATTTCTTCAAATATATCATTAAGGCGTGCTTTTAGAAATGTTAAAGTTAAGATTTATTGTTTTGCAAAACAGCAAGATAAAACTCCCTATATAAGATGTTTAACACTACTTTAAATTATTTTTTTCTTTCAGTTGTTTAGTTTGTATACATTTTTTTTTTGCTAATATATTTTGCATAACAAATTTTATAATAATTTCCATCAGCCCAAATAAATCTGAATAAATGTGTAACCTGCCTTGTATTTCTGTATCACAATGCGACACTGCAGCTTTCTAGTTTCCGCACCCGTTCCTGTACAAATTGCTACTTAAAAATGTTCTTAATTTATTCTTAATTTTTCTGGATTTTCCACAAATCAGACAATGACATTTTATTTTAAACTAATTTTTTTCTTCTTTATTATAACTACATGAAGGCTCACTTGCATTTTTTATCGCGTTACAAATATCACAGACAATACATATTACCTCTGCTAATATTATTATTATTACAAAAATATGTCCTACAAGAATAATGAAATCGGTATCAAAGGGTGTGCAAATAAGTGCCACCACTTTTATAAAAATTTTAATGAAACAGCATATTTTGTTTCATTTGCACGATTTATAATAGACTTGATGCCAGTAACAGTTGATTTTTTATCATTAGATTTTTTTCGCTGTTTTCAGCAGTTTCGCAAAACAAACATGTAGTTTTTCTCCACTGATAAAAATGAATCTACCCTATACATAAACTGTAATAGCCTAAATGTAAATAAAATAGTATACACACTTATTAATACTTATCCAGACAATAATGAGGAGAGCAGCCGATACGTTTCTTGATGGGCCGAGAGAGTAGCGGGGGCGAGAGAGGAAGCCTCCCGTCTTCGTCGCCGTAGTGTGCTTCGTTGTGTTTAAAGGGCTGTAACGCTTTTAGTTAAAAAATTAGATCTAGCATTAATCGAGACAAAATGAAGCCTATTAAATTTGGCAGTATTTGGTGAAAGAAAAAATTGAATAGCTCATTATATAAGTGAGTTATGACGAGTTAAGAATTAGAAAAATGCTGCTGATTTGTGTATCCTTTTGAATTTTGCGAGTTTTTTTATGTTATTTTTTTATTATTGCAATAAATTATACTTCAAATTAAAAAGCAAGGTTTACTTGTCAAAACAAAACAACAATTTTATTTTTATCTGCTTTAGTTTTAAAGTTATATTTGATTTCCAAATTTCTTTTTTTTAGTTTTTTTCTTATATCTTCGGCCTCGACCAATGGAGAGTGTCGTCAATTTTGATTGCCTATGTAAAATAACATGCTTTAATAAGTAGTAAAGGTCCCATCTGGTTATACTTCAGTATTGGGTAGGTCAAGAAAGAGAAGACTTTTCGCGTTCTGCCCGACGGGCTAGTAACCGCGACAAAAGGCATGGTGTCCACAGACGTATTATACGCAAGCGGGTGCCAACTATAATAAATAATTCATGGATCGCAAAATGTATGGCAAGGCGATGTGGATAAGAGCTTATACACATTAGGTAAATATTCATAATAATAATTTGTTCCTCTTTGTATAGGAAAATGTTAAAAAAATTAAAATCATAATTTTGTCAGTACAAAAGCTGCCTAATCCTCATTAAACAATAAGATTTATAAAATATTCAGCTGAAAGTTAAGCCACTCACCTGAATTTGTTGGGGCTCGCCATATTTTCTTATTTCTTGCATCACCTAAAAATACATTTTATTTTAGTCAATGTGTATTAGTGGTTGCCTAAATATTGATGTCATATGTAGTGGCATATCTTACATATTCATACACATAGATTTTACATATAATGGAATGATTATACTAGAATTTAAAAATGCCTATCTATTCAAAGATGAAAATTTTATTAAAATATCAATGTTTAATCTTCGTAATTCTCTGACAACACACATCCAGTAGAGGACAAAGAGCTTTAAATGAATTTATTTACAAAAACCTGTCTGTTATATAAAATGAATTTATTTACAAAAACCTGTCTGTTATATTTAAAAGGACTCATTTTTTTTAGTTACATTAGTGAAAAGTTAATTTACAGTCTTCTGAGGAAGCAAAGTGAGTGGTGCAAACATTGTTATCTTCTTGCTCACATGCTCACACAGACAACAAGAGATGTGCATCATCATATTCAAAGATTAATAAAATACATTTTTCTGCTTGTGAGAAAATTACACCTACTTATGCTACTCAATAACTCAAGAGTAACAAAATGCACATGCAAATTTTACATAAAGATATTTATGAAATTGGTTCCATGTTTGTTTATACCATTTTTTTAGTTACAATTTCATATCCGCAAAGAAGTAAATGCATTTTATCATATTATACTCTGAAATAGACGTATACGTATTGCCAGTTATTAGTGCCTAGTATTATTGTGATTTTAAATTGTTAAACATAAAGAGAATACTTTTAATATTAAAGTGCTAACCCTAGTTCTATTGTATGAATCTACACATTTGAGCATACTCTATCAAATTTGAAATGTTCTTTTAGTATACCCTTATTCAAGCATTAATCATTAAACTAACATTCACATAGACCTTAAATCTTATGATCTTGAGAGCCAAGCAATAGAACACCCCTTTCAGTTGCATATTTCTCTCAGTTTAGGATTACAAAACCTCTAGATGCGCATCCGCCATTTCTTTGATTATAACAGCGACAAGTCTTGCTGTAATGCTTGTTGAACAGTAGTACCCTGCAGCGACGTTTTGATGTAGAACGATGAAATCCCAGACAGCCTGATAACGAGTTGTTCAGAGCTTAGTTCTGAGACGACTATTACGTTGCTACCACTCTACCAGTATAGAATAAGGGTGACATAACACGGTTCGACAAAATGTAAAGTTGACAACGGTATCAAACGTAGTAGAGTTTTTCACCATTCCTTTTTAATATCGATAGTGAATATATGACACGATGTGTGCTGAGGGATTAACATTGTGGACTAGCTATTCTGATTCAAGATGTGTAGATGATACCGCCTTAGTTATATCAAATGAAGATGACCTCATACATCTGCTCGATAATCTTCAAACAATACGCGAATACTGTTTAAGAGTAAGTAAGTTAAGACAAAACGAAAATTATGATTGTGGACGGAACAACTAAAGACCATTTTAAAATGTTATTTCTAAGTTTGAGGTAGTCAACGAATGATGTGTTAAGACAAATTTGGAGTGACAGAAATATCAGGAAACGTACAAAGATTAGATTTCTCCTCTTTTTCTTTATGCCATTATTTAGATAGGCAGACGGCGTATTCATCCTTTCGATATTTGAGTCTGGAGACGTTTGTTACGAATATCTTTTACAGCCCAAGAACTCGATTTGCCTGGGTTTTTACGACCGACACTATTAAACAACTTCAATTTCTGCTTCAAAATCGGAATCCATGTAACTTCAGTCAGAAGTGACGGATAGATTGTCAACATCATTTAACAAATATGCAGGTTTAACTCTGTTTAAAGATACAGTATATAGACCGTGGGATAGTGACATATTTTTTTAAACGTTTGGTTCCTATCTGGCCTTTTGGGAGCCTTTTGTGCCTGATTTGTACTAACCATTTTCGTGTTTATCAAACGGTTATCCAGGGCCCCTCAGCGAAAAACAGAAAAGAAAATTTCATGAAAATGAGCAATTTCAAACGTTTTGTTCCTATCTGGCGTCAAGTTAGACTTACGTTTTAAAGAAAAACATCCGACGGAAGCTTATCGCCAGACAAATTCCGTGGGCCGGAAGGCCCGAAATTTCAATCCGAAGTTGTAAGAAAAAATGGTCAAAATCAAACGATTTGGTTCTTATCTGGGAATTGTATATATAGGTAAATAGATTATAATTATCGCGATATAACAAACGCCAGACAAATTCCGAGGGCCCAACAGTGAAAAAATTATTGTTCAAGTTGTCAACTATTCCGCGAAAATCAAACGATTGGTTCTCATGTGAAATGATTTTTTCTGTAAAAATTAACCAAAACGAAAATGTATTGTATCATTCACAGACATTTTTAGTGGGCCAAACATATTTTAAATCTTAAAAGAAGTGCACGAAAAAAAGTCATTTTTTCAAACGATTTATTCCTGTCTGGTATTTGGATTTTAAAAAGATATGGTAATAACTAAACCATATTTCACGTCCCAGACAAAAAGCGTGGGCCAAACATATTTTAAATCTTAAAAGAAGTGCACGAAAAAAAAAAACCATTTTTTCAAACGATTTATTCCTGTCTGGCATTTGGATTTTAAAAAGATATGGTAATAAATAAACCATATTTCAAGTCCCAGACAAAAAGCTTGGGCCCAGCCGTAGATATGTTGAGTGAAAGTATTGAAAAATCAAAAAACAGTCGTGTAAAAATCGATGCATTTTCAAACGATTCACACTCGTCTGGCATTTCATTAGCTTGTCATTGTAAAAGAGTATTATACACATTTAAACAAATGTGTTTCGCGTCACTAGTTAAATACCGCAAGCGCGGATTTATGGGGGTAACGGGGTAACAAGATTCCGCAAACAATTAACTTTCATTTTAAAATTTCATAATTTTTATTATTTTATTTTATATTTTTTAATATATTTAGTTGTGTTTATAATTTTTTTTGGAGATTTTTTCCCCCCCGCTCATCAATTTTAATTTTCGAGAAAAAACATTTCTGTTATTTACAACACGCGGCTATGTTACCCCCCCCCAAGCTCAAGGTCCAGATCCGCCCCTTGAAATACCGTTTTTTTTCTCACTTGAAACTCATTTGGAATTTGATTTTCTTTATCACTGGAATCAATATGACTGTCACTTTCACATTCATAATCCCTCGATCGAATAATATTTACAATAAATAAGTTACATACTAGCAAAAGGACAAATATAAATTATTACATATTAATATATAATTTACAACTCTGCACTACACCATAGAAACTGAGAGTCCTCGTAAGTCCGTACCTGTTTCATTCTCCCTTGGCGTAGGTAGTCAACCACACGAAAGTGATTTCTTCTCTCATTTTAATGCACGCGACATAAGACACGTAAGATGTGATGTGGTAGAAACATATATGGTATGCATTGTTTGCGAGCGACGCTGCTTTTTATACTCCCCGCTCGTCTTGGGGTGATTTTTATTTATCGTTTGCTAATGGGGAACTTGCCCATTTTTTTTGTATTTCATTAAAGTGTGTGTTTATGTATAAAAAACACGCCACATCGAATATCCGCTCTTAAATCGCAGTACTTACTTTACAATAAATAATTAAAGTTGAAATCCTCGCTACTCCTCACGAAAAGCACCGTGACGTCAGATCGAGAAACTAGTCTCGCGTGGGGACCCACAGATGGTGTACTTTAGCCGAGCGGTACGTCTTCACCCTAATTAATAGACTGGGCAGCGGTTGGCTTTGAGACGTCCGCATATTTGGTCTTTTGCTCTTTATGATAGAGAAAAAATAAAAAAAGTGTCGGAAAGCTCAATCAAGTCTCTTTACATAAGCTATCTACAAATTTTTCGACAAAAACAATAATTATCAAGATATTCGAGGAAATGTAGGAAATTACACGTTTTCCTATAATGTATGTAAATCTAAAAAAAAAATATTTGTTCTCAGAAACCTTTGTTTCGAAGGACCGAGATTAACGGAACGTCAAAGTAGTACATGATATTAAGTGAACATCATATATGAGATCGATTTCAATTAATTACCGATTAATTACGGTGACAAAATGGAGAAATTTTACCGAAAAAAAAATCCCAAATCCCGCCCCCCCTCTAATTCCTTCATTTTTGTCGGAATTCAAAAAATAGGTTTTAGCAAATTTTATTCTATTTAAATTAGCTAGAGTAGTCTTTTGGCGTAGGAGCCAGGATTAAAAAGTTGCCAACTGTTGAACCTCAAAATTTGCGATATATCTACAGCTGCGCCCCAGATTTTTGTCTGGCACTTGAAATATGGTTTGTTTATTAACATATCTTTTTAAAAAAACAAATCCCAGATGAGTATAAATCGTTTAAAAATGCATCGATTTTTACACCACTGTTTTTTGATTTTTCGATACCTTCGCTCAACATATCTACGTCTGGGCCCAAGCTTTTTATCTGGGACTAGAAATATGGCTTATTTATTAACATATCTTTTTAAAATCCAAATGCCAGACAGGAATAAATCGTTTGAAAAATGGCATTTTTTTCGCGCTTTTCTTTTTGTCTGGCTATCCAGGGGACCCAGCCAATTCGTCTGGGAATCTTAAATTGAAATTACTTATTGCCTAATATTAACAAAAAAACAAATGCCAGACGAATGTAAATCGTTTGATTTTCGCGGAATAGTTGACAACTTGAACAATAATTTTTTCACTGTTGGGCCCTCGGAATTTGTCTGGCGTTTGTTATATCGCGATAATTATAATCTATTTACCTATATATACAATTTCCAGATAAGAACCAAATCGTTTGATTTTGACCATTTTTTCTTACAACTTCGGATTGCAATTTCGGGCCTTCCGGCCCACGGAATTTGTCTGGCGATAAGCTTCCGTCGGATGTTTTTCTTTAAAACGTAAGTCTAACTTGACGCCAGATAGGAACAAAACGTTAGAAATTGCTCATTTTCATGAAATTTTCTTTTTTGTTTTCCGCTGAGGGTCCCTGGATAACCGTTTGATAAACACGAAAATGGTTAGTACAAATCAGGCACAAAAGGCTACCAAAAGGCCAGATAGGAACCAAACGATTAAAAAAATCTGTCACTATCCCACGGTCTAATAATCCTTTCCACGTTTAAGGACCGTTATAACTTTGTCTGTTCTAGAAAGAACTTTAAAAGGCGTTAAATTATGGAAAATATCAACAACTGCGCGTCGTAAAGAGTTTGGTACTGTCGTGAGCAAAATTAAGTCTTATAACGTATTTTTGACAAAATCTAGTTGTATACATCTAACTTTAATTTTTGTGACATTGTCAGTTAGTTGTAGTACATATGAGCGACATTTAGAAGAAGAAACACTGCACCAAATTTTATGATCTGAATTAGCAATATTGACTTTTTGTAAACAGTATTTGACTTTAGAATTGACATTTGATTGATTGGTTAATAAAGAGGAAAGTTCACAATCGGTGAATTGAGCGTCTTTCAATAATTGTAGATTGAAATTGGTTGAGCTTATTTGAGAAATTGAATTAGGTGACAAATCATGCTGTTCGTGCAATGAAAGATCATTTAAACGCGACAAAGTATCAGCAATGATGTTTTCTCTACCGTGAACATGACGTATGTCATTAGTAAATTGTGCAATATATTCCAAGTGTCGTATTTGACGAGGAGTTTTTTCAGCATTAGTAAAAAGAGCTTTTGTTAATGGTTTGTGATCTGTGAAACAGATAAAAGAACGACCTTCTAATATATGTTTAAAATGTTTGATCGAAGTGTATAAAGATAGCAATTCTTTGTCAAAAGTTGAGTATGACTTTTGCGAATCATTTAATTTGCGAGAGAAAAATGCTTTGGTCTAAAACTGCACCCATGGATACATTTGAGCAATCTACAGATAATGTAAGCGTTACATCTTTGTTGTAGCTGGGATGAGATAAGATTGTTGCATTTGCTAAAGCGTGTTTAGCTTTTAAAAAACTATCAGTACAATTAGTTGGCCAGGAGTCTATAACTTTAATTTTATCACGGGCTAACTCAGTACTGTAGGAATGTAAAGGGATTAAAATGTTGGCAAAGTTAGGAACAAAACGATGATAATAATTATTAGTCATTCCTATAAATCGTTGTAGTTGCTTGAGAGTTGTAGGTTTTGGAAAATTATTAATAACGTTAATGCGGTCATCGGTAGGTGAAATACCGTTAGCGGTAACATGGTGTCCAAGGAAATCTAGAGAACTTTTACCAAAAACACATTTTGACCGTTTAATATTAATTCCGTAAGTGTCAAGGCATTCAAAAACTTGACGTAAATGCAATAAATGTTCATAAAAGTCTTTACTTGAGATCAAAATATCGTCTAAATATATAAAAATGAAAGGTAAACCAATAAGAACTTCATTCATGAAACGTTGGAATTAGTCCAGTCGAATTAGACATCATAAAGAATTTTGCGTACTGCGGACTTTTTTTTGTGGAAGTTGTTTAAGGGGGCATAATAAGCAAGCACAGAAAACTACACCCTGCTACACCATGTGCGTCCCCTATTTTTAGGGGTTGAAACTTTGAAATTTTACTTATGTGTCCATATCTGTTTCCCTATTGCCCGTAGGACTGTTTACCAAGTTACACTTTTTGAAGATTCATCCCTCCTCTACATAATAGATATATTACACATTTGCCGTAGGACAAACGGTTTTGGCTGTACGAGGCCGGAAAGGTCGCGTTGTCCGAATTTGGGGGTCTTCTGTACAGGACAAACGGCTATTATTTCCAATCTACAATACTACACATACTAATGCCCTTAAGGGCTCCTTAAGGAGGGATGATGATTTGTGAAAAAACTTTCATTGAATACCCCGCGGTTTTCATGATACGGGATGTTGAAATTTTGAAAACCCCCTTTTTAAAAAAAAAGTGAACCTACTCTTTTTCGCTCATTTTTCTTTCATGCATGTACGACTCTAATATAAGAACAATTACGTTGGTTTCATTTTAATACAATCGTTGGTTTAGGAGCTAGACAGCAAAATATGCCAAAAATGGCTATTTTGATATTGTTGCATTAAAAAAAACCAAAACCAGTATAATTCTGGCAAATGTTTTTGTTTATCCTAAAAGTCCAATTCATTGCGCATAGAAAATGTGTTTTTGTATTTAAATAGGATCAACACTTATTGTGTAATAACGATTTATGTCATGTGTTCTCCAGTCTCCTTTTTCACATTTTTTTTTGCGGCCTTATGGTTCATAGTAGGGCAGAAAGCATTATACACGTGAACAGGGCACATAATAGGGTGTTAAAATGGGTATCTTGTTAAAATGCGATAGGACGTACTGTTTTCGAGTAAAACGCACTTGTTTGGTTATGTTTGCTTTGAGTTTTTATTGTGTTCTGAATTGTAATCTGATAAATAAATTCTACATTTTGGTGTTTTCTTTCTTAGGAGTTTGTTTTTTTAAATCATTTTCCGATGAAATGGACATATAATAGCTGTTTCTCGAAGAAGGTAAAATTACTGTGGATTTTGTTATAGACACAAAATAAGTTGCAATGACAATTCGAGACAAGCGTGAACCTTCAAATAGGAGAGTGAGACCCCCCTATTCCGTCCCTTCATTTTTTCATTAGCAATGTCCCTCATAAACAGAAGCAAGAAGCGACACATAGTTTTATTTTTTCGTAGTCAGCGGTGAGTATTTACTAGTCAGTCGATGAAAAGTGTGATCTGAAAGAATTTTTTGCAAACAAGTGCGTTTTACTCGAAAATGGTACGTCCTATCGCATTTTAACAACAGATCCATTTTAACACCCTAATATGTGCCCTGTTCAGGTATACATTGCTTTCTGCCCTACTGTGAACGATAAGGCCGCAAAAAAGAATGTGAGAAAGGAGACTGGAGAACACATAACATAAATCGTTGTTACACAATAAGTGTTGATCCTACTTAAATACAAAAACACATTTTCTATGCGCAATGAATTGAACTTTTAGGATGAACAAAAACACTTACCAGAATTATACTGGTTTTGGTTTTTTTTAATGCAACAATACCAAAATAGCCATTTTTGGCATATTTTGCTGTCTAGCTCCTAAACCAACGAATGTATTAAAATAAAACCAACGTAAATTTTCTTATATTAGGGTCCTACATACATGAAAAAAAAATGAGCGAAAAAAAGTAGGTTCACTTTTTTTTTTTTAGAAAAGGGGTTTTCAAAATTTCAACATTCCTTATCATAGAAACCGCGCGGTATTCGATGAAAGTTTTTTCACAAATCATCATCCCTCCTTAAGGGCATTAGTATGTGTAGTATTGTAGATTGTAAATAATAGCCGTTTGTCCTGTACAGAAGACCCCCAAATTCGGACAGCGCGACCTTTCCGGCCTCGTACAGCCAAAACCGTTTGTCCTACGGCAAATGTGTAATATATGTGTAATATATATATATATATATATATATATATATATATATATATATATATATATATATATATATATATATATATATATATATATATATATATATATATATATATACATAATGTAGAGGAGGGATGAATCTTCAAAAAGTGTAACTTGGTAAAGAGCCCTAAGAGCCCTAAAGAGCCCCTAGGGCAATAGGGAAAAAGATATGGGCACATAAGTAAAATTTCAAAGTCTCAACCCCTAAAAATAAGGTGTAGCTGGGTGTAGTTTTCTGTGCTTGCTTATTATGCCCTCTTAAACAACTTCCACAAAAAAAAGTCCGCAGTACGCAAAATTTTTTATTATGTCTAATTCGACTGGAGTAAATGTTTGTGCAGCATTACGTAATCCGAATGGCATTCTTAAAAAATGGAATAAACCAAAAGGAGTGGTAATTGCTGTTTTGTAATCGTCTGTGTCTGCGACGGGTATCTGATGGTTAGCACGAACTAGATCGATTTTTGAAAAAATAGTGCAACCGAATAATTGTGAATTAAAATCGTGAATTGACTTTTGAAAACTCGTAAAAGTCAAGTGTATTTATCTGACACTCATCTCAACAATTAACACGAATTCGTTTCGATAGAAACGAGAATAACAGGGATCGGAAAAGCTTTTGCCGATCTCTAATGTCACTTGCCGGTCTAGCCCGGGAAAACATTAATTTCTGGCGGATAATTTCTCCAGAAAGAGTGTACTTTCTGGTCGGCCGAAAAAAAAATCTATCAAGGCCTTTTGATTAAAAAGAAGATACTCAACTAATATATCGAGAACTCAAATTGCACTGTGATTTTATTCATCTAGTACATTGGAATCATTCCATAAATACAAGCAGAATCTGAACTCTTAATTTTATTTGGTTTCATTTATAATTCCAATCCTGTCATTTCTATGTGGTTACGACTCACCTTGGCATATATATCTGCTTTTAAAAATACAATTATTTTTTATCTAGTTCTAATAATATATAAAATTATTGATGTGAACTGCTACCTCCTATAACAAATTTCCCGAAATAAGATCCCATTTCATGGAGAGCTACAATTCTACCACGTGCATTGAGTTAATTCAATGGTATTCATCATCATTCATATTTGAAATCGTCATAAGCCGATTTAGAGGTTCAGTGCTTACGCGTTAAATGTCAGACCAAGGAGTTCCGGGCTCGAATCCTGGTCAAGGTGTGGATGTTTAGTGACATTTTAGTGACATTTTAAGAGATCACAGCAGTGGGCTAGTTCACAATACGACTAGTCGCTGTTATCTAGCCTGAGTTCGAGTCTCAGCTGCGGCAGCTGGCAATGTCGCAGAGAATCGTTGCTGTGTTGTTGTCTGTGTGTGCATGTGATGGAATAACTTTGGCTAAATTCTACCAGGATGGTAATATAAATATGGCAATTAAGAAATTACTAATTTAAAAACAAAAACCGTATCAATTTGCTCAAAGAAAATAGGATAAAAAAAATCTTAATTTGAACGTATATTATACAATACAGGGTAGATTACTCTATATTAATTTAATGAAATGTCACTTTCCTTAACCCTTTGTGGACTGATAAAAAACGTCGATTGTAGGGGATACAACCTACCTTATGAACCTTGATTGATTATAATTATCATCAATATAAGTAAGAATGTCTACTCTCAGAGACTTCTTATTTGAGTTGGAACAAATTTTCGTGGTGCAGGTATTGTCTACCAGTTCTACTAATATCATTATCCAATTTTTTTCCAATGGACAGTTTACGATTCAAATATGTTTTACTAGTGGATATTCGGTGCTGCGTACCTCCACACGTGGGACCCTGAGATACCATTGTTCTACCGAATACATAAATCAAACAACCCTTGACAAACAATTCTCAACATTATTTCAGATAATGAAAAAGAACATACATTTTTTTTGTCACATTTTTGCGTACATAAGGTGGTTCCACAGGATAGCCACTAGTCCGCAAAGGGTTAAAAGGGTGGTCTAATGGTAGAAAAAAGGTCCTGACAATTTGGTAAGACTAACAATAGTATATTTTCATTATAAGTGAATATTTTCATGTAAGTGAAAGTATAGTCCAGAGTACGCAAAACATAAGCAATTTTTAATTCGAAAGCAATTTTTGGATGAACCGATAAATCTGCTATTAGTTGATTTTCTTATTATACACTATATAATAACTTATATTTATGATGTTCCTAAAGCAATTCAATTATTTAGAACCATGTACAGTATGTCCATAGTTAGAGTGGATAAGAGGGTAAACTTTTTTATTTCTACGCGGAAAATTTATTCTTAATAAAAAGTTTTGCTTTTGTTAAAAATATGATTACCATGGAGTAAGTTAACATGTCATATACATGGTGTTCAGAAAATAAAAAAAATCTGAAAATTATGTAAAAGTAAACCAGGGGTGTCGCTAGGGTGGGTAGCTTAATAATTCCCAACTCTCATTATAGGAATTTTCCCATCTCCTCAAAAAAAATTTCTCCAAAATGAAAATAGATGAGTGGGGGGGGTGAAATTTTTCCCGAATTCCCAACTTGAAGCATGAATTTCCCAACTCGACCACGATATTGGGGGGGAAAGTCGCCCCCCCCCCCCATAGCGAAGTCAACTATGTTCAATTTTAACGATATGAAAAATTGTCACTAAGAAAAGTTGTTTAGAATTAAAATTTGGCAGAATTCCAATTTCTGGATAAATCTACCTAATTCACGAGTAGCAAGTGGTATCATGCGGTAAAACTTACGGTAAAATAAAAATTATTTTCTTCTTACAAAAATTATTAAATAAAGCAGCTAATTATACTAGCAATTATATTAAACTACTTTTATCTTTAACTGCATTAAAAAAAATTATTAGGAAAATTTATTAGAAAAATGTATTTCTGAATTCCAATTTGTTTATAAAACGGCATAATTTTACTATTTTGATAATTAAAAGAAAAACTGTATAACTGAGTAGTTGGCTTGTGATTGATAGTGATATTTATTTATCCTCGATTTGTCATTTTGCTGTACAACATCATTTTCTACTTCATTATTAATAACCATTGTAAATATACTAAATTTAACTAATATGCAGTGTTATGGGATTGGTGAGTCTTGCTATCGGAAAGTAATCGATGATTTTAATTTAAAATAACCAGGCGTGCGTGTTGCACACTCGACTTGCCACAAATTAGTATAGAAATTTTTAAGAATTGGATTGTTGTTTTAAAAAAATATGATGAAGATGATGCCCAGCACTCTATTAGTATTACAGTCAGTAGAGGAACATCCCAGACTATCATCAAGAAGACGAGCGGAATATTTGGAAGTGGTAAAGGAATCTCAGATTCAAGAAATTTTAAAAGAGTAGAAATTCTCATAAAAGAAATTATCTTTACAGATGAATCCACCTTCTCGACTAATGGGATTGCATCTTCGCACCATAGTCGATATTGAAGTGATATTAATCCCAATTTTAGAATATAATGTAGGCGGCAATACTTTAAAAAAGTAAATATTGTAGTGTCTTGCCATGGAATTATAGGGCCATATTTTTTTGAAGATACTTGTAACAGCAATAATTATTTGAATATGCTGCAAATTTTTTTCCGTTGGATAACCTTACTTCATTTTATTTTCAACAAGATGGTTGCCCGAATCATTTTACGGCAAATGTTAGAACCTGGTTACGGAATAAGTTTGATGACTGATGCATTGGTCGGTATGGTCCGAATCCATGGTCTCCGAGGTCCCCCGATTTAACAAATATGTATTTTTATTTCTGGGTTCGATTGAGACAAATTGTATACAGTAGGCCTAGACATTAACACTGATCTGTTGAAAGACCGCATTAAGGAAGCTGTTCAGTCAATATCCTTACAGGATGTTAGAAACAGTTACAAAGAGATTTACACTCGCCTTCATAAATGCGTGGAGCACGGTGGAGACGGCCTGAATAATATTTTTTTTAAAGTTTGTTATTGTTGTCCTAATAAAGAGTATGAACAAGTAGCAATGTAAAAAGTGCCCCCGCATCTACCGAACTAAAATGGCTTCCATAAGATGTCTCGTATGCTGACTGTCTTGTGTACAAAGTTTTAAGCTCCTGGATTCTGCATGGGGTGGGAAAAAAAATAATTTACCCCTAAATGTTTTATTTTTTTTCTCACCTCTTATTTGACGGATTGCTTTGTAATTTGTAATAATACTAATGTTAGGATAGTTTATTTTAAAAAATATTACCCTTCTACGATGATTTTATGCATTAAAAAAAAATTAATATATTTGTTCAATGGCCGGAAGGGTGACTACCCTGTTTGACACTATTACCATATTTTGATATAATATGTATTTAAACTATAACTATAACTATAACATATAACAGTTACAGTTTTATTAATGCGGTGGAACAGGATAAAAATAAATAAAAATTATCTGAACTTGCAATATTACGAGTATATTATTTAATATTTAGATAGGTAATCATATAATTCATTCATGTTTAGTTATTTCACTTCAGATAAGACATCGCAAAGAAAAAGAAGAGCAAAAAAGAAGACGTCAAGAGGAAGAAAGGCGGCGTCAAGAAGAAAGACACGAATTGAAGGAAATAATGGAAGACCTGGAAATAAGGCGTCAAGAGGAGAAAGAAGAACAAGAAAGACAACGCCAAGAAGAAAAAGAGGAACAAGAAAGACGCCAGGAAGAACTGAGGAAAATCCTGAGCGATCAAATGAACATCCAACAAGGCGCTATGAATTCAATCATTAACGAAATCAAAGAAGAGATAAACAAGGTCGAAGATAGTAGGTGTGGCCAAGACTGAAGTCAGTCAAGTCAAAGGGGAAGTAAGCGACATCAAAGAAAAGATGAGTGATGTCGAAGGAGAAGTGGAGCGCTTTAAACGACAATTGAGAGAGAATGGAAGCCAGCTAGTAGCATCATCAGGTCCTCGTTTAAAACCTCCCTCATTTGACGGCCAAAGCTCATGGACAACGTACAAGAGACAATTTGAGGCGGTAGCAAGTGCGAATAACTGGGATAACGAGGCATTAGTTCTGGCGTTAAGGGGCCAAACCTCAGAGTTACTTCAGACCATCCCGGCGGAGAAACAAAGGGACCTCAAAGTCTTGGAAGCTGTATTAGACTTGAGACCAACACCTTGCCCAAGTATACCGGGCTCAGCTAAAATCAAGGACGCAAAAGGTTGGGAAAAGCTTACAAGAATTCGAAGCTGCGATAGAGAGACTGGCACACCTGGCATATCCGAGTGCACCAAGAGAATTTCAGGATCAACTAGCGGTGGGAGCCTTTTTAGATGGGAGCCGAAGAAGTCAGGCGAATTCTTAGAATATCGCGGCATCAAAGTATTAGCGAGGCTTTGGTGCGTGCCCTCGAAGTAGAAGCTGCCTTTAAAGACACCTCTTGGTCAGAAGTGCGTGCTGTGATAGTTGAAGAGGCACTATAAATTAAAAAATAAATCATTTTTCAATTGGCTGCCGGACCGCTGGCTACTTACGCCTCCGCTATGCCGCTTACAAATCTCTGTAGCTCCATCTCATACTGTTACGTTCTCATATATAGTATCTTATCTCTGGAATTTTAAGTGTGTATATCGTAGGTACTCGTGATTTTCTTATGTTATTTGTATTGTATCTAATACTTAATTTTTCCATTTTTAAAAAACTTAGTAGTTAGTGTTATGCACGAAATGGAAAGTTCTAAAACTGATAGCAATAGTTCTGAGAGTAAAATCAGCTCACTTAATTTAAAATGCAAAAACAGTAACAATGTATAATATGTAAAAAAAAATGGAGGTACTATAATCGAATCAACCAATAAAACTTTCTTTACTGCCACAGTTAGATGAGGAGAGTGACTTGGATAAATAATTTTGTTTTTTATGTGTTATCATGTTCCTAATGGTTAATTAGGCAGGTTTATCCACAAATTAGAATTCTGGCATAAATTTTAATTCTAAATTTCTTTTCTTAGTGACAGTTTTTCATATCGTTAAAATTGAACATCTCTTACATAATTTTCTGAACACCCTGTACATGACATGTTAACTTACTCCATGGCAATCAAATTTTTAACAAAAGCAAAACTTTTGATAAAAAATAAATTTTCCGCGTAAAATGAGAAATAAAAAAATTTACCCTCTTATCCACTCTAACTGTGGACATCCTGTATATGTGCACATATGCTAAAAAACTATATTTTCAATTCCTAAATTCTTCAGTGCAAGACTTCTTCAGGACGTATAATAAATAGAATGCATGCACAAATTCTAGAAAGTTTTTATATATAATCTTAAACCTAATTGCATCTAAAAAGTAATAAAATAAAATCTAAAAAATAATAGGTGACATAATAATGTAATATGTGTATACCTGTGTAAAATTGATGTGATTGAAAGTATCTGATGGCAAGGATAATGGACGCTGTTTTGGTGGTATAGGTAGACATGAGGGCAAACGTGCGATCCAACTTTCGCCGTTGGTTCGCGAATTATCTTGCTGTAACAATGACATGCAAACACCTATTATACAGAACAGTTAGATAACAGTTATATTAGTTGTAAGTAGTACACAATTATAACAAAATTTAATTTTATCTAAGATTTTCTTAAGCAATAAGCACATGAAAAGCAGGTTTTGTTAGAAATAACAACATTTTTGCAGTGTAGATAATGAAATTATGATTTCAAGAAGGTGATAGTTATCCAATTATGTAAATAAAAAAGGTATTTTAATCCCATGTGAGTAAAGGAAATAAATAGACTTTTTCTTATAACAATTCTTTTATTTGCCTCCGGTTTCGGGAACAAATATTTACTTCACATTATCAGGTAACAGTTTCTTTAAATAAAATAAACAAGATTTGTTATTATTAACATTGTATTTCAACATTTCCAATATTAATAAGATATAATGAAACAATACTTGGCGTCAGTGTTTATAAAATTGATTGAATAAAATTATTATTAAAAGATTAAAATTAAAATAATAATTTTAGTCGCTGGTAAAGTATTCCAAATTACTTTAGGTCAGGGCCGTTCCTGGGTCTTTTGCCGCCCCGTGCAAACAGAAATTTTGCCGCCCCATAAATTATGGAATATATCTTTTCAAAATAAATTTTATTTGTGTAAATAGATAGTAGTGTATATTTTAAATATTATCTATATGTAATTTATGGCATTTTCTTAACTCTTCTACTTTTCTTTTTGGGACTTCCTGCCACATGTATTCTTAATTCTAATTGACTCCCGAGAAATCTACAAAATAATACAATTAGCCAGTATCTTACTGGGAAAATTATTAAATTGAGTGTAAAAATCATAATGGGACTTTTATCTATGTGTATTAAAATAACTTATTTTCAGTTAGAAAATGATTTCTATCAGCAGTATTTCCGTATAGCAATGGGCTCTCCGTTGTCACCAATTTTAATCAATATGTTTATGGAGGATTTTGAGACAAGACATGTTCAAAAATGTACATACAAACCGGTTATCTGGTGGAGATATGTAGACGATATCTTTGCAATATGGCTTCACGGTATGAAGTTACTATATGGTTTTTTTTGAAAATTTAACAAATAACCTTCTATTAAATTTACTTTAGAAAACAAAACTAGAAATGAATTACCATTTCTAGCTGTTTTAATTAAAAGAGTAAATGGTATATATATAATTGGAACAAGTGTTTACACATACCAACAGAGGCAGTGGCGGCTGGTGAAATTTCAATTTTTTTTTCTCGTCTATGGCGCATGGGACTCATACGAAATATGGAAAATAACAGCTAGAGAAGCACTTCTCTAATGAAAAAATTTTGAAAAAGCAGTTTGCGAAAAAAATTTTGAAAATTCGTTAGCCTCCCCTGGGTCTAGGGACTCCTGTTTATTTTTATTTTTTTTTGTCATATGCATTTAACTTTTCATAAAAATACAACAATAGATTTTGCAGTTTGTGAAAATATTTTCATTACTAACTGAAATACATTGAACTGAAATTTTGTAATTTACAATTTAACAAATTACAATATTTCAATTCGTTGTATCTCAGTTAGTAATGAAAATATTTTCATAAACTCCAAAATCTATTGTTGTATTTTTATGAAAAGTCAAATGCATATGACAAAAAAAATAAAAATAAACAGGAGTCCCTAGACCCAGGGGAAGCTACCGAATTTTCAAAATTTTTTTCGCAAACTGCTTTTTCAAAATTTTTTAGAGGTAATTAGAGAAGTGCTTCTCTAGATGTTATTTCCCATATTTCGTATGAGTCCCATGCGCCATAGACGAGAAAAAAAAATTGAAATTTCACCAGCCGCCACTGCCTCTGTTGGTATGTGTAAACACTTGTTCCAATTATATATATACCATTTACTCTTTTAATTAAAACAGCTAGAAATGGTAATTCATTTCTAGTTTTGTTTTCTAAAGTAAATTTAATAGAAGGTTATTTGTTAAATTTTCAAAAAAACCATATAGTAACAGCGTTAATTCCTTATGAACACGGATTATCCGAAAAGTTACGACGTATAGATGATAGATTTGATATTAGGACGGTATTTCAAAGAAGCAACACTTTAAGGTCTATTCTGACAAAGACAAAACCGAAAAACTACGAGCAAAAAAACTATATACAGTTATATTAGTTAGAACAATAGCAAGTACCTAAAACAGTTTTAAATATTATACTATCTTTGGTTTTTCAAATATTTATAATAAACCGAAAATAAACGCATATTTCCCTGTAAAATCCGATCCTTACTATCAATCAAAAAACAATTAAACACAGATAGAATAGAACAACTTATAATACTTTTTTTTCCTTATAGGTTGCTGTACTGAAGCTTAAGCTTATTGTACCCAACGTATAATACTTACTTTCAGTAATTTCTTTCACTTCCAAAATCCGAAATGCTACGCAACCGTCGAATTGCCCGCCCGCAGGTCTATTTCTTAATATCATTCCTAGAATTTCCAATCGGTATATTACGGCGGTTCGCGTGAACCGCGACGATGCCACATTAAATATTTCTCCTTAAATCTGATACAAATAGAGAAGTAGGCTAAAATGCCGCCCCCTAAATTGTGCCGCCCCGTGCAACTGCACCTGTTGCACCCCCGCCAGGAACGGCCCTGCTTTAGGTAGTCCATGTAATAGTTCATATACTTTCTATCGCCTAATTTGTACATATTAAGTTAAGTGTCCTCACTGATCTTGAAGTGAGAGAATCTTAGATGTCAAAACCGTCAACTAAGAAAACACTTTTAGAAAATTTGCTCTAAGTGAATGATTTGGGAGATAATAATTTCTCCCAAAAATTTTCAGCACATTGCGTAACCTGGACACTCAATAAAATACGTTTATTTCTAAATTCAACCATTAAACCTAGGGGCTAAAGATTTGGAGGAAATGTTCACATGTTTTTAGAAATATTTTTTTCAAAATTCAACTCTTGTAGGGAGGGAAGAGATTAAAATTTAAAAACGGGTCTTCTAAACTTGTAACACCATAGAAACCTGATATTTGAAGAGGATTTTCCTTAAGTATTAAATCTGTTCACTACAAATCTGTCGGCTCATTATAGGTGATGAGGTTGTTAACTATCATGTCAAATTTCTAATTCACTAAATCCTCCTTCAACTATCACTCATTTGAATTCAAAGTTGGCCCTTCTACGAAATTAAAAACCTTCCAAACTTTGCACTGGTATAGGACCTCGGTTTACGGGCCTTTACCAAAACGTTGTGGAAGCATTTTAACTGAATATGTCTTATTTCTGCGATTAATATCTACTCTTACGAATTTAAAAGTTTCTATTTTGATATAACAACGAATATATCTCAGAGTCAGTCTTTAATAGGAACTGATATTGCTCTGAGAGAAAACTATTTTCCTCATGGCTAATTTTAAGTGATATACTTAAAGAATCAAGACATCTGCTTTATTGGCTATACTGAGTCCAGAACAGAAAGCAGCCAATGTTGTCTGAAAAGAGGCACTAGCTCGCTAAATACAGCATTTAACTAATAATAGAAGCAATTTTTATTCAGTTATTTCATATATAATCTTCATATTTTACTTTCTGTAATTTCGATTCAACTTATTTAAAAAAAAAATCTTTTTATTATTTTGCAAACATTTCTTTCGTTTTTTTTCCAATTTTCTCTATTTTCTGCAATATTCGTTTTATTAAGAGAAAAACATATTTTCATTATTTTAAAAACATTTTTATTTAACCGCCTTTTAGTTATAAATTAGCCCCCTTGCAGTACCAGCTCACTTCAGCTAATATAATTATTTGGATTTATCTAGTAATTAACTTTTAAGTAACCTAACGTTTGTCATTCAGAAACCACTTCAGCAATCAAATGAAATAATGTTAGAATGTCAAATTTCGCTATTCCATTATTGTTGACGGACATTCCCATCCCTTACTAGAGGGTCTCTATTTCCTGTAACTAAACCTGTTATCACAGGTTATCACAGTCATAAAGGATTCACCATTTTGATTTTCTAACTTTTGACATCAGATTCGGCATCAGCTACCTTACCTATATAATTTAATGCAATTTCGAAGGAATTTGTGACAGTAGAAGTCTTGTTTCTAATTTTTGCTCGCCATATACAAAACGTAGCTTAATGAAACTATTATAGGACCATCACCATGGCCGTGCAGTTTGAGAAAAAAATTGAGAAATATCTTAAGACAATGCACAGTAATGATTAAACAATCATAAAGAAATCATACACACGGATCGAATTGAGAGCCTCCTCTAACTTAAATAGAACCAATTGAAGCCCGTAAAAAATCAAATAAATTTGAAATTCTTAATATGATGTACCAACCCATTGACACAATTTCATTGGTGAACTATGACTGAGCCGATCTCTCCATGCAGGTCCCCCACATCAAATCATGGGCTCCAGTACCAAATTCCCCGCAC
Organism: Rutpela maculata; assembly: GCA_936432065.2. Lineage (NCBI taxonomy): Eukaryota > Metazoa > Arthropoda > Insecta > Coleoptera > Cerambycidae > Rutpela > Rutpela maculata. The sequence goes on from OW386285.2 coordinate 110,713,678, forward strand.
TTAATAATTTATGAGCGGTGGGGAGAGAAATTTAAAAAAATTGTCAAGATCTCTGGCGGACACCGCACTTTAATAATAATTGATGAGCGGGGGCAGAAATGTGAAAAAAAATGTTTTGTCAACATCTCTGGCAGGCCCTGCACTTAATAATTAATTAGTTGATGAGCGGGGCGAGGAATGTGAAAAAAAATATCTCCCCGCTACGGGGCCCTCGGATGTCCGGGCCCCTAAACTTAGTACCCCCCACGTATGGTGGGCCTGCCTCTATATCATCAATTAGGCTTTATCACATACAAGATATCGCATCTCGCGTTTTCTGATTGGTCTTCTAAAATTGTCAAATATCTGTTGCCAATAAAAAATTGTATGGCAGAATAAGCAGCCACCGAAGCATCGTGTTTGAAGTAAGTTGAGGCAATGATATAAATATAATGAAATATAACCTCCAAGTTCACAAGTTTAACACCGTTTGTGTTGATATGATGAATATGTTGCTAAGTCCGCTTTATTTAACTACTTGTAATGACTTATATTTATTGCATTTTATCCACTTCTGAGATACTCACCAAACTCTTTAATGGCAATATTTTTTATTAACAGGTATTTGTTTATAAGCTGTATCTACTGAAATGTTACTACTATTCTCTCAACATTATCTATTATCGTTTTCTCCTCTATCTTTCAGTCTACGGCTATTTGTTTCTTTTATTTTCTTCTTGTAGTTGATAATTCAGAGAGATAATGATATTCCAAAATTGGGTAATATTTCAAAATTTTCTCAATAGCGATAAAATGAACAGATATTGGCAATACCGGTTTCAAGAAATTTTGAGATTCCTCCTAGAGTGCAAGAAACCCCCACTCTTCCCCAGTTACACTAGAATTAATCAAATTTCAACTTTAGATTATGACATCATTATAAATTTCGCTAATGAAGGTAATTCTTTAAGTAATAATAGCCCAGTAAATGAAGACATTTCGACTGGAAAAAATTACGAGAAAGCTGTTTTTTTGTGGAGACCTTCACCGATGTACCCTTAGTACATCCTGAGAAGTTCGATCAATTTGAGCCATGGTTTTTTTTTTGGGGGGGGGGGGGGAGAAGTGTGATTAAAGGGGCGCTTTTCAGTTTTTTACCATTACCTCGAAAAGTGTCACTTTTTCGACAAAAATAGTTATGAGCAAAAACATTTATTATAAAATTCTACAGAAAAAAGATCATTACACTTTTTTTCGTAGGAATTAAATCGTTTTTGAGTAAAAGTTACGGAAAGATACAATGTCTGTATTTCTTCAACAGTAATAAATAGTATAGGCCTAATCCACATCTGACACTCAAAACAACCCTTTGCATAAATCATTCGTTCTCTTCTAGCAGATCTAATTCCGTTTAACTTTATCGTCCTCTTCATAAAGAGCTTCGTCAATTGGCTGATCAGTTGATGATATCGTATCTTCAACTATATCTTCATCTATAGCTCCGTTGTTACTATCTATTTCTTCCATCGCGGCGTTCAAACAAGATTGCCCACGGTAATGCCCGCATACTACAGAACAGCGAAGACCTAGTTTTCTGCAGCTACAGCCTTTGGTACAGTTACAGAATATAGTATTGATCAACTGATCGGGAGCCGGTGACAAGAGGTTTTGGATAGGATCCAATCTATTGTTGACGAAATTTTCCCTACTTATCTGAAATTAAAAGCATAACTAGGGGCACCCCCCAAGGCGCAATACTAGCTCTATTACTCTTTCTGATATATTGTAACGATCTAACAGAAGCTTTTAACTACTTTCCTAATATTAATCTCTGTCAATACGCCGATGATGTGTCAATAAATATTCGAGGGCCAAATATCGAACAAGCAGCAAATTCTGCTGTACAAAGTATGTCCAACTGGTGCAATGTAAATGCTCAAACGATTAAACCTCCAAAACTAATTTAATGCATTTCAAAAAACAGAATTATAAAAACAGTTCTAGTCTTCTTGTTAAACATGATGGTACCTCCATAAAACAAGAATCAAATACAAAATTTCTCAGTGAATATTGCAAATGGAAAACCCATATCAATAAAATAGCATCAAAACTTGACAGTGCTAGTTTTGCTTTATTAAATATCAGAAACGTAGTGAGTTTTACATCATGTAAAACATTTTATTTCGCATATGTACAGAGTCGTCTATCGTATGGAATAATGTTTTGGGGCACTGATAGTGAAACAAGCAGAATATTTACTTTACAAAAAAAAAATATCAGAATTATGAATCATGCTGATTATAATGATCATTGCTCTCCACTTTTCCGAAAATCAGGTATTGTGACAATTTATTCTCTATACATTTACAATACAATATTATTTGTGTATGACAACCTAAACAAATATACAGCAAATGGCTCAACAAACGTTTCAAATATCCATACCCGACAAGCATATTCACTATGCAAAACACACATCCACATTGTACGAGAAAGGTCCATATTACATGGGTATTAACTTGTATAACCTGCTACCACAGGAATACAAAGATATTAAAGTAAGAGCCATTTTTAAAAATGAAATAAAACGCTACTTTCTTAATCGACTTGTTAGCCTGATGTTATATAGGTCGTATTTCGCATTCTCTGTCTTTGTTTGTCTGTCCTCTGATCTTGTTTTTATGTATATATGTATTTTTTTTATATTTTTTACCCTCAAATCTTAATTACTTACTATTATTTTGTTATATTTATTCAATAATTATCTGACATACCAATATTCTGTACAGAATCTGACTGGGAAATAAAGTTATTATTATTATTATTATTATTAGAACCGACACTCTTCTGGTGATTGTAAGAAAAAACAAACGGCGCGCGGCGGTTGGCGGAAAAGTTGAATAATTTTGATGGTAAAATTTAAAATATATAATATTAGAGTAGACGAAAGAAGAGCTGGAGTACAGGTTGGAAAATTTTATCATTTTGGTTTGGGATAAATATGTTTTTAAATGTAAAAAATGTGTCGACCACAATGTCCAAATTTTTCAAAAATGGGTCCTTGTGAAATATTTTCGGAAAGCTGAAAAATTTCACATTATGTTTAATTATTTCTTTTCCTTGCAATTTTCTGAAAAAAAAAATGGTAAGAATAAAAGTTGTTGTGTGATATAATGTTTTCTATGCGGAGAAAATATGAAAATCAAAGTTTTACACTTTTCAGAAAATTTATATTGGAAAATCGCACTGGATGGAGAGTATTTTAAAAGGGTAGCACACACTGTAGAAAAATTTGGACATCACCATCGTGATCACTCTGCATCTTTTTACGGATAAAAACATATTTCTCCCAAGGATAAAATTTTATTAACTTAATCACCAGCTCTCCCTTCGTCTACTGTACTTTATTTTGTTAGGGTGATTTTGAAAGCGTGACTGTGTCAAATTTGATGATAATTATATGTAGGTATTAAAATAGGTTTAGCACAGTTTCTGAAGTTCTGGTATTATACTGCACACGCAAATAGTTTACATAATAAAAATATTCAATTAATGCTTAATACTTACTCAATTTTAAATAATCGGATTATTTTGATACTAATGACAGCTTACGTACAATTGTATACTTTTGTATCGATATTTCTTTTGTAACCTTAATGAGGTCCATGCGTTAAGAGACAAATAAATTAAAAAAAAAAACAGTTGTCTAGTTTGTTTCTCTTTATTTTAAGAACAAATACAGTTTTTACATTTCTTTTATTGCTTTTTTTATTATCGTGCAATATTTAAATGGCTGAATGAAATTTAGTTGCAAAAGGTATATCTTCTATAAATTTCACCCCCTTTTAACATATAATATTGCTATTTGGGGATTATCTACGAAGACAAATAGAATATTTATAAAACAAAACAACATTAGAAACAGTAGAAACTAGAACTAATTTATCTGCAACCGCATTTGCTATTTGTTTTTCTGCTGCTTCTACTATTTGTTTATTACTGTTTTTCTACTGCTTGATGACTTCTAATTATTTTTTAAATCGATTAATGTCTTTCTTGTATTTGGGAATGGACGTCTTTGTGAAACTTTGTCCTCACAATTAGACACACAACATTTTATGTACATACTGTACGTACGTACTGTATATCTTTGAAACGATTGATCCTACGAAACAAAGTGTAATGATCTTTTTTGTGTAGAATTTTATAAGAAATATTTTTGCTCATGACTATTTTTGTCGAAAAAGTTATACTTTTCGAGATAATGGCAACAAACTGAAAATCGACCCTTTAACCCCCCCCCCCCAAAAAAAAAAAAAGAACCCATGGTTCAAATTGCTCGAACTTCTCAGGATAGGTACTAAGAGCATCTCAATGAAGGTCTCTACATAAAAACAGCTTTCTCCTAATTTTTTGCTATTTTGGTCTCAAATTTGTCTTTATTTACTGGGGTATAACACAGGCACACAAAATAAGAAAGTGGTCTTTTTCTGGTACTCCATTGGATAGCCCATATGTATTCCGACGTGCTGAGTACGAATCAGGACCGTTTACCTGCACTGGCCATCATTTTTTTGTAAATCGCGAAAACAATCTAAAAAAAAATAATTTAGGTTATTTTCGCGATTTACTAAAAAATTGGTGGATAATGGAGCTAAAAGAATATCTGATTTGTATTGAGCGTGTCGAAATACATGGAGATTACTCAACGAAGTCCCGGAAACAGACCACTTTTTTTGTGTCTGGGTAATATATTTGCATACGCGATTTTTTAGAAAATGGCGAAGGATCCGATGATATTCACATATTACGCAGACACACACACAAAAAAAGGTCTGTTTCTGAGACTCCATATGGGTTACCCAATTTAGTACCAGAAGAAGACCACTTTTTTATTTTGTGTGCCTGTGTAATTTGTAACATTATCGAGATTAGAAGGCTAATATTCGGTAAAGTTATTATCTATTATGAGAACTTAACATATTCGAAGGACATTATTGAGTTACACTAAGTGAGAATACCCTATTGTGACTTAGATTTATATCTAAAAATTATATAAATTATTATTTGTTTGGATAACTACCACGTTGTAATAAGAGGCTGAAGCAACGAGTATGGATACACCTTGTACTTGTAAAATAAAGTTGAATAACTGCCAAAGCTTTAAAAATGTGAACAAATTATTTTCAGATAAGTAAAAGACTAAGTACCATTAAAATAGCACAACACATAAAAGATTGACTGGTGTGAAATAATGTATTTGACATTGTTAAATTTAAAATCCCGTCAGGCACATGATACCCTAAAGTGAACTTAAAATTACAATTGGTATTAAAGCCTTTCCAGGTTTGTTGCTCTTTAGGCAATTTGTAATATGGAGTCTAGACAGGAACTTTGGATTACATACCAAAATGATAAACGGCCGGCTGTGCACTTGGTAAGTTGATTTATAATTTAGTAATTATTTTAAAACAATAGCATTTATTTATTGTAGAGAATTCTATCTTAATGTTCGATTCCACAATTCAACATTCAAATTAAATTTTGTTGATTACTCTATTGTATATATTCTAGAGAATTACATTGTATTTGATTCATTACACGGGCTACAAATAAAACAAAAGTCATATTTTCGTACAGATTTGTTAAATGAACTTATTTTATGATTTTTTTACTGTTTTCTAGTTTTCATGTCAAAACATTTTATAATGTTTATTGTCTATAATTATTTATTTGTGATACATTCATAATTTCTTACGCTTTTTAGGTATTTTGTCATGAAAGATATCTCTTTCTCAAAGTTCAAGGTATGACTCCTTTAATAATTTCATAGTGTAAGGTGAGCAAAAATTGGAAAATAGTACATTGTGTATCTAGTAGTAAAAACAATACATTCACGGACGACGATGTAAATTGTTGGCCGATGTGTTAGCTGAGGCCAACAAGCATTGAAGTCTGAGAATGTACTTTTACTACGAGGTACATATACTATTTTTTTCTGAAATCGCAATCATAGTACAGTAAGCGAAGCAGTAAAAATGGTAAAATTCCCGGCCCGAAAACGATGGAAGGAATTTCCTTATTTTTTTTTTTACAATATGCTTTATAAAATACGTACATCAAAATCTATATTGTCGCATTACCTGCTTTTTATTTTTAAGAGAGGAAACGACCCCTAATCACTTAAAAATTAATTACTCTTCTAATTTTACGAATAAAATCACGAAAATCCATGTACTTATGGTTTTGAGGTCGCTGAATATGATTATGAAGTCAAAACATTTGAAAGACGAAAATGTTAAGGGCTGAAACCACCTTTAAATACTTAAAAATCAATAATTCTTCTAATGTTACAAATAAATTGACGAAAATCCAGATACTTATGTTTCTTAAGTGGTGAATATGATTATGAGGCCTAAATTTATTTTTAAAAAATGGTGGATTAAAAATAGTCACAAAAGAGTATAGTAATATGTCTAATTTTATTAAAAATAAATGCGTACAAACTGAAAAGTTTCAACATTATTTCAAACTGTCATCTCTGGAACAGTTTGTCGTTGGAAAACAAATAAAAACTCAAACTATTCGTTTTTTATAAGCTTTATTTCATTCTTATATCATGTTTTTTATCAATCTTATAGTTTCTGAGATATTTCAATTTTAAATACATAATTTTCTTGCGTATGCGCTCAAGTGCCATCTTTAAACTTTTATATCTCTGGAACAGTTTGTCGTAGGAAAATAAAAAAAAAATAAACTATTCGTTTTTTTATAAGCTTCATTTTTGTACTCTTACCATTTTTTATATAAAAATATTTTCTGAGCAATTTCCAAAAACCCAATTTTTTTCAAAAAATTATGAAAATTTTTATTATTGAAAATGGGTACAGAATGAAAAATAATTATTTTAGAAATTCTAAAAAATTTGAGCATGTTAGTAATAATATGCATTAGCAATATCTAAAGGGATTAAAAAAAACTAAATTACTAAGAAATTGAAGCAATAAGACTAAAGAAAATGGCGCCTAAATTTCTAAATGCGCTACTTTTTTGTTTGTAACTTCTTTAGTTTTCATTATAAAAGGTCGTAATATGTCTCGATCGAAAGAAAATTTTAATACCTTTAATTTTACAAGAATAAAAATGTTACTCATAGTTGTAGATTTTGAATAATTTTAGATGTTAACGTCGTATATTTTTTCTGAACGTTTCGGCGCCATTTTGAAAATCCAAAACTAAACATCGGAAAGAAAATAAGAAAGACCATTCGATTTGTTTTCGTAAAAGCTTTAATTTTGTACCCTTGCATTTTTTTTACTAAAGTCCACATTTTTCGAGAAATTAAAAAAAAACATCTAGGTCTACTGATTTCAGGGGGTGAAAATTGCAATTTTCCGTTCGCAATATCTCGAAAAATATGCATTTTAGCAAAAAAGTTTATAAGAACTTTCTTTCTTATAATTTGGTTCTCTTTCAGATTCTGTGTTTTTTGTTTTATTTTGCGACAACCCCCAAAAAGGGGCGGCAACCACCCCTAACCAAAAAGCAGAAAAAATGACAATATAGATTCTTATGTACATACCTTATGAAGCATGTTGAAGAAAAAAAATTGGAAATTCATTACATCGTTTTCGGGCTGGGATTTAAAAGCTTCACTTACTGTACTATCAATATTATTGTAAATATATAAAAATAAAAAAATATATACGTATTACAATATATATAAAAAAGAGTCCTGGAAAGTTCATTTTCCAGGCCTAGGCCAGCGGACTGTTTTCTGATAGTTGCGTGGCAACGGATTAAAATACTAGAATAGCGTATTTTGGGATCTAAAATTGTGCCGAAAAAGTAGACGTTCTTGATCGATTTCAGAAAAAAATTGTATTTTGTGATAAGAAAACTCAAATTTCACCAGAATTTCATTAAAATTGGTAGTTGGGTATTTTAGCACTAGCTGATACCGAATTTGATGTGAATAGTTAAAAATTCAAAATTACGAAATCAACATTATTGCAATATTTTTGCCGATTTACTTGAAATTTGACACATGATGTTTTCAGAACTGTCTGATAACGAGCCTGACGTTTAAGATTATAAATTTGAAACTACTCATATTTTCTTTTAGCGCGTAGAAGCTAAATAAAGAGGCTACCAAAAAGGATGAAAAGAAAATTTTTAAAAAATTGCGCCGCCTTCAAAAAAGATCGCTAAATTTATGAAACTTTATTTCATAATCAGTCATCTTTTGTGAAGGCGGCGGGTCAATATTTTTTCAAATTTTTAAAAAATATGATTTTACCGAGGTTTCTACAGAAGTGGTAAAATACCCAATAAAAACGTAAGAAATTGTATAATGTCTCTTTTATAATTGCACTTATATCGTTGGGTTTTATACATTCTATTTTGAATCTATGGTCGAAAAAGGTTAAACTGAAGTGAATTGCGATTTCAAGTTTAATTACTCTCTACGTTCTAAATATAATTTTTTTTAATATACTTAAATCGTAATTGACTGTGATCCAGCAGGTCTTGCAATTTTTTTTAACACATTATTTTTAACAGTCAGAAAAAACGTTAAATATTTTACTGACAATAGCAGGTGATGAAAATAAATACATTGTAGAAGGCCGCGAAAAAAGTTTTAAACAGTGTGGATGCATTTTTTTGCGTCACTCAACCAAGTCTATTAATATTTTTTCAAAAATAAGAATGAAGGAATTCGAATGGCTGTTGGAGATGAAATTATTTGAGACAAAAATGTGATATGCCGTGGTTGATTATTCAATAAATTTTCGTGAAAATATTTTAACAGAAAGCGGACTACAACGGTTCTATCTCAGTAATTATATTTTTGTACCTAACCGCTATTGAGATTAAATAATTTAATACTCTACTATTAAGAATACTATTAGTACACATTACGCATGTATAGTGAGATTTGGATGAACTGAAAGTGTAGCTCCATAAAGGCTTCGTGACGTTTTTCTCCAAATTTCTTTCAGTTTCTTGGTGTAAGATTTGCATATAAATTAAATAAAAACAAATATAATTACCAAATCTTGCTTTTTCGCTAAAGTCGCAACGTTAAGAAGTACTGTTTCTTTCCCAAAACAAACTTTCTAATCAGGAAATATATCTGGAAAATGCCATATTATTTTCATTCTTACTAAAATATTTGGTATCTGCCTAAAATGTTGTAAAGATCATATCTAAAACTCATACGTATGCATTATCCCAGTCAGATATTCCTTAGACAATACTATTACCTAGCTGAACAGTTTAAGAAATTATCTTTATGTCGTTAGTTACATATGAAGCACCACCTCCGCCACATGGAGACACCACTACCGTTAATGATTCATTTTTGCATATAAGTTTGAAACTTAAGAGTTTTAGATGGAAATATCAAGACAGGTAATTTATGTGTAAAAAACTTTCTTTCTAACTGTGTATACGTGACATAATTACTTTAGCTACTATATGGGAAGTTCACTCTAAAACTACCAAAGTAGATAGAGTTTTTCAGTTTTTTGTTTACCATATCTAAACGTTTTAGGCGTAAATATGAAAACAGGTAACTCATAAAGAATTTTATTATTTTCAACCCATGTATGTAACATAAGACCACTTGTTGATGATTGATGATTTCAAGGTGTGGGTTTAGAAACGTTTTTTACGAATTCCCTGGACAGACAATCGTACCAGCACCTCGATTCTCGAAAAAAATATGTCTCTCAAAGTGATTCTCCAACATCGTATTCTCCAGAATCCTCTTATTCTTTGGTTATACCAACCGAAGAGACGACGCGCAATAATAATAATAACCTGATCATAGAAGCTCTCGGTGGAACGAGACACACACTACTTTCGGAGCTAAAGATCATACCGGCATGCCGAAACTCGGCAGAGATCTTAGCCTGCAGAATGCAGAAGGCCATCATCATCGGTTCATTACGTCTACTCAGGGCACACGATTCTCGGACCCAGTAGTCACTAACTCTACGGAGTGACTGCTGATATTGTAGAAGAACGCACTACCGGGCGTCAAAATGACGCGACACCAATTTATTTCTCAGGGGGCGCCAGTCGCGTATTACCCCGTTCTTCTACCTCCCAGGCGGGTTCGAGATAAGATGCACTTCGGTAGCCGAGTAATGGACCAAGGCTGCACTACCACAGATCGGAAACTACGCTCTCTCTGGACCTGAATTCCCTCGTTAGGGGTTAAGGCACCTCTTAATTTCCTGAATTTTTGCATAAAAAAATCCCAACCGAAGAATTTCTCTGCGGAGGGATTAGTTTTAGTACGCGAAAATCACGTTTTGGTCCATTAATAACGGAATATATTTCTCAAAAAACGCATTAAAAAAATCCCTATCAAACCTCCGTAAAGCAACCAGAAGGTCGAACGTTAATGCGAATTAACTCGACCCATCCGGTTTTCTCTTCGAATTTTCACCTGGTCATTTCCAACGCCTTATAGACAACGATATCACCACAGAGCCACAGAGAAGGGCGACTGGCATTTAAACAAATTAAAAATAATAAACGTCTTTATTATTTCCTTTGAATTTATATTCTAAGGGAGTAACTATTATAATAGATTGGAAATAAAAGGCGAAGTTCAACCTTTATAGTAGAGATTCAACTACAGGATTGTTCTTCCACTTAACCTACACATAAATATAAAAGTTTTGAAACACTATGGGACATTTTGAGGAAAAAATACACATGAATAGTATTGTGTTTAATTATATAGTTATTTATTTGATAACAGGCGCGGATTTATGGGGGGAGTAACGGGATAATTACCCCCCCCCTCTCAAGATTCTGTAAATCATCAACTTTTGTTTTAAAATGTTATGATTTTTGTTAATTTTGGGAAGAAAACAAATGTTATCCGCCTTTGTTTGATAAGATTTTACAAACACAAAAGTACTTCATATTATACTGATAAGTGATTCACTAGTCAATATGCGTATTAGCGTATATGAATGTGCCAATGTCATGGGGAACATACAATTTTTTCATGTAATTTCTCCAGCGCACGCCTTATATCGAATGGCAGGAACAGTTAGAGAGTGTTATCTCAAAATGGATATACTGATTTCCAATGTGAATAAAGTGTTTCGTAAAGTCCCTGAGCGCGTACTGTTGTTTTGTAAAATTTTTTCACATATCCAACCCTCTTCTAATAAACCGCAAAAAAGTTTATTATTTAATTATTCCAGTCCGCCCCTGCTATTTGCGTCATGACGCCCAAGAAGCCTATGTCTGCTTATCATACATCTTCTATACCTGTGCTGTCGTTTACGAAATTCTCTCAAGTTAAAACAGCATCTACGCCGAGGTTCTTCGAAAGTGATGGAGCATTAGTTTTAAAGGCGCAGGTGGCTGAATTTTTTGTTCCGTAAGCTCCAGAAAAAAGTGAAAACCTCATTATTGCAGCAGATTATATTGACGTATCAATTTTGTTTATCATTTTGCACCTGCCAACAAGAATATTTATATTTTACATTGAGGATGAGGTGGTCAACCTGACTTGAAATTAAACAAATAAAGAATGTTATTCGGAAAATATCTTTTAACATATTGACTATACTTGCCCTAACAGGATATTGCTCGACCTCGTCTTTATTTAAGAGATACAGAGTTATGTTTTTAAATTGTTTTAAAAGCAGGAAGAATTTCTATAGAAATTAGGAAATTCCTGTGACAATGATTCAATGGCAGATGAACTAACAAAAGTAGGGGAAGAAGCACTGATATTAATGACACTTGAAGATGAAATTTAATACAATTGAATATATAGATAGCCAACGATATATTCTATATAGTCAAAAAGTTGGTAGGCCAAATTCGAAAGTCAGTTTTGAATTGGAAACTCTTTTGCCAACTTTTCACGCTGCCAAATAATATATTTATATCACATTATGTATAGCCAGGACCCCCACATCAAATCATGGGTCCCACTGGCGGGCCCCCGCGCTTAATAACTGATGAGCGGTGGGGGAGAAATTTGAAAAAAAAATTGTCAAGATCTCTGGCAGGCCCCTAAACTCAGTACCCACTAGCCCCCCCCCCATACGGGCGTCTGGGTACAGCCTTACATTGGTTGTCATTGTCTTCATTTAAAATAACAAAAAAAATGTAGTTCCAGACAAAATACCTCAATTAATATTTTTCGGCTGTGAATTGTGATGAGTTGCACAAAAGCGGGAATGTCTTGTACAACTATGGATATGGAGTACCAAGGCATTTCTAGCGCAAATTTCAATTTTGAAACTAAGAAAACAGAAATAGAACAATTTGTTTTGCTTTATTTTTTATTCCTATATGAGCATTTTAATAAAAATATTTGTTCTATTACTGACCTACGGAATTTTTATTAAGTAGTCACCATAATTATCAATATACTCGTGTATTGCAATAGAATAATATCTTATAGATACAACTAAATATTTATGGTACTGCGTATCGTATAGCATCGAAACAGGATGTAGGGGGGAGGGGTAACTGGAGTAAGTTTATTATGTTATATGCAACTTGAAAGAGCATTTAATTCTCTATTGATTATTTATTTGGAAACTTCCACCTAAAACATTTAATTCGTAAGTAACCTAAACACTGAAAAATTCTACCTTTAGTGGTATTACTGGGGTGAACTACCTATGTAGTAGAAAAAGTAAGTGCATCATATATACACAATACATTCAAAAGATATTTTATTCTCCATAAATTGTATATCTAGATATATTGGTCTAAAACTCTTACTTTCGATTTTTTTTAGCAAAAAACTGAATAATTGTATCATTATGTAGTATTATGGATGAAGCCCTTGTGTAGAGTATGGTGGAATTTTATATATTGTCACTAATAACATCAAGATAAATTCTGTATTTGGGTGACCCCAAAAATCACCCATTTTCTAGCCCACGATTTTGTTTCAGTGCTAAATTATTGTTAATAATGAGAATATCCTGAATACAAAATTTCAAATGAGCATATGTTTGGTTTTTGATATATGAGGGATTGAAGTTGTGATATGCGTGATGCTATCAAAAAATATACAGCACAACAAAAAATGAATACTCATCAGCTATGGCAGAGCAATCAAGATATTCTTAGTATTTTTCAACGCAGAATTCATATCTAATATCGACGAATCCGTATATCCATTGATTAATTCATAAGGGCCAAAAACATCCCCTATATAAAAATGAAAATAAGGAAAAATGATGCTATTGAGTTATAGAGCTTCCATGAATAGAAATATAGTATTGGTTATTGGCTGAATGCATGAACGAAGGTGTTGACTAGGACTTACACAAAGTAATTGAGACACACCCTCAAGAGGGTGAAAACTACCCCAATACTATACAAAACTGCATAAAAGCTCCAATAACTGGCGAAAAATCTTGAGCTTTATTAATAGGAATGAACCATTAATCTGTTACGATCTATACACGAAAACAATCATTTACAGGGTAAGAAACTACCCCTTATCTTGTACTATGAACTTGAGTAAGTGAAAAGATAGTGAATGTACCAGATATTGCATTCTGATTGCAGTGTGTCTGGATCTGGAACGATAACCAATATTCCCACAATAGTTTTTTTACACACCTATGAAGGGGTGAGAAAACAACGCACATTTATATAAGCGATCTCGCTGTGGAAATATTACATTAAAGTAAATTCTGTCCAAAGGATAACAAAGGGCGCTCTCCATAAAATTAATATTCTAATGGTCTGTCTTCAAACTTCAAGTGAATTTTATAAGAAGGTGAGGGTGAAGGGGGTGAATATCAAAGTCATCGCAATCGTTGTATCACATTAGCGAAAATCCTGTAGCAAGGGTTTTCAAGAGTGCTATTTAGGAATATTATGGCCTCGTGATTTTTTCTCATCGCTCTAGAGAAATTCACAGGGTGCAAATCTGATTTTTACAATCATTGCATTGTATGGAAAAAAATTTGACACAAAGGTAAGTAACCCTTACCTGAACGCAATAGTCTATAGGTCTGTTTTTAACCTTCAAGTGGATTTTATGAGGGTGCGAAGGAATGAATATCGGAGCAATCTCGTAATCGCTGCATTTCATAAAAATAATTCTGGTGTAACAGTTTCCAAGAGTGCTTTTCTCTTATGTCAGGGCCTCTTCATTCCTTTTCAAGCAAATGATCCCGACGGGGTCAGGGGGTGAAGACCCACCAATAAGTTTTCGTTCCGTTCTCTTACCCCATCGTAGGAGCGACTTAAAATAGTTACAAAAATTCTAGTTATCGTCCCCTACTAACTGCAATCAAAATGCGATATGTGGTATATTCACTATTTTTCCCTGACTCAAGTTCATAATTCAAGATGAGGGGTAGTTTCTTATCCTGTAATGTATCCTGTTTTCGTGTACTAGGCCGTAACAGATTTATGGTTCATTTCTATTAATAAAGCTTGAAGGGTTCAATCTTTTTCGCCAGTTATTGGAGCTTTTATGCAGTTTTATTTTATATTGGGGTAGTTTTCACCCTATTGAGGGTGTGTCTCAATTACTTTGTGTAAGCCCTAGTCAACACCTTCGTTCATGCATTCAGCCAATAGACTTATACTATATTTCTGTTCATGGAAGCTCTATAACTCAATAGCATCATTTTTCCCTATTTTCATCCTTATATAGGGGATGATTTTGGCCCTCCTGAATTAATCAATGGATATATGGACTCGTTGATATTAGATATGAATTCTGCGTCGATAAATACTAAGAATATCTTGATTGCTCTGCCATAGCTGATGAGTATCAATTTTTTGTGGGGCTGTGTATTTTTTGATAGCATCACGCATATCACAACTTCAGTCCCTCATATCTCAAAAACCAAACATATGCTTATCTCTAAATTTTGTATTAAGGATGTTCTCATTATTAACAATAATTTAGCACTTAGTTTGAAACAAAACTCGAGAGCTAGGAAATGGTCGATTTTTGGCCTATTTTTGGGGTCACTGTTTCAGCTAGATATTAATTTTTCCAAGGTAGGCCATTATTTTAGTCATTTTTACTGTAGTACATCTTAAAATATTATGCTCAATTTTTTTTTTAGTTACATTAAATTAAATCATTAAATAACGAAGTGTTAATTTATATGAATGTTTTGAACTGTAATGTGTACTAGTTACAAAATGGTCTATGGATATAAATACTAGTATTTCATATACAAACCTGATTACGAGCTTCATTGCCAAACGAAGTGGGAACATTTGAAGTCTTATCTTCTTCAGTTTTCTCTTTCAATTCTTTATCTTTTTCAACATAAATATCTAAATCAGATATGATTTCCTTTAAGGTATTTTTAATACTCTCCTCTTTTATTTCAGCTTGGGAAGATTGATTTGTCCTATGCGAAAACGTTCTGGTATCCAAGGGTGACTGAAGGTCTGAAAGTTTCAATGGCGATAATGGTACAACTGGTATATATCCTGCAGGTAGTCCTCCACCGACATTTTCATTAAATGGTGAATTTTGAGTGAGGGGAATAGAATCCGAGGATTGCGTCGTCGTTTGAGATGAGCTAAGAGGTTGTGCATCAAATGATTTTAGGGGCGATAAAGGTTGAACTGGTTCATAACCTGCAGGTAGCTCTCCACTATATTTCAGTTCCGACTGTGTTATTTGACTTGTATCAGTTGGTTGAGTTAATGACTGAGACGATGGCACTTTTGGTATTTCTCTTTCGCTAATTGTTCCTTGTGTCGATATAGATTGTTGTGTTTCTTTAGTCGATTCCAATTGTTTTGCTAATTCAAAGGAATTGGGAGGTTCAAAAGGCTTTAGAGGTTCAAATGGTTTTAACGGTTCAAATGGTTTTAATGGTTCAAAAGTCTTAATTGGTTCCAATGGTTTATATCCTAAATTGCTGGTTGTTGTAGAATGCGTTTCCACGTTATTGGTGCTGCTAATACTCGTAGTTTGAGGTGTTTGAGGATCCTGTTAAATATTAAATATCTGTTAGTTTCGTTAGAACTACCAAAAGCTTCAGTTACACATTTTTTTCGCATATTAAACTTACTTGTATTATAACAGCCAATTACTGATATGACGCTTGTATTGAAAATAATATTAAGTATAATACTAAATAATATTTTATAAAAATAAGCTAGATTTCTTGTAAACGTGTTGGCTATTGATATTGCACTTCATCTATAAGGTACGGATATCTTTAAATAAATGAAATTAAGGAACGGATAGGCAAGAAATTGACTTTGACATAATCGAAAGGCGTCGACTGTTTAAAAGAATTTTTAATAATAATAATAATAATTTTCATCCTTCTATTCACCATTTTGGAGCAGAAAATTTGCTCTAGATAACCAAAATTATATACGAGGTTATATATTATTTAGCAATTAATTAAAGAAAACATAATTTACAAAACTTCATTCAGTAGAGAAATTAATGATTTCGTCTGTAGTATGTTTACACATAAATGCAGAATAAACGTAAAATTTCTATGAAGTTCGCATTAATTTGACAATTGTGGAGAGAATCTTCAGAAACAGTCGACAGCAATGATTGTATTTGCCTGACTTTGTGTAGACGTATGGATGAAGTAAAAAAAATATTTTGAGGTTTCTGGTTCTTGTATATACACTAAATCACAATGTTTTTTCATCCCTTTAATAATGAGGTGGGGGTGGCTAATGCCAAAAATTTTTTTGAGACCTTAGCTTCTCTTGTATATATTAAATACCAATTTTATGGACTCTTACCTGCTTGATTTACCCATTTACCCTAAATTTACCCCAGTTTACTCCCCAACCCTTCGACGGAATAGGATGAAAATATAATCTAGTTCCAGATCTCGTTAAAGTACATATGTGTAACAAATTTCAAGTCGATATCTTAAACGGTTCCAGAGTAAAGGTGCGCACAAAAAAAAGTTACAGACAGACCGACAGACAGACAGAATTATTTTTTCGCTCAAACTTAAAATCTCGACGTTTCATGACATTTTAAGCCTATTTGAACAATAAAAAATTTTAAAAATTATTTTGTCGTTACTATACTTCCACTGGATGTGGAAGTAGAAGTAGATTTAGACAAGTATATAACTGCTGTTCTCGTATCATGCATAGTTTTTGGTACCTCATTCTGCAATATTTCCCATTTCACAGAAGTGCGTATGAAGATAATTTTCTTCTAGTAACAATTTCTTATGTGCATTTCGAATTTCTTTGCACACTATTGTTAAGTAAATATTGAAGATGAAAAATATTGTTTGACTATTTATTATCTATTATTTTAGACTATACATTGATGACGAGTAGCATCAGAACTGTGGATTCCATTGTAATGATTGTGGGGGAAACTTTTGTAGGAAATTTTGTGGTTTCAAAGTTGCTTTCATAACTTTGGGGAATACTCAATTTGAAACTCTTTCATCCGGACCTCAACATTATCTGTCTTGGCCTTCTGACAAAGTAGGCTTTGTTAAAGAACGTACTATTACAGAGCAAACACTGAATTTACAACAAATTATCGGGAAGGCAAGAAAATAATACCTACTGATCTACCTTTGTTTCGTAGACTACCGTAAGTTTTCTGACAATGTAGTATAGGATAAACTGTGGGCTGTATTATTGAAGATGGAACCACCCAAACATCTAGTATTTATTATTCACCGACTGCGTGAAGAAAATTCTGGTTTTATGAAAGCGCTAACTCTGACAAATGTAAAGTAGACAAAGACGTCAGACAGTCTTAACCTATGAAAAACGCACAAAGATTAGACTTGCTAACGCTGTAGTTTTCTCTATATTTCTTTGCACCTCTGAGGTATGGACCATTAGGGAGGCAGACAAACGGTTTATTCATGCTTTCGATATACGAGTCTGAAGGTGTTTGCTGCGAATTTCTTGGGAAACCCACAGCACCAACAGCTCGATTCTTCAAAAAATACGTTCCCCAAGGCTCGTATTCTCCCGAATCCTATCATTTTTTGGCCACATTAACTGAAGAGAGATCAACATAAAACGGTTGATAGTTTAGAGAAAACCAAACATCAAGCAGTGAAGAAGGCACCCTCTAAAATGTTGAGCTGATGTCACCATGAAGCTGATGGAAAAGAACTTGCGTACGCCCAGCAGACAACCGCGACAGATAGCGTGGTGCTGTCAAACGTGCCATATAGCAAAGGAAGGCTAACTAGAATGGCATGGATTACAATAAAATGGGAAAAACTTAAAAATGTCAATTATGTTCTGGGACCAACACAAGATATAAATGCCGCATTTTTTTTGTCACTTATGTCCACATTATTTATCAATTCGTTATATTCGTATATTACTTATAAATTAATTATTTATGATATTAATTGACACTCCAGATTTTTCACTATTTCATTTATAAAAAATTATTTATTTCTTCAAATGTTTTACTTCTAGCGCTGAAAACTAAATATCAAATCTGTTTATAATGTTTATAATAATTTTAAATATCAAATATGTTTCCACAGTTCTATTTTTACTACGTAAATTAATGATTGTCAATGTGGGTGGCTCTAGAAAGAATGAAAGATAGTGTAACAAATCGAGCTACTACCCATTTATTTTCTCGAACATAAGTTGGCGAATTATTTGTTTTGTTTCTATTTTGACTTGTGAGTCTATCAAGCTGACTGTTTTATCAACACTATTTTTAAGGGCAGCACAGAATACATCATTATATTGGATTTGACTGAAGATGAATGAACGTGTCTTTATTAAGCTTCAATTTAATTACAAATATGGACACAAGAAATGTATTTGTACATCAGCATTGATTCTATAAAATAAAATTAGTGAAGTAAATTTAAGATCCAAATCATTTAAAAAGGAATTATCTTAAAACAGCAGCATTTTTGATGTAAACATTACAAAAGTGTAGCAAAAAGTTTATAATAATAATTCTCCGGAGTCCCGGAAGGCATTTTATTAAACAAAAGGATAATGTTTAAACAAACGTGTTTTTTTTGCTGTTTCTTTCATATCTCTGGTTTTACAACTCATATCGCAATAACAAAAAAAAAACAAATTGTTACATGGAGTTAAACCATGCCATATTTTAAGTCTGTAACAATGCCTCAAAAACAACAACTTTACGGAAAATTGAATCGTTAATTGTTTAAGAGCAACAAATCGAAGAACAGCATATATTTTTTTATTTGTAGGTTTTTTTAATTTTCACGTATTTTTCAGTGGTATCAGAGACAATACGTATTGTCTCTGGTGGTATTAACAAACTATTTTTTCTACCACCGTGAGTAAAGTACTTCAATCGTGAGAAAACCATCAATTTACACACTTCTCGAATAAATAACAATTTGTTTAACAATACAATGGTGTTTAAACTGTAAAGAAAATAAACGCTTTTTTGGCAGGAAAATGTCATATCTCTGCCAACAGTTGGCGTAGAATTTTCATTTCATTTTTAAACAGAAGTTTTGTAAAAAATTCTATTTATCTACCAAGAGAATTTAAAGGAATGCAAAAAAATAATGTTTGATGTTTGTGCTACACTTCTTGTAAGATTTACAAGTTGTAACAAAAAATTTACAATAATAAGACAAATCCCTACAAATTTTACGTTGACCATCAATTAATTTGAATCAAATTCTTTCATTAGACAAATATTGATTCCTTAACAGCTTTAATGAAAAACGACTAAATAGCCCGGTCGATGAAAGTATTTACCTACAAAAATTTGCAAAATTAATAATTTTTTTTTTTTAATAAGTTCGCGAAAGCGTATAGAATAATATCCTAAAAAGATTACATTTCGCTCGGATGCAGAACATAAAAAAAATTGTAAAAAATTTCTTTCCATCCATTTTTTCAAAATTTTGTAATTGAGTCAAGCTAGGAAGAAATAAAAAATACAGATGAATAAAAAATGTAACAAAATTTATCGCTAAAGCCACGGTTTTCCCGGAAAAAATAGTCAAGTGTAACGTTATAACTCGGAGCGAGATATATACGTGCGCGTGCTTGAATACGCATGACTTTGACACCGACGCACTGAATTACATGTCACTAAATCAGAATTTGTTCAAACTATATGAGTGTTGGTTCATTTAAAAGATGGAAATTGTAGCTTTCTGATACTTTTTTTTAAACAATACAAGCAAAGGATGGATGGGAAAAATATACTTATATATATTATCATGCCTGAACTCAATCGTCGCAATAAAAAATATAGAAAAAAGTAAAAGCCCTTCAAAAAAATTCTTTCTTCATTGAGAACTGTTAAAAAGTATGTATATTTCATTATGGTTTATTAAGTTGTAGTAACGTGGATTCAAAAAAAAGTACATCTCAAATCATTTTAATTCCCTTGCTTGATGATTTTCTTGATAAATATATATATATAGTAGGCTGTAACTTGCCGAGAAATTGATCCATTGGAAAAAATGAAATACCATTATTTTGAAAAAAAAATGTATACTTTTCGAATGTTCAAACACAAATTCGTTTATTTGTATGAAATTTTTCGAAAATAGAAAAAATCAGATCATGATAAGGAATTGCGATTTTCACTATCTTATCTTTATAACTATGAAAATATCTTTGATTGTTTTCAATATAAACTCTGGAACTTTTCCAATACATTAACAAATGTATAAGGAATCCATTTGATATATCTGAAATATGGATAGGTATACCTGTAATAAATACAATACAGTAAAGGCACGTAAAAAAACCGCTGCCCAAGGAATCACTACTTCTACATCCAATTTTTTTATCCAAGTCACTCACAACGAAAAAAATTTGTATGTGGAAATAATTGTTTATGGAACTTTAATAATATAATATTTGAAATCCTCTACCCCAAAAACCCATAAAACGATACCCCACATCGGTAGCGGGGTGGGGGTGGTGATGGGGGGTGGTAGTGGGGGTGGATGAAGTAAAAAAATATTTTCTGGTTCTTGTACACACACTTTTTTCATCCCCTTTAATAATAGGGTGGGGGTGGTAATGGGGGTGGCTAATGCCAAAACTTTTTTTGGGACCTTAGCTTCTCTTGTATATACTAAATACCAATTTTATGGACTCTTACCTGCTTGATTTACCTATTTTCCCCAAATTTACCCCCCAACCCTTCGACGGAACAAGATGAAAATATAATCTAGTTCTAGATCTCGTTAAAGTACATATGTGTACCAAATTTCAAGTCAATATCTCAAACGGTTCCAGAGTAAACGTGCGCACAAAAAAAGTTACAGACAGACCGACAGACAGACAGACCGACAGACAGAAATTTTTTTTTCGTTCAAACTTAAAATCTCGACGTTTCGTGACATTCTAAGCCTATTTGAACAATAAAAATTTTTAAAAATTTTTTTGTCGTTACTATACTTCCACTGGATGTGGAAGTAATTCATGCGAGCGATTCAGCCCCTATGTGTGGTGTCTGTGTATGCGTTCATAATTATATATTTTCCCTCCATACTCATTATTTATCCTCCTATTCACTAAGAAAAATGTTAAGAATTTGTAATCAAAAAGAGACGAAAGCTTTATTTTACTCGTCAGAACAACTAGTATGCATTTAACCATGCGCTTGGCCGCGCAGAGTGATAAAGTTATTTCATTATTTTTTTGAGTACCGTTGCTTTAGCGATAAATTTTATTACATTTTTTGTTCAGAAACACGTGGTCTATCCACCTGTATTTTTTATTTTTTCCTAGCTTGACTTAATTTCAGGATTTTTAAAAAATGGATAAAAAAAATTTTTTTGACTTTTTTTATGTTCTACATCCGAGCGGAATGTAAACTTTTCGGGATATTATTCTATACACTTTTACGAACTCACTAAAAAATATTATTAATTTTGCAAGTTTTTGTAGGTTTCTCTATAAACTGTTCTCTGTCGTCTGGACTATAAATCCGTAAAATACAGACTAATTGTTTTGGTATTACCTTTATTATGTACATGGTAAAATATCTACGATGCATCCTACCCTAAATGAAGCTCACGTACGAATGAAGAGATAGTTTAATTAAAATGCAATAAATGTGTACATTTTATGTAGAAATAGCAAATAAAATTAAATAATAAATTAATAAATAAATAAAATAATGCACACCACTATCAGTAACATTTAGCTAAAATATTAGATATTGAGGAGTTAACTTTCGTCATGAAATATATGGACACTACTACTGTCCCTTCATAAAAATACTATTTGCTATAAGTTTTTAGACTAACTACATATCAATTCTTTGAAGTAGTACATACACTAGTTTACACTATGCCTTAGCCAGAATAGTACATTCAGTATTACAAATAGTCAGCTTTTGTGAAGATGTTTAATTATTCATTCGCGACGATTCACATTGACAATGAACCACTACCTATTAATAGAGTGAAAAGTTACTGGTTAGCTACGTGATATTTTCTTGTACTGTATTTTTAGAAATACATGGGTATTATTCAGTATTGTTAATTAACTTAACAAGATACCCACCGAACGTATTTATTACATAAAGATTTAAATCTTTGTGCTCTTAGACACCCCCGCGGCCAGTTGTCAGACTATTGGCTCATACATTGATAATATATCAAGATAATGTAATAAAAAAATTGTTACAAAATCACGTAGAGAGAATGACAACAGCTCCTAGACTATTCCATGGCTGATAAAAATTAAAAGACTTCTTTGAATTTCAAAAACTTTTAGCGGCGAGAGGAAACGTTTTATCGTAAGAGAAGTTTTATCACAAAATGGCAATTGACCAGATGTAAGATTTAGAACCAGGGGGAATTGTAATACTATAAACAGCTTTTTTCTCATATGACTGATAGTATTATTTCAGTTAACCTTTCTTATCAGGTTATCAGATGTAGGTGTAAGAAGATATGCGTCTATGTGGAAGTGCCTCCTTTCTCATATAGGAATCATATTGTGAAATTTGTGGCCACTTCTGGTAACTGTCCAGGCGAAGTTACATTGTAAAACAAAGGTTCCAGATAATGTTAAGGATGTTCTTACTGCTATTCAGTTTTAGTTGATAAAAATATTCGTTTAAATATTTCCCATATATTCAAGATTTTTTACCGATATTACATTTTGCAAAAAAGAATCCATTCACTTTTAAAAATTGTTTATCTATCAAAATATGACAGCCCATTAAAATTTTGTGAAATTTTCAATTTCCAATTTTTGAAGAGTATACAGCTTAGATAAACATTAATAAAACAATAATTAGTACACGAGTTGGAATTAAGATGAATTTTAGTACGTTCTTTGCGGTTTCTGTATTAAGCTTTTATAAGACGTGCTCATAGCATTCTCTTTTCCGGCAAAATGTAACGTAAATCTATTGACCTTAATTTCATAACCTCCGAACTTTGGCACTATGGGATAAACTTTCAACGACGCGAAATGTGTAAAATAAGTGGCTAAAAGTTTCAGTTAGGACGAAGTCAATGACGTCAGTATAGAATAATTAGAAGTCTTGACATCATTGCTACTGACCATTTGTATGTCGATACCTTACTTCGTTGGCACGGTAAATGAGAGAGTTAATAGAAATGGTATCGAAGAGTGTTCAGTGACATGTTACGATTATGCTTATGAACCCATGATGGTCGTAGAGAGTACGTGAGACAACGATGTAGAGAACGTCCAAATTTGAAATTCGCTATTGAACGTGAGATAGCCTATATCTAAGGTGTAATGGTTTGGGGTCGGCAGTAAGTCATCATTTGTATACCATTAAGGGTTACTTGAAAGCTGTAGAGTACATAACAGACGTGCTGGAACTCATTGTGCCTATGACAAGGATTACAACCCACAAAAACCACAAACATGCTGTTTGCAGCAGCCCAAATTATGTACGCTAGATTTTCCCATAGATTTTCTACTGATTTCCGGTGACATCCAATTGATTTCCACTTTATTTCTTGCGGTTTCTCTTTGATTTCCCCTTGATTACCGAAAAATCTCACTAGAACCAGTGAGTATATCTAGAAGAAATTTTATACACGAGATCTCATAATTATATAGATTTATTTTTATGTATATCAGTATTTTCCTTAAGGTATTCATATGATTGTAATGTTTTATGCGATGAGAATTTATAAAAAAATATTTGCAAGAAATCCTGTCCTATCTAAATAACTTAGAAATGAAAGTAAATACTTAAGAAATACTGGGAGTACCAAGTCCAAAATATAACACATATAAACTTTATTTTAGAAATCTGTTCGGACCGATTAGAAGCCAAAAAACAGTAATAAGTTCTCTTGCCAGTTAAGATAAAATAAGAAAAAAATAGAAAAAAATATACCAAAAATAAATAATAATTCGAACAATGAATAAAATAATCGAACATTAAATAAGAAACCGCCTTAGAAATTTAAAAAGGTAAAAATACCTATACTGTATTTTATTATTTATTTTATTATTATTCTATTTAATATGTGGTAGTTTGTAGTGTAGTCTTTTTCTAGGACATACCGCTTGAACGTACAAAATTCCGGAAACGTTTCTAAAAATTCGGAAATATTGACGTTGAACGTAAATAGCAGCTACTAGAGATTCCTCGGGTATATGGCGTGAGAGGACGAATAGATTTCTTTTTTAAATAACTAAGAAAAATCTTAATTGGGGAGGTGAGGGCGATGGTGCGGAAGGGCGAAGGCATAGAAATAAATCCTTAATGACACAGCAGCGAATCGATGGGAACAATTACATTCCTTAGCTATTGCATTTTTTCCTCCTTATATTCTACGACACTACTTTTTAAATTTAATCGCTACACGTAGGCATTAACAGTCAAACTGCGCATGCACAATGTTTTATTTGAATATACCTCAAACCGACATTAATCAACTCATTCAGAGCATGCCTAATATAGACAGTGAGTCGGTACATTCTAAGTCAAGGTAGATCTAGTCATTACTAAATAACTTTTTTATTCCACGTCTCTCAATCTTGAAATTTCAACCACTTTATTCATACTGGGAGAGAACTTTGATGAACATTTCAATACAATTGTTGGATAAAATCAAAATGTTGTATTTTATTATTCAAACCGCACAAAGTTGTCACATTTTAAAATACCAGACTTTGAGTTGAGTATTAAAATATTAATTTTACTTTCATGATATAAAATTTTATCATTTTGTTCCTAAGAACTGATAAATAAGAACGAAAACGTAAGTGATGTCGATATTTAAATGCGTAAATATTAATTTTCCAAGAATGTTTTCGATTTTTTGAAGTATTTTGATACGCTGAAGCTAATTTTGGACAGTTCTATCAGTTTTCCTCTGCCACCCCCTTTTATCCCGTAAATAGGGCAAAAATGAGATATTCCTTCATATTATATCGACAGTTAATAGACAATATATTCTTACATTTTTGCAGTAATGAGTACATATATATGATAATGTTGACATTACCAAAGTTTGAATCTTCCTCCCCCCTACCACATCTCACCACCTTCTTAGGGAAGTATTAACTGCATTTTTCTATATCAATCGTTGTTTAATGGCCAACAAATTTATTTTATTTATATAGTAATGCTACGAGTATGAGTATGATGAGTTATGATGATGGTACTGTCGTGAGCAAAAAAAATAGGACAATTATTTTTTTCTAATGTAAATCTGTCTCTATTTGAATATGTAATGAGTAGCCGAAATAAAACAGTTAGCACTTTTTTATTTTTTATGGTAATGCTGTAGTTATTGCTATAGCAAATGATGGGATGGTCAATGAGACCAATTTCACTGCGTTATAACATTAACAAAAATTTGGTGTTTAACATTTAAAAAAAGTGGAGAATAAACGGCACAATAAGTATAAATCTTGGATCAGGGGACAAAGGATATCCAACTTAACAAGAAAGCTATTAATATTTCGTTATTGCACCATTCTATTTATAACTTCTATAAGTCTGTTTGACATAGAATTAAATAACCTTATACAAAAATCATCAGTAATAATATTTTCCCATGCATTATTTATGATTTCCAGCAATTCTTGGGCATTCCGTGGTCTCACATTTAGTTTTTGGATACTTCTTACGAGTACTCCCCATACGCCTTCCATTGGGTTAAGATCTGGACTATGACTGGGCCAGTTAAGAACATTAATGTTGTTATGACTGTGCCAGTTAAGAACATTAATGTTGTTATCTTGGAACCAGTTAGTTACGGTATGAGCAGTATGAACGGAACAATTTATTGTCTTGTTGAAATATGAATTCATTATTAGGAAATAATTGTGACACAGAAGGGAGCATAATATTGTCTAAAATCCTAATATACGTTTCACTATTAAATGGTTCCTCGATATGCCACAAAACACTAGGACCACGTGCAGATATCCAAACCCACACATTAACGGAAAATTTACTACTTTTGTCATTGTTAGATATATATTTCTCATTGAATCGAGTATTCGGAGGTCGATAAACACAAATACGACCACTGTGTGTTGACTGGAAAGTTTTTTCGTCTGTAAAAACTACATTGTTCCAAAAATTTACATCATGCTCTAAAAATTCAAGCGCAAATCCTAGTCGAGCGTCTTTATGCTCAGCTTTAAGTATTTCTGTGCTGCTGGATGCAGCGTAGCTCCGATTCTCTTACTCGCCGCACAGTGGCGAGAAATGCCAGTGTTCCACCCAAATTACTCTAGAGGTCATAAATTTTAAGTTATTGAGACATTTTTTTTTTAAATGTTCGTCTTGAATTTACCTATCGATCCCTCTAGCTGGATTTTGAAATTTCATTTTTAATTTTTTTTAATTTTTAATAAAAGATCATATTTTTACAAAAAGATACTGTTTTTTCTAATAAATTTATTCTAACGGGCCGTAAAGAGTTTTCGTAACAATTTTTTTTTAAATCTTCGTCTTTTAATCAGCTATTAACGAGGCTATTGATCTGTGTAGTTGAATTTTGGATTTAGTAGTTGATAACTGTCAAAATTACAGGGTATTTTAAAAGTTAATAAGCTGTAACTTCTATTTTTTTGAAATTTGACAGCAATTATGGCAGCTGCCAAATTTAAAAACCATATTTCCCTGTCAACTACTAAATCTGGCAGTTTAAAAACAATATATATCTATTTTTCTATACACTTATAGAGCATTTTTAAAATTAATAAGCTGTTACCTCTATATTTTGAAAATTGACAGCAATTATAACAGCTGCCAAATGTAAAACTCATATTTTCAATATATATAACTATTTTTCTATATATTTACGGGGTATTTTTAAAATTAATAAGCTCTTCCACCTATCTTTGGAAATTTGACAACAATTATGGCAGCTACCAAATTTAGAAATATATATTTTCCTGTCAACTTCGGAACCAGGTACATTGAAAACACTATATATATTTTTCTGAACACCAACCTATTATTGTATGAATTATTTATCTAAAAATCGTATTTTCTTATATTTGACAGTCATTTTGACAGTTGTCAACAACTAAATAAAAAATTCATCTAGACAGATCAATAGCTGATTAAAAGACGTAGATTTAAAAAAAAAAATTTTTACGAAAACTCAAATTTACGGCCTGTTAGAATAAAGTTAATAGAAAAAACAGTATCTTTTTGTAAAAATATGACCTTTTATTAAAAATTATAAAAAATGAAAAATAAAATTTCAAAATCAGGCTATAAGTAAATTCGAGGCGAATATTTAAAAAAAATATACCTCAATAACTTAAAATTTACGACCTCTAGAGTAATTTGGGTGGAACACTGGCACTTCTCGCCACTGTGCGCCGGCGACCAGTACTACTCGATTCAGGAAAATTCGTTTTCAGCAGCCCGAATAACTGAGTAAAATGGATTTTCTACTAATGTATTTACCAATTGCAAATCTTATTGTTGAGTTGATATCTTTCGTCGCCCTGATCCAGGATTTCTACTAATAGTACCGTTTATTCTCCACTTTTTTAAAATGTTACACATCGAATTTTTGTTAATATTATAACGCAGTGCAATTTGTCTTATTGACCATCCATCTTCTGCTTTAGCAATAACTCCAGCTTTAACTAAATCGCTTATATGGGGCATATTAGTTTTTACACACTTGCAATGAATTTTGACAAATAACTGACAATGTCACAAAAATTAAAAATAAATGTACACAACTAAATTTTAGCAAAAATAGGTTGTTATAAGACTTGTCCCATTTTTTTTGCGCACGACAGTACCATTATCGAAGGTTGAACTATTCATCCCCTACTATCCCTTACTACTCTCTCAGAGCGGTAAAAACTGAATTTATCCTATATAAACCGAAATTTAACACAACCGAAAATTTTCGACGGTAGGGGGTGGAAGATTCAAACTTTGGTTACATCGACATCACCATGTAAGTACTCATAACTTTATAAAAATAATTATTGTCTATTGGCTGTCGATATATGAAGGAAAATCTAATTTTTGCTAATTTTAGGGAATAAAAAGGGATAGTAGAGGGAAACTGACACGATAGGACATTTTTTTGTGTTCAAAATTGACTTCACCGCGTCAAAATATTTCAGAAGAGTTGGATCAGAACCTTATGACAAGACCTTTTTTTGTAGACCTGTGTTATTACAGAAAAAACACTATATTTATAAACCTCCATGTTTATTTTCTTATTCTAAGTTATTCTTGCCCCGTTAACAAATATAAAAACTTTATTGAATACAAGATGATATAGGATGTCAGATATATGTAGAGAGTATTTTGAGAGGTAAATATTAATATTTTGCGATAAATATATAACTGAAGCTTCAAAACGTTAAAATATGAGTTTGCATTGACAGAAAGCTATATAGAACTGTGCGCTGTTCAGCGCTCACTTAATAACATTTTGAAGCTCAGCATTCTGAAATAAATGAACAACAAAGACACTTTAAAATATATTTATTGAAAAATGTAATAGTACAGTAAGTAAGGATAAAAGCGAGTTGAAAACATTCCAAAACTGTATATCTACAAAAAAATTATTATAGCGTCAGTTCTATATAACTTTAGGTAAATATGCAAAAATAAAACTCCTAATTTGTTGTCTTTTCGTCTTCTATCACATTTCTGCAATTTTTACAGATTCCTTACTTAGTAAATGCCACAAAATTCAAAACCCTAATTTAAAATTTTGAAAAAAGCCAGAAATTGTAAGCTTATTTGGGAGTGGGTAAAAAAATATAAAAAAGAGAAATTATCCATTGATTATTGCAGTAATTATTGTCAAAATCATAGAAATATATTTTAAAAGGGTTCGAACATTCCAAACTACCTGTACAATTATCAAGTTTAATGAACAATTTATTTAAAGCTAATAATATAAAATATATTTATTTATATAAATAATAATTTAATGTAAATTTTAGTATTTTGCTGTGAAGCATTAAATAAGGTATTCTTTTCCAGTATATACTTCGGACATATCTCCATAATCCTACAATACGATTTTATTAATATTTAGCTAGATATTTATATGATGCATAATATTTAGATACAGTTTTAAAACAAAAAGTCAATATTATTTAAAAAATCTATGGATAATTTCTTTAGAGAGATGATAACTATAATTAAATTATCCTTCAATTTCATATTCTTCTGTTTCTTCCATAGAAAAACTTTGTGAGGTTTCGAAGCTAGAAGACGTTACCTGACGGTTAGCAGAGATCTGCACCGACTCTGATTGTACAACGGATTTGCTTGATTCTGTTTGCTTTGATTTATTTTCTTCCACTACTGAGGTGGTTTCATTACTCTCAAAGGCAGCTGTTTTTTCTACGACTTTAGTATGGCCAAGGTCTTTGTGTACCTGAAAAAAGAATATTATTTATCATTAAATTCATTTTTATTAATATTTTTTATCTTGGTAATAATTTAAAAAAATTTATTTATAAATAATCCAAGATAATCAATGTAACAGTGTAATTAACGTGTTAGTTAGTTTTCAGTTTATTATGCATATAGTCTAATCAATAAATCAAACAAAGTGGGCTCGTAATGCAAAAATATTCAACTTGTTTTTTAAATGTTCGGTGTGACTGCCGAGTATTTTGCCAGGTTGACTGTTGTGAAAAATTGAAACGAATTGTAAATATCTCGTGAACCATTAATGCTACGACAAGAATGGTACCACCTTATACACTTGTTGCATAACAGTATTTTTTCTACAATTGTCAAAAAAGGCTGTATTTGCGCATTAACGTCAGTGTCTAAAATGAGACATTTTTTCATTGACATTATTTTTTTTGCGTTACCATGACACCGTGCGCAAAATATTTTGCGCACTAGGGTGCAAAATATTTTGCACATCGCATACCTATTATTGCCCATTTTCTTATAATTTTTAATGTATACAAACATCGAGTTCAAAAATATTTATTGTTTTATCAAATAAATCAACTGAAAGTAGAAATTTTTAAATTATTTTACAAAAAACAGTATGATTTTTTTTAACAGTTATTTCAATTATTATTTACAATATTAACGTTAATTGTGCTACTACTACAAGACATAAGAATAATTCCTGAGGAGTGTGAGACGTCTGCTGCTCGAAGGAGATTAAATCATTATTGTTCACTTTTGAACTAGATGGAACTGGATTTAAATTTTAAAGTTTCGCAGTCGAGAATTTTATTTGAAATATTAATTTTATTAGTTGTGGTTTTAGTTTAATCAAGTATCATTCAGGTACTCGTTAATAGAATAGTATGCTTTGGTTTTCAATAAATGCTTTATTTTTATTTGAAAATGTTTCTTGTCGTAGACTGGCGGTACATGACCAGTCAAGTGCAACGTTTCTAAAATGCATGCCAATCATATATATGAATGAAATTACCATGAATATGCCAGAAACACAAATTTTAGGCAGTCGTCGCGTGCAGAAGAGTGTGCAAATCGATTTTTTTTTGTTTTTTTTGTTTATTTTTTATTTTAAAATGGATGCCAATAGTACCAAACGAAAAGCCGTGAAAAAGAATCCAGCGGAAATTCATTGGCAAGCAGTTTCCGCGCGCATATTAAATCGTAACATTTTTTGGTGTTCTTGATTTTGGATGATTTTGAATTTGGATTTTTTTTCAAGACTTTTTGTTTGGCACTATTAGCATCCATTTTAAAATAAATAAAAACCACAAAAAAAAACAAAAAAAATCGATTTGCACACCCTTCTGCACGCGACGACTGCCTAAAATTTGCGTTTCTGGCATATTCATGGTAATTTCATTCATATATATGATTGGCATGCATTTTAAAAACGTTGCACCTGACTGGTCATGTACCGCCAGTCTATCAATAGACTTGTACGAATTAGGTAGTTTATTGTACAATTTAATTGTTAGATATTTTTGGCTATGTTCATATAATGTTAGCCTGTGATACGGAATTTCTAGGATGTGAATATTTAGAGTGTTAAATGAATGATTTACATTAATAGTATTATTGTTTAATTGTGATCTGGCTTATATCAAGAGATTAAGGAGGAATAAACAGGGTAGCGTAAGTATTTCATATTTTTTTATAAATATCTCTACAACTGGCTCGCCTGGTTACTCCCGCTATTAAACGCGCAGCTCTCTTCTGCAATCTAAAAACTCTCAACATATCAGGTGAAGAACCCCAAGCAATTAAGGCATAATTAATAGTTGACTCGAAATATGCGTAATAGTATGTAATTAATACTGATTTGCTAATTATACAATAACATATTGGAGCCATTCTTTTTACAAATTTCGTTTATATGTACAAACCAAGTACAGTTCTCACTAATATGCAACTCAAAAAATTTCATGTATGGCACTTGTCGAATGAATCGTTCATTAGATTTTATTAAGAGGCTCTGGTTAACATTAATTTTACCTATATTAATGTGAATAAATATGGATTTATTAATATTTAATATGAGGCTGT
This sequence comes from Rutpela maculata, assembly GCA_936432065.2. Classification (NCBI taxonomy): domain Eukaryota; kingdom Metazoa; phylum Arthropoda; class Insecta; order Coleoptera; family Cerambycidae; genus Rutpela; species Rutpela maculata. The sequence goes on from OW386285.2 coordinate 110,745,578, forward strand.
TTTCGGTAATCCAATCGTGAGCACTGCCTAATTGTTCGTTTGCTTCTGAGATTAAATCAGCAGTTCTTTAGGCAGTGATAAGTAAAGAAGTATCATCAACGAAAAGAATGGAATTTGTACTACAAAAATTGTTAACATAAATTATGTACAGTAGTGGTCCCAGGACAGACCCTTGTGGAACACCTACTGTAAGTTCCATTTGAATAGATTTGATGTTCTCTACTTGTACATAATGTTTTCTGCCATGCAAGTAACTCCTAAACCATTCTAGTGATACACCTCGGATGCCATAATTCTCTAATTTCTGCAAGAGCGAGAGATCTAAAAATATCTTTAAGCATTTGTTTTTATTAGCTAAGTTGTCATATAACTCTGTAAGAATTTAGTGACAGCTGTGGTAGTGGATCGGCCTCTCCGAAAACCAAATTGATTATTATGAAATGAATCATATTTATCAAAAAAACATTAACCTGTTAGATGCACATTTTTCAAACACTTTGGAAAATGAACTTAGAAGAGAGATGGGTCTATAATTATCAACTTTATATCTACAACCTGCTTTAGCAATTTTAAGTCTATCAGGAAACGTACCCTCGGAGAAGGAAGAATTAATTATTAGACATAAAAGTTTGATAACTACCGGTAGACATTTTTTTCAGTAAATTAACACTAATGTGCGAAATCTTGTATTTTTTAAGCCTTTTATTATATCAGATATTTCAAGTTCATCAACTGGTTGAAAAAAAAAATGAAAATTTGTTTGTATTTATTTGTGGTTCTTTATATTGGTGGTTCATATCTCTTAATAAAAGTTTAAGAATAGTGTCAAAATAATCATAAAATTTATGGTTGTGGGATGGAATGCAAAACATTATCAATATTTAAGCTAATTTAAATAATAATCATGTATTAAAAAGTACATTTATTATTTTTACAAAAAATTATTTATATTATGTTAAATAATTAAAATTAACAAAGCAATTTTTATCAATTTTTACAATTTAAAAGTTATTAACAATCAAAATTAATAGTAAATATATTTAGATTATCAAATAAATAAAAATGCGGTCATTTATACGCCGTACCAATACCGTTACAATAGAAGGCATAGAAATCAAGATCATACTTTTTTGTTTGTTTAATAATTCAAACGTGGTTGAGGAATGTAATTAATTATTAATTATTTTACTTATTGTTTGTAGCATACATTGATATTACAAAATTATATTAATTGTAATAAATAATAACAAATTTTTGACAATAATTAAAAAACATACATATTTTATTTATTGAAAGTAGAAGTAAAAACAAAAAAAAATGAGCCCTGTCCGAACTCTATCGGATAAGTACTTTTATGAGGAATCGCAGTTGAAAATTTCACTTTTTTTTTTAATTGAATTAGACAACAACCGTTAAATATTTTGCTCCAAAAAAAATAGTGCTTATATGGGACACCAAAAGGTATATACTTTCACCAAGTTTGAGCTAAATCGAATTATTTTTGTGGAAGAAAAAAATAAAAAACCGAAAAAAGGGATTTTTGCTTGTATCTCGAAAAATTTTGAGGTTAGGATAAAAATGCTCTCCATACAAGTTGTAGATCTCTTTATTGCCTACAACTTTTATAATTAACTTTTTTCGATAGAATGGGTAGTTAGCCAGAAATCGCAAAAAAACCGTTTTTCACCCCTAAAAACCCACCCCATTTCACCCCAGATAACCGCAGGTGGTTAGGATTATTTTTCCTTCTTTGATTGTGATATGTTCTAAAATATTCTGCTATCAGTTTGCTGTAACGAATTATTATTATTTTTTTTAATTCTGGCATTTATCTAGCCTGGCCTAATGTTATCCAAACAATTATTAATCCTCGTAGGTACTTTGAATATACGGTCAACACAATAAGAGTTTAAAATGTCCAAAAGATTGTTTAAGTTATTGGATGGCTTTAAAAAAGTTATGTTGAAATCTCCACAGATGACTATTTTATGAAATTTGTTGTCTTTTTATCAGTAAATTAGTTGCTATATTTAACTTACTTAAGAATATATCAATATTACCATCTGGGCTCCTATATAATGCCAAAATCAGTATGAATTCGTTCTTATCTAAAATACATTTAACACCAACACATTCAAAATGTTTTTTATTGATAATCTAATATATAAAAATCTCGTGTCACAGTATTTGTTATCGAACTCCTCCGAAACAGCTTGACCGATTTTTATGAAATTTTTGGTGTATATTTGGTAGGTCTGATAATAGGTCGTGGGCTATTTTTTGGACAAACATTTATAATTTTTATGGCAAAACAACGTTTGCTGGGTCAGCTAGTTGTTTTATATAATTAAGCTCACAGCACTCAATTGCATTCCGTACGTAAATACAAGTACCACCATTTTTTAATGAACTTCGACAAAAATACTCAATTTGAATCGATTGTATTTGATCGGATTTAGCCCAGTACTCCGAAACACAAAAGAGCGTAGTTTTGATTTTCCGAATTATGAACGTGTTATCTAAATCTTTAGTTTATTTGTTTCCAGAGCGAGTGTGTTTAACTTGTGCACATGTAATAATTGATTTGCATGCTAGGTAGGCATTTTTATTTAATTTTAGCTACCCCAGTGATAATTATTTTGTAAATAGAAAACACAAAAGAAAGCATCCTTATCTGGATCCGTATCCACATTCGTTATAACCAGCTCCATTACATCCCTGGACTATATTCTTTCTCAGAACTTTAAAATCACCGTTACAGGTCACTTCTCTATTTTAAGACGTAAATATAAATTCCTTTAACAACAAATTAATTTTCCCCAAAATGTTATGATTGTTAACAAAAGTACCACACACACCCTTAAATACAGGAATTTAACATTTTTCTGTAGGTTGAGATCCTGCCACATCTCAAATGTATTGTACCATTAATAAAAGGTTATTTTTATTTTTAACTGTTTGTCATAGGTATCCTGAATAAGACATTGTGCATGTCAAGATCAGGGCCGTTTCTAGAGATTTGGCTGCTAGTTTGGAAAATCTATAATGCCGCCTCCTACTTCAGCAAGCATCTGATTTTGCGCACCCAAAAATTCCTTCGAAAATAAAAATGCATAAGCGGGGGGGAGGGGGCTTATTGAAAAAATTACGCCCCTGAGTAGTAAAGAAATGACAGTTCTGTGACAATCCCCCCACCACTTTTCAATCCCCCCTCCATTTTTCCCCAAGCCCCGCCCAATCCCCTCCACTCTTTCAGAACCCCCCTCCATTTTTTCCCAAGCCCCGCCCAATCTCCCCACCACTTTTCGATCCCCCCCCTATACTTTTCTCCCAATCCCCCCACCAATTTCTCAGAACCCCCCTCCATTTTTCATAAGCCACGCCCCATCCCCTCCACTCTTCCATAACCCCCCTCCATTTTTTTCCCCAAGCCCCACCCAATCCCCTCCACTCTTTCAGAACCCCCCTCCATTTTTTCCCAAGCCCCGCCCAATCTCCCCACCACTTTTCAATCCCCCTTCCACTTTCTCATAACCCTCCCACCCCACCATAATTGAAACCCCCACCTCCCATCCCTACCACCATTCAGAATCCCCTCTCCACCTCATCACCTTATCGGAAATGTCATAAGTTAGGCAGTACATATTTTACTACTTTATCATTATGTCCGTCTGTATGGATGTGTATCAGATGTAAAAGTGTATTAAAGGAATACAGTACGTTCAAAAATGAAAAAATATTCACCGTGTGTGACAATTGTGATATACAACCTATCAAGGCACCTGCTGCATAATTGATTTCACATTTCATACTAATAAGTGAAAGTAGTGGTGGATTTTCAACCTCCCCTCCACCATAATTTAGGATCATTCCCTCCCCTCATATCATATATATGATCATCATCATATATATGTATGGTGAGGACCTCCCATCTCTCCCACCACAACTCAAAACCTCCCACCGCAATTCAGCACCCCCACTATATCAAATTATTCTGATTATAAAAAGAGACGTACACAGGCATTGTAACAAAGTTTTTTGTGTCAACTAGTTAAAGAAATTCAAGTGTTCACAATGGCTTACAGTGGCAGTTTATTTAGTTTACCTGAACTGAGTATTAATGATTTAATTAATAATTTACCTCCAGCACCGCAAGACAAAAATGAAATAGTAGTACTTGGTGAGCGAAGGTACCAACTGAATAAATCAAGAAGTAAATATGTGACAACGGGATTATCACATGACTTCTGTTATAACCCATGTGTGAAGCTAAGTGGAAACAAACTTGATGTAATAATTTTTAACGAAAAGGAGTGGCTTCATTTTCTCACGTATCAAGGTGTAATAACTAATTATGTATACTCCAATGATAAAGTTGAACCGGTAGAGACTGATAACTTTCTTATAAAATTTGAGCAAATTTCCTATTCCAGAGTTATAAAAATAATAAAAAATAACTCTTACATTTACTTGGGATATGAATCGATTTGCAAGTTGTGGGAAGCATTACCACTCATTAAGGCTAACATTGAGACCTTAAAAAGATTGCAATTCCAAAGTTATTTCAGGAATGTGGTGAGAGAACTACAACATCAAGAAGGAAATGTATTTGAAAATGCAGTAAATCTTATTGAAAAGAATAAAAATGGCTATAATGAAAATACCATTATGCTTATGGAGTTAATTTATATTTATCCAGATATATTGGAAGCTGAATATTGTGGTAGGATCTAAAGATGAAGAAAGTGACATTTAATTTAAGAGACAATAAGATTAATTTTATGGTGGTGTGGAATTTTGCGTATAAATTATCAAGAAAGAGATATTGGGAAATTGTAGCCCTCGATAGAGTTCGGTTTAATAGAAGAATAAAACAAACTTCAAATATTATAAACCCCATTTTAGACAGTACTCATAGATATAATGTATATAATGAGAGATTTTGTAATTTATATGATACTTAATCATATATAACCACATAGGTAGTATTTTTGTATTTATGTATGTGAAATAGATATATAGAAATAAAACATATTTATGCTTGAATATTTGTTTTATTAGGTAAAAATATATTATAAATTAAATAATACATGAAAAAAGTAATAAAATATAGATTATATTCATACAATGCTATTATTTGAAATCCATGAATTATGCTTATTGCTTAATCCTAACCATTTAACATAGAGCTTGTTATTCTTTTTTCTTAAAATTTTTTCCACGAGATATACATCGGGATACTTTACTTTCTGCATTTCTTCCTCATAAAAACTCCCTAAAATTTCCTCTCCCATTTGGTCTTGTAAAAGATAAGTTCTAGGATTACCTTTATGAACTTTCCTAATTTTGAAAATTTCATTAGACCAGTTAGGCGTATATCCCTTTGAAAAAGCTTGTCGATATTTACTAATCCTCACATAATCATTTACTTTAAATTTTTTTTTCCTTGGATCGACTGTTTTCGGGTGGTTATAGACAGTTTTTAATAAGCGTTTTTCATCTTTCTTTTTAACATTTTTAGGTTGCATCCCAATTGTCCTATGTTTAGTGTTATTGTATTCAACAACAATATCCGGTAACAAATTTAACCACTTATAGTTTCCGTTTAGACTAAAAAGTTTCCACATTTTATTTTTTAAAGTCCTATTAACTCGTTCCACAACACTTGCTTTGAGATCTGTATAAGAGCTATAATGGTTAATTTTCATCTCATCCATTAATTTTTTAAATTCTTTATTGTAAAATTCTTTACCCAAATCTGTTTGCAAATTTTTCGGTACAGCTTTGATATCTGATAAGATCTTTTTCATTGCTTCCGTAACATTTTTTCCGCCTTTAGTTTTCACAGGTTCACACCAAACAAATTTTGAGAATACGTTAATAACTACTAAAATATATTTATAACCTTTGTTTACTTTAGCATAAGGGATCATCTGTACAAGATCTGCTTGAAAAAGATCATTAATACCTTTAACAATAACTCTTCTTCGTTTAAAAGATTTTCTAGCTGGTTTATGAAGTTCATTTACTATTTCCTTTTTAATGTTACTCATCTTTACTTATCGATAGGGTAAATGAATCCTTAACTTCCCACATACACTATTTATCTTATTATTTTAGCCTCTTTTAATTCCTCTATTATTGAAATTATCTCGTTATTATGTCCCGTATTTCCTGCCAACTGTGAAGCTATGAGTAGTCTTAATCGGTCTATTATTTCATTATAATCATCAAAATGTTTATATTCAATTTTTTTATTATCAAGTTCCATCAGTGTTAATGCACCACCTTTTTTTTTTTCATTATTTGCCTTCCTTATTTGTTCCCTTGTCTTTCTCATTTGTTCAGGTGAAGAAAGTGAACTCACTCTCGATCTCGTCACGGGTGGCTTAGCTTCTGAAGAAAATGTATTTATTCTTGGTCTTACCACAGCAGGTATTGCCGATGCACTTTTTTTATTAGCCCTTTCTTGACTCATCGAGTGCAAGGTAGAAACACGTGGTTTAATAATATCTATAAATTTAGACGCATTTGATGTAGATAGACCTCTCTCCGGATCATAACCTAGGTAATGAGCATTACTCCTCCTAATTATATCAATATACTGATCCACATCAGATGCTCGATGCCCTGCTGGATGCTTTTTGAACATTAATTCATACAATCCTGGCGTACCTTTGTATGGAAACTGATCATCAATAATAAAATTAGCACCATCAAAATCAACAGTTGCAGTGCCAATAGCGAATTTCTTCTTAAATGGGTCGAAGTAAATACCAAAGGTATCATCAAACTCGTTTTGTGAATCCTCAATTTTATCTTGTATGTATGCTCGCGGTAGAGGTGCATTAAATTGTTGCAAGTATCTCTCATTTTCTGATAGTACGGATGGATCTACTACCTGTGATGGAAAAGTTTCATCAAAGAAACTCCCTACATATTGAGGTCTTTCTTGGGTAGAGTCAAAATGAAATGTTTCATCTTCCAAATTAGTGGGTGCTGTGTGATAAAATTCAAGAGGGACTGGATCAATTGATCGCCTGTTTAAACTCTCATTTTTTATTTCTGTTTTCAAAAAAGATTTACGTGGATCACTTTCATTATTAACGATAGTTGTTACTAATTCACGAAGAGGTCGCGTTATCGGTTTATAAGTTTCCTCCAATGCTAACTGAGATTTAGCAATATCAGTTTTCAAACTTCTATACTTTTGCCTTAAGGCATCTCGCGTCTTTAACAGCTCTGCTGCCACTCTACTATCCATGGTGAATGGTTGATAATATTAATGTCTCTATTTTATATATGAAAAAATTGATCAAAACCTTTTCGATATCTCCCAGAGTTGATTGGACAATCTTTATCGATTACAACGAATCCATATTTATCATTCCAACAAAATGCACAAAGTTCTTTGAAATCTTGGAAACTCATATCAACGTTTACATGATCATCATAGATATGTTTGAGATTGGTAAGGTCCTGAGGAAATATCACAAGAAGATTGGCATTGTCTCTACATAATTGTTTAGGGATAGCAGCGTAGGTTTGACATAAATAAAAACAATCAGTGTTTTTATGACGCCCAAAAGAAAAATAGCTTTTAATAATACTTTGATCACATGATACCAAATCATCAAATATTATGACTGAATTCGGTTTTATTTCTTCTGGAGGTATCACTGCATCCCCGTCATTATATTCGAAATATCCAATTTCATTCATAGGTTTCACAAGCATCCTCAGATATTCATATTTCGGTTGGTATAGAGATTTAGAATATAAATAAATATTTTCAAAACGTAAACCGTTAGGATGTTCCAACAAACTAAGCATTACATTTGTTTTTCCAGACCCAGAACTTCCAACTAGAAGTCCCCGTTTCGACTGTCCACCAAATAAAATACCATGTTTTTGAAAAGTCTTTGTCTTGGAAATTTTGTCGTGATTGACTATTGGTAAAATTGTTGCTTGCTGTTGAATCTGCATTGTGTTCAAATAATCACATCACACTAGTGTGAAATCGAACTGCATTAGAAAGAGAACTGCTAAAAACTGATCAAGCATAACCCTCTACTCTATATAAAAGGGTATTCTACAAAACCAAGAATCAGTTTATTCCATAATTTGGGATATAATGGGTCGAACCAAAAGTTCACAGCTTACTTGTACTAGAAACTCTAAAAAGAGAGGACGTGGTCTGCTCAATAGTATAATAAATAAACTTCCCGTGGAACTACATATACCTGGTTATAATTATTGTGGGCCAGGAACTAAACTCACAAAACGCCTAGAACGAGGTGATAGAGGAATTAACCCATTAGATGAAGCGTGTAGAGAACACGATATAGCATATTCCAAATTTGAAGAGGTTGAAAAAAGGAATCAAGCAGATAGGGAATTAGCTGAAGCTGCATTTAAACGTGTAAAAGCACCCGACTCTGGTTTTGGTGAAAAAGTCGCTGCATTGGGAGTTGGTGGGGTAATGAAATTAAAGAGTAAATTGGGAATGGGTCTTAAGCGACGAAAAAATCGTGATTCAACGAAGAAGAGGAAGAGAGGTGGACAAATAAATGTAAAGGTTGCTGTAAAAAAAACATTAAAATCAAAGAAGCGAGGGAAAAGAATTCTCAACACTCCAAAAAGAGGGGGGGTTCTTCCACTTCTGTTACCTCTTTTGGGAGCATTAGGAGCTGTTGGAGGGGGTGTAGCCGGTATTGTGAAAGCAGTTAACGATTCCAAGTCAAATGGTAAGGTGATAGCTGAACAATTGAGGCATAATTTGGCGATGGAACAGGCCGCTAAGGGGAAGGGTTTATATTTAGGCCCTCATAAGAAAGGTTCTGGATTATATCTTAAGACGTATAACAGCAAAAAAAACTAATTAGGCTACCTCACCGTCCACTTACTAACATAGATTTAATGAAATACTCGAAAATTCTAAAAATTCCAAATTTTCGAGGTATTTTCATGAGAGATACACTCCCCAAAAAAATTAGGAAAAAAGAATCTGGTATAGTAAATCTGGATATCAATGATGGAGATGGAACTCACTGGATTGCATATATAAAGAAAAATAAGGAAATAGTTTATTTCGACAGTTATGGAAATTTAAGACCCCCAGATGAGTTGAGAAAATATTTTTTAAGTGATGGTAGCCTGAATGAAATAAAATATAATTATGATTCTGTACAAAATTATGATTCATATGTCTGTGGACATTTATGTCTATTATTTTTATATAATCAATGTAAATAAGTTTTTCTTATTCATTTTCTAATAAACGTTCAAAGTATCACTATGTCTTTTACATTCGCTCTCAGTGGAGAATCTTCTGTATTAAATTACAATTTCAATCCACCGATATATTTAGATGATGAGGCAGATTATGAAATTGGATTAACTAATTTTGATACTTATAATATTATCCCAAATATTGACAACAACAATAATAAATTTGCGTGGGGAAGAAATAATGAACATATAGTTCAAATACCTGTAGGGTGTTATGAAATTGATGATATTTTAAAAATCATGACAAATAAAATAGTTCAAGAAGATGATGAAGCAGTTCTTAGGATTGATATAGATATTAACACATCCAAAATTATTATAAGAACAAACAGGATAATTAATTTTAACGTGGAGGATTCGATAGGTCCAGTATTAGGCTTCAAGAAAAGAGAGTTAAACGCTAATGATACTAATATTTCCGATGATCCAGTAAAGGTTTCCAAAGTGAATGCTATCTGCATTGACTGTAACATTGCTGTTGGTTCTTTTTTTAATGGAAAACCTGTTCACATCATTCATCAGTTCTATCCAACAGTTCCAATTGGGTATAAAATAGTAGAATCACCTCTAAATATTATTTACTTCCCAGTGAGCGTTAAAACCATCAACAACATCACAGTTAAAGTGATTGATCAAGAAGGACATCTTGTCAATTTTCAAAAAGAAACGATAACTGTTAGACTACATCTTAGAAAATCAATTCGATAATAAAATGGTGTTGATATTTAATTCAAGGTCTCCCATTCATACACAAAAACCACACTATAAAAGGATACGTAGGAAAAAAGTCAACAGTTCTAAAAACACTCTCAACAGAATAACATCAGCAAATCGACGGTTCTTAAAATCACTTGGATTCGAAGTATTAGTATAATGGAATTACTTAATATAACCGAGCAACCCATAATTGACAACTCCGTAGTAGAATATCAGTATCATTCATATCAACCCAATATATCTGGAACTCTAGATTATAATGATGAAACGAGAATTACCATTCAGGATTTAGATACCTATACAGCACCATGTTATAGCTATTTATACATCGAAGGAAAATTAACAAATGAGGATGGAACTTCACCTACCAACTTAGAGTTTATCAATAATGGTGTTGCGTTTTTATTTCGAGAAATTAGATATGAGTTAAATGGAATAGTAATAGATTCCGTGAGAAATGTTGGCTTAGTTTCAACTCTATTTAATTATCTATCACTGAATCAAAATGAAAGTGTTTGTATGGAAAATGCTGGATGGTTCCCAAAACAGAAAAAAGGTAAAAAACCTAAAATTTTGATAGATACAAGTGGAAATTTCAACGTCTGTATTCCATTAAAATTCCTGGTTGGTTTCTTTGAAGATTTTCAAAAAATAATCATTAACATGCGACAAGAATTAGTACTGGTACGTAATAGTAATGATTTTGACTGCATTACAAATACTAAGGATGAAGTAGATAAAGATGGTGTTGCTATAGATGAAAAGCCGAAAATCACGATTTCTAAATTATTTTGGAGAGTTCCACATGTTACCGTGGGTATTTCAGAGCAGCTTCGATTAAATAAAATTATAAGTAGGAATGTGGATCTTCCTATAACATTTAGAAGTAGGGAACTGATTGAATATCCATCTCTACCGGCCTCAAGCAGACATACGTGGCCTGTCAAGACATCTACTAAAGTTGAAACTCCTAGGCATGTAATAATAGCATTCCAAAAAAATAAGAAAGGAAATATTAGGGCTGATATGAGTAAATTTGATGATTGTGATCTTAGAAGCATTAGAGTTTTCTTGAATTCTGAAAGATATCCATACAATGATTTATATCTAGACTTCAAGAATAACAAATTTGCAACTCTCTATCAAATGTTTGCCGATTTTCAAGAATCCTATTACCCCCACCAAATAAATCAACCCATTTTCAATCCCACTGAATTCAAAGATTTTGCACCAATAGCTCATATTGATTGTTCTCGTCAAAAAGAAGCTTTACAAACAGGATCGGTGGTTATGAGAATAGAGTTTGAGACTGGCACCCCTACTACCACGGATACTAATGCATATTGTCTCATTCTGCACGAGAAGCATTTCACCTATAATCCTCTAACAAAAATCGTTCGTCAGCAGTAAAATGCGCATGACATATTTTTACCTATATATAAAAAAATTATAATGTAAATTATTAGTATGAATATGAGATCAGACTATATTCAAAAGTTAAAAGAACACAGAAAAAAATTACGTGACTTAAGAAGAGCGATTGAATTATACTGTATAAAAGAGAAGATGCTAAGAGAACTACAACGTTTAAAGATATGAAAATTATTATCGATGTTCAAGGATTTCGAATCGAAAACAATAAGTTTATTGTTAAAGAACTGGCAGGATATGATGGAATGAAAACGTGTCACTATATATTTAAACCACCCTACCCATTTAAGATGCTTTCACCAGACTTACAAAAACAAGTGTGCTGGTTAACAGGAAATTATCACTGCATTAAGTGGTCTGATGGCTTTACACCACTACACATGTTTGGAAAGATTATTGATAATTTGGTCACATCTGATGATTGTGTTTACATAAAAGGAGGAGAAAAGGCGAACTACATTAGACAGTTCACTTCACAACCCGTTATTGAATTTGAGGAGCAGCCACCTTTACGAAAATCTAGTGCAAAATGTTTTTATCATTTAAATACTAATTGTATGTGTGCACTTTCTAATGTATATTATTTGTATGAAAATTTTATAATGTCATGAGTAAAACAATAAAAAAACTATAAATGAATTTCTGTTGTTTTTATTTAAAAAATTTTATAACAATACAACTACTAACAAATACAATTCCAATTTAGCTACACATCTTCACTACTATCAGTCAGAATCCCCATTACAAGCTATTACCTTGCTGGCAAGATCCGGCTCCAAAAATTGTTTTATCCGATCCAAATATGCGCATAGATTCAAATCTATCAAAGATTGCACAAAGCAGTGCTGACAGATCGCCCTCTCCAGAAAGTTGCAACATTTTCTATATGCTTCATCAAATCTCAAGGCTAGATCGTTACACGCATCCTCTTCGTACATTACCATTCCATAAACTATTTTGTATTTCATATTTGAAAATATATGTCTTAAATAAATCACACCACTTTCTAAATCAACAATTTTGATTTCTTCTTCCAAATACGCCAACATCTTGAAATTTACTGTTTATTTCTTCCCGAACTAAATTGATAGTCACTAAAGTGTCCGTGTTTTATAATGAAATTCCCACCTAAATATATAATTTTATCGTTGCATATACTCAATTTAGCTACACATCTTCACCACTGTCACTGTCAGAGTCCCCATTATAAGCAATCACCTTGCTGGCAAGATCCGGTTTTAAAAATTGTTTTATCCGATCCAAATACACACACAGATTCAAATCTATCAAAGATTGTACAAAGCAGTGCTGACAGATCTCTTCATCCAGAAACTTGTCACATTTTTGAAGACCTTCATCGTACTTCTTGGCTACCTCGTTACACTCTTCCTCTGTATAAAATCTACCCATTCCATAAACCGCTTCATGTTCCGCATCGAATCTCAAATTTGAAAATAATTGTCTTAAATGATTCACACCACTTTGTAAATCAACAATTTCGATTTCTTTCACATACGCCATCCACATTTTGAAATTTACTGTTTATTTCCCCCCCGAATTAAATTGATAGTGACTAAAGTGTTAAATTAATGCTCCAGTTTTATAATGAAACTCCCACCTAACCATATACCCCACCTATTTCTTAAATGTCTATACAAAGAAAACAATTTTATCACTTGATTTACCTACCCAGCTGCACAGACAGCAGTTCTATTTTCAATTAGCAAATCAGCATTTGCATAGTTAACACTTTACAATCAGAATAATGTTATTATTGTATTATCTATCCACACAGTCAGCAGTTCTATTTTTAATTACCAAATCAGCATTTGCATAGTTGACACTTTACAGTCTAGACATAAATGTTATTGCAAGTTCAGCAAAACTATTCCTCCACTTAACCCAGCTAAAGAAAATATACAACTATAAAAGGAAACCTAAGCTTGTGAATGGCAGTTGCTTAATAAAATTTATATAACCCAAATTAAATTTAATATCTGAAATGAGTACAGTGTGTGTATGTAATATGTTCAGGAGTCCTGCAGTAAATTATTGCACGTGGAATTATAAATTGGTGCAAATAATTAAAGAACGCTTCCCTGAAGAATATGAAGTTTTGAGAAATTTACCAGGTCAACGTTGGGTAATAGCTGGCAGTTTTATATGTTTGCTATTAAAATTAACTAACACCAGTGGGGGTATGGACATATTTTATTTCAACAACGAATTTAGTGAGAAATGTGACAAAGCTGATTGGCATCCATCCTCAAGCTACCGCAATGTTTTTAATGTATTCAACCATCGAAAATATAATATACAAATTATAGAATTTATAAATGTAATACCAGGGATACATCTGAGCCATGAAATATTCCAATTGCTGTGGTGTTTTGATTGTGTCTTGGTTAGGAAAGCCCTACATTTAAAAAGTGCTTTATTTGTTGACTGTAATTTTGGTCCTGTGAAATTTGGAACTCCTTTTCGACAAGAAAAATATAAAGATCGTCTCCTGCAACCGATTATCACTCAGCCCAAAACACTGTACCTAATAGCTTATGAATGTATACACAAAATCTAATAAAAAACATAATCAGAGTATTAATGTTGTTTCATTATATTGTACACACACATCCACTTTCAATTCATATATGATTTAACTGTAATAAGATGGGATGATTAAACGATAAAAAAACACAAAATTTTTATAATAGTGTTTTATTAGACAAAGTTAGTGATGTTATTCATATTATTTACAATAAATCAAAGTCCATTGCTAAATTTTCCTGTTCAATAATTTCATCGGCTAGCCTTAAAAGAATTGTGAGGTTATCTTCAGCGGTATTATGGTCAGCGTTATTGTGTAAATTACTGATAGAGTAATGCCCCCACGCCAAAGTTTTTGTACTCCCGGGTACAACATATCGTTTGTCGTCGTGTGCTGAGAGTGCAACCTTATTTTTTAGTTCGGTATATAGAGTATGCAGATGTGATGAGAATACATACATTTTTCGAAATATCAATCCACCATCCTCAACAATTTGTTTATAATCGATCAAATGTAATTGATTTTTTACAATACTTTTTGAGACTCCTTTAGCTTTCTTTGTGACGTCACCATTTGCTTGAACACAGTAAGCTTTTGCTCCAGTGCCAAAGAAGCTATCTATTGGTACACCTGCATATTCGTCTTTCATTTTGCCTACAACTGATTCCGTTTTTGGAATGTTGTGTATATTTGGAATAGGAAAATTTGATGTGTCGAATAAATCTATATATTTCTTAATGTCATCGTAAACGTTATCAGTGTAAATCTCTAGAATTAAAGAGTCTGTATCGGTGTAGCATAGAGAAGCTTTGTCATCATATTTCTTTTTTATGAAATTATAAAAAAAATCATAAACTATAGTTTTAGATATATCTAAAATGGTAAAACCTACATAGAGCGGCTTATCGTATAGTATTTTTAACAAAGACATTTGCACTGCTACTAAATTTTCCGAAAACACTGTACAGGATTTGAAATTTGGTTTTGCAATTAATCCTTCAGCACCAACACTGCCTATACTATTTGCCCAATGCGATACTAGCCTCACATCAGTTCTATTGTCTACATTTTCCATAGTTTTGCCAAATATTGCATTATTAAAAAATTTAAAAAGATCTCGCTCGAATGCATTTTTTGAACAATTTCTAAGTTTAGTATTCAAATCTATATAAGTTTTTAACCAAGCAGATTGTGAAAATTCAATGACTCTATGTATTTTTTTAAGTATTAACCCATGTTCAATGCATTGTTTTAAATTTCTGTAATGGATTATATATTTATGTTTATCATGTAAATTTAATAGTAATTTTGAATTTTTAGAGTCTGGAGGTATAATATTTTCAGGGCAGAAAGGCAAATCATTATGTTTATCATGTAAATGTTGTGGGTATTCCAAATCTACTTCAAGTACATAACCCTTTGGTGAATCATCACCAAGATTAGTACAATCAAAGTTTTCAATTTCACAATCATTTAACCATCTAAAATTTCCTGTGGGCATACATTGACTCATCGCACAACCGTAAAGGTTTGTGGCGTCTAAATATAATATATATGATGTTGGTTCTAATGGATTATAATTTAAAATAAATGGGTTGTTTGCCACAGCCTTTCTATTACTACACTGACTGACACCACCACGTATTCCCTTCCTAAAAAAATGTAGCATATCTATATCAGTTAAAAGTTCAAGTTGAATACCAGTTTTTCGTAACATAGCATCCCAACTTAATGACGGAGCCGTTAAATATTGTGCAGGATCTAATTTATATGTTTGCATGCATATTTGTCTGAAATTTTCAAAAATATCAGCAAGAAGCAGCACGTCCGATACCAAGTAAATGTCTGAATATTCACCAAGAGTTTGACAATTAAAGGTTTGCCACACATCACAAGCACGATTATAATCCTCCTGAGAAATTGATTCACCACTCAAAATATTAAAAAACTGTTCAAGTGATGGTAATTCAATGTCATTCAATTTATCCATGGATTCAACGTATGAATATGGGAAAACACCTTTTCGTCTTATTAAATTGAATTGTTTCTCATCACTGTAATATTTTTTCACTTCGAGGCATTGATGTGGTTCCAATGTTTGACTTAATTTATCTAATGAAGCGGGTAAAAAGCGAAATGAATCCACAAACCTCAATTTAATGTAAATATTTTTCGGTTTTTCATCATTAGATTTATCAACAAGAATGTGTTTGGAAAATGTAATATATTTTTCTTTATTTTGTGCAATAACTTGTATTTTTTCTTTCTTTAAGGCTAATTTCTTAATAAATAGATGAGAATCATAATTTGTTAAGTTGTGGAAAAATACTGGTATAAATTTAGGAATTTTGAAATTTAGATTACAAGAAGAATGCGCAGCTCCTCTAAAATTACCAGAAACGTGGCAGTGATCGCGGACCTTTCCTTCATCATTCTCAAATGGTTTATCACAAATATGACAAATTTGACTGTTGTCGAAAAATGTTTGTTGACTTTCTGTCAATGGCTTCATTTCGACTATATTTTTCAAATGATTCTGATACAATTGTAAAACATGTTCTTCCAATTTTTTAACAAAAACTTCCGCAACATCAGTACCTCGATAATATTCAAGTGTGGAAAATTTATCATCAAAATTACACTTTATATAGAAACAAAATGAATATGGTTCATGCTGATATGTTTTAACAGTAAATGATTTACTATCGCATGGTTCGTTGTGATGAATCGGTTTTAATAAACTTTCAAAGTCAGCATATATCACGAAAGGAATGGGTAATTGTTTTTCAAAATTTGTAAATTTCAGGATATTCCCAGCAAGCCTTTCACCACACTTATTAATTAGAGGTTCTGGGTTTGGTAATATGGTACATAAATGGTTACAATCATTGCTTTGGTGGGTCATTAATTTCTCACGAGAGTTAAAAAAATATAGGCAACCATCACAAATATAATTTCTACCATCATGTTTTGATCTCTGAGAAGAAACTAATCGCGATAAGTCTTTAATAAGTGTGTAGTGACTGTTCCCTTTATTATCCGTAATTAGTAATAAGTTCACATGTGTATTTTGTCGACTATGTGTAAAATATAAGGGACCTACAATCTCACTGACCATTTCACCATTTTTAAATTGAGTATCTATTCCAAATACATTTATAGATATATTATTTAAACTTTCAAATTTATGAATGTCTTTAAGTTTAACAGGAAAATCTATACCTTCAAAATTTAATAATGTAGAATAATGAGGATAAGATGAAACTCTCCTTGGATTTCCATTGGCTGGGAAGATGGCGGCGTTGACAGCCCAAGCGAAACATTTTTCATCCCCACTCTCGATATTTAAAACAGCTTTTCTATTTTCTATTTGCCTCGGCAATTTAATGTATGATGATGCAAATAGTGGATTATACTTATTAATGTTGACCTCGAGAAAACTAACATGTTTCAAAGCCCATCCTGAGTCTCGCTCCTGAAATGTTGAGGCTTTCTCTAGTATCTCCTCCTTAAAGTCATTATATAAGTTTAATAAATCGGTTGAAAGTGTTACAACTTTATTTCTTGTATTGAATGATTTTATTTCTGACAATTCTTTCTCTTCAATAACATATAACCCAAATAATTCCACATTAATTTTTAAGCTCGAGTACATTTTAATATATTCCTCAATCAAACGGAAAACTTTCTCTTTTATTTCATCCAAAAACTGGGATATATCAACACTGCATTCCTTTGAAGAAAAACGAAAACTTGCAATACGATTCTTAAACGCATTCTGCAGCTTTTCAATTCCGTCTCCAGACATATCAATCCCTTTATTGTGTGCAGAACTTCTTAGATGACCAGTTAATTCATTTTTTTTCACTTTTTTATCACATACTGGACAACGAGTCTCTTGTGAATTTGTAGGAAACTCTATGCTAGATGAGGAAGAAGGGCCAGGTTGATTTACTGATTTATCCTCAACACATTGTGAATTTTTTACTTTCATTTTTTTGGTTGTATGACTTTCACTGATCTCTCTATAGCGACAACTTTCCCGTTGATGACGTAATAAATTACCTTTTAAAGTAAACATTTTCAGGCACTGAGGACACTGCATTGTTGAAATGTACGTTCCGATACAAGAAAAACTCTAGTATTAAAAATCAGAAATGTTCACATCTCTTTATATCTCTCAGAAGAAGTGGTGGGGGTACCTGCAATAGCATACTAAATTTACATAGGTCACCGTGTAAAAGATGTGCATCTGAAGTTATCTATTGTTTAAACGCTTCATTGCATAGTGGAATAAAGTTATATTAATCATTTAAGATTTCATTGTAAATAAATTTCATTTAATTAATAATAAATTTATGCTGTAATAAAATAAGTTTTATCATAATAAAATACTTTTTATTTACTTATGTGTTATTTAAATAATATATGAACAGTAACTGATAAATTGCGAAAATAATAGCCCATTCTTCTATTTATAGCTGGTTTTTATAATGAGGAAGTATTTATTATCTTGAATGAAGAAGCCTTTGTTTGTTATATGATTACACAACTGTGCTTTGATATTTTATCTACGGTGTTATATTTTATTGTCTTGATAATTTTATAAAGGAATGTTATTATAATAAATTGTGTAATAAGAATGGTATATGGACTGTAGGTAGTATACATATTTGTGGTAAGTACTTTTGCGGGGGGTAATTTTTGGGGGTATTTTTGGGGGGGGGGGGGGGGGGAATTTAGGGGGGTAATTTTTTTGGGGGGGGGGATAATTTTGGGGGGAACTTTTTTTGGGGGGGGTAATTTTTGGGGGAACTTTTTTTTGGGGGGGTAATTTTTGGGGGAACTTTTTTTGGGGGGGGTAATTTTTGGGGGTAATTTTTTTGGGGGGTAATTTTGGGAGGGGACTTTGGGGGGGGGGGTAATTTTGGGGGTAATTTGGGGGGGGGGGTAATTTTGAGAGGGGGGGTTGTGGTATATAGTGTAAATACAGTGAGTCATATCAATGAATAATACAAATTATGGTACTTCAATACTTGCTGACTACTTCTATTTATAAGAACGTTACATGTTTGTTTCATTCCCATCAAAGTATATAACTTGATAATGCCTCGAAAGAGGTGATAAATAACAATGTAGATAAATAAGGAGCCTACATATTTTTTTATCTATTCATATCAATTCTTTACAAACAATACCCGCTTGCAAGTTCAGCACATTATTTCCTTACTCTGTAGTATGTGTTTATAGTTTCTGTATGACTTGACAATGCTTCTTTCATTATTATGATAAATAACAATGTAGATAAAAGACGCTTACATATCTTTTTCATTTCAATGAATTCATTTAGTAAATTATTACCGTACGCATCTATTCTTATCAATTCTTCACAAACAATATCCACTTGCAATTTCAGCACATTATTTCCATATTTAAAGCTTGACTTTATCAGAAATACATTTAGTTTCAGTCTCACTTTTCTTGCGTTATTTATCTACTATAAAAAATCATTAAAAATGTGTGCACAAAAAAGTTTCTCAAGTAACAAACGTTCGGCAACTCCTGATGAATTATATGAAGACATATCATTTGAAGAAAAAGTGTGTCAGCGAATGAACTCAATTCGTTCAGTTGAATCTGTAGATTCTGAGTTCTGCATTACTGAAGGTGATCTTGGAACTCTTCGCCCCATTTTTGAAGCAGTCCCATCAGCCCCATCAGCTCCATTAGCCCCATCAGCTCCATCAGCCCCATCTGCATCACATCAAAGAAGTGAGGTTGCTCGTCGTAGTTCTGAGGAAAATGAGGATGACTCGGAAGATGAGCTCTTCACAAATTATATTCATCAAGTTAAGAGGAAATGTGATGCTCATGATGATGAAATGAAGGGAGCTAGAACTAAATTCCTGCACGAGGTACGGAAGGTATTAATTGTTGAGTCAGGGAGGTATACTCGACACTGCCAAAATCAGCAAAATACTTTAAATAGGGAACTTAAAAAAATTGAAAAAAAACAACGAGAATTAGCCGATTTACACTCCCATATAAAAACGAAGCAAAATGAAATTGAAGGAAGTTTGGAATATGTGAGAGACTTTGTAGTAAATTTTCCATTTAAATAGAGTATTTTTTTATTGCTTTTTAAATTTATTTTAATTATTATTATTATTATTGTTAATACTCATTAATATATGCATATTCATAAATTGTATTTACAAAAATAAATGTATAAAATTAAATGTGTATTTTTGTTTTCTTATTACAACTCTAATTATACAGGGTGGTTCAATGAAAAATTAATTTATTTCTTAAATAAAAGGACACACATTATTGTTTGTTTTTTTATTATTTCACCACATAAAAAGGTATTATCATAAATATTTACAATTATTTAACACAGCATAAATCACCCACATTTTTGAAGCCCCCATTTACATACATTACATCTGGATTGCGACTCTGGTGGGCCATCCACATGACTATGCCATTCTGGTCGGTTATGGTGTACAAAGCAAGGTAGTTGAACCATTAGTTTAAAATCTTGTGTATATACTCTTGGTAATTTAGACCATGCATAAAGAAGTTCAATGGGTTTGACTTTTTCAATCAGATATATTAATGGGAAATGTTGTAACTCTTCCTCAGTAAAATCATACAAATTTTTACCATGCTGGTGCTCTTTTATTAATTCACTTCTTTGACAGTGTGGGCAGCTCAGTGCTGAATCCATATTTTCCGAAAAATCCTTACAATTGATCTGGTAACTAATCACGAAGAACACAGTGTGATGTAGTAAACTTTTACATCCGACACATTCATACACGATTAGTATAATAATGTTAAGGTGTTTAGAATTGTGGTAAAATATGTACTGATTAACCTATGACATCTCAGATTACCCTCTTCCATGGTAATTATGGGAGGGGGGGGGGGGAATTATAGTAGGGATGTGAGGTGGGGGGTTTGAATTATGGTGGGAGAAAGATTTTCATGTATTCCTTTAATACACTCTTATCTGATACATATTCATACACAGACGGGCATAATGATTAAATGTTTGGAGCAATGGTAAAATATGTACTGCCTAACCTATGACATACCCCTTCCATGGTGATGAGGTAGGGAGGTGATGGGTGTGGCTTATGAAAAAATGGAGGGGGTTTCTGAGAAATTGGTGGGGGGATTGTGAGAAAAGTAGAGGGGGGATCGAAAAGTGGTGGGGAGATTGGGCGGGGCTTGGGGGAAAATGGAGGGGGGATCGAAAAGTGGTGGGGAGATTGGGCGGGGTCTGGGGAAAAATGGAGGGGGGATCGAAAAGTGGTGGGGAGATTGGGCGGGGTCTGGGGAAAAATGGAGGGGGGATCGAAAAGTGGTGGGGAGATTGGGCGGGGTCTGGGGAAAAATGGAGGGGGGACCGAAAAGTGGTGGGGAGATTGGGCGGGGCCTGGGGAAAAATGGAGGGGGGATTGAAAAGTGGTGGGGGGATTGAAAAGTGGTGGGGGATTGTCACAGAACTGTCATTTCTTTACTACTCCCGTGATGCTCTGTCCTTGATCCCTAGATACGACGCGACGCTGAAAATTGCTCGGACCTAATCATATTAGAAAACGCATGGCCCGTTTATCCGGCCGCCCGCTGGGCGCCGCTCCTAAAAATAGACGGAGGTGTGCAGTGCACATCTCGCACACCCGCTCTATACGGCCCTGCCCAAATCAAATTTCCGTCAGAATAATTTCAACATGCATATAAAAATGAAAAAATGCACGACTTTACTCGAAATTAATGTCACCGTCATATCCCCGAGGTTAGAAATCATTGTAAAAATGTTGGTATCTTTTTTGTTACCTTAATAACAGTCCCCTTAATAACAAAAATATGATTTTGAAGATTTAAATAAATGTACGACAGATTGAAATGAGTATAGCATAACCGATGTTTTTAAACTTTAAATCTTCTTTTGTGATTGCTCCTTAAAAAATGTTAACGAATACGAAGTGATAGGTCCTAGCCTGTGAGTAATGATTATTACTCATAGGACTTGTTTAAGTACGTATCTATAATAAATCAATTATTTAATAGTCGTAGAAAATATATTTTACATTACTTGGCACTTTAAAATATGGCTACTTTAATTATTAATTAATTTATCTCCAGTTGCCTTAATTATAATAAATTCAGAGCAATTTATATTTAAAGAATACGCATTAATTTCCTGGAACGATACCAAAATCATTTTGTACACAGTAAACAATATTACTGAAAAAAAACCATCTTAGCAGTGGTAGTTATAAATACTACAAGGACTTATTCACTTTTTACCGACTTCTAGAGATTTAGTCCAGTGGATTTAGAAAAAATGGAAATACTTTGAAATTAAGATATTTGAATGGAAACTTTTGCAACGTACTCTAAAAATGACCAATTTAAAAATTTACCCATTAAAAAATTGTGCAAATAATTTTTTTTGCAAATAAATCCAAAAGATTTTATCACAAAATATTTTGCAACTGATGGAACTTGTAGTGTAGTTACCTAACTATTTCCCTCATTATTTGTTATATTGTTTTACATAAAACTAGATCTCCAGGATTAACATAGAAATCCGTTACTTAGGTTACATAATTAATAATATGATTATATATATGGGACATTCCACGTCAACAGGATCACTGCTGCGGCCAAAATTTGAAGTGACGAAAAAATACGTATGTGGGCTCAATTTGGAACCTGAACTCACAACTACAAAAAGCCGTATGCGCCTTTGCAAAAATCAAGAAGGCGGCGCCAATATGGCGGCCATAAACTTAAAAATTGATGATAAATGACCAAGAAGTTCAATTTTAGAGTCGTCAAAATGAATTATCCGGTTTGAAACTTCTCAAAAGTAGTAACCGGAGTTAATAATTAAAAATTTAGTACAATAACTTTGAAATCACAAAATGGCGGATCAAAGATTGCGGACTTTTGCCAAAACCTAATGAAAATGCCTTTAAAACCATCAGATTTGATTTAAAATGGATTGGCAGGGATTCTTAAGGTAACTTATCTCAAATCTGGTGTGATAGATTCTAAATCACAAAATGGCGGACCCAATATGGCTGACGTATGGCCGAAACTCCCATCAATAGACTTTAAGAACACTGAATCCCACTGAAAACGGATTTACTAAGGTTTTTAAGATCACTCATTATAAATCTGACATGAATAATCCCAAATTAGAAAATGGCGGATTCAGGATTGCGGACTTTTTGCCAAAATCGGATGTAAATGCCTTTTAAAACACCAGATTTGTTTGAAAATGGATTGGCAGGGATTCCTAAGGGCACTTATCTCAATTCTGGTGTGATAAATTCCAAATCACAAAATGGCGCACCCAAGATGGCGGACGTATGGCCGAAAGTCCTATCAAATTGCCTTTGGGAACACTGAATCCACATTGAAAACGGATTTCCGGAGGTTTTTAAGATCACTCCTTATAAATCTGACATGAATAACCCCAAATTATAAAATGGCGAATCCAAAATGGCGGGCTTATGACACAAATCAAATTGCAAATGTTTCAACAATTTTGATTAGATATGAGAATCCTCCTGTTCAGAAGTGTCTGATTGTAAGTGTAGTATTACGAAACCAAAATCAAACAATGGTGAATTCATGATAGCAATTCATTTATTTAGATTAGAAATACTTCAAACAATAAATGTTGCGCTGCGTAATGATGAGAGATATGATCTACTTGTCGACATTACTTTTTAGATCAGTTGCATTGCGTGATCCCAATGCTTTAGGTGAAACTCAGCAACGGTCTTTTTCAAGATAGTTGTTGACGCTTTCATTTGTTAATTAATCGCTTGTTTAACGGTTCATTTCAGAATAGTTGGCGAGTTTTTCAATGGTCTCTTGCAGGAGAACGGTGATAAGTCTTCAACAGTCTTTCTCAGGACAGTTGGTGACTTTTTCTTTAATATTGGTTTTCTTCTGAAAATTCTTTATAAAATTGCTGTACATTTTTCATTCAGTTACACAGGTCAACAAAAAAAGTGTTTTTGTGTGCTGAAAACGAATTTTCAATTTAAAAAATTTTCCACCTCGTAGATTTCGAGTACATATCGGTTTTTATTATCAAAATCCTGAGGAAAACATAGTAGCACATACAATACTCGAATGCACTAGATGGGAAGCCGAATGATAGACGGTAAATCTAGAATTAGGTAGGAATCATACTAAATGGGAACAACATCATAGAAGAAATGATGGAGAACAGGGAAAAATGCAGCTTGATAAAAAAATACACCAAAAAAGTAATGTAATCAAAAGAACAGGGGGAGAGAGATCTGCAAGGAAGGAGGGATAACTAAGGCAGAATCTTCCACATCCAGATGCAAAGGGATTTCAGTTTTTATTTCAGACTTTTAACTGAATTATTTAGTTTTTCTGGAGGCGTTTGAAACAAAAACTATATATTCTAACTTTCTCAATGAACTATTAGCCTTCTCAGAAATAAGTTTTCCAGGTCCTTTAATATGGAATATATAAACATTTTTAATAGCTTAAATATTAATAACTATTGAAAGATCGGATCATTATACTTGATATTTCAGATTTTTTTTCAAAATTCTTGGCCTAATATATCAAAAATAAAGAAAGCGAACATAGTCAAAATTAACATTATTAATGAATATATAAAGAAAAGTTTTTTAAATGTTGAAGTTTGAAATCCTTGGATTTATATCCTTGGATTTATATGCCTGGATCAATTACCATTTTGAGTCTCACATTTTAATCAACAAAAATACGCCAGAAAATATTTTTGAGTATTAACTAATGAACGCCAAACTCTAACTACATATAGAATTTCACGTTTCTAGCTGTTCTTGTTTCTCTGTGACATATGGACGGAAAATTGGATCATCCTCACTTCTGAGCGAGGAATTCTAACTTAACATTAATTAAATTTTAGTAAGAAAGTTTTGAATTAAAATGGACCAAAGGACATGCAGACAAAACACTAGATAGTTTTATATGCAAAAGAAACCAAAATGAAAAACAATCAGATAAATAAGACAAAGCTAAAATCGGAATGAATGAATTCACTGAAATTTATAAAATAAGAGGAAGAAGAAAGTTTCTTCGAGATGTAGTCCGCGCAAATTAGACATTTTAGAAGAAATAATTTATAAAATAATAATATTTGAGATGCGTACTCTAGATAGGGTTAGAAATAGATACTCGAAAAGTTCCTCCCCCATTTAGGAGTGGAATACTATCTATTTCTAACACTATTTAGAGTACGCATCTCAAATATTAGTACTTTATAAATTATTTCTCCTATTCACTGTTTTTTAATGTAATTTGCGTACTAATGTAGTTAATGCAACTTTCGAAAATACGTGTGAAAAAATAATTTTATAGACGTGATTAAAGTATGCAAGTATAGAAAGCTCTGACGAAGAGATGATTCATGTGGAATTAATGCAATGGTGATGACGGGATTACTGTCGAACTGCTGTTGTGGTTGGTGGCGGTACAATATTATATATCTCACAAAGTAAATATTAGATAAATAAACTGTTTTCTCTCCGATTATTATATTATGCCTAAATTTATGTATAACTAGTGTATAACTAGTAGTCCAGTCGAATTAGACATCATAAAAAATTTTGCGTATTGCGGACTTTTTTTTATGGAAATTGTTTAAGAGGGCATAATAAGCAAGCACAGAAAACTACACCCTGCTACACCATGTGCGTCCCCTATTTTTAGAGGTTGAAACTTTGAAATTTTACTTATGTGTCCATATCTGTTTCCCTATTGCCCGTAGGACTCTTTACCAAGTTACACTTTTTGAAGACTCATCCCTCCTCTACATAATATATATATTAAACATTTGCCGTAGGATAAAAGGTTGTGAATGTACGAGGCCGGAAAGGTCGCGCTGTCCGAATTTGGGGGTCTTCTGTACAGGACAAAGGGCTATTATTTCCAATCTACAATACTACACATACTAATGCTCTTAAGGAGTGATGATGATTTGTGAAAAAACTTTCATCGAATACCGCGCGGTTTTCATGATACGGGATGTTGAAATTTTGAAAACCCCTTTTTAAAAAAAAAAGTGAACCTACTTTTTTTCGCCCATTTTTTTTTCATGCATGTACGACCCTAATATAAGAAAATTTACGTTGGTTTCATTTTAATACATTCGTTGGTTTAGGAGCTAGACAGCAAAATATGCCAAAAATGGCTATTTTGGTATTGTTGCATTAAAAACACAAAAACCAGTATAATTCTGGTAAATGTTTTTGTTTATCCTAAAAGTCCAATTCATTGCGCATAGAAAATGTGTTTTTTTTATTTAAGTACGATCAACACTTATTGTGTAATAATGATTTATGTCATGTGTTCTCCAGTCTCCTTTTTCACAATTTTTTTCGCGGCCTTAGGGTTCATAGTAGGGCAGAAAGCATTATACACGTGGGCAGGGCACATAATAGGATGTTAAAATGGGTCTCTTGTTAAAATGCGATAGGACTTACCGTTTTTGAGTAAAACGCACTTGTTTGGTTATGTTTGCTTTGAGTTTTCATTGCGTTTGGAATTGTGATCTGATAAATAAATTCTACATTTTGGTGTTTTCTTTCTTAGGAGTTTGTTTTTTAAGTTACAATGATGATTCGAGACAAGCGTGAACCTTCAAATAGGGGAGTGAGAACCCCCTATTCCGTCCGAGTCCCTTCATTTTTTCATTAGCAATGTCCCTCATAAACAGAAAAAGCAAGAAGCATAGTTTTATTTTTTCGTAGTCAGCGGTGAGTATTTACTAGTCAGTCAATGAAAAGTGTGGTCTGAAATAATTTTTTGCAAACAAGTGCGTTTTACTCGAAAACGGTACGTCCTATCGCATTTTAACAAGAGACCCATTTTAACACCCTATTATGTGGCCTGTCCACGTGTATAATGTTTTCTGCCCTACTATGAACCATAAGGCCGCAAAAAAAATTGTGTGAAAGGAGACTGGAGAACACATGACATAAATCGTTATTACACAATAAGTGTTGATCCTACTTAAATACAAAAACACATTTTCAATGCGCAATGAATTGGACTTTTAGGATAAACAAAAACATTTACCAGAATTATACTGGTTTTGGTTTTTTTTTAATGCAATAATACCAAAATAGCCATTTTTGGCATATTTTGCTGTCTAGCTCCTAAACCAACGAATGTATTAAAATAAAACCAACGTAAATTTTCTTATATTAGGGTCGTACATGCATGAAAAAAAAAATGGGCGAAAAAAAGTAGGTTCACTTTTTTTTTAAATTTCAACATCCCGTATCACGAAAACCGAGCGTTATTCGATGAAAGTTTTTTCACAAATCATCATCCCTCCTTAAGGGCATTGGTATGTGTAGTATTGTAGATTGGAAATAAGAGCCGTTTGTCCTGTATAGAAGACCCCCAAATTCGGACAGCGCGACCTTTCCGGCCTCGTACAGCCAAAACCGTTTATCCTACGGCAAATGTGTAATATATATATATATATATATATATATATATATATATATATATATATATATATATATATATATATATATATATATATATATATATCATTTGTAAGTGACAGAAAATTAACTGTAAGGTTAGGTGAATATTTGTCTAAAGAGCAAACGGTTAACATTGGGGTTCCTCAAGGTGCCGTCTTATCGCCATTGTTATTCATACTATTCGTAAATGACCTAGAGCATTACCTCACCTTAAATAATGCTAATTTTAAATTAGTCATGTATGCCGATGATGTTTCTATTAACATATCGGCAGAAACACCCGAAGACCTTCGAGACATGTCATCTAAACTTATATCATCTTTCTCCGAATGGTGCAAAAAAAATAGACTGCTTTTGAATACACAGAAAACAACATATACATTATTTCAGGCCAGACGTGAACAACCTCAGTTAAACCTTAAAATACACAATTGTCAACTACAAAAATCTTCAAATGTAAAATTTCTAGGTGTTATGATTGACGAAAAACTGAATTGGGAAGAACATATTAGCCTTACAACTAATAAATTAAATTCAGCATTTTTTGCAATTAGAAATTTAAAATATATTCTATCTCGAGCCCAGTTAATAAACGTGTACTATAGCCTTGCCTATAGCCACCTCAAATACTTAGTGATCCTTTGGGGTTCCAGTTCTGCATCACATCGAGTTTTTATCCAACAGAAAAGGATTATTCGTTTAATCTTTTCCCTCGGTCCTTTAGACTCATGTAGGTCAACTTTTACAGAAAACAATATTCTAACACTGACGTCCATATTAATTTTTGAGGCCGCTATCTTCGTGCATCTAAACAAAAGTAAATTTACATTTGGAAGTAATATTCACTCATACAATATCAGATCCGCAAATGAAATTCACATTAACCACTACAACTTAGCACTTTTTAGAAAGAGTCCTTACTATACTTGCGCAACCATCTACAATAAACTACCACAAAGAATAAAATCCTATGATAGTATTCACAAGTTTAAAAGAAATTTAAAACAGTTTCTTATAACCAATTGTTTCTATACTTTACGGGAATTTTTTGACTTGGACGAACAGACAGACCTCTTACAATCATAGATCATAGTTATATTTATATATGTGTGCATATCATCATACCAAAATGTTTTAGAATTAATTGTAACAAAGACTTATCTCTTCTCTTTTATTCCTTTTAGATTTTGAACTTATATAAATTTTATAAGCGCTAAATGTTCTATTATAGTTTTAGCCCATTATTTTATCTATCGTATTTATCATTGTGTTTTATTTTATAAATGTATACTTCCGTCTAATTTATAAGCAATTATTATTTACATGTACTATTTTGACTTGTCCTATCCATTTGTTGGCAAACTGGAATCAATAAATATATTATTATTATTATTATTATTATATATATATATATATATATATATATATATATATATATATATATATATATATATATATATATATATATATATATATATATATATATATATTATGTAGAGGAGGGATGAATCTTCAAAAAGTGTATATTGGTAAAGAGCCCTACGGGCAAAAGGGAAACAGATATAAACACATAAGTAAAATTTCAAAGTTTCAACCCCTAAAAATAGGGGACGCACATGGTGTAGCGGGGTGTAGTTTTCTGTGCTTGCTTATTATGCCATCTTAAATAACTTCCATAAAAAAAAGTCCGCAGTACGCAAAATTTTTTAATATGTCTAATTCGACTGGAGTATAGTTCTGAAGATGAATATGAAATTTTTACTCAGAAAATTAAAGATTCTTCTTTAGTACACTAATTTTGACTTCATGTTTGAAGTACTGTGTATTTAATTTTCGATTTGTGCCAACCATATGGCATATATAAATCTCACGGACAACAGCTTTAATTATTGTATGAAATATTTATTCTATAAATCCAAAACGTAGAAACAATATGTTACATTCAGCTGACACTTAACACACCTTGTACTATCTTTGCCAAGGCAAGTGCTAGGCTCATTTATTTTATAAATTTATCGGATATAATTATTGTAAGAGTTGCATATATCATTCAACCTTAAGCGCCTCGAATTATTTTTTCAACTCAAAACATGTGACATGGTCTGATAATGAATAGAAGTGGCCCGTTTTTATGTTGTGAAAACATTTATTTCACCGTCAGTGTCTCATGGTATGCTCCAGTTCCTCTTCACGACTTAAAAATGAAAAATAATTATAACATATCAAAAAATAGTATTTTGCATAACAAGTAACTGAATTTGTTTTTTTTTTTGTCATTTCAAAATGGCTGATTTTTGATGTATACCATACCATTATTTATTATTACAACAGAAGAAGACTATTTACATGTTGTGTAATAATGTTGACATTTTATTTTTAAATAATGTGGTACTTCTACCCGACGGCCAACAAAACTATGAATCGCTTTATAAATTTTGTTATGATTTATAACTGAAAAAGAAAACAAAACAACTTATTTAAAAGCAAATCTCGATTTAGTAGATAAAATTACAAACCAAATACTTCAATAACTTTTTTAAAAGACACGAAATATCATCAAACACGTATTCTTGTGTCCTTAGTTTGTAAAGAATTCCATTTTTTTTTAAATTTATTTAACGTCGGTCCCTGGCTCGGAGCCAACCTTCGATCTGCCAAGAAGTCTGATTCAATCAGAGCTGTAAGACTGGACTATGAGACAGTTTAACAACTATTGAGCTTAGGCCCTGAATAAGGCAGTTGAGGCTCCATAGCTAGATGAATAGATAGACAGTTTATTGACCAATAAGTAGATACATAATTAAGTACATGTGGCAGATCAAGGATAAAAAAATAATAATAAATATAAAATGTATACCTAATCAAGATAAAAAATATAATATGTAAATATAGAATCTACGAGACAATATAAATATAAAATAACACAAAATAAGAGATACAAAAGTTTCTTATGCACCCTCTTGAATGAGGACTAACTGTCTAAATGTTCCTGAACTGAATAAAAAGCCTTCTCAATAAAAAATAATTTTGTCTGTTTTTTAAATTTGTTATATCCATTACTTTCTTTTAGTTGGGCTGGTAATTTGTTGAATATTCTAATGATATTGTATCTGGTGAATTTCTGAAGAAGCTGGTTTTATGTAATGAGGTGAATAAGTTTCTGCCATGCCTGGTATTGTAGGTATGATATTCACCTAAATAGTTAAAATCAGACATATTTGAATACATAAAGAACACATTTCCATAAGATTATTGAGGGAACCATTAATTGTTTTTCTTGAAAACATTTTTGCAACTGTCATGCCATATTAAAGATATTATCCTGATTATGAATTTTTGACCTATTTAACACTCTTTGTTATTATCAATTTTCCAGGAGACTATATTGTTTGTTAGTTAAATATTTAAAAGACCCTCTAAGTTTACGCACATAATTCAGTTTTAATGAGAGTTCTTTGAGGGCCGTTATAGTTACAGTGGTGTCGTCGGCAAACATAGTAACTTTGCCTTTAGATATATTTGATGGTAGGTCATTTACGTAAATCTTGAAGAGCGGAGGTCCCAATACAGAAACCTGCGGAACTCCCATTTTAATATCTTAATATATAATAAATTTTTAAAACCTTTAAAATCATCTTTATTTTTGTTCTCTCTAATTTACATTATGAGTCTTGACTTCATTTATATGTCATTTAGTTTATACAATACAATATATAATACATAATAAACAGGTTCCCCCCTCGGGGGAACCTGTAACCTCTAGAGGGCGCGTCCCCAGGTGGCGGATCGGGGAAGGCCCTACCGGCTTAGCCGACGGGTAGGTGGGAAATAAAATACCACCCGCGGACCAACAGGTGGGGCAGACAGGGCTCCTTACCCGACAGCTTTACAGTCAATATTTCAGACTTAAATTTAAATCCATCAAAAGAGGTTAAATTTTTGGGAATTTACTTAGATAGCAAGTTGTGTTGGGACTACCATATAAATGAACTATGCAAAAAATTGAATAAAGCATGTTTTGCAATAAGCCAACTACAATCTACAATGGACATAAAACATTTACTAAATGTGTATTTTTCCTTGGCCTATTGCCATCTGTCATATAACATCATATTATGGGGCCAAAGTGTTGACATTCAAAGGGTGTTTGTTTTACAAAAAAGAATACTCAGAACCATTTTTAAAATCAATCCAAGAGATAGCTGTAAGCAATACTTTATTAATAACAAATTACTAACTGTTCCATCCACTTACATTTTGTCTGTATTGAAATTTGTTAAATTAAATTTAGCTAAGTTTGTACTAAATAGAGACCAACACTCTCACAATACAAGATGTCGAAAAATGCTAAGGCCTCCTCATCACTCAACAGCTCTGTACATGAAATCACCATATTATAATGCAGTAGCTCTCTATAATAAATTACCGGAGGATATTAGGGATGTTAATTCTTATAAATTATTTAAGGACAAAGTTAAATTATTTTTAATTGAAAATTGTTTTTATAGTGTAAACCAGTTTTTTAGTATGTAATTTTATATTTATTATTGTCTATGTATTTATCTTTTTAAATATCTTACTCGTATTGACATTCTCGCCAATTTTTATACAATAAAGTGTAGTATCTACATTTTTTTTAAATGTATCTTCTGTCTCTGATATGTTTTATATTATATTTTTTCCAATTTGTAACTGACTTACCATATATACAACTTTGTATCATTAGTGGTTAATAAACATTATTATTATTATTATTATTATTATTATTATTATTATTATTATTATAGAGAGAGTAACCTGTCTAGGAAAAGGAAATTCCGAATAATTAACCCTGGCCCTCCAGGTTGGGGGTTGAGGCGATGGACCTGCACTCCATCACTCGGAAAAATAGTGAAAATGCAAAATTTCTCAACAGAGCCTCTGTACCGGACAGATCAAATCATAGACGAAAACAGGCAATGAAAAGGACTTTGAGGATAGGAACATGGAATATTCAAGGGATAGCTACCAAAACAGATGAAGTGCTTAAAGAAATTGAAAAAAATAACATGGACATAGTGGCTCTAACCGAAACAAAGAAAAAAGGGAAAGGCACAGAAGAAAAGCACGGATACATACATATATATATACTGGAAAACCAAAGGAAGAGAGAGCTTCAAGCGGAGTATCTATAGTAATAAAAAAGAAATACAGAAAACAAATAAAAGCCTGGGAACAGATCACTGACAGAATCCTAAAAGTAGAGATAGAGCTGAAAAGTCAATCGTTGGTGATAATAGCTGTGTACGGCCCCAATGACGATGCCAGTAGGGAAAAAAACAAGAGTTTTACGATGAGCTGACGAGGCTGCTGGACAAAATCAGCATGCGAAAAGAAATAATCCTACTTGGTGATTTAAATAGTAGAACAGGATGGCGGGCCAATGATCCTATAGTAGGACCTTATGGAGAGGATGTTGTTAATGATAACGGAGAGTTATTAATTGAATTATGCCAGGAGAACGCCCCAAGAATTACAAATGGTTGGTTCAAGCATAAAGACATTCACCTCTATACATGGATACAGTCCACTCGCAACTTGAAAACCATAATAGACTACATCATAATGAAACAACAAACTAAACTATGAGAAGCCTGGAATGTGGTTCCGATCACCATTTTTTAATAGCGAAAATTTACTTTCCACATAGACAAAATATCAATCAATCAACAAACCAGAAAGATGAAGAAGAAGAGGAAGCTGTCAGGTTTAACCTTGAAAGCCTTTATGATGATTCCACCAAAAGACACCCCAGAGAATATGTATGAGGGTATGAAATCCTCCATTCAAGAGGCCGCGTTAGAGGCATTAGGGAAGAAGACAACATATAAGAGAAATACAAAAGCGGCGTGGTGGAATGATAACTTAGAACCTCTGATAAAAGATAAAAAGAATGCATATGAAAGATGGTTAAGTACGAAAAGGAGTGAGGACAGAATAACATACCAAAATAAAAGGAAAAAAGTGCAAACTGAAGTAAACAGGGCCAAAAACGAATACTGGGAAAGAACGTGTCAAGAGGTAAATAGGTACATTGGAAACACGAGAACAAACAGAGCATGGAAGGTTATTAAAGGAATGAGAACACAAAATAAAGATATAGCAGGGCTAAGCCTTATTAGCTTGAAGGAGTGGAAAAATTACTATGAAGATCTTTTAACTGAGAACAGAGCACAATTTTTAGATGTTGGAATGGAGAGACAAGGAATGGAAGAAACGGAAGTAAACATAACAGCCATAACTTCAACGGAAATAAGACAATCAGTTTTGCAAATGCGAAATGGGAAAGCACCTGGCCCCGGGAATATAAACGTTGAATTATTGAAGGCAGCCCCGGATATTCTTATGGATGTGCTAGCCATTATATTCAACAAGTGTTTAAATGGCTGTGAACCACCTAGGGAATGGAAAAGGGCAACCATAACATCAATTTTCAAGAAAGGAAACCGACAAGAATGTAAAAAATACAGGGGCATTAGCATTATCTGCTCGGTGGCAAGACTTCATGGGAAAGTCCGAAAAGAAAGAATCGAAAGACAGTTTTCAGAATCCGAGGAACAGAACGGATTCAGAGCTCTTGTATCGACGGAATTTTTACTTTAAAAAATTTAATAGAGAAACGGGTGGAAAGAGGAAGAGCTGTCCACTTAACATTTATAGACCTGCATAAAGCTTACGATACTGTGCCATTAAATAAGTTGTGGCCCAGCATGAGAGAAAATGGTATCAGTAAGGTTTATGTCGAGTCGGTAAAGGCACTTTACTGCGGATGTAACAGTACAATAAAAATAGGAAGAACAGTTTCTAGCAAATTTTCGATCACAAAAGGTCTTAGGCAAGGATGCTCTCTGGCCCCACTTCTCTTTAAAATATATTTGGAAGAAGTGTTAAAATCATGGAAAAGAAAATGCCATAGGATGGGAATAACCATAGGCGATGAGACGTTATATACGCTACTTTTCGCCGATGATCAGGTAATAATAGCTGAAGATGCGGATGATTCTAATTATATGTTACGTAAACTCCAAGAGGAATACGAGAAGTGGGGATTGATATTAAATACCAAGAAAACAGAGTACATGGTAATAGGAGACGGAGAACGGAGTGATCTGGACATTGGAACATGTATAATAAAAAACTGTATTTCTTTTAAATACCTCGGAGTGACGTTCTCCTCAACTGGAAATAGTAGGGAAGGCATAACGAATAAGATAGGACAAGGAAGACGTGCGATCCGACAGCTAAATTCAATACTATGGAGTGATAACATCACTAAGAAAAATAAAACCGCTATATACAAGACCATCGTAGAAAGTATTAGTACATATGGATCAGAAACTTGGGAGCTAAAAAAAAGAGATAAAAATCGATTAATGTCCCTTGAAATGGACTTCTGGCGAAGAAGCTGCCGCTTTACAAGATTGGACCACATTAGGAATGAAAGAATACGAGAAATCATGAGAGTGGAAGGAACGATATTAGACACTATCGAGTACAAACTACTAATGTGGTATGGGCACCTCCAACGGATGAACGAAGAGAGA
Organism: Rutpela maculata; assembly: GCA_936432065.2. Taxonomy (NCBI): domain Eukaryota; kingdom Metazoa; phylum Arthropoda; class Insecta; order Coleoptera; family Cerambycidae; genus Rutpela; species Rutpela maculata. The sequence continues at coordinate 110,780,695 of OW386285.2, forward strand.
TGGCCCAAAAAAATATGGAAATGGAACCCACCGGAAAGGAGGAAACGAGGTAGACCGCCGAGGAGTTGGAAGATCGATGTTAAAGAAGCCATGGAAACAAGAGGTCTAAAAGAAGGCGATGTGACAGATCGCAAATATTGGAAGTTGAGAATCGAGAAACGGCGACAGTCGTAGGAACCTCGCATATATATATATATATATATATATATATATATATATAAAAACAAAAGCGTATCATTCGCGTGAAGCGTGATGCGTCAATGTTGACCGATGACAGGTCAAGAGATAACTGACAAGCCCCAATATACAAAGGGGCCTTCGACTGACTACTATAAAGTGGATGCTTGGGCTCGATAGAGAACGATTGAGACAGATGGTAGGCTTGATAACAGGACACTGTCCTCTGAACAAGCACCTGCATACAAGCGCTTGAAAGATGATCCTACTTGTCGGATGTGTAGAGAGGTGGATGAAACCAACACTCATATTCTATGCCATTGTAGGTAAGAGGAGCGTCAAGGTGTGGGTATTTCGGAAGGCCATTTCTACAGCCGGAGGAACCACGGGATCTACCCTGGAGAGGACTGCTCTTCTTCGTGGAGAGTCTTTTCTAGGGGATCCTAAATGTCCGACTGTACAATGGACCGATAGGCCTGAGTACTACGGATCTTCAGATCTGCTCGGATTTCCGATAATAATAATGTGGGCCTATTTTTAAAAAATTTAAGTATAATCTGTTTGACTTATAATTTTATCTGCCTTTATATTAGAACTCTGGATAGAATGTCATCTTATGTGAAGGATTTCTTTTTGCTTGCAAAAAAATTATATTAAACTTTGAAAATGCTAAAGTAATAATAATACTCATTATAATAATTAAAACCTTATCAGCATTTTTGATGAAAGTTGTGTTTTATCAAATTTAGACTGGAACACCCAGTCACACTGGAAAGCCCAGACGTCAATTTAGGAAACTCTATCTATGCTATGCTACAGGCCAAATAATCACCGGTGGGTGGACATTAAGTAGTTTAGATGTTTAATGTCGCAGTTAAAAATAAATTAAACATAATATATTTCACCAAGCTAGAATAAAGTCATACAGTTTTGTGCAGATCTGTAACCAATTTATCATTAACACGAAAATCTTTAGGAATCAGTTATTCTGATGATTTATTAAGGAAAACTTTTAAAAGCAGTTCTAGTGTTTTGTTCAAGGTTAATTAACCGACCTCAAAAAATTTTAAAAAGGGGGACGTTCTCAAGCATATTTTTATGTGCGGCACGTGCTTTAGAATGCGTATGGGTGTATTTACGTCCATTTCAGGCAGTTCGATTGTAAAAAGTGGGACGCCAACATACAAACGATAGTCTTTGCTTGTTTCCCGCGTTAGTGACGTGCGTTCAAAGATAAATTGATTCGATTATAGACATTAACGCTTGTAAAAGTAACGATTGTTAATCTAGTGGTTACGTCAGGGATCGTGTGTTTGAAGCGTAAATAGATTGGATGTAGTGTTTTTACGTTGTTTTTTACTGACAAGTTTTTCACCACTATATCCGTTGCTATGATTACTTGGCCACCGGCAAAGAGAAGTGTGTATAGGATCACATTACCGACAGGTATGCCCATTCCGTCACATTTCCTTTTCCAAGCCTTGAGTGTCTCTTCTAAATAAATCTTAAATAGCGTTGGTGAGAGAGTACACCCTTGATGCAGCCCTTTCGTAACCGGAAATTCTAGAGAAACTTTATTCTCTTGACCATACTAGTACAATTCCTATTAGACTGGCGGTACATGACCAGTCAGGTGCAACGTTTTTAAAATGCATGCCAATCATATATATGAATGAAATTACCGTGAATATGCCAGAAACGCAAATTTTAGGCTGTCGTCGCGTGCAGAAGGCTGTGCAAATCGATTTTTTTTTGTTTATTTTTTTTTGTGTTTTTTTTTAATTTAAAGTGGATGCCAAGAGTGCCAAATGAAAAGCCTTAAAAAAAATCCAAAATCAGAATCATCCAAAATCAAAAACACCAAAAAATTTTACGATTTAATGTGCACATCAACGTGTGTTTTGCGCGCGTAAACCTCATGCCAATGAATTTTCGCTGGATTCTTTTTCACGGCTTTTCGTTTGGAACTATTGGCATCCATTTTAAAATAAAAAAAAACACACAAAAAAATAAACAAAAAAAAATCGATTTGCACACCCTTCTGCACGCGACGACTGCCTAAAATTTGCGTTTCTGGCATATTCACGGTAATTTCATTCATATATATGATTGGCATGCATTTTAAAAGCGTTGCACCTGACTGGACATGTACCGCCAGTCTCTATAGAGAATTATCTTACAGCTTCAATATAGATCTTCGACACATCGTTATTTCGCATGCTAGTCCACAACTTGTTTTGTGTGTCGTAAGCCTTCTGTAAGTCTACGAAAACTAAGTGAGTTGCCATTTCCCTGGCAGTTCTTTTTTCTACAAGATTTCTTAAGGTAAATACGCCACCTGTGCAGGAGCATCCTGGTCTGAATCCAGTTTTGTTCTTCTAATTCATTTACTTCCAGCTCTATCGTATCATTCCTTCAAAATACGGTCCTATATTGTAGCTGTAGATAGCATTACACTTATTTCTCGGTAGTTAGTGCAGCCTCTCCTATTACCTTTCTTATAAATGGAGGTAATCATTGCCTTCCTCCATTCATTTGGCACCCTGTCTCCTCTTAAGCACTTTTCATATATGTTGGCTAGGATTTCATACAATATTTATAATTATTAACTCGATGTCTATGTTAGCAGTACCGGGTGCTATACCATTTTTCATTAGTTTTACTTCTCCTTCTTCTCCCAGTAGGAAATGATTTGATATTATACATGTGTTTTATGCACATTTAAATTTTTTCTAGAAAGAGAGTAGAAAACACAAATAAATAAAACTTTTTCCATCCCTGACGAACTTTAAGAAACATTAATAATTCTATTGTGATTCTTTTATAAAATTATTATAAATTACTGTATTCTCATATCACACTATTGTCGTTATTGTTTATTTAACCATTTTTCTCAATAACTTTAAATAACCCAATAAGCGTACATTTTAACTATACTTAATGTACATATATGTTGAAAGGTAAGAAAAGAGGGAAGCGAATAAGCTTATAAAAATAGTATGTTCCACTTGAAATAAGCGATTTAATGGAGGTCGAAATTGTCGAAGTTGGATCTCATTTTCCGGATACCCTGTATATTTTGGGGCATTTGTAGCTTGAACTCACATAAGCTTCATCTCTCTTAGGCATATGGGAGAAAAATTGATTATTGAAATTTACCATAGGAATGTTATTAATTTCTGATCAGATTTCATTGAAATCGAAGTATCTCAAAAACTATTGGTTTTTTAGATAGGGAATGATATTGAAAGTTACCTTAAAATAATGAACAGAATTCGAATCTGGCATAATAAACAAGGCGTGCCATTTAAAATAAGGAAGTTGATGTCAACTTCCGGTAAAACTCCTCCAAAAACTCCTCTACCCAAATTTTCAGCTTCAAATTATTTGTGGTTTTTCTAAAACGTTTAATAGGCCATTAGCCGTAATGCAACCTGTATGAAATGTTCAATAAATCGACGAATAGTATAACAATAAAATCTGTATTAAATAGACAACTGTTTATGATATTTGGTCAACTTTCTTTAGTACATTTTTTTCTCTCAGCGTTACCTAAAAATTACATTTTTTGTACATAAAAAGTGTTCACAAAACCATTTTCTTTGTCTTTAACAGAGGATAACAGAGAAATATTTTGTCGAACTCCTCTATACATTTCCTTAAATATATAAGGAAACCAGACTGCAACCAACAGCTATTCCCCGGACTAATGCCCCGCCGAACGCTGAATTACGTATTACAAGCCTGGCCGCGTTAGTGCAATAACTATGTATTGGCACAAAACGTTAAAGTTTCGATTTTAATAGACATCAGCCGAAAGACTTATTTCTACTTAAAGGAGCTCTCGTGCCAGCCATCTCATACCACTTGCAGACTGCAGTTTCGAGCTATTGGCTCTCGTCAGTGCAAGGTAGGACTGAGACGGCTGGAACGAGGCATTTGTTCACTCTTGGTACATGACGAGATTTATAAAACCACGACATGCAACAAAAATGGCAGGCTCCATCTAGCGGCTGATGTCCATTACAATCGAAACAGCAGTAGCCCTGACATGGGCATAGTTAGAAGGTATGCTTTTAGAGAGCAGAATATTTACTAGTGAAATATTTTGTCGAACTCCTCTATATATTTCCTTAAATATATAAGGAATAAAAACCAGACTGCAACCAACAGCTATTCCCCAGACTAATGCCCCGCCGAGCGCTGAATTACGTATTACAAGCCTGGCCGCGTTAGTGCAATAACTATGTATTGCCACAAAACGCTAAAGTTTCGATTTTAATAGACACCAGCCGAAAGACTTATTCCTACTTAAAGGAGCTCGTCTGAATGGGGAATAACTGTTGATTGCAGTCTGGTTTTTATTCCTTATATATTTAAGGAAATGTATAGAGGAGTTCGACAAAATATTTCACTAGTAAATATTCTGCCCTCTAAAAGCATACCTTCTAGAGGATAACAGAGTTTATGAAAATGATTTTATTAAATAGGTGCATCCGCTAAAAACAAAAGTAAACCAAACAACTCATATATTTTTTAAATTAATTTTTAGTGAATACACTAGACTAGTATTACTATGAGAAGATGCCAGGGCGGAGCCAAAATGCGCGAATATTTTTACCAGTGGCATAGCTTTATCTGGGGTATAGAGATGTGTAATTGCAATAAAAGTTTCGCGGTCAAGGAACTGTGAAAATGCAGTAGATTAAAACTTGCCAACTGTTACGAGTAACCTTTGTTCAGGAGAAGTGTAAGAATAGTAAGTTCTACTAAACTTTGCCTAATAAAGTTGTTTTATTATTATTATTACCGTCACCGCCGCTCTACTGCAGGGCACCGCCGCCACTGGTGTTGACATTGAATGTCACGTAATTCTTTCTCATTGGCTTAGAATGATGGAGCGCACAAACTCGTTTCTGCGCATATTTTTTGCTGGCATCTTCTCATAGTAATACTACTTTAACACTAGGTAGGCGATTTCGTAGAAAAAAACATTAAAATAAGTTCTGAACCATCAACAAGTGGATAACCACATAGGTAGGTATATGGTTATTTTGATCGGAAATGACCTCCCTTATCATCTTACTTCATTTCATCCACCCCCTATCACCACCCCCTACCGACGTGGGATATCGTTTATGGGTTTTTGGGGTAGACGAATTCAAATATTACATTATTAAACTTCCATAAACAATTATTTCCACATACAAAATTTTTGTGAGAGACTTGGATAGAAAATCTGTATGTGGAAGTAGTGATTCCTTGGGGAGGGATTTTATTAAAGCATCTTTGGTGTGGCGTGCTGAGCGATAATAGATTACACTTCAGCCTATGCCTCGCATAGGTGTGATATGTTTAATTACATTTATAGTATACTACTAACCTCTGTGAGTGTCGTTTCTTCTGTAGATTCTGATTCGACTTCTTTATTTCCAACACAGAGGGCATTCGTATCAGCAATAGCTATTTGTGTGTCCGACATTTTGTTTAAGGTTTTTGAATCTTCTGTAGGGAGAAAAGTTACCAACCCTTTAATTTTTTCCTTGTCAACGTCAGGACTCCTGTAAAATAGATAATACTATTAAAATATATAACTCGAAGTTTTCGTAGTTTACAAAACGGTTAATAACAGATATCCAATCGATACATTGATCTTTATATTTACAATATGTGGTGTGGCTACAGACTATACTATGAAACACAACAAACATCATGGTTACTAATTATAGCTAATGAGAGCCAAGAAATATTAAACTCTTATTTTATAATGTTATCACATTTAATAAAGTGTTCAATATCCCAGTCGATGAAGGTATTTGCCCACAAAATTTTGCAAACTGAGTAAACCTTTTTTCAATGAGTTCGTGAAAGTGTATAGAATAATATCCTGAAAAATTTACATTTCGCTCGGGTGCAGAACATAAAAAAAAGTGAAAAACATTTTTTTTCATCCATTTTTTCAAAATATTGAAATTGAATCAAGCTAAAAATACAGATGATAGATCACGTATTTATGAACAAAAAATGTCCTAACAAAATTTATCGTTAAAGCCACGGTTTTCTCGGAAAAAAATAATCAAGTGTAACGTTATAACTCGGAGCGAGATCCATGCATGCACGCGCTTGAATACGCATGACTGTGACACCGACGCACTGAATTACATGTCACTAAATCAGAATTTGTTCAATCTATATGACTGTTGGTTCGTTTAAAAGATGGATGCTGCTTTTTTGTTTTAAACAGTACAAATAAAGGATGGATGGGAAAAATATACTTATATATATTACCACGCCCGAACTCAATCGTCACAATAAACAATATAGAAATAAAAGCCCTTCAAAAAAATTCTTTCTTCATTGAGAACTATTGAAAAGTATGTACATTTCATGATTATTATGGTTTATTAAGTTGTAGATACGAGGATTAAACAAAATATATATCTCAAATCATTTTAATTTCCTTGCTTGATGATTTTTTTGATAAATATATATATTGGAGGTTGTAACTTGCCGAGAAATTGACCCATTGGAAAAAATAAAATATCACTATTTCGGAAAAAAGTATATTTAAAAAAAAAAAATTTTTGTCATTTTTTTTATGTTCTGCATCCGAGCGAAATGTAAACTTTTCAGGATATTATTCTATACACATTCACGAACTCATTGAAAAAAGAATTACTCAGTTTGCAAATTTTTCTGCATGGGTTTCACTATAAAATGCTCTCTGTCGTCTGGGCTACAATGGCAACTTATATATATATATTTTTTTCATTTAAATTTAATGAAATCAAAAAATACCCAGCCACAAAAGTTATCCTCGCTCCATAATATTCAATTCTGAACATTTTATTGTTCAGTTTCATATTTTCCACCAGTAAATTTGAAGTAAATCTACCTAATTCGTAATTTTAAAAACTGTATTATTTTTTTACAAAACTCAACTGATGAAGTGGAGAATTCCTACAAACTTAACTAGGTACCTCCTATCTGAGCATCTACAGCCCTGCCTCATTATCTTATCATGTCACGAGCCGTCACTGTTTTCTACACATCTTTTACCAATTATATATGAACACACTGTTATATATTTCGAATCATATTAATTAGTTGGTAATAAAGACATATAGTGACATGGTGACATCCGTATTTGAACAGGCACGGAAGTTTCCTGCCCTCAACTACCAACAATTAAGTGTCCCGTGGCATTTTGTGTACTTAACGGGCTGCACCACGCCCGACTCTGTTACTAGAGTCGGCCGTGGCTGCACACATACAAATGTGTATCAAAAGAAGAGATTTGCCTCATTAAGACCCGCTCGTTATTGAGATGCAAATAGCAATACATTCATTTGTCATCCACATCAAATATCAAATATCACATCCATACTGAGACGGAACTGATGTCTCAAACATCAGTTCAATTCAAAATGCGAAATTGACCCAAACCATATTTATAGCAATTACAATAGCATCGTTGGAATATTAAAAAAAAAAGACAGGGAAAAACATAACGTCATATGACGACTTTTTTGTCATATGGGCTAAGTATTTTTTTAACAAAGATACGATCCGCATCTGCACTTGCTAAACAGATCTGTTGCTATTTTTGTCTAAGTTGCCTATTTGACTACTGCGCATTATTGCGACTCTCATAAACACGAATATAATTTATATAGCATATAAACTTTTCTTATTTAAAGGCAAATATTGCTCAGACTACAAATGATAATTTTATGGAGACAATATACCATAACTAATTCCATAATCGATCAATATAACCTTCAATATCACTTACCACACAAAGAAAAAGTTCAAATTTGACCTTCCATAACAATTTTGAAACATTGACTTCGTAAAACACTAGATCTCTATTGGTCTGTTGCAAAATTAGTCAGTCTATGGTAACCCGGCTTGAGTCTCGTAAAATTAACATGGTCGTTCTCTTCCAATTTTAACCAGTAATTAATACCATGTCAACTATTAGGCCCTGCATTTTATTACCGTTAAGGAATAACTTTAAATTTTTCGGAAGGCAAACGGATGATGCAATTGGGAAAATTTAAGCTGTTTTGGTCACAACCAAAACAAAAATTTTATTTTTAAAAAATTGTTAAAGATAAAGGGAAAATTATTTTCAACGAAAAGAGAGAGAAAACAACGAGTGAAAGAAAATCTGAAAGAAGGAAAGAAAGGAGGAAAGTGTGAATTTCTAAAACAGTATCTCTCTCAAGAGCAGAAAAATGAAAAAAATGATTTTATATTTTGATGCCGAGACAAAAAACGGTATGTATCTTTTATTCAGGATGAAAATGTTATTTATAATAATATAAGTAACAAAATAAGGAGACTTTCTATGTTTTTTCGTCAATATTTTCAAAAGTAAGCAAGGTACGGCAAATAAAAATAAGTACCTTTTTGTACAGCATATAATTTTCTAAAATAATAGTCATAACAAAAAAAGCGGTATAGTTGATAGTTTCGTGTGCACCGGTCGCCAAAGTCTCATAAGTAGTAGTTATAACAAAAAAACCGGTATAGTTGATAGTTTCGTGTATATCAGCCGCCAAAGTCTAAAAGTGGGTTTCGAGGCGCTTGTTTTTCGTCATTCTTCGATAGTATAATTATGATTGTTCTCGATCATTTAAATGCAACTCAAAAGGTTTATAAAACCTGCTATGCCATGAGAAGTGTTTTGTGGATGACGTGTAATTTTTTTTCAGATTTTTAGTTGCATTTTAAATGATCAAGAAGAATCATAATTATACTATCAAAGAATGACAAAAAACAAACACTTCTGAACCCACTTTTGAGAGGCGCCTGATTTACACGAAACTACCAACTATACCGGTTTTTTTTGTTATCTAAAAAGTCTTCTTATTTGGTTTCTATTATTGCAAATAACATTTTTATCCGGAAGAATATCTCACAATAATTACGGAATTATAAAACAATTTCATTTGTTATGAAGGCGACTCGTGGAAATTAATTCCACAGACACCCACTTGAATTTAGCTAATATGCTTGGCCTATATGGCTGACATAAGAAACAGTAAGAACTTAATATTTATTTCAATATTGGGTCACTACAGATTTTTAATTGCTTGTAAGCTTCAAAAAGCTACATAGGAAAAGAATAGAATAATGTGGCGAGTCTTTCTTGCACACAAATAGATATTCAAAATGTCTAAGTATGCAATTATGGATATTTGGGGTATATTAAAGTATGATGTTAGTGAGAACTTTTTATTACTCTGTTCAAAATTATTGCCAAATAAAATCTTATTTCGAAGATATTGACTTGTGAAAACCAATAAATCTTTTTCCAAAACCCATTACTAAACAATTCAATCGACTAAATCAGTTTTTTATACCGTTTTTATACCGTAAATTTTCATAACTGGTATTGGTCCATCGATAAATAGCAATATAGTTCTTTGAGCAAAAATGTGTTTTTCCTCATTTTATATTTTCTTTATTTTTCTCTCCTTCGTAAAAGTACAGTAACGTGTTGAAAAAGGGAATACTACTTTTCTCCAATAACAATTTTTGAAATACATTATTTTTCTATCTGAAAAATAGGACTCAGAGAGTAACGTTAATAGTAACAGTTGTTGTATCGAACCAGAAGTTCCACAAGGCTCCAGTTAAGAACCACCGCTCCTTAATGTTTTTGCCAAGTACCTAACTCCCTTCCTTAATATTCCATATTCTATCTAGGTATTCTACGACGATGTCTATTTTAAAATTAAAATCTACTTTAGGTCCCTGCAGAACTGTTATATAAAAATATTGTGTCTAGGAACTAGAGCAGAAAAACAAATTGAACTTAAGGACACAGAAATCTACATCAATTTTATTAAATTTTGGGACTCGGTTAAGATGTTGGGTATGTATCAACTTCGATGATCACTTGCCAATGGCATGAATACAAAATAATATTACTACATAGAGTTTTTCAAATTAATAGTAAAATACAGTCTTACGATAAACTAGATGTAAATATTATACTCTTCGACTAGTTATTTTCTATATAATTGCTGAACATTCTATAGTATATTCTTTCATACGCAGTTTTTTGAAAATAAATTAATCGTTTGCATACAATAGCTGTATTTGTCATTTTAATCATCGCTCGATGATGCCGTCTTGATTAGCGAAACACGTATACTATGCAGAATTATTGTGTCTTTAGAATCTCATCAAATATTACAACAACCTAGATGTGCATTATATTTTCCTAAAATGTTTAATAACTTGTATATTTATTGCTCGATTTTCTTTGAAAAACAATACAGTTCTTTCTTTAGTTAACACTAGACAGACGGACGGACATTTTGAAAGCTGTTCAGAATACGTTCACTAATATAATGATATGAAAATTGTTTCTCTACGAGCGATATTTACGGTTTTAGAAACGTGCCGATCAAATGCAATATAATAATAATACATTTATGATTCACCATATGTTTACAAACATACATACTATTTAATTATAGTTACCATTATATTATACATAAAAGGCAGTCTGTTATGTTAAATAACCAATTCTTCTACAGGGAGGTGCCTCGTTCTTGCCTGGAAAGTAACTAGTTAACATGCACATACAATCATACAAAATACAAAAGACAAGCTAGTTTTTTTTTTCATCCACAAATGAACCTCAACTTAAAAAGTTATTTAATACCAAATGTATATGCCAATTAAACTATACAACATTTACACAATCTACTGCAGGTTAAACAAATAATGTATAATAATTATGAATACATCAGTGAGAGTAACATATTTCTGCAGAGGAACCTGTCAACAATTACCAACTGCTAGATTTGAAGAAGACACGATAAATCAATTTTTTAAACTACTTTAGATATAGAGAAGTCATCATGTCACAAATCAATCATCAATCATTAACAGGGAGATAATTTTGAGAACATTGACACCGCGAAAACATTATGAATAAAAATAACACCTCAAAGCCCGACTATATTCTATATTTATAGATTTTTTCAATCGCCTCCCAAGAAAAAGTACATGCTCAGTGTCTGTAACTGTTTAACTGGCAGTCCTGGCATGCCTCCAAATTGTAACTTGCTAACACATAAATAACAGAGGTCCTACACTTCAAAATCAAGCACAAGTGCCAACGGAACCAAACATACTAAATTCCCTTTTCCCCCTTTCTTCTGCTTTTTAATTTACAAATAAATTGCCTCTTGGCAGACACGGTGATTTTGAATTTTACGTTGTCACAGTAAATGAAAGTTTATGTTGTAAAATTATTCTTGAAATGTAAAGCATATCAATTACTTTTTAATTCAATTTTAGCTACTCTTTTAGTTTTAATACTCTCCCCCCCCCCCCCCTTTTCTAACTAGAGGAAGTCATTTTGAACATTTTTCTATGAATATATTTATTAAATTTAAATTCAATATGGTATCTTTGTCCTAAGAAATAATAAAATATTTCTCTAAACTTTGAAATTACTCTCTCAAAAACATATTTTGTCGATTTTCTCGGAAACTGTGTAATCAAGTTATGTACCACGGGTACTTTTTTTATTTATTATTTTCTTGGTAGTATCGATTGGTAGGAGCTCTTTTCTTATATTGACGTAAGGAATATACTCTTGACTTTGTGCCGTGAATGTTCGGAGCGCTCTCTATATTTTCCATATATTAATTTTTTCAGTTGACTGGTGAATACTTAAAAAAAATTCTTCCATAATATTATGTCATTTACACTTTCAAATAAATTAAGATATTTAAAATATTTGTTTGCCATCTAGTAAGATTACAACATATCACACTAGTTTTGTAGTATCATAAATGCAATCTTTATCTTTTGTTGTACGCAACCTTGTCAGAAGATGTGCCAACGAACATTGTTGTTATAAATAAATGTGGTGTTGCATCATGACTTCTCTGAATAAAATGTCTTTTGTAATATAGATCTCACATTCAGAGTAAGGAGAATAATATATCGTTTCTGGATTTATTTTTGAATTATAAATTGTGTACAAATTTTAAAAAATCTACTATTAACTGAATTTCAAGTTTCTTTAAACATACCAACATACTCGTACGTCACATGGCTCTTCAGACAGATGTCTGTGATAACTACGATTGCTGGCAATAGTATTACACGCCAGTAAATTAATGGTTTATATTCTGAAATCCAGGCTTCAACATTATCTGTCTTGATAAATGTCTTCTGAGTAAACAGGCTTTCTTAATGGACGCAGTATTAGAGGGCAAATTTTGAATTTGATATGAAGAAAACTCAGTTTTGGTGAAACTCGACAATACCAACTTCAGCAATTTAAAAATTGGCAAAGGCATCAGACAGGTTTGTGTCTTACCACCAAACCTCTTTAGCATTTATAGCTAACGTGATGCGACGTATGCTGAAGGGTTGGCACGATGAGGTAGCTATAGATGGAACTAAAATTTTCAATTTGAAATTTGCAGATAATACCACTTTAGTTGCAGCAAGTGAGGATGATCTCATACATGCTGGATGATCTTCAAATAATAAACTCTGACTCAGACATGTTAAAGACACGTGATTGTGAGTTAGACAAACCCGTATGGACAACGCCGACAACCGCGAATATGAGAATCGACGTAGAATGCAATTAGAAAGATCGGTAATGTCAGTTGAGAAAAATTTGATACTGTGAGATACACAAAGATTAGTCTAGCTAACGCTTCGTCTTCATTTTCGCTTGGAATCTGATGGTTACACAAAGCAAACGTAGAACTACAGATAGTGTGATATGGCGAGTTAGTACCAAATCCAAGGTCAGATAATGATCATCAAGTCAAATGATATGGAATTTTGCAAATCCGACAATTCCTAACATAAACATAATCATAATTTACTATTATATGTCATCAGTTGTCGTAAAAGTCAATAAAAGGTCTAACACCACTAACAAACAAAATTAGAATGATGATAAACAGTACTTCGAAAAAATGATGTCAACATTTGTACACAGTGATTTTACCATACCTTTTAAATTTATCCCATAGATAGTATGCAACAATAATAATAAGGGCATATCTTATTTGGTCACTGCAAAATAAAATAAATCATCTAGTCAATATTAACACTAATTATATGAATGGTTACTGACGATTCAATTTTTTTAAATGGTTATTTCTTTACCATATAACGTTCGGTATTTGATTTTTAACGATAATAGTATATTTCGGTCGTAAGCACTTTGGCCTTAAAGTAAAAAAATCTGATTTGAAATTTTGTGTTAATAATAATTAGTACGTTTTTAACACGAAACATGTGGTAGCGCCACGTTCCTTAACTACTGAAATTTTCGTAGTGGGTATCCTTTTAAGCTTAATATTTACAGTATCTGGATAATTCAGATATAAGAAAAAGTATACATATCCCCAAAATTGCAATAAAAACAAATGGCACAGTAAGGTACAATTTTTTTATAAGACTATACGATACTATGTTAACAGAGCCACACCAAAAAAAGTGGTCTGGCCTGCGGACCAGACCAGTGAATCCTTTTGAATTTCGACCCGCTGAAGCCGAATCCGAAGTTAGAATTATCAGATTGGTTCTTTTTTTGCCCCCAAAGAAACACCCTTAAGAAAGTGATCTGGCCTGTGGACTAGATGACAATTATGACTTTGGATTCAGTTTCAGCAGGTTCAAATACATAAGAATACACTGATCTGGTCCACAGGCCAGACCATCTTCTTTTGTTTCGGGGGTGCTTTTGGGACTGGGGGTGAAAAACGGGAAAAAAGAACAAATCTGACAATTCTGCCTTCGGATTCAGTTTCAGCGGGTCTAAATACATAAAGATTCACTGGTCTGGTCCGCAGGCCAGACCACTCTTTTTTGTGTGTCTGTGTAATTAATAATGATTATTTTGGAAAAAAGGATTATGTATATCTGCACTGTCATATTATATTATTAGAATCGCCGATAATCATGTAACTATTTATTTTATAAAGAGAAACTTGATAAAAAAAGCAATAGTTTCATTCTATTTAATATAGTTTCACCTAGCAATAAAATAATTGGTTTAATTATTAATAACGGGATGTGTAAAGAACATGTATTTAACATTTTGCAATAATTTTATAAAGACATAAACACATCAATCATAGTGGACAACCCCCAAATTCTAAGCTAAAGCTGTTCGGAATTTTTTTTTTTTTTTAAATGTAGACAACATCCGATACTGTCACTGTCGGAGCTGGGGATTGAACCCAGTACTTGATACCCAGCATGACCAAACGTACTCATCATTAACACGCTTTAGCCGGCTGCTCTACCTGGTCGGTTATATTAGGTATATGAGTACAAACATAATACACTGAAAGTGATAAAAAATTTAGCTAATTACCCTTCAAATATTTACGGTTTAAGTTTCTTAAAACGTAATAATGTTTCAACATATTTATAACCATCAAGAAGTGATCGCGATGTCAATTATCAGGAGTTAATTAAAAATGTTTCCGTTAATTTAGATATCTTTAAAATTAAATGAGGTAGAAATGTTTCCTACCATCCAGTAGGAAACAAGACGAAAATGTGTAAAACATAAATCAAAATGAATGGGGTAAACAGTTTTCTTTATAACCGTTCCAAAATATTAACATTTCGATTCTCATTTCCACTTATGTTATAATTACTATTGTATCGTAACTATTATTAAGTAGCTATGTACTTTTACCCCCTACGTGCGGGCTATTGTCTTTAGTGGTTGCGCTATTTTTATTTACTAACAAAATATTGTAAACAACACTACGCTATTCATTAATATCATACTCTTACTTTTTCGGTCATTTGAAATGTCTTATAAAATGCAATTTGTAAAAAAATGTGAATTGTAAATATACTGTTATTACTGTTTATTTAAGTTTTGAAATTATATATTTTTTCACAATAATGCACCTGAAAATGAATTTCCTTTTTTTCACGAAAAAAAATGATATAATGTTATTTACTAAATATAGAATCTCGGTTCTAATATTGGTCTATCACTGTGTATTTAATTTATTTATCGCATTCGCTTTAATCTGAATGTTAGCTATGACAAATAAATCAGTTTTGTTTATTTCTGACTTATCTGCTATACGATTTTTGTTTGGCAAATATTATTTTTGCAATTTCCTTTTTTACACCACCCACACCAAATTGTTATTCAGAGTATAACCCATTATCCATTAGGCGCTGCTAATTAACGCCTCAGTGCGCTACAAATATTAAACGTGTTTTCTCATTGAGGAATTATAATATGTTTTAAAATACACAACACATAACACATAAAATTTTAGGTACCCAAATAATTTCAGTAAAATCGCTAATATTGCAAGTTTAGAAACTATAATATAGTTGTTAACGAAACTTTTGCTGATAATTTTTTTCATTTTGACATTTATTTAAAATGTAAATAATTCCTTTTCATTTACTTGTACTTTTAATTTCAGTTTCACGCGATGTTTTTAGAGAAATCACAATTCTAGTACTTATATAAATTATTATCAAAGAAAAGATAACGTACTACTGTCGCATTGATTGGGGACTTTGAAGTAGTTTATTGGATTACTCGATTTAACGCTACTTGAGTTTTTTATCAGGGTTTTCTAAATGACATAATATGACAAGGTTAATTTCAATTTGTCATAGGACACTTTCAGAAAATCAAAATTCTTAGCAATGTTGTAATGCATTTTAATTATAAATAAATTATAATATTCTTAATTTTGCATCTCACTAAGATGAAAGTATTATTGTCTTTTAATTTTATGTTGAATTTAGTCTTTCCTATGTGATCTAGAGAAATGTTGAGACTCGAAAGCACATTAAGAGTTGCACAAAAAAAATAATTTTACCATACTGAAAAAAAGAAAATGTCACTGACGTCAGCAGTTTATACATCAGGTAGCTGATTAGAAATTTCAATATTTTGGTAACATGACGTACAGTCGTGATCACAATAAGTCTTCCAACCTGAATGGGTCATTTTATTAATTATTTACTTTATTTTTTTTGCGTTACTATACTTCCACTCCACTATGTGGATATGGAAGTAGAAGTTCGACCTTCTCGAAAGAGGATATAATAAGATTACTGAACTGCATCTGCTCCGAGAGAAAACTGACCGAAATCTTGGATCATTTTTTTTATTCGAAAGCAAAAAGACAAATAAAATTAAAAACTTTGAAAAGGACCTGCTTGTAGGAACTGTTATTAAAAGAGCTATTTGTTATAAAAAGATCAACAGAGTGGGATTTGCTGGAATCGATAAAATAGTCTATGAAGTTATATGTTGTTAAACACTGCTTCCTCGTTTTACACATTTCTACATGAAATCATGAAATCTTCCTCCTCCTCTTCTGACGATGAAATTGAACTTGCATCGACTGGGCGTCGGTACTAACACATTTTAACTTTTTATTCTATATGCCAAATCACAGTACCAGACATTTTAGACAAATACAAACAGAAATTGGTTGGTTAGGATTTGCAATAAAGTTTGCTTCATGTCGCAGAAAGAACCAAATTCGAAGCTTTTTCCTAATGTCTCCTCGATTACAGAACAGGTTTTACAAATTAAAGGTGCCTTTTGCGATTAAAAAGGACTTTATTTCGATTTAAAACTAACTATAAGATTATTATAATATAAATGTGGTAATAAAACTTTTTAAGCAGTGTGCCTAAATCTACCGGATTAAACAGAAGACACTCAAATGTAATTTTTTACATTATAACAATTCAATGGAGGCGAGCGTAGAGGCGACTTCAATGTGAATATCAGTCGATATTCCGTTGAAGCAACGTCGAGCGCGGTTAGTACTTGGATGGGTGACCCATCTTGGGAAATACAGCGTTCTCGTCCCACCTTCTAGCGGCTTGTATATCAGTGTATACGCGGAAGCTATGTAATTTCTGACGAGGATTACGTAGTGGATATACCATCCTTCGGAGGGGATGTAAAGCAGACAGTCCCTTGTCTATTAAATGTTAGGTAAGTAAAGGGTCCCTACTCTTCTTAAGGGAAGGAGGTTCGGCAAAATTTCCAGGTTGGGGGTAGCTCGTCTCCTGGCGTCGGTGATAGGCCCCAGTAGCGGAAATAGGCCGACGTTAAATAAATAGATAAAAAAAGAAAAACAATTCAATGCAGCTTAACAACCGAGAACCTGATTATGCAGATTATAATCGAGAAATAATTTAAAGAACATTTTTTTAATGTAAATAAAGTTTGTTTTGTTTTTATTCTGTTTAAAAAATGAATTCTATATACAGGTTGTTCCTTAAATAACGTGCTAATATTCAGGGTGTGATTCTTTGGATCATTTTATGAAGAAAAGTTCATATGAACGTACGTCCGCAACGGCTTAAATTTTTTGCTACAAGGGTGTTGAATTTTTTTTTTAAATCGTTATTTTTTAACATCTCAGAAAGTACTTTAGATATTATTTTCAATTTTGGTATATGTTAATAGGATATAAAACCACATATTATTTTAGTTAGGAAAGTTATTTTATCGCTTCACCAGTGGCGTCCCTGCAAACATGTCCTCTGATATTTTTTACCAAAAACCATTTTTCCATGCGGATATTTTTTCTGATTAGCCTGGTCAGGTGTACATGAAAACGGTCTCTTGCGTTTTTCTTGTCAGACGCACAGCTCTTGATTAAAACAAAATAAATTCGAATTGCTTCATTTAGCAGTATTGACTAATAATTTTTGAACACATAAATCTAGTTATCCTAGAATAACTGACGTTTTTACAAATACCATTTCCAAAATAATATTTGTTGACATAAAGTAAGATGTTGGTGCTCAAAACCATTTCATTGTATTGTGACGTGTTTCCACCCCTAGGAAACCACCCTTGCAAATTCCGTGGTCTCAAAAAAAAATTATAACAAGAGATAACCACTAACACACTTTATTATATAACTTACTGGAAACTTCACAATAGGGTTTTCCCAGAAAAAAAAATTATTGCTGAAATACTTAATTCACGTAAAAAAATGATTTATGGCATATTTATTATCTTTTTAATTATACTAATAGTAACGAAAAAAAAACTTTAAGTTTGAAAAATATTGAGTTCATTTTAAACAGCCATAAATTAGCGCGTTGTGACGTCAACGCCCTGAAATCCAATAAAAAGTCGGCATAAGATAGCCGTGAAATATCAAGGAGGTTGAATATATTATATTCTACCTCCATGTGAAAAATATAAAACATAACCTCTATTTATTGGCAGCACTTTTTAATTATTATGAGTTGTAATGGATTATCAAAATGCCTAAAAAAGCTTGTTTTTTACCTTTGTGTAATCATTCTAATGAAAATGCTCCCTCAATATTATTTTTGACAGTACCACTCAGTATTGAAAGACGAAAAAAGTGGTTTTCTGCTGTAAAATCTAAACAAATATTTCATCTGGGAAAAGATTTGTTCTGTTGTGAGAATCAGCAGCACCTTTAACATATCCCTTTTCCACTTTACTCACTTTGATCGTAGAATTAATAAAACATAAACCAGAAACTGATAAAATATTTTCACTCCAAACAATCCAAACATTGAAATATAAATAAAGTTTTAGGTTAATCATCTGATGTGAACTGTCAATGCAGAAGCGGGTGAAGGTTAAGCCTAAACTACAAAATATCAACGTCCGACGCTTTTACGAATAACTTGTGTGGTATTTATCTGGATTCTGATTGGCCAATATTTACAAGTCCACTGCTTTAGACCAATCACAGTAAAAACAATAAAAGAGGAAATTCTGAGGAGTTTTAGAGGAAAGCTTCCTTTAACACACAGTTAGAACCTCTTATCAACTAATTATATCCATAATCTCATTGGTTTTCCGGGCAGATACGTCATTCTGGCGCGTAAAAATGCCCGTTTTAAAAAGTCCTGAAATTATCAGCAAGTTGTTTAACTATATTTTCTTAGAAGTAATTCTTATTAGAAAAGTAAATTGTTGTAAATTAATAGAATGTTTTATTATATCATTTTCACGACATAAAATGTTAAAATAAAATTAGTGGGAAAACCCTATTAACTTAAATACACTTTACTGACTAAAAATAACTTAATGTTTATTATTTTGTATTTACTTTGTAGTCTTAACCTCACTTGTCAATTCCAAACGTCCACTTCCCGCCGAGAATACAGCCTTTTATCGATTGCTTCCGGAACCTTCTAGAAACGACGCGAGCGTTATCTAGAAGTTTTTGTCCTTTTCTCCAGTGTTCCAAAACATTTCTACCAGTGCCTTACAGATGTATTTAGTATTGCCAAGGGGTAGTATACCGTAAATATGGTGAATTATACGAATGCAGAAATGGTGACAATGCATTACGTATATGGTCTCGCAGATGGTAATGCAACAAAAGCCAGAAATATGTCTTGCCACATAGCCGATTCTTTTCGAGAGCATCACCGTCTTTGTGAAACTGGTAGTTTCCAAAAAGGTACGTCGGAAGGTCTACTGTCAGAATACCCGAAATTGAAAAAGCAGTGCTGCAGAAAATCGACGAACATCCTGAGACGAGTATTAGGAAGATTGCTAAAATATTTATCATCAAAATTTTGGTTGATTTTTTGTTGTATCCGTACCATATTCTAAGAGTACAGGCATTCTTCCCAGGGAGTTTCCACAGCGTGTGAACTTCTATCAGTGGTATCTTCAGCAGTTTGAGTCACAAAATATGTTCACATCAGACGAAGTAAACTTTCCTAGGAATGCTATTCAAAATTTTCAAAATAGTCACGTGTGGGCTTACGAAATCCCCGTGCTATAACCGAAACCCATTCCCAAGAGCAATTTTCGGTCACTGTATGGGTAGGAATTATTGGTAATAATATTATATATGCATTTCCTCCAGGAAGAACTACCTGTATTTCTTGTAGATGTAGATGCTTAAGGAATCAAATCAAGTGATGGAGCTACTGTTCATTTCAGTGTAATTGTTCGCGACCATGGTTTATCCTAATCGTTGGATAGGTCGCCGAGGACCTCAACAATGGCCACCAAGATCCCCAAGATCAATTGTTTGAATTTCTTTTTATGGGGTCATCTTAAAACCCTGGTGTATAGAACTTCCATTAACACTTTAGAAGATTTAAGAGAGCAAATAGTTACCTAGTGTGAAACAATACGGAATACGAAGGGAATATTTGAACGAGTTTGCACTTCGATACGAAGACGGGCGGAAGCATGACTATTAAGTCAAGATGGCCATTTCTAACAATTTTATAAAATAAAATTTATCATTATCAATGTTATTAATTTCCATTTGAATTTAATTGTTTTAAACGAAAAAACACAAGAGATCGTTGTCACGTAGAATTGACCAGGCCAATTTGAATATCCACATGGAAAAATGTCAGTGGCGTACCACTTTTTTGGCAAAAAATACCGCCACTGGTGGAGCTATAAAATAACCTTTCCAACTAAAATATATATATATATATATAATATCTAAAGTACTTTCTGAAATATTACAAAATAACGGATATGTTCATATGAACTTTTCTTCATAAAGTGACCTAACAAATCACACCCTGAAATATTAGCACGTCATTAAGGAACACCCTGTATGACTAGCACTGATGAGGGGTATGTATAACTTCACGACAATTCCAACAAGGAAACTTTTTTTTTTTAATTCAAGGCGTTGTACGCAAGTGCGAGAAACCTATAACAGAAATATCTCAAATAATTAAAAAAAAGAGCATTTACAGATCTTGCAAAATTAAAAACAGTTTTACTTAAATCATCATGAGTGTTTTAACCAATTATTTAATAAAATAGTTGACATTTGTTGCAGTTTTGTCCTAGCTGTTTTCTATAGATTTATAATTATAATTAGTTTACATAAAAATTAATAGAAGCATACCACTATCTCTTAAAGAAAATGGAAGTTTCTACAATGACAAATATAAAAAGAATATGTTTTTAATTATCCATTAACCATATTATTTATCTTCCTTATATTGTGGTCAAGTTTATTAAAATGATGTCTCGTGACAGTCTAAATTAATGAAATTAATGTCTAGAAACAACGATTTATAGCATCAAGTGTTATCCTAATATTTTATAATTTTGCTAATCAGCAAACGAATTTCCGGGTTTAAAAATAGTCTCGTGGACTAGTTTATTGAAATGATTGCACAGTGACAAAATCAGCAAACTTCGCTGCAGATATATGGACTGAAAATAGACATAGCTTTTAATTTTTTGACCCGCTCTTATAACTTATGACTACAACGTGAACATATTACAATGTTTCTGCAACAAGGTAAGATAAACTGTGTACATATGAAACTATTTTTATATATACAGAGTAATTGCCAATATATATGTATTAATTTATGCATAATTGACGTTTGTTACAGAATTTAAAAATATGCCGGAGGTGCCGGTTTAAGTCAAGATTAATTTTGTCGTAATTTATTTGCTGTCTGCTAAAAAAATTAAGGTATACCGGGTGCCACAGGCTGGTGGCTCCTTCCTATATTTCCTTTATTTTTTAACTTATCCATTTGAAATTTGGGGTGCATAAACTACCTATAAAAAAGGATTTTTGTACATAAAAAACGGTGATACCATTTCCGGTTTATCCGGAAATGACAGCAACTTTCGATTGTTAAATGGAACACCCTGTATATTTTTACATATTTGGATTCAAGACAACATTCTGAGTATACCATGAGATTTTCGCGAATTTTTGAGTCAATGTTCAGTTTTTTAAAGCATTTTAAGACATTCGTCTACAGTGCTTTGGAATACCAAAATTGTTCTACGGCAGGTAAAGTCCAAGGGAAAAATATAATCTTTCGTTTAATTTCATTAATAATTATTTACGAAGCCTCCAAAGTTGAACAAATCACTTTTTTATCGAAAACTTGTTTTTTTCAAACGGAAAGGTGGTGGATTTTTTTCTGAATTCATTGATATCCATTTCAAATCAATGGTGTTTGTTTTTCTATTTTGAATTTATTTAAAAATAAAAAATTACTTTCAATATAATTGTTCTTGAACTTTAACGTAGTTGCCTTTGCAAAAATCATATGTCTAATAATGAAATATGAATAACTACCTTTTTTGTGAATAATAGCCTTTTGGTTCACTCTTTTGTTTCTTAATAGGTATAAGTACTAGTGCAAACTATAAGGATCAATAAAAATTATTTTGAAAGTGATTTTTTTTATTTTTAAATAAATTTAATAAAATAGAAAAACAAATACCATAGATTTGAAATGGATATCAATGAATTCAGAAAAAAAATCTATAATTTATTAAATAGTAGGAGCCACCACCTTCCCATTTAAAAAAAAATAGTTTTTGATAAGAAAGTGGTTTGTTTAATTTTGGAGGTTTTGTAAATAGTTGTTAATGAAATTAAACGAAAAATTATATTACTTCCACATCCGGTGGAAGTATAGTAACGACAGTAATTTTTTAAAATTTTTATTGTTCAAATAGGCTTAGAATGTCATGAAACGTCGAGATTTTAAGTTTCAGCGAAAAAAAAATTTCTGTCTGTCTGTCGGTCTGTAACTTTTCTTTCTGCGCACGTTTACTCTGGAACCGTTTGAGATATTGACTTGAAATTTGGTACACATATGTACTTTAACGAGATCTAGAACTAGATTATATTTTCATCTTGTTCCGTCGAAGGGTTTGGGGGTAAATGGGAGTAAATGTGGGGTAAATAGATAAATCAAACGGGTAAGAGTCCATAAAATTGGTATTTAGTATATACAAGAGAAACTAAGGTCTCAAAAAAAATTTTGACATTAGCCACCCCCATTACCACCCCCACCCCATTATTAACACATTCGCGGACAGTAACTGCTATAGCAGTAAATTTCAGATAATGTTATGGGACACTACTGCTATAGCAGTGCATATTTGAGAGGCCAGAAAACACACTACTGTTGTAGCAGTACATTTTTAGGTAAAAATAAGTGAAGTTGCCTATTTACTGTCCCACAGCAGCATTATAGAATTTTGGGCACTGTCCTCTTAGGTCTTGTAAATGCCTCATTGGTAACAAGTCATTTTCGAACTACGTGGGTATTCCCAGGACAGCTACTGCATATGCAATAATATTGCCATTGTGATCTATACAAGTGTAGCGGGTAGTGTCCCCTCGTTTTTATTCACTTTATTTTTTATGCTTATAAGTTCTTCAAGTTTGCTAAGCTAACGTAGTTGAGATAGTATAGAGTTTTTGTAAACTAATGCTAATACAACTGTATTGAATAACTTGAAATATTGTACATTAGTTTATGCAATTTATATTTAGCCAGGACCGTTCCTAGATGTTTGTGCAAAATGATGCGAAAAAATATTCATAAAAATGGCACCAGTACTTACTTCAAAAGTGTGTTTTTGAGTTCCTCCGCAATTTCAGTACTGTCCGCGAATGTGTTAAAGGGGCTGAAAAAAATTGTGATTTAGTGTGTGTACAAGAACCAGAAACCTCAAAATATTTTTTTTTTACTTCATCCACCCCCACTACCACCCCCTATCACCACCCCCACCCCACTACCGATTTGGTTTTATGGGTTTTTGGGGTAGAGGATTTCAAATATTATATTATTAAAGTTCCATAAACAATTATTTAAACATACAAAATTTTTTCGTTGTGAGTGACTTGGATAGAAAATCTGGATGTGGAAGTAGCGATTCCTTGGGCAGCGATTTTTTTCTCTTGGACTTTACCTGCCGTAGAACAAATTTTGATATTCCAAAGCACTCTAGACGAATGTCTAAAAAAAACTGAACATCAACTCAAAAATTCGCGAATATCTTATGGTATACTCAGAATGTTGTCTTGAATCCAAATATGTAAAAATATACAGGGTGTTCCATTTAAAAATCGAAAGCTGCGGTCATTTCCGGGTAACCGGAAATGGTCTCATACCGTTTCTTATGTCAACAAATGAAGCCATTAAAACAATAAAACCTTTTGTAGCAATTATTTTCGATTCGTCTAATTTTTTGGTAAAGGCCGAAAGCTAAATTTGATCAATTTAATTTGTCGTTTTTTTTTTAATAGTGGACTGCTAACTCGATTTTATCGTTTATTCTTTATGCATTTTAATTTTAAAATGTGCAGATCATTTTATCATATTGTTCCGTAAAACTTGGAGATGAAAAATCCTTCGTATAAGTCGTATGGTGCAGATGTTGTGTGCGTGGATAAATCTACAATTCACCTTAAAAACCAAACTGGTTCTAATAAATGGTAAATTCGAGGGCTATCTGTCGCCCAAGTTTCAGAATGAACAATTGAAAGAAAATATTTCTCAATAATGTTTTATTTTGAAAGCAAGTATGCCGACAAAACACCTAATGTAAGCGTTTTGCGCTAAAATGTCTGGCTAGTATTTTTTTTTTTTAATCGTATTATTGGTTACTAAGTATTTAATTTTTTACTGACATGCAATCAAGGACTGTGCGTTCTTCTCGATGTGCCGCCCTTCCGCACCAATACCGATGGGTAAAACATAGCAGGGTATTTTATCTTTTATTTCGGTTTACGTCAAAGTTCCGCAAGGCAGATTGTTGTTACGATGAACAAAGACATTTATATTGACATTGAAATCTTTTATGCAGCAATGATATGATATAATGAAAACAAGGCATTTCTTGTGTTCTTAATTAATTCATTAATTAAATATTAAGAACATGTCTTCTCGTTGTGTACCTCAACGTTGAATTTTATAAAATGTATTTACTTAAATTTTATAAATCTGCAGGTAATTTCTTTTATTGTTTTTTTGAATCTTTGCATTCACCTCACGTATTCGTTATAAATTTCCTAGGCTCTGCTCTGATAAAAAAAATTACGTGCCTCTCGAAATCGTCCTTGGTTTCCTTTTTGGTCTCCATTTTGGCGGTGTAGAACTTTGAAACTATTAATCGAATATTCCAGAGTGTCCCGTAAATCATTGAAAATTTTATTATTATTATTATTGTATTAAATCCGTAAGTTGAGCAAAATATGCACATCACCACGTGCAACAAATCCTATTGGCGTTTGAATTTGGAGGTGGTGTAATTTAAAATAATGTTTTCAAAAGTTTATTCATTCTTCGCTCAATGATATGTGCCACTTGACACTTTTGACAGTACAGTTAATCACTATCCTCACGGATTTGGTATAGTACATAATTCTAAAACAAACTTCCCCATAATAAAAGAGATTATCAATCTATTACTTCTACCATTTCCAACAACTCATGATATTTTAAAACCCTATATGCCTTTTTCTAAATATGTTTGTTGTCTCTCAGTGGATGAAACTTTTTTCTAGAACGCGGCTCAACGTGAAAACATGAAATTTTAGACATATGATCTGGGTTTAAGGTAGAACAGTATACCTTAACCGGGAAAGAAGGATAGTAATAAATGCACGCGATCAGTGTGTGTAACAGATCCTATCAAATCAACTCCGCTCAATAACATGTGCCGCTTGGCACTATTGACAGTTAAATTTATCACGATTCTTCTTTCCCGGCTAAGGTATAGTGAATATTACCGAATATAGTGTACCAGGGGCGACTTTTGGAGAGCCCAAAAATAATTTTTCATGAAATTTAAAAATGTTTCAAGTAAAAATTGCTTACGACGGAAATAATATCGGAAAAATGTTTCACAAAGAGTGAACCCAAAAATAGCCCAAAAATCGCCCATGTTCTCGCCCTCAAATTTTGTTTTAAACTAAGTGCTAAATTATTGTTAATAACGAGAACATTCTGAATACAAAATTTCAAGATGAGCATGTGTTTGGTTTTTGAGTTATAAGGGATTGAATTTGTGTCCCACAAAAAATAAATACCCATCAGCTATGGCAGAGCAATGAAGATATTCTTAGAATTGTTTGACGCAGAATCCAAATCTAAAATCGCAAAATCCGTATATTCATTGATTAATTCAGAAGAGCCAAAAACATCCCCTATATAAGGATGAAAATAGGAAAAAAAACCGCTGCTCAAGGAATCACTACTTCCACATCCAGATTTTTTTATCCAAGTCACTCACAACGAAAAAATTTTGTATGGGAAAATAATTGTTTATGGAACTTTAATAGTATAATATTTGAAATTCTCTACCCAAAAAAACCCATAAAACGATACCCCACATCGGTAGCGGGGTGGGGCTGGTGATAGGGGGTGGTAGTGGGGGTGGATGAAGTAAAAAAACATTTTGAGGTTTCTGGTTCTTGTACACACACTAAATCACAATTTTTTTTCATCCCCTTTAATAATGGGATGGGGGTGGCTAATGCCAAAATTTTTTTTAGACTTTAGCTTCTCTTGTATATACTAAATACCAATTTTATGGACTCTTACCTGCTTGATTTACCTATTTTTCCCAAATTTACCCCAATTTACCCCCCAGCCCTTCGACGGAACCAGATGAATATATAATCTAGTTGTAGATTTCGCTAAAGTACATATGTGTACCAAATTTCAAGTCAATATCTCAAACGGTTCCAGAGTAAACGTGCGCACAAAAAAAGTTACAGACCGACAGACAAAAATTTTTCTTTTTCGATCAAACTTAAAATCTCGACGTTTCGTGACATTCTAAGCCTATCTGAACAATAAAAATTTTTAAAATTTTTTTGTCGTTACTATACTTCCACTGGATGTGGAAGTAATTATGCTACTGAGTTATAGAGCTTCCATGAACAGAAATATAATATAAGTCTATTGGCTGAATATATTAACGAAGGTGTTGACTAGGGCTCACACAGAAAAATCGAGACACACCTTAAGGGAGTGAAAACTACCACAATACAATATCAAACTGCAGAAAAGCTCCAATAACTGGTGTAAAAGCTTGAACCTGCTAATCTCTATTAATTATTCTATTCTTATCCTATTACGACCTAGTACACGAAAACAATCCATTACAGGGTAAAAAATGTATCCCCTTTATCTTGAATTATGGACTTGAGTCAGGGAAAAAATAGTGAAACCAGATATTGTATTTTGATTGCAGTAGGTATGAATGTGGGAAGATAACTAGAATTTTTGTAACTATTTTATGACACACGTACGATGGGGTAAGAGAAAGGGACGAAAATTTATTGGTGGGTTTTCACACCCTGACCCCCGTCGGGATCATTTGTTGGATGAAAAGTAATCAAGAGGCCCTAACATAAGATAAAAGAACTCTTGGAAACTGCTATATCAGTATTTTTTTTATGTAATTCCGCGATTACAAGATTGCTCCGATTTTCATCCCTTCGCTCCCTTACCCTCTAATAAAATCCACTTGAAGGTTAAAAAGGAACCTCTAGACTATAAGTTTCCAAGATATTAATTTATTTTAAAATGTTAGCTTTACATGTGTGTAACGGTGTAGCTTACCTTAGTGCAGAGGTAAGTTGGGTAAAATTGTCATATTTTGATCTAATCTAAATGCAGTTGCTCTATGTACACTTACTTACGAGACACCCAGTATATTATTATTTTAAAATATTCAATGCTCGTTTTATAGTTTTTTGTTTACAAATTTTTTTGGATTGATCCATTTTTAAAACCATGCATACCTCGATTTAGAAAAGGTGCAAAGTGATTTTTTACGTTAAAAATTTGGCAAAAATATATAGGTACACTCATATATCCTGTACAACCGCCAAATAATTGTTTCTATAATTGTTTCCATACTCAATGTAGGTTAATAGTCGTTTCGATTATTTACTTTTTACCTTGTTATTTGTACCAAAATCATACAAAAAGTGAAAAACAAGTACCGCATTTAACCCCATGTAAACTAGCACATGTTAATTATTCTATCAAAAACTGTAAGGATACTCATAATAATTTCTATTGTCATAAATACATCTAATAATTAGAGGTAAAAATTATTCTCTTCGCAGTTCAAGTTCTTTTGTATAGTTGTCATGTTTTAATTTCGGTCTCCTCTCGATGATGGCAACTTGGTTGACGAAACCTTCGTCAGTATAACATCATCTATTAAGGCGTTGCTTGTTCTGTGACGGCACGTGTACCGCTAAAGCTTCGACTTGCCACTCTTGCTTCCTGAGTGTTTCTATTATACGTATCAAACGTTACGAAGGCGTTGTTGCCAAAACAAAAGCCATGCTGAATAGATACAATTAAAATTTATGTTGCCTTCAACTAACAATGACCCAAAAATTACAAATTTATGTTTGGAAAATCTCTTAAAATACAATTATAGAATGTTAGAATACATATTTTCTTTCTAATCAGTTATAAGATTATTTTCCCAAAACTTCGAGTGCTCGGAATCACTTGGGTCTACATTATTTCGGGTAAATGTGATTCTACTTTTTGCCGAACTTTTTCAAAGATGCCCATGGTTTTTTCAAACAAATGAAGAATAGAAAAGTCAGTTTATAATAAAGTATTCACGTATTAATCATATTAATTCATTTATAGTATTAGATATCCAATTACATCCTTGGGGTTATGTCGAAAGAAAACGAGGGGTAATAGCAATTATTAGATATCGTAATGGAAAAGAATATAAATGTAGACAGATATATTTTATTTTCTTTAAATCAAAGTCAATTCAAAGGTTGATTGGGAGCCATATATTTTTCGTCGGATAGTATACAGTTACGTTTATTTTTTGTGGCGAAGAATAAATTGAAACAGTGACTGCATTTTCTTAGAAATAAATAAATACTCAATACTCATTCAATCTGAATAGAAAATTAGTTTAAATGCAGAAAAAACTTGTAGTAGCATTTTGTAAAATAATAATATTTTAGGAGATACACGAGTAAAACTTACTCCACCATCTTTATAAAATCGATGGCATTTAAAACATAAATTATTGCTAATAATTTTTGGAGCTAATAAAATCCTTTTAAACCTCGAAAACAAAACTCAACTAAGTGCATTATTATCTGCAAATAGTCCACGTGAAAGTAAATTATGATGAAACCCGATTCAAACAAGCATGATGTTTACAATTGTTTTAGGTTGTAAACTTTATTTTGATCACGACTGTACTAGTTGAAACAAAATCACAATTTTGTCTTAACAAATTTTAAAATAACGTTATTATATGCGTAAGTCAGACAAAATATTGTTTTTCAGTGTACAAATATTTAATTATAATACATTAAAATTCCTGCAATAACTCAAGTTTGTTTAAATATCAATTTCACGTTCTTCAATGTGTGCATATAAAATCTCCATTAATATCTAGCACATTACACTGCAAATTAAATTTATTAGTTTTTAGACACAATTCGGTGAAATTCTTGGCAGCGTAAAGTACTTAAAGTGCAATATTTTTAAGAATGAGTTAATGAATATAGGATATAATTGATGTATTAAATTTGATTACCAATACTAAGTTTAATGGTGGCAACTGAAATAATCATAAATTTTAAAATCTTTAACTAGTTTTACACCTGCTGTAATTTCAACGTCATGCATAATTAACAGAATTCTTCCTCGACCGGTGAGTGACTACTGAGCTTCAAATTAAAATCCATATCCAGTTTTCTTTTGATGAAAAGGAATCATACAACAATGTTGTTGCGTTATTAAGTGTTGAAAACAAATGATATTCGAATTGGGTCAGAATTGTAATTGTTATTCTATTTATAAAAAACTAGCAATAGAAGAATATAATTAATAAAATATGATATTACAAAAAATAAGTTAGCTAATTAAAAAAAAATAGCTGCTAAGTTAACAAAGATATGTCAAACAAATTGGCGAAACTGTAAACCGAGCTTAACTTATTCGAAAATAAATAATTTCGAATAAATAATTCATACTTTATATTCAGCTAAATGGTTGAATTTTAAGCATTAAAAATACGATTTCAAAGATTGTTTGGGGAGAAGGGCAATTTTTTTTCTGTATGTTATTCAGGATGTTACAGCATAGTTTTGTCCAATCTGGAAGCGAAGCTTTTTTTGTAAATTAAGCTTTAATTTTGAAAAACGTGCTTTTGTCTTGTTTTTCTTTAATATCTCGGGTTCTCTTTATCGGATCAGACCAAACAAAAAATCAAAATGTTTGTAAATAAATTAGGATAAAAACTGCATGGAAGTCAAATCCGATCCGCCATTTTATCTTTTTAAAGAAAAATAAAAACCAGGAAAATTTACAATTTTACATAAATCGAAATTACTAAAAAATAACTATTCTTTTTTAATTAACCGCGGTGAAATTATAGATCTTGTAGCTGCAATCTGTTGTGGAAAATTACAAATACAAATATTTATTATTTTTCCTAAAAAACGATATTTTTGAAAAAATTTTGAAGCTTCATAAAAAACTGCCAGTTAATGACACTAAATTTTTTTTATCTTAAATTGTAGCTTCTAAACGAGCTTTGCAACGGTGATAAAAATTAATTTTTCATATTATTTTAGAAGTAAAAAAAAACCTTTATGTTCAGGATTTGAACCGCGGATTTCTGCATGGAATCCTCACTTTAACTATTGCGCTATGACCAAGAAACATTTACGCATCGACGAATTATGGCAGAGAAAGCAAAACACGTAATTTTTAAACGATCAAATCTTCGATAATACATAAGTCGGAAGGTCGTACGACATCGATAAGGAAAGAGCAGAATGGCGCTTTAAGCTCATCGTAAACTGCATACTCCAAATCGAAAATTGGATCCAGCAGGAAAGTATAAAAAATGATGTTTTCAGGTGTTTCGCGAAACCTGTTTGTCTTTGTCTGAGCACACGAGATGAGTAAGTAGAATGCATGGAAATCATCTACTCCGCACGTTTTCCTAGAATCTCGAAGCCTTGGTAACGAGAGTGGGGGAAATATTCTTGTCGTGGCAGTTGCGGTTTTGATGAACGAGCGCGCGTATACCTACGTAATTGTAGGTATGTTAACGAATAAAATTTATTTCATGCATTCACTAAAGTTCTCACATATTAGAGAATAAGCCGTGCTAACTTCAGCTCAAAATATATATGTACCGAAATAAATGCACGAAACGCGAAAGATACGATATCTCAGTTATTGATTAATACAGAAAGGTCGATTTTTTTTAATTGTTCGTTTTTTGAAGCACTTTTCACAATGACAAAATTAATTGACAGGATACAAAAAGTCAGAAATGGATTGAGGAAACTTTCCACATTTGATAAAAGTCTGTAAGTCATGTAAATAATATAATTAAATGCACCTATTTAGTATCACAATGAAGCTTGCATCATCACGAATCAGATTTCACCATAAAATAGGCTATCAATATACCTAATGGAAAGTTAGAAGGAAAATTTCCTGGAATCTTTCCGTTTTGGAAACTCCGAAAGTTTCCAGGAAGTTTTCCTTCTAACTTTCCATTGGGTATATTGATAGCCTATTTTATGGTGAAATCTGATTCGTGATGATGCAAGCTTCATTGTGATACTAAATAAGTGCATTTAATTATATTATTTACATGACTTACAGACTTTTATCAAATGTGGAAAGTTTCCTCGACCCATCTCAGCAAAAAATGCATTACAAAAAAATACATTTTACAAAAGTGCACAGATGAAATTTTAAAATTAAAAAGTTATTTTTTATCACCATTGCAAAGTTCGTTCAAGAAGCTGCAATTTGAGAAAAAGAAATCTTAGTGTGACCAAATGGCAGTTTTTTTATGAATGAAAAATTTGTTTTAATCTCGTTTTATAAGGAAAATAATACATATTTTTATTTTAAATTTTTCATAATAGTTTACAACTATAGGACCTATGATTTTACCAACTTTCATTAAAGAAGAGTAATTATTTCTTTTGTAATTTCGGTTTATGTAATATTAGAAATTTTCGTGGTTTTTATTTTTTTACAAAAAGAAACAAAACGGCAGATCGAATTTGGACCTACGCAGTTTTATTCATAATTTATTGACAAACAATTTTATTTTTTCTTTAGTCTAATTCGACGAACAGGACCAGACATATTAAAGAAAAACGAGACAAAAACAAAATTAAAACTTAATTTCCAAAAAAAAACGCTCCACTCTCAAATGGAACAAAACATCACTGTAGCATCCTGATAGCATACAAATTGCATTTTCACAAAATAATTGCCCCCCCCTCCAACTATTAAAAAAAAACTTAGTTTTATTCGACTAGGAGGCATATTAAACTTTCATGTGTTCTAATATAGTAGCAATATTCATTATGTACTGTACGGGTTTTAAAAAAATGTAAGGAACGTTAAGATATTTCCAGCATTTGAAACTCACCCCTCTAGAGCCCTATTTGGCAAATACAAAAACCGAAAAAACAACTGCCAAATGTAATTAAACCAGTCCTCGATCATTTTTGTTTAAACCATAACTTCACCTAAAAAAACAACTTGGAAGAAAAAATATGAAAATTTGGCTTATAGTGTAAACTACGACCTGACACACATCTTTCCAAACCACCATGCAATATTGTTTGTTACACATAAGTAATTATATAAACTAACTTTGCACTGTTACATAACCATAGTTCCACTTAACACAACTACCTAAGCAACCTGCACTAATTAAAAGTTTCGATATGTAATGGATGGGGAGAGTCCCGAATCCAAATCGGGATTGTCTAGGAAGCGCATGTCACAAGACCAATATAATTAGAGGACATTATGAATAGAAGACGACTGCTTGGTAAACAACTCCAAGAATTATATTTTATTGTGTTACAAATATAACTGTCATCTAAAGATATGTCTGAGACATAAGTTATCACAGAAAACATCTGTTCAAAAATTAGTAAAATATATGAGCATCATGAAAGTGATAAAGTCGAAATTAAAGAATGTTTAATCGATTGGTGTCAATTCAGCAACTTGCATTGACTATGTAGACCAGAATAGATTCACTTTTAAAGATTCAGTATGTAATACATTATTTTCAAGGGCACCGAGCTGAAGTTATTTAGATTATAATGGTGTACTAAAAATAATACGCTTTTCTTTCTACACGCGAATATAAAAATAATATATTTGTTTTTAGTTCCTCTTGCAATGAAAATGGAAAAATCGACATTGAAATTTTAACTGAAGTGTATATTTTTGCTGAAAACATCGAAAAGTCAATTTTATAGAATCTGTCGATATTACTGCAGAAATTTCAATGAAATTTGGTAGATGTATGAACTATATTAGAATTAGTTTAACGTATCCATTGATTTTCAGTCTGTTGTGATAACTTTTATTCAAGTAACATTTTCATGTATATTGTATATATCGAGATCTGAGAAGTTCATACACAACGCAAAATAATAATCAATACGGCAGCACGCAGAGTAGAACAATCTGTTTGTTTTTAAAAATATCGTCAAAAGTGGCCAATTTTGGCCTAAGCTGAACAACGGAAAATGAACACGGTTTTTGATAGCATTCTTCCTGTAGAATGAGATGATGTATTCGGTTTTATGAAAGAACGGCGGAAAAGTGTGGAAAAGTTAAGAAAGTACTTGAGAATTTACAAAGTCCTGTCTGAGATATTCACAAGTTAAACTTTTAAGATAACATTTTATTCTAGATTATGGTGGTTTCTTTTAGTATTTTTCTCATAGAATATGATGCTCTACTTCGCTTTGCCAAAAATTGTCGAGAAAATGCGGAAATATTAAGAAAATGCTTAAAAATTCACAAATTAGAGCCTGTAATATTCAAAATGTAAACTTCTTAAGATTCAGGGCTTATTAAACGAAATTCAGGTGGTTTCTTGTAGTATTTTTCCCTTGGGATACGAGGGTCTACTCTCTTTTGCAGGAGAATGTTAGGAAAATTCGAAAAAATGAAGAAAATGTTTGAAAACTTTCAAAATCTAGTGTGTCATTCCCAAGTGAAATATATTAAGAAGCAACATCATTAGTTTGAGATTATAGTGTTTTATCTAACTTGAAATTAAGTTAGATACTCTGGAGCTTAATGGGCTTAACTTTAACTTTTGGTTGGTACAGGTAAGTTATTATTAATTTTTCCAAATTTTCCCGGGGTTTTCCCGCATAGCCGTGTTAACCTTTCTCTTTTTACTGAATAAGTACGAGAAATCACTGTAATCTCAAGTTATTAACGTTGATTCCTAATATATTTCATTTAGGAATGACGCAGGCTAGATATGTTACGTCATCGGAGATTTTTTGATTGTCTACATTTTTCCGGCATTTTAACGCAAAACAAAGTAGACCATCGTATTCCAAAGGGAAAATCTATGAAAAAACACCTCAATTTTTAGTAATATACTCTCAAAAAGTTAAAAAACCGCTGCTCAAGGAATCACTACTTCCACATCCAGATTTTCTATCCAAGTCACTCAAAACGAAAAAATTTTGTATGTGGAATTAATTGTTTATGGAACTTTAGTAATATAATATTTGAAATCCTCTACCCCAAAAACCCACAAAACGATACCCCACATCGGTAGTGGGGTGGGGGTGATGATAGGGGGTGATAGTGGGGTGGATAAAGTAAAAAAATATTTTGAGGTTTCTGGTTCTTGTACACACACTAAATCACAATTTTTTTTCATTCTCTTTAATAATGTGGTGGGTTTGGTAATGGGGGTGGCTAATGCCAAAATTTTTTTTAAGACCTTAGCTTCTCTTATATACTAAATACCAATTTTATGAACTCTTACCTGCTTGATTTATCTATTTACCCCAAATTTATAAGTCAATATCTCAAACGGTTCCAGAGTAAACGTGCGCACAAAAAAAGTTGCAGACCGACAGACAGACAGACAGACCGAGAGGGGTGCCATTGGGAAAATTTTTGTACACCTAATTAAATTACCCAATATTTACCAGTAATTTTATATTTTATGGTAATTTTGAAATTACATGACGTATTATAGTAATTCTGAAATCACTTCACCTATTTTATGGTAATTTAGTATTTTTTTGTAATTTTTTGTACTTTCTGTGACTTGAAAATATAATCCCTAATTTTCTGCAATTTATTTGTAGCCAATTTAATTGTATTTCAGTGATAATACATTAATACAACAAACGGAATGGTGGTACCTTTAAAAAAAATATTACTTCCACATCCAGATTTGCTGCCCAAGTTTCTCACAACGAAAAAATTTTGTATGTTTAAATAATTATTTATGGAACTTTAATAATATAATATTTGAAATAGTCTACCCCAAAAACCCCTGAAACGATATCCCACATCGGTAGTGGGTTGGGGGTAGTGACAGTGAGGATAGATGAAGTAAACAAATATTTTGAGGCCTTTGGTTCTTGTACACATACTAAATCACATTTTTTTCACTCCCTTTTATAATAGTGAAACATAATGGGGTGTGGGTGGTAATGGTGGTGGCTAATGTCAAATTTTTTTTGAGACATTAGTTTCTCTTGTATACTAATTACCAATTTTATGGACTCTTACCTGCTTGATTTACCTATTTACCCCCATTTACTCCAATTTACCCCCCAACCCTTCAACGGAATAAGATGAAGATTTGATCTAGTTGCAGATCTCGTTAAAATACATAAGTGTACCAAATTTCAATTCAATATCTTAAACGGTTCCAGAGTAATCGTCCGTACAAAAAAGTTACAGAT
Organism: Rutpela maculata; assembly: GCA_936432065.2. NCBI lineage: Eukaryota > Metazoa > Arthropoda > Insecta > Coleoptera > Cerambycidae > Rutpela > Rutpela maculata. The sequence goes on from OW386285.2 coordinate 110,816,448, forward strand.
AGACAGACCGACAGACAAAAATCAAATGCATTTCCGTATTGTGCACAAACAAATAATATACTTAGTGGTTTACAATGCAAACCTCTTTAAAACAACAACAGTGAATTATGGATTATATATTTATTGTTCTATGAACGTTGCGCGTACCCTTGTCCTGATCTTTTTCACTACTGAAATTTGTTTGAATAGAACTAATTCTTTAAATACTATTCAAGCAAACAGTCTAACCGACAACTTTCAGTTTTAGATGTAAGTTGCCATTATACAAGAACCAAAATACTAATAATACCAATTTTTGATCAATTTTTTGAATATGTATTATTTGAGTGAATGGTACAGCTGAAATGCTATTTTATATACTGTATGCTCGAAGGTTCACAAAATTACTCGCAAAAATATATCTCAAAAACTGTTGGTCAAAGAAAAAAAGAATTTTGTAATACAATGAATTTAGTATATAAGGAATCAGAATCAGCAAAAATATTCCATTTAAAACAATAAAATTGTAGTGTGCCGTGAACAAGGCTGTGAACGAGGCTGTGAATTTATCTCGGAATTTATGTACTCTAGTCGAATCAATCCATTTGCATTTTCGAATTGTGCACAAAAAATTTAAGAAAGTTTCCTCTTGGTGTTTTCTATATATCTACAGTAATTTACGAGAAAAATGAGTGAATATACAAATTACTGTTCGATGATTTTAGCCCCCTTTCGCACGGCCTTCCAAACGAACCGGGTTAGAATACATTTTGTATTAAAATTAAACTCTTGCTATTCAGTACAGTATAAGCAATTGAAGGATGCTTAGCAAAACGTAAATTAGACTACCAAACGCTATACTTTAAAAAAAACCGCTGCCCAAGGAATCACTACTTCCACATCCAGATTCTCTATCCAAGTCACTCACAACGAAAAAACTTTGTATGTGAAAATAATTGTTTATGGAACTTTAATAATATAATATTTGAAATCCTCTACCCCAAAAACCCATAAAACGATACCCCACATCGGTAGTGGGGTGGGGGTGGTGATAGGGGGGGTGGTAGTGGGGGGTGGATGAAGTAAAAAAATATTTGGAGGTTTCTGGTCCCTGCACATACACTTAATCACAATTTTTTTTCATCCCCTTTAGTAAGGGGGTGGGGGTGGTAATGGGGGTGGCTAATGGCAAATTTTTTTTGAGACCTTAGCTTCTCTTGTATATACTAAATACCAATTTCGTGGACTCTTACCTGCTTGATTTACCCATTTACCCCTTCGACGGAACAAGATGAAAATATAATCTAGTTCTAGATCTCGTTAAAGTACATATGTGTACCAAATTTCAAGTCAATATCTTAAACGGTTCCAGAGTAAACGTGCGCACAAAAAAAGTTAGACAGACAGACAGACCGACAGACAGACAGAAAAATTTTTTTTCGCTCAAACTTAAAATCTCGACGTTTCATGACATTTTAAGCCTATTTGGACAATAAAAATTTTTTAAAATTTTTTGTCGTTACTATACTTCCACTGGACGTGGAAGTAATAAAACTAACTCCTGTAGATCTGGATTGATTGACGGCAGATAACTTCTACTTTAGATATAGGTAGGAATATTTTATTTTTCTAACATACGTTTGCATGTGAAAAGTTGAACAATAATTTAGTTTAAACTTCACTTTACTTTTCGAAATCCATCATAAACCATTAGAAGTTAGAATTAGTCAATAATAATTTGCATACCGGTAAATCACAGCTGACTTTTCTGCTATGGATGGTAGTGATGGGCAGAATCCGAATAAAGAATCGGTAGATAATGTTTCGATTATTTTATAAATTCTTGGAAAAATCGGCATGTTCCGATTATCTTATAAATTTTATTTGATCCCCAATTTCACTCATCAATCTGTAGATGCGGACGAATTTTTTTTTTCCTACCCTCGCTAATCAAGTGGCCCTGCAACAACCATAAAACTGAACTAAGCCAGCTTGGATTGCGATTCTCAGTAGCCGATTATTATTCAGATTCTCGAGAGTATTCGATTCCAGGGATTCCAATTCTCAAAATTGCCGATTCTGCCATCACTAATGGTAGGAATAGTGTTGCCAGGTGGTATCGAGTACTCTACTGAGGTTGAACTGAGGTAGAAGTTTAAGAAGTAATACGTAATATGATCGTAGATATTTTAATCAACAAGTAAAACGACATTTTTAAGCAAATATAAAAAATAAAGCATATTCATTGATATTAAAAATTGGTTAATAAACCAAAATATCATCTTATACGCTATAAAAAATAAAGGTATAAGTAAGCACAAGCACACATGTTAGTTCCCTAACCTTTTACTGTGTAAAAATGATAAAAATTGTATTTCCAGTGTTCTTTATAGAATACCTACATATAATAAAAGATAATAAAAACATGTTAGAAATTAACGCAAAAACGATAGTGCAGTACGTCGAGGTTCAAAAAAGTGGATCTACGCAAAAACGGTAGAACTGGCAACACTGCCACTGAGACACACGCGCTCAGAACGATCAAGGAACTTCGACTAACCTCGATCATACACCGAACCACGTATTAGAATAACGCGCATGCGCAAATTAAATAAAACGATGTCTGCACTTCCTAGATATGTTGTGCTGATGCTGACGTCATCTGTGACATTATTTATAAAAAACATTAATTCCACCAATGTTTGATATATTTTTTGGTAGGTAATTCTAATAATTTTTTTGTAATTGCAGTATTTTTTGGTAAGTAATTCTAATATATTTTTTGGTAATTTCAGTGTTTTATAGTATTTTCAAAGTAATTACAATATTTGCTCGTATTTTTTAGTAATTTTTTATACTTCGTCTGGTTTGTACACCTAATTTTAGAAGTGGTACCCCCTCGCGACAGACTTAATTTTTTTTTTTAACTCAAACTTAAAATTTCGATGTTTCATGACATTTCTAAGCCTATTTGAACAATAAAACTTTTTAAAAAAATTTTTGTCGTTACTATACTTCCACTGAATGTGGAAGTAATTATGACTATCTTAGGCTATATTTGGTGAGTTTTCAAGCATCTTTTCAATTTATAAGCCTGTTCCCAACATTTTTCTGCAAAAAAGAGTTGACCCTCGTATCCTACGGAAAAAATACTATAAGAAAAAGTAAAATATAATGGATCTTAAAAGTTTAACTTGTGAATATCTCAGACAGTACTTTGTAAATTCTCAAGCATTTTCTTAACTTTCCCACATTTTCCCGCCATATTTTCGCAAAACCGAATACGTCATCGCATTCTACGGGAAGAATGGTGTCAAAAACCGTGTTCAATTTCCGTTGTTCAGCTTAGGCCAAAATTGGTCACTTCTTAACATCCTCCTTTTCCAATAGTATAATACCCCAGAAAGAAATATTATAAATCTAAAAGTTCAAATATCTCTAAGGTATTGGTGAACAACGTAGTAAAAGTCCGAAGACACTCAACGTCGGTCTCATTAATATATCTGAGCGAAACTATCACATAGAAATGGTAGTGTATTGAGTTGGCTCAAACTGATACAACTCTACTTAAAAAAATGTTTAGTGTTAAAATCTGACATAAAAGTGGAGCTTCAATCAATATGGCGGTGACCAGGGAATTTTTTTCACCGGGTTTACAAAAAAATAGTTTTTTGTAAAAATGTTAATGGTCATGAATATATTTGTACCTGAGCTGACACAATTTCTGCACAAAGAAGCGTTGTAGATGGTAGAGGAGTGTTGGCTGCATTGGCAGTTGTAAGTTTAGAATCAAGTTTTCCATTTTTAAAACAATTTTTTCTGTTTTTAACAAATAATTATCAAAAAATTTCTTTGTTAAATATCACTAATATAGTGACGTTTGATAAATAAATTTTGTGTTCGTTATTTGTTATAATGGAATGTCACAAAGTAACAGACAACTCCATTGATTTCTTCATTAACTTTTGGCAAGTTATAAAATGAATTATTCACTTTAGAAAATAAAGAAATGGAATGATTAAATTTCTGGGAGCTTTACTTTCACAATCTAGAACTTGATGGAGTCAATCTAAAATTTGTATGTAATTATCTTGCAATAGCAATTTTTGCTAGAACTTTTAAACATTTCAAGAGGTGTAGCAAAAAGTTTTGGAACTGATCTAAATCTTGGAGAGGAATAAGGACCACTCCAACAAGTGCAATGGAGACCATCTTTGGACTCACACCCTTGCTTGTTGAAATGGAACTGGGAGCTAAGAAAGCAGCAAATAGACTGTCTAAGGGTGGACTGTGGAATGCAATGGGAGAAGGGCTGGGGCACATAAAGGCCTTGGCTCTACCTGTAATGGACCAGGTCGTTGCACAAGCAGAGGAGGACCGGTCTATACGTTAAATATTCCACATACCGTCATGTTCGCTAGATGAGATGTCTGGAAACGCAATAAAATGAATCTTCTGAGTCCCGGAGGTCTGGAATGGTACACAGACGGATCGAAGACTCATGAAAGAATGGGTGTTGGTGTACACGAATTCAAAACAAGGGCTCGAATATCGTCGCCACTTGGTAAGTATCCTAGTGTATTTCAAGCTGAGGTATATATTTTGCTGTGGCAGTCAGGCAGCTTTGAGGGTTCATGCATCAAACAAGGTGACCTTTAAGGTGGTACTGAGCTGTCGAAATATTCTGTCTGAGCTGTGTGAACACAGCTCAGTTGAACTTATATGGGTGCCGTGACACAGCGGCCTCGAGGGCAATGAAGAAGCAAACCGTTTGACGAGCGAAGGAGGAAAAACTCATTTCCCTGGCCCAGAGCCAGCTTTAAGTCTGCCAGGAAGTCTGATTTAATCAGAGCTGCAAGACTGGGCTATGGCACTGTTTAACAGGTATTAGGCTCAGGCCCCCACAATGAGGCAGTCGATATGAAGGGGCTCTCGACTGACTCTATCGTAAAGTGGCTGCTTGGGCTCAATAGAAAACGATTGAGATGGATGGTAGGCCTAGTAATAGGGCACTGTCCTCTGAACAAGCACCTACAACAATGCAGTTGAAAGATGATCCTACTTGTCGTATATGTGGAGTGGAGGATGAAACCATCACATCACATGTTCTACGCCATTGTGCACAGATAGGAGCGTCAAGGTATAGATATTTCGGAAGGCAGTTTCTACAGCCGTAGGAACTACGAGATATACCTTGGAAAGGCCTGCTCTCACTTGCGGAGTGCACTGGTCTTTTGTAGAGGATTCTAAATGTCGCGAATGTACAATGGGCCGATAGTCCTGAGTACTGCGGATCTTCGCGTTCCTAATAATAAATCTTGTTTACTCGAATGATTTTTCAAAATTCGGTTTATTCTCCATTTTTAAAAAACAAAAATAAATTCGAAAAAGTAGTCGTCTATTTTTTTAAGCGCATCAAGTCGTAGAACACCATATTTTTTTTAGAAAGTAGATTTCTCACATACTTTTCTGTAATGTAACGGAAAAGTTCTTAAAATTACACAGCCCCCAAGAAAAAAAAAGTTCAGACCAGCGAACCAGACCCATATATTCCTATGTATTTTCGGTCGCTGAATCCGAATCCCATGTCAAAAAAAAAATCGTACACCCCCAAAATCATTAGCCAGAGCCAAAGAACACCTGAACTGGGGTAAAAAGAATATTAAGCTACGAAAATAGTTGTTACAACTTAATCGCTCGAATTATACAAATTCAGGTTAAACAGTAGCGTACATACAATAGACATGAAACATACCCCCAGTTAGGGGCGAAAACTAGCCCCCATTTATAAAAAAATCGATCCAAAACAGTAATGACTGCTAAAAAAGCTCGAAATGTCTAAGTTTTGAAAAATCTTCATAAGCTGCCCCTATAGGATTGAGAATAACCACCCATGAGTTTAAAGGACACAAAACAAGAGAAAACGTAAAATCCAACAGAGTTTCTATTTTGCGTAATACTCTAAAATAGAACTAGAAACTTACGTACCATTAACGTCCTACAGTGTCAACCCTCAGATGGTGTGAAAACTACCCCCTATGTAATATTTATCCATAGAAAGTTACAGTGACCTCTATAAACACCTGCGTTGTGGAAGTGAGAAGGGACTAGACTATGTTCAACACTGTGCTTGAAAACCATTTCTTTTGATTGTCAATTAAGCTATAAAATAATTATTTATTTAAGAGGCGTCTAAACGAAATTAATAATTGCTCTCTTCGACATTCTGGAGTTCCAGAAGTTCTACCACGAATAATCGAAACGCAGAGGTCGATTGATCTATCAGTTCAGTTCCGTACTTCCGTAGAAGACCAACGGGTTTGTATTTCAGAACAAACGGCGAATGTCGTTGCAATAATATTATTTTTGTTGTTTGTATGTCTGCCTGATTGTTGTACAAAATAAAATGTCACAATTTGTCCGAAGGACTATTTTTCCATTATTATACTCTTCGTAAAAACGAAGAGTATATTGTATTTGATCGGCACATTTCTAAATCAGTAAATATCGCTCGTAGAGAATTTTTTTTCATATCGTTATGTTAGTGAACGAATTCTGAACAACTTTCAAAATGTCCGTCTGTCCGTCCGTCTGTCCGTCCGTCACGTTTCTTGTAAGCACGATAACTCAAGAAAGAAAAATCCGATTGTATTGAAATTTGGAGAGCAACTTAGTGTAAGCTAGAGGAAGAACCCTATTGTTTTTTAAAAAAATAGATTGGTAAATAAAAAAGTTATTAGTAATTTAAAATTTAAAAAAATATTTTTTACATTTTTTTATGGTTTGTAATAAATAGAAACCTTGCGAAATGTTATTTCCTATCACTATTTTTTTTTAATACATTTTATTAATGTGTGTTTCCTAATAATCACAATAAATTTTCTAATGGTATATATTACACTCATTAACAATTTTAGCAATAAGAAATGGTGGTGTAGCGGCAAGAGTTTCGTCTCGAAATCCTCTAGCACCCCCCCTCGAATTTATTTCCAAGCCGAATCGGACCTACCCCACCCAGCCTCACACCCACCTCGGCGATGTTCGCCGTGGTTGTCTGGCTGGCTCCGGGCTAGGATCCGGGAGGCACATATATTGTACTTGAACTTAAAATAAAATATTATTGTTGTTGTTGTTCGTCTCGCAATCCAAGGGTCCCGGGTTCGATCCCTCACATCGTGATTTTTTTTTTCATATATTTTTTTTTTCACAACAAAGTTGGTATCACAAAATTTAGAATGTCCAAAAACTAACATTATTTACAAGAAAAATGCGAAGAGTATCCTATAGAATGTGTAACAATTATATAAAAAGCTCAGTAAATCGGCGAAGAGTATAATGCTTCCTCTAGTTTGATGTTAATGTCACAATTTCTCTAAATGAATATTTTAATTATTTAATATACAGTGTGGCCATTTGCTCCAACGAATGATTCAAATTTGTACCTCTGAAAATGTGACAATTGTCACTGTAAGACAAACGTATCAAACCGTTTTCTGAATAAAGATATGTCATTAACCAAAATAAATCAAATAGTAGACTGAATATTCACAGTAAAAACTTTAGTAAATAAAGTGTAAACTAATAAAAGATCAAATTTAAAGCTAAGTATCAAAATAAATAATAATTGTCAGCTGATTATTTTTCTAGTTTGATTCAAATATACTAAATCAGTAATAAGTAATATCAAACTTTATAAAGAAAATATGTTATAAGCTTAAGGACTGGGTGGCGGCTGCATAAAACCCTACCTCATGAGATACATGAATGAAACCTGAATGAACCGAAAATAGCATGATAAAAGTTCTAAAAAACATGAAGTTGGAGTAGCCTGGAAGGTATCTCGTGGTTTTTAAATATTTTTACCTCAAATTTACATCATAAGATAAACGAATGAAACATTGACACATTGACTGCTGCTCTATATTTGGTCACCTACCCCTTATGCCGAGGGGCAAACTGCGAAGAAAATCTGGAGGAAATTCGAGGAAATCTGAAGGAAATCTTCGTCAAAGAGGAAATCTGGTGTACAAAATTTTGGGTGCGGTTGACATCTCGCTTAATGCTGACATAATTTTTTGATAAGGCTGGCAAAATCTCAGCTGAGCTCAGACTGATTTATTGATCTCCCAAAGTGTCAAAGTTTTCTAGCCATTAAGGCTGGGCATTCACATAATATGTGGTTAGGAGTCTCAACCACACATTTTTTGGGCTCCTCTTCACCCACTATGTTGGATATGCAATTAGGCTCGGACTGGAAACCATTCTGCAACCGGCATCTTCTTTGATCGGCTTCAGCCCATTTTCACAGCAGCACGGTACGAAAGATTTTTATTTTATATTAATTTAATTGGTTAAAGAGACCTCTATCTTTTTGCAGGTTTTCCACGGCTCTGTAAGTCATCAGCCCACCGGGCATTTGCCTGGTTGCCCGCCTATTCTGTTCGGGCCTATATGCAATATATTGTTAAGATATCCACTGCACATATCAGCTGTTTTCTGCCCAGCTTTAGCAATTCGTTGGTTTTTGTTTTGGTCGGTCCACCGGCAATTCACGCTCGTCTTTGTCTCATTCTTACCACCCCCCCACCCCCCTTTCAAAGCAAGTTGTATTTCAGCATTAATAGTTCCTTTACCACCCTCTTGCGATATTGTGTGAATTTCCACTAGTTGGTTTGGATCCTATTAAGGCTGTTTTACACCATCCGCATCCCTTGCCAGCTTATCTTCTTTTTTTTTGCCAGAGAATCAAGGCAATCTTTTACCAATTTGGAATGTACCTTTACTGCATCTAGAGCTTTAAAAGCTGCTTGGCTAGCAGTGATGAAGTGGATTCCTCTGTCCATGTATGGCCTATATACCATTTCTCATACACAGATTTCTGTAGCTGTGACTTCGACTTGAAACTCTATTATCCAGGTTCAGACTGATGGCTGTCTTTAGTTGGTCCCCCGTAACTCCTGCTATAGTGATTCTTGACATTTCTGATCCATCAGTAAAGCGGTAAAAGATAGGAAATAATGTCTGTCTCTAGTTGGTCCCCGCATCTCCTGCTATAGTGCTTTTTGACATTTCTGATCCGTCAGTAAAGCAGTGAAAGCTAGTTAGAGGAATAATATATAATAAAAAAAACGAATTTTCTTAGACGTTTGCAAAAGTTTGGGGAGGGGGTTGACGATCTACAATTGAATTAAAAGAATTTTTACGCGACCGGCTACTGCGGCTGTAGCGTTTTTAACGTAAACTCTGATTTCATGTGGCGGGAAAACACTGCAGCCGATTGCAAAAAATCTGTAGCGGGTCGAGGGCGAAGAAAATGATTCATTTCTGAAGTGTATTCTTTACTTCAGGTTTTCAAAGCATTTGCAGTTTTCACAAACACCAAAGTACTCGAATACTACACTCGAATATTGTCAATCCACGCGCGTCTCGCTAACCACGTTCGCATCATCTGGAGATTATCAAAACTCAACTATCAACTATATTTATACTAAAATAACGTCATGGTTGAACGAAATCAATCAATCCTATCATTTCATTATTTTTACATTTCGCAACTTCTAAGCCCTCAAAGGCATCCAACCGTCTATTATTTATTACATTTCTAATTAACTTGAAGTTATCGATATCTATTATATGATTGTTGTCAAGGGCATGTTCGGTAACGTTAGACTTATCAGTTTCCCCTTTTGAGATGCGTCATATTTTCCTTAAATCTTGTTATAATTGGACGATTTGTCTGTCCAGTACACTTCAAATTACAACGCTTACAAATAATTTAGTGAATCTTGAACCTTTCGTTTAATTCAGTGTTATCCTCTGGGTTGCCCAAAAGTTGTGGCAATTTATTTTCCGGTGAATGAACAACTGTCATATCAAGTTTTTAAAAATTCTGTGTAAACATTGGTTTATATTACAGCAATTATCATAAAATCATACAAGTATTGTTATTCGTGGCATGAGTTGAAAAAAGTAATATTTTACATTCCATAAACAAATACTAGTGATAATATTTAAACGATTTAAAATATTTAAATGTTGGCATTTTCAGTAAATACTCATTAGCTCTCTTTACAAATATATTTTTTAAGACAACAGTTTGTATAACTATTCTACATTGTTTGTGACTTATTTCCGACAGAAATAGATTTTATTAATACTGAGAAACCACTAACAAATTTAGATTGCAGTTGTATTTGCTTTGAACCAGAGTAACAAACTGTATAATTTGTCACTCGTATTATGCTTCCTATAGCGTGATGCATTTTACAGATTCTTGTCATAGAACATCCCAGAAAGTGGAAGACTAAATAAGATTTCGATTTGGGAAAAAATCATTTAAAGACATTTTTGAGCATAACATAAATTTGAAAGACATCAGAGCCGAAAACTAGCACAAAAGGACTTGTTTATATTCGTTAAGACGTAATGCACAACTAGGTAGGCATTCAAAACAACACCGAATTTTCACTTAGGAAAACATGATACGTCCAGGCCATAAGAATGAAAGTATATTATGGTCATGGGAAAATATACTGAAAATAAAAGTATAAGTTTGGTCAAAAACAAAAGTAAATATACTTTGAAAATATTTATGAATATTTTTAACATTTTAATCGCTCCACAAAAATCAATGACAGTGGAGATACAGTCATTATGGGTAGCATTCAAAAGAACGAATATATAATTTTAACGATGCGACGTACTAAAAGAGCGAAACCGACAAATATGGCGATAGTAGGAAAACCAAATGAAGGTCTTTCCAAATGACAAAGTTATAGAGAAAACCGCCTTTTGCATAAATAAGACAAAAAGTAATTTTGCCAAAAAGTCGCTCGAAGGCTACTTCGTGTTACATCCCCTATATTGAACCTATATGAGGACCGGTACGTCGTGAGACTGACAGAAAGTTATATAACTCATATATAGTTGAACTCAATTGGAACTCCGTTGTTGTGAATGATATAATCACGAAAAAGAACATAAAAGCCAATCACAAGCAACCCAAAACTTTTTAAGTAAAATATTTTTATATTATTTCAAGTCAGCCACAATAAAAACACAAAAAATGCTTTCATTAATTTCTAGGGGAATTGTGTGAATCTTTTCTACCAAATAGATTGTTAGCGCACGCTCTCCATTGCATGGCAGCATTTAAAACTCTCTTAAAGAGGTGATCGACCTTGCCGTAATTGGGGAAGGCGATTCTGTTCAAATTGTATAATTTATTAGGATATCGCATAATTTACTTATGTACTTATTTTAAACCTAATTATTAAATGATATCCTTTGAACTTTTGCATTTGATTGATTGTATGACTTGTTGCAAGTCTCATCCCTCGAGGGCTTTCGTTTGATAAGCCGGAATTGAGTAAATTGGGTGTCTTAGGACCACAAGTTCGAATCTCAATACACCGGTTGCTTTACGGAAGCTCGAGAGGTATTTTTTTTATCCAAATAATTAAGAAATCTTTAGGCATAAGATCCATTACCATTAGGTAAATAAGTAAAATTTCATCGAGATCAATTTTTATTAGAGAGAGAACGTCATTAATAATCTATGGTAGTGAAGCCTTGACCTATTACTTATCTATCAAGTTATATCTTATCTCGAACCCACCTGGGAGTGGAAGACCACATAAGAACAAGGGAGAACACGACTGGCGCCCTTAATAAATAAATTGGTGTCGCGTCACTCAGACGCAGTGTGGTAAGTTCTTATACATTCTCAAATACGGAAGGAGGGGGGGATCGCCCCTGCTGCATCACCCCTGTCTTGGAACATGTTTTTTTTTCAAGAGGTATTAGTCAAATCGGTGCATTCTTACCAAGGGTCACTTGGTCAATTAACCAGAGATTTGGTACTTCCTACGCTTTATTCGATATCATCAATTTGTCTTGAGATCCCACCAAGTAGAAAACATTCGCAGACAAAAATACCTCTCTGTTAGAGAGTTAGCGTTACCTCTGTCATTTAATTAGAATACTGCTTCTAAACTAACATTTTTGAGAAATAACACGTCTTTATGTGATTTCTAATAGTCACGCAGAATTATTCATTACCAAGGATTAGTAACTTCTTTGTAATATCGGCCCTAAGTTAATCTGACATCAAATTGGCAATGAATATTTTATTGTGATTTTTCTAATAATACGCTGTTTTGTTGAGATGTATTTAGGAAGTTGCTATAAATTTTCTGGAACAACAATACAATGCCGTTGCAAAACATTTTGTCAAACTAAACTAAATAAAATGAATTAGAATTTTCACATTTAGCGGTAGAGGTTACCCTAGATATATTGGTATGTGCCATATTGAAATATGTACTGGCGAATTTGACTTTCTTGAATAATTGCCAAACCATTTAAATTTTTTTTAAATGTCATCTAGAGAAATTAAAATATGTTATTGATTAGATATAATCTCATTTTGAATTAATATATGTAAATGTAAACAATTTTAAAATTATTTGAAAACGAACAATGCAAAGACAAACAAAACACGAGATCTTAAAGTCTCAAACTTTCCAAATAGGGAAAAATAAGACTAGATTAAATAAATGTTTCTTCTCTTAGCACCTGGTAATAAAATCAGTCTATATCATTAACTGAATAAAAAGAAAATTTGAGTAAAAGTAATTTTACTTCTGTTTTAAATAGATGAATGACATTTATGTTCTTAATATGAGTGGGTAATTTGTTCGATTATTTTTCATCCTTTCCAATGATGGATATGGCGTGAACTGGTATGTTCAAATTATAACTACATCGCAGACTGTGTTAATGTCATTTCTGCTCTCGAACTGATCAAAATTTTCTTTCATGGGTTTCACAGTTTAAAATGTATAAAGATAGATCAGTTAAAATTACTCTAATTTTCTGAAAAGAACTCTGCACCAATGGCGAGGAGGTTTGGAGGCCATTGCACATACAAGTTTGTTGAAGCTTTGTGCTTCGTTAAATCGAGAAGAGTTGCAGCAGAGGACACAATAATATAAACAGGACTGGGCATGAGCAACATGTAGTCTAATGAAACTGTACTTTTTTCAACGATTGTCTGTGTATGTGTGGGGGTAGAATCAAATTTTGGAGGTGAGCGTTTCTTGGAAATTAAGTTTTAATTTTGAAAAACTTGTTTTTGTCTCGTTTTCTCTTAATATCTCGGGCTCTGGTTATAGGATTAGGCCAAACTAAAAAATCAAAATATTTGTAAATAAATTATGAATAAAATTGCGTTGGTCTAAATTCGATATGCCATTCTGTTTTTTTGCAAAAAAATAAAAATCACGAAAATTTCTAATTTTACATGAACCCATATTACTAAAAAACTGATTAACATTTCTTAATAAAACTTGGGTGAAATTATATAGTAGGGCAGCTCAGCTTATCATGAAAATGTGGACACATGGGACAAAACCACCAAATTTTTTCCAGGTACTAGTTAGGAACCAACTCTTCCGTCGGTCATCTTGGATTTTATAGCGGCCATTTTGAAATATAGGTATATTATCAATATCTTGGCTTCTAAATCATTTAGGACCACAAACTTGGTGTTTAAGTATACATATTTGGGGTCAGGGAATACAACTACACAATTTTTAAATGTATCATACTATATATTTATTCACTTATATATTATGTACCAATTGAAAACTATTCACCGATGAATTGTTTTGTCCGGTGTGTCCGCATTTTTTAATATGTTTTTTTATTTTGTTTCAGATTGAATTGTAATACAAAATGGATTGGAACGAGTGCATGATCTGTCAGAAAACAACTTCAAAAAATCTAAAATATCCACTCAATGCACATGGAATCGAAGACAAGACCACACCATACCGGTCTTTCTTAAACAATATCAATGAGTTTAGAAGCTTGGAGCCATTGCCAGTGAATCTGAATTTTTTAATCTTGACATCTTGTTACGTCGAGTTCCGCAATTTGAAGTTGGATAGAGCTAAAAAGTGTGGAAATACTTCAGGAGGCAGCGCAACTGTGGAGAAACGATCCCGGCGTGAAGCGAGTGATAAAATGGCGTGTTTGTTATGTCGTGGAAGCGATGGACTCCTTCATGAATTTCGAACATTAACAGCTGATACGAGCATACGAAAAATGGCAACAGAACTGCTAGAAACCCAGTTGTTGGCAGCATTAGAAAGTGGTGATCTCATTGCCCTTGACGCCAAATATCATCTGCAATGTTATACAGCACTGAAAAATCGCTACCAGTCTCACCTAAGGAAACTAGAGCAGGATTTGGTGGGAGTATGGTTTGTGGTTTTGTCCGGTGTGTCCACATTAACGCGGAATTCGACGTTAAGCTGCCCCACTAATAGGTTCTTAGGTTTAAACTGTTATAAAAAAATACAAATATTTATTATTTTTCTTAAAAATCGAGATGTCTTAAAATATTTTGAAACTTCATAAAAAACTGCCATTTGGTCACACTAAGAACTTTTTTCTTAAATTCTAGCTTTTTAAATCTGCTCTACAATGGCGATAAATATAATTTTTTTGTATTATTAAGTTACATTTCGTGCATTTTTGTAATACATTATTTTTTACGAAAAAGTATGCCCAGCCAAATATTTTTGTCATCTATTGAAAGTGCTTCAAATAATGAACAATTAAAAAAGAATTAGACCCTTCTATATATATTAGAAGCCGAGATATCATATATCTAGCGTTTCATACATTTATTTCTGTACATTATATATATTTTGAGCTGAAATTGGTACTGCTTAGTCTATAGCACCGGGCAAAACAATAAAGGCGAGAGAGAATCTCCCTATAAAATTCACTATTTTAATTTGCATGTCCTCTGCTGTTACCAAGGCTTCGAGATTCTAGAAAAACGTGCAGAGTTGATATCTATCTATGCATTCTACTTACTCATCTAGAGTGTTCAGTCAAACACATTTCACGAGACATCAATAAGTGTCATTTTTTGAACGTTTCTACTGGATCTAATTTTCGATTTGGAGTATGCAGTTTCCGATGAGGTTAAAACGCCATTCTTTCCCTTTCGATGTCGATATCGTACGGCCTTCCCACTCATGTATTCACGAAGATCTGATGGTTCAAAAATTACATGTTTTGCTTTCTCTGTCATATTTCGTCGAATATGCAAAAGTTTCACGACGATAGCGCAATGGTTAAAGTGAGGATTCCCATACTCTACGGAAATCCACGGTTCAAATCATGAACATTAAATTTTTTCGTTCTAAAATGATATAAAAAATTAATTTCTATCACCGTTGTAAAGCACGTTCAAAAATCTACAATTTAAGATAGAAAAAGTTTGACCAAATGGCAGTTTTTTATAAGGCTTCAAAAATTTTTCATAAATTTCCTTGTTCAGGGAAAATAATAAATATTTTTATTTGTAATTTTTCATAATTATTAACACCTATGAAAAGTATCATTTTACCAAGCTTCATTAAAAAAGATAAATTATTCTTTTAGTAATTTCGGTTTATGTAAAATTAGAAATTGTCTTAGTTCTTATTTCTTTACAAAAAAAAAACAAAATGACAGATCGGATTTGGACTTATGCTGTTTTATTCATAATTTATTTACAAATATATTAATTTTTTGTTTCGCATGATCCGATGGACAGAATCCGAAATATTAAAAAAAAAACGGGACAAATACATGTTTTTCAAAATTAAAACTGAATTTTCAAATGCTCACCTCCAAAACTAGGCAAACGTTTACTGTAAGTTATTAATAACATACAGATTGCATTTCCTGAAAAAGATTCCCCCCCCCCCTCTGAAACAATTGTTGAAATTGTATTTTTAATGCTTAGTTTTATTCGACTAAATAGTACATTTTTAAAATATGTACGTTAATAAAAGAGCATAGTTTCTATATAACGCAGTAGTAAACAGATACCTTATTATTCAGAAAATCTACGTAGGTTCTCCAATTTAAAAGAAAAATCAACTCCAAAGATTTTGACGCCATTATTTTGCTTTACAGTGCGGTTATCGCTTACATGCTGTAAAATTAATAAACCAGTTTTTATATTATTAAGCACACAATCAGTATTCTCACAGTAAGTGCATGGATCTGTTAATGGCATTACTAGGTTTAAAACTGAGCTTGTTTATGTTATTCGAATTAACCACAATGGTGGAATCATCGACAAAATGCGATATGTAGGTATCATCATGTGGAGCGTGATAGTATCATTAAATATGATGAATTTGGCGGAACGACTTCGATCGATGGCCCATTTGGTTGTTAACGTAAGCAATAAAAAAACTTGTAGGTACCACTACTAATACTGTGATGAATAATAAAGGCTCATAACCAAAATACTACTTTGCCTAACATTTGTGGAAACCTTGAGCGACTTAGACGTAAGACGACGAATTGTGTTCTTTCTCTTAAATAGGATTCTATCCAAATTAAGACTGGACGCGGCGAATTCCATAATTTCAAAATTTACCTTGTAGTAACTTGCGATCAACCATGTCGAAGGCACGTGTTAAATTAGAAACAAACAAGCCGTTTTTGTTTTGTTTTCAAATCTGTTTAAAATGTGAAAAGTGATATAGTACAGTAAACGAAGAAAATGGCAGGGAGAATTTTGGAGAGTTTGGGATATTTGGACCCTTTATGTAAAAACATGCACTGATCATGAAAAAAATATTTAAAAAATTCCAAATATGTCGCAACATGTTCTTATATATATATTTTTTAGCAAAAAATGCAAATGCAAACGGATTTCGGGCATTTTTAGCAACTTAATAGTAAATGCATCAAGTAAAAGTTTCTATATAATGCGGCAGCTTGCTAATAGGGGGGAAGAATGCCATTTCAGAGGGTGGAAACTAAAAAAAACGAAAATGTTGAAGCTTAAAGAGAATTAAATTTCAAGAAGAAAAGATTCTATTCAACTTTTCATATAAATCGATAGTCTTTAAGTTATAACGACTAGAAAATTGGAATTTTAGCTTTTAGCTTTAAATAGGTTTTCGTCAAATAACTCGAAAGGTATTACATTGAGCGAGAACATGCTAGAGGCAAATAAGAAAGCTACTAAATAGAAGATGAATTTAATTTTTTTTTCAAGTTAATGGTTTCGAAGATCTGGAAGTATAAAGGTGGCGTCCGAACATTTATAAGACGAAGTATTTAGTTTAAATGTTAAATATCTCAGATACTATGGCACTTACGGCAAAAACGCTAACAACCATAATGAAAGACTATTAATTAGGCTTTCAATTGATTTTTGCCTATTTCTATAGCATAAAAAACAAAGAATTTATGACATAAACAATGTACTTTTTTACATTTTCCTTATAAAAACCTCGC
Source organism: Rutpela maculata (assembly GCA_936432065.2). Classification (NCBI taxonomy): domain Eukaryota; kingdom Metazoa; phylum Arthropoda; class Insecta; order Coleoptera; family Cerambycidae; genus Rutpela; species Rutpela maculata. The sequence goes on from OW386285.2 coordinate 110,833,749, forward strand.
CATTTTGTTAATGTATGTAGTCAATAATTAAAAAAATATCCATACACTGTGTTTCGTTAATATATAGCCTAGATGTTCAAATTTTTTTATCCACTTACAGCGCTTGCATTAGAAAAAATGCATTTTAAACTGTAAAGGGATTTTAGAAAAAACGTAATATTTTTGTTTCTCTGTAAATATCTCCATAAATATTAGTTTTAAAAAAATATAGTAGGCATCAAAAATCAAGCTTATACACTGAGAATGAAATTGCTTTCGTTTTTAATATTTATGTAGAGTTGATAGTTTCGGAGATATTTAATTTGATAGATGTCATCCGATAATTTTTAAGATGAAGTATTTAGTTTAAAATGTTGAATATCTTAGAAACTGTGACACTTTCATCAACAATTCTAAGGAACAGAATTAAAGATAATTAATCAATCTTGAAAATGTTTTTTTGTTTGTTTCTACATTGCAAAAAATAAAGAAGTTATGGCCGATACAATGTGCGTCTTCACGTTCCTTCTAACAAAATGTCGCCATCTTTTCATTGTAATTGCTCAGTAATTATTATTTTTTTAAAAATGCTGTTTTTTGTTAATATAAAGCATCGCCTAGGCACTCATTTTTTTTGTCTGTTTAAAACACTTGTTTTAGAAAAAAATTCCATTGCGATATTAGAGCCGCCGAGAGAGCCGCCATTTTGAATTTTTTATTTTGACTTTAGATTCGCAATCAGTGGTCCCAAAAACATAACTGCCCTACGTTTCAAAAAAATTAGTAATACTTTTTCAAATGTTGAATATTTAAATTTAGGTTTTAATCCCTTGAGGGTAAGAGCAAGTATCTAGACCATATAGAAACTGAAGGCCATACCTTTTACTACAAAAATAACCCATAAAGAAAAATTATCATTAAACATGAAATTATTCCGAAATTTTACATATTTTTTTACCTCTAGTTACTGCACTGATTATATTATTAAAGGCATAGCGATAGCTATTATCACTTTCGTTTTCGTTCCAATAAGATTAACCTTTAGTAATAAATAGTTTGGCACCGCCTCTGTATGTTTACCTGGTGTTACTGACGTATGTCAAACTTATTACCTCTTCCATTCATAAATTTAACTATATAACAGTTTATTTCATAAATTTTAAAATAGATAAACTGACTGACTAATTTTTTAATTAAAATAATTTATTATACATTTAATGTTGCGAAAAACTTTATGAACTCGATAGGTGAATTCATGTTTTCTTAAAACTTCTGATTCGTGCGAGAACCTTTATTAATTTAGTTTTTTTATGAAACAAATTTTATGAATAGACTATCATAAGACTTTTGACAATGTGGAATGGGGCAAACTGTGGGTAATGGAAACACCTAGACACCCGGTGTTTATTATTGGCTGCCTGACAGACAGACATACATACACATACAGACTGACGAAATTGAAAGACTTTAATTTTCGTAATCTACGTAGTCTCTGAAACATGAAAATCCGAAAAAATTTTGGAAGGTGATTTTTTTTCCGATTATAGTATTTCCCTTCGGTAAGCAAGGAAAGTAGATATCGACATTTTTTATACTGTTTTTATAATTTTTTTTAATGCAAAATTTTGATGCTAAAAAGTATGTTTATCACTTATCGCAGTTTAAAAACACAAATACATTTTTTTTTTTAAATAACGCTGAAGCACAAAGATATTGATATTGTTATCAGAATCGACCTTAGTCAAAGACAAAATAAAAGGCCATGGCAGGTTAAGATAAGTGTCCGTGCCTTTGCAACCTGTTTGCGTGTGATTCCTTCCAGGAATATATGTTTGCGCAAGATACTACCACAAAAAGTTTTGATCTCAAAAACTTCATGGGAAAATTTTTCTTTTCGAAAATCCAAAAAAAAAAAAAATTTTCTTAATCAAATGAACCAATTTGTTTGTATTTCACATATATTGTAAAGACAAGACAATTTATTATTGATATTTTCATGAAATCTTTTCATGAAGAAAACAAGAATTGATGCTTTTGAATTTTTTTAAAAATGTATATACGTACTTACACGTTAGCGACCACCTCTATTTTTTTACTAATTATACACCATACAATAAGCTATAACATATATTTTTTACAAAACTCTATCGAAGGGGTAACGTAGTCAAATTGGCAAAGATAATGTTACGTGCTTACACCCCCCCTTAGTAAACACCCTGTATCGTGGGTTCGGAAATTATAACACCAGGGTAACACCAAACAATAATGTATTTACTTACGTACTAATAACAACAAATAAAGAAAAAGAGTATAAATTGGTTAGAAACTCGATATATTAGTAAATATATAAATGAAAAACAACTGCTTGGATTATACGTATTGAAAATTTTTTGGAGCAGCCTACGTATTTTTTTGAAATAACGAGATGTATTTTTCACAATACATACATTATCTACAAAGCTCCATCGAAATGGTAATACATAAACAAATTATGTATTTAATAATAAGAATACATAATAAAAAAACATGTTATGCTAATTAGTCGTCTTCATCACTGTCCTCATTTATTGTAACACTGATATCTTCTGCGAATAATTCAGACAGTTTTATTGATGATTTCGGAATATCGTCGATATGATAAATCCATCTTTAAGTAACAGAAAACTAGTTTTTTTTTTTAACTTAAACATGAATTTATCATATGCAAGGTTTCTCGACGATATTCCGAAACCATCAGTAAAACTGTTCGCAGAAGATATCAGTGATACAATAAATGAGGACTGTGATGAAGACAACTAATATTATCATATATCATTAACTTACTATGTTTTTTTATTATGTATCCTTATTATTAAACACATATTTTTTTTATGTATTACCGTTTCGATGAAGCTTTGTAGAAAATATATGTATTGTGAAAAATACATCTCGTTATTTCAAAAAAAAACCGCTGCCCGAGGAATAACTACTTCCACATCCAGATTTTCTATCCAAGTCACTCACAACAAAAAAATTTGTATGTGGAAATAATTGTTTATAGAATTTTAATAATATAATATTTGAAATCCTCTACCCCAAAAACCCATAAAACGATACCCCACATCGGTAGTGGGGGGTGGGGTGGGGGTGGTGATATGGGGGTGGTAATGGGGGTGGATGAAGTAAAACAATATTTTGAGGTTTCTGGTTTTTGTACACACTCAAATTTTTTTTTCATCCCCTTTAATAAAGGGATGGGGGGTGGCAATGGGGGTGGCTAATATCAAAAAAACTTTTGAGACCTTAGCTCCTCTTGTATATACTAAATACCAATTTTATGGACTCTTACCTGCTTGATTTACGTATTTACCCCAAATTTACCCCAATTTACCCCTCAACCCTTCGACGGAGCAAGACGAAAATATAATCTAGTTCTAGATCTTGTTAAAATACATATGTATACCACATTTCAAGTCAATATCTTACACGGTTCCAGGGTAAACGTGCGCACAAAAAAAGTTACAGACAGACCGACAGACCGACAGACAGAAATTTTTTTTTCGCTCAAACTTAAAATATCGACGTTTCGTGGCATTCTAAACCTATTTGAACAATAAAAATTTTAAAAAAATTTTTTGTCATTACTATACTTCCACTGGATGTGGAAGTAATACGTAGGCTGCTCCAAAAAATTTTCAATACGTGTAATCCAAGCAGTTGTTCATTTATATATTTATTAATATATCGAATTTCTAACCAATTCCTAACCTTTTCTTTCTTTATTTGTTGTAATTAGTGCGTACGTAAATACATTATTGTTTAGTGTTGCCCTGGTGTACCCCGATACAGGGTGTTTACTAAGGGGGGTGACAGCATGTAACATTATCTTTACCAATTTGACTACGATAGAGTTTTGTAAAAGATATATATGTTATAGCTTATTGTATGCTGTATAATTAGTAAAAAACCGCTGCCCAAGGAATCACTACTTCCACATCCAGATTCTCTATCCAAGTCACTCACAATGAAAAAACTTTGTATATGAAAATAATTGTTTATGGAACTTTAATAATATAATATTTGAAATCCTCTACCCCAAAAACCCATAAAACGATACCCCACATCGGTAGTGGGGTGGGGGTGATAGGGGTGGGGGGTGGATGAAGTAAAAAAATATTTTGAGGTTTCAGGTTCCTGTACATACACAAAATCACTTTTTTTTTCATTCCCTTTAATAAGGGGGTGGGGGTGGTAATAGGGGTGGCTAATGCCAAAAATTTTTTTGAGACCTTAGCTTCTCTTGTATATACTAAATACCAATTTTATGGACTCTTACCTGCTTGATTGACCTATTTACCCCAAATTTACCCCAATTTACCCCCCAACCCTTCGACGGAACAAGATGAAAATATAATCTAGTTCTAGATCTCGTTAAAGTACATATGTGTACCAAATTTCAAGTCAATATCTTAAACGGTTCCAGAGTAAACGTGCGCACAAAAAAAAGTTACAGACAGACCGACAGACCGACAGACAGACCGACAGACAGACATAAATTTTTTTTTCGCTCAAAGTTAAAATCTCGACGTTTCATGACATTTTAAGCCTATTTGGACAATACAAATTTTTAAAAATTTTTTTGTCGTTACTATACTTCCACTGGACGTGGAAGTAAAAATAGCTAACGGGTAAATACGTATATAAATTTTTCGAAAAAATCAAAAGCATCAATTTTTATTTTCTTCATGAAAAGATTTCATGAAAATATCAGTAATAAATTGTCTTGAGTATATTTACAATATATGTGAAATACAAACAAATTGATTCACTTGATTAAGAAAAACATTTTTTTTGGATTTTCAAAAAAATTATTTTTCTCAGATATTATGAAGTTTTTGAGGTCAAAACTTTTTGTGGTAGTATTTTACGCAAAGATACATCACTGGAAGGAACCACATGCAAAAAAGGTTACAAAGGCACGAACACTTATCTTAACCTGCCATGGCCTTTCGACTTAGGTAAAAAATTCATTTAAGGCATTTTTGAGCATAACAAGCAAGTTTGGAAGGCATCAGAGTCGAAAACTAGCACAAAAGGACTTATATACGTTCGTTAAAATGTAAGATACAACCAGGTGAATATTCGAAGAAACGCCGAATTTTCACTTAAGAAAATATGTTTTTGTCCAGGCCATTGGAGTGAAAGTATATCGTGGTCATGGAAAAATGTACCAAAAATAAAAGTATAATTTTTGGTCAAGGAAAAAGAAACAATATACTTTTACGAAGTACTTTGAAAATATTTATGAATATTCTTCACTTTTTAATCTCTTCACAAAAGACCATGAAAGCGAGGATAGTCATTATGGGTATCATTCAAAAGAATGACAAGGCCGGTTTCTCGAATAAAATAAATTTGAATTCATCCAGCGGCTCGTAATTTGGAAGAGTGCGTTGAATAATGAGTAGAAAACGATAGTAGGAAAACCAAATGCAGGTCTTTCCAAATGATAAAGTTATAGAGAAAACCACCTTGTACAAAAACACGACAAAAAACCATTTTGCCAAAAAGTCGATCGAAGGCAAAGTCGTGTCAAATCCCCTCTAGACCCGGAGCCGGTGATACTGAAAGCTCCCTCAGAGCAGAATAGAAAAATTTGTATGTGAATTATACGAACAAAATAAGCTTGGTATGCGTAGATTTAAAAAGCCGGAAAAATGGTAAAGAAAATTAATTATTATTAAAATGCAATAATGTTTTACCGTCATCGCGGATATTGATTATTTGTAGTGTGTGAAGGGGAATGAAATTTCCCCGTTATAACGTGCAAACTTTTTTTTTTAAGTTCATTTCGATGTGATCTTTAAAAATATCTTGGTATGCGGGCCCAAAAACTGCCGGAAGTATCTGGCATACCAACTTTATTGCATTCCATGATCTCAATTCACATCTATTACAAAAAGTAGTACGTTAAACAAATTTGTTTTGGAGTAAAATTTTTTATAGAATAAAATTTCTTGTTCCTTTCTTAGATTTATAATTATATGAGGATAAATATAGTGAAAGAAATTATAGGAAAATTTTTACTTTAGGTGATTCAAACAATAAAATAAAGTTGATATAATTAACAAGAGATGCCCAAGCATAGCGTATTTATTAATAATCATCAGAGTCAATATCATCAATATTATGGTCTTTCATCCTCCGATTCTTCACTTTCTTCTTCATTTTATTGGACACTAAGAATTTCTTCAACTTTTGAAGGGCCTTTATACCACAATGGTTCAAGTCTACTGTTTTCATTTAATTGCCATCCATATTCGGTTGGCTCATATAAAATACAATTCGGTTCGGTAGCATTTTGCCACATTGTATTTATAAATATGGTACGCAAGGTTTTCCAGCATGGAGGAATATTACTGGAATTGAATTTTTTTTTCCTAAACTTTTCATATAAATTATGTTATTTTTGAATTATGCAAACAATTCAAAATAATATTACATTAGAATTATAAAGAACATTTAATAAAACATATGAAAGTGCATGAAAAATTCAAAAATTCGCAACGAACGTAACTTTGCAAATTAGGGTTTAAAAACAAGGGAAATGTTGTTTTCTTGATGATCTGAATCTATGTGCAGAATTTGGTAGATATCAGAATTCCGCTTAAGTATTAAAAGTATATTAATTTATCAAAACCGCAATTATAAAATAATTCGTTATTTAAAATAATTGTTGTCGGACTAGCGATACATACCAATTTTTTTGTAGGACATTATTTTATCCTACAGTCAGTAATGAGAAAAGTGTTACCATGGAACTGACAGTTTCCGAGCGTAGGACTGTAAAAATATACCATTTATTAAGCAATAGTAAAAAAATCAGCTGGTTAGCAATAATTTTTTGTGACCTCATTATTTAGACATGTTGGGGGTGGGGACGCCTCGGTCAAACCATCGATTTTGTATCTGAAGATTTAACTAAAAAACTAACTGTTAGTAATAAAATTTGAACAATCACCCAATCGACATATATACACCCAAGCGCAGTTTATTACTTACCACTACCGAGAATTTTCGCAAAGAGAAAAGTTGGGCGTCTCGTCAAAACGAAGTTACTCACGAAAATTCAGCCTGTTAGTAATCATAAAAAAAAGACTTCAAAAAATTTAAAAAAGGAGGAGGTTCTTAGTTCGACCAGTATCTATATTTTTTAGACATATGTTCAATTAATAAGCTTTTCGTCAGTTTTGAAAAAACTGTCAAATAAAATTTTCCAAAAAAATTTAAAAAGATTGCTTTGCTTAGGGTCGATTTCATATTCCTTAGTTTTTAGAACACCATGTATAGTTTATGAGAGCTTTGACAATTTCTTATGACTTCCCAAGATAAGCAAACTCTTTCCGAGCACACACTGTATATCGAATTAATTTCATCAAATTTCATCAAATCATTTTTGATTGCTAATCTATATATTCCAAGTTAATCTTTCTGAATCTTTTATTGAGGGAGAAAAATATCTGTCAAAAATTAAATGTATTTCTGACGCGGTGGTGTTGCATATTTTTTTTAGAATAAATTCTGCGATCTTGCCAAATGCTTGGGGCACAGATGGCACTAAATTGTGTAATAAATTGAATTTCACAGAGACCTGATAAACTTCAATTCCAGTAATATTCCTCCATGCTGGAAAACTTTATCGCAATTTTGCGCACCATATTTATAAATACAATGTGGCAAAATGCTACCGAACCGACTGGTATTTTATATGAACCAACCGAATGTGGATGGCAATTAAATGAAAACAATAGACTTGAATCATTGTGGTATAAAGGCCCAGCAGCACCTTCAAAAGTTGAAGAAATTCTTAGTGTCCAAGAAAATGAAGAAGAAAGTGAAAAATCGGATGATGAAAGACTTTATAATATTTATGATATTGACTCTGATGGTTATTAATAAATATACTATGCTTGTGCATAAACTCTTGTTAATTATATCAACTTTATTTTATTGTTTGAATCATCTAAAGTAAAAATTTTCCTATAATTCCTTTCATCATATTTATCCTTATATAATTATAAATCTAAGAAAGTGACAAGACATTTTATTCTATAAAAAATTTTACTCCAAAACAAATTTGTTTAACGTACTACTTTTTGTAATAGATGTGATTCGAGATCATGCAATAAAGTTGGTATGCCGGATACTTCCGGCAATTTTTCAGCCCGCATACCAAGATATTTTTAAAGATCACATCGAAACGAACTTAAGAAAAAAAGTTTGCACGTTATAACGGGGAAATTTCATCCCCCTTCACACACTTCAAATAGGTATGCCACACCTGTCCGGCCAAATAAAGTGGTTTGCGTAATTTTTTTCTGAAAGAGTACATTTTCTGACGAAGACACTACAAATAATCAATATCCGCGATGACGGTAAAACATTATTGCATTTTAATAATAATTAATTTTTTTTTACATTTTTTCGGCTTTTTAAATCTACGCATACCAAGCTTATTTTGCTATCAATTCACATAAAAAATTTTCGATTCCACTAAGAGGGGGCTTTCAGTGTCACCGGCTCCGGGTCTACTATATTGAACCTGTATGGGAACCAGTACGTCGCGAGACTGACAGAAAGTTATCTAACTCATGTATTAGTTGAACGTACTTTTGAATTCCGTTCTTGTGAATGATACAATCACAAATAAGAACCTTAAAACTAATCACAAGCGAACCAACATTTTTTAAGTAAAACATTTTTATATTATTTTAAGTCAGCCACAATGAAAACCTAAGTGCTTGCATTAAATTCTGGGGAAGTTGTATGAATCTTTTCTAGCAAATCGATTGTTAACGCACGCTCTCATGTGTATGGTAAAATTTACCTTGCCTTAATTGGGGAGGCAATTCAAATTATATAATTTATTGGATAGCACAATTTCATTGTACTTATTTTAAACCTAGTTAATAAACGATATTCTTTGAACTTTTTACGTTTTATTGATAATATGACTTGTTGTAAGTCTCATCCTTCAAGGGTTTCCGTTTAAAAGGCCGAAATTGAGTTGATTGGGTGTCTCACGACTCCACTAGTTTGAAAATCTCAATTAACGGGTTATAGTACGGAAGCTCGAGAGGGATTTTTTTATAAAAACTAATCAGAAGTCTTTAGGCATAAAATCCATTATTATTAGGTAAATAAGTAAAATCCCGTCAGAGAGAAAAACCAATTATTATCGAAAGAGAGAGCGTAATGCAAGCTGGGCCTATTACTTGTTCTATAGAGTTGGATCTTATCTCGAACCCGCCTGGAAAGCACAAGGGGAGAACGCGACTGGCGCCGTTGATAAATAAATTGGTGTCGCGTTACTCAGACGCAGAATAATAAGTGCTTCTACAATATCTCAGAACAAAAGTAAAAAAGAAATGAAATTCAGAAATGTGTGCCGGTGGGACTCAAAACTATAATGAAATACATACAGAAATGTCAAGTTTATACAAAAAACTTAATCGAAACACTGGGTTTAAAATAAGTGTTGAGAAGTATATGTGAAAACTGTTAATTTTTAGGATTGGTAACATAAACAGCAAACATTTGAACCTTATCGTTGCCACGTATTACGGCAATCAAGTTTACATCATGAGGAGAAGACACTGTAATTAATCAGAGTGTTTAATACTAATACTTAATTGGTATCATATCAAACAAAATTTCAAAATTATGTAAAAATAATTAAAAACAAAAATATTTTTATTGGTTAAGGGAATAGTTTGTGTGACGTCAAATATCAACTTAAAGATTATTGTATATTTAGTATCTACATTTACACAAGTTGAAAAAAATGTTAAATATGATATTTTCAAAAATAGTCACCAGAGAGCTTAAAACGTTTAACATTGAGGATGGTAGGAATATATTACATGTTGGAAAATAAGTATATTTTTAGAAGTACATTCTTTCGTTCATACACGTGTTGCGAATTGTGGACAAGCGCCAGACAGATCTATTTATCAGAACAATGGACAACTGGGAATGCTTTTTATTGAATTATTAAGACACTAACCTTACTATTTATATTAATAAATAAAAATGATAGAGGTAGTATAAATAAAATGCATTGCGATTAGTAGATTTTCAAATATACAGGGCATACCAGATTTAAACTCTAATCATAGAGTACATGATTTTTTTTGAGAAAAAAGATTTCTATGAATATGACAATAATAATAATAATAATTTATTTTCCATAATGATAACATTACAATTGTATGGGAATAGTCAAGTTTACAAGCAAATATATTAAAAACTAGGTATAAGAATAAGAACATTTTGACAGTAAAAACAATTTTAACTTACTTTAAAATCCTGTAAACTTCTAACTAATTTACATTCTGTGGGTAAATAATTAAACATCTTTGGGAATTGCACGTTATATTTAGTCTTTCATATGATATTTGGAAATCTTCCTTCTTACGCGTATTTACATTATGAATTTTTTTATTTACAATGAATACATTCTTATTTTGATAAATATTCGCACATTTCAAAAATGTATAAACATGGCAGGGTTAAAGTATTACACTCTCTAAACACTCCTTTACAAGAAAGGATACTAGAAATATACGTTTTTGAGCACTAAAAACGTTCTGTGATAGAGTGAGGCTCCCCAGAAATAGACAACATACCTCAATCTAGAATCCACTTGGGCAGAGTATAAATTAAATAATTGTTGCTAAGTAAGCACTGTTTTAATATTATTAAACAAAAATGAAATTGATGCTAGTTTGGAAATCAGAATTTCACAATGCGATTTCCAGCTTAAACATTCATCAATATGTAAACCAAGAACTTTATACTCTCATGGGTACCCGTTATAAATGATTCATTGGCCTTAAATGAATTAACTCGCAGTTTTTCGTCTATTATGGAACTAAGTTATTTGAGTTTTTTCTGCATTGAAATACAACTGTTGATTGAAAAATGTAGATACTTTTTATACAACATTGTTACACTTACTTTCTAATATATCATGCATAAAATCTGAAATAGTCATAGAAATATCATCAGCATATATTGAAAATAATTCATTACATAGAATAAAATCAAGCTCATTAATATACAATATGAATAATACAGGATCCAATATTGAACCCTGTGGAACTCCTACACTTAAAAACGAACGTTCAGTATTGGCTCTGTATACGTTATTTTCACTGATGTGCTGTATACTCACAAACTGTTGACGATTAGTCAAGAATGAATTGATCCAATTTAGTGGTTGTCCTCTAATCCTATAGTTATACAATGTAGTCATCAACTTTGTATGATTGACGCAGTCAAACGCCCTACTGAAATAAAAAAATATTCCAACAGGGCATTCGCCTGCCTCAATATAATGAATTATTTGGTGGTACAATATTGTAACAGCCGTTATAGTAAATTTTCCACAATTTTCCATGTTGTTTTTCGGACAAAATTTTAAATTTCGTCAAAAAGTTTAACAAGCAGTCTAGGTAACAATATTCAAGTAATTTAGAAAAACTAAATGGTATTGTTACAGGCCTATCATTCTCTAAAACATGAGGATTATTTTTCTTAAAAATGGGTACTACTTTACCCATTTTTAAGGTTTCTGGAAATGTTCCCGGTTTAGAAAACAAATTTACTAAATAAGTAAAATGGTATCTCCAGTATTTTTAAAACTTTCTTAATTACAAAACCAGGTGCTTCATCTGGCCCAGATGATCTTTTGTTTTTAAGTTTATTGTTTAATAAGGAAAACATCTCATCCTCAGTAAATGGTCTAAAAAATGGTCGATACTTCGTAGAAAAAGACACACTATGGGTTTATGGTATTTGATTAACTATATTAACTGATGTATTAATAGAAAAATCATTAAACAATGAAGCAACCATTTCTGAATTTTCAATGGTATTGTCTTCGTAATGTATTATCAAATGATCATGTTTTTTAATTTTATTTGATAACTCTGAAATTGTTTTCCAGACAGCTCGTAGGGATTATTGGCATTAATAAAGGAAGCAGCGTCTTTTATATGTAATTTGGCTTTCACTCCCGGGAGCTGAAACTTTGCACAGTGGTAGTTTATGACATGTCGATCAAAAGTCTCCATGGGTACAAGAAATTTTAATGACAGGGTTTCAAGATATTGGCTAAAGAAGGCCTGCACATATTCATATACAGTCAGTTGAATTTTCACATAAATAAAATTTACTCGTATATTAAATTTGTTATTAGTAGTATTTGATGCTACTAGTGTTTATTGACTCCAAAGAAAGGATAAAATAGAGCACATGTTCACAATAATATGCAGTTAGTCGAATTTCAGCGTAAATAATATTTATTTATATGTTAAATTGGCAAATTATATTATTTATCTTACTCGTATTTATGAACGCACGAGACGATAAACTTATGGTGTGTGGGATTCGTTCTGTGAAGTGGACTGTTTGGCGTCAAATTTTATTGCGCGCTCATATTTTATTATTTCCTTCATTATAGACTTCTGATGAATATCAACAGAAAACTGAACCGCAAAATTGCTTTGAAATATATTTGTATATTTATTCGATAATTACTTAAAACATTATCAATGAACAGAGAATTGAAAATTTAAGTCTTAATAAACTATTGAATAACCTCTAGATTATTTTTTTTAAAAACACAGCACTAGTTAACTGGTCTATGACATAATTCTTTGAAGTAGTCCATAATAATATACAACAAAAAAATTGCGACCCTCCGTATTGCTCCAATCATAGAGATCCATTAGTGGAAGACCAGACCCTATGAATTCGACACCCTCTATACAACTCGCGAACACCCACCTAAAAAATAGGTAATCTAATGTAAAATATCCTGCTAAACTTTATTTTTGAATTCGCCCATTGATTTGAGATTGCCAAAATGACCAAATTGGCAATTTTCTAAAAAAAAAAAAAAATTATGTGTTATTTTTTGTTTTTCATATAACACGTCATATATTTTTTATTTTACTTCAGAATTTTTTAATTTTTTTGCATAATATTCTCTAACTATTCTTTGATATGTTGAAAATAAAAAACTTTACCTAAAAAATAATTAGTTGGCAAAAAAAAATAACTTTTCTTTGACGCAAAATCTTTAAAATTTGCAGAGTAAAATGTCCGATCGAGATATCTTTTTTATTTTTAAAGTTAGGTGCCTACTATAACCGAAGAAAATGTTCCGAATGAACTAAATAAAATCTTTTATAAGAAGTTTTTTTTGAAATTTTGCTCCCTTATCGAAATATTCATTGATTGTTTCAGCGTCCGAACGAATGCGCGCTACTATGAATCGGCCGCAATCGCATCTAGAGCTAAACGCAGGCACGTGCCGGGTGATTATTATTTTCCAGTGTCCATTTATGTTAAGTTGAAAGTGCTTTTTGTCTTAGTCCTTATATTTAGTGTGTTATAAACACATAGTTTGGCATAATAAATTATAATTACTCGGATAGGAAATCAAAGGAAACAAGCTAAAAACGTACTCTTCGCCTGTTCACTGGATTTTTATATAATTGTTATACATTCAATAGGATACTTTTCGCAGTTTTTTGTAAATAATGTTACTTTTAGACATTTTTAATTTTATAGTACGATCTTAGTTGGTAAAAGACTTGGTAAAAAAACTATACCAAACCTCATTTGGGTTTCGAACCCGGGACCCTTGGATTCCGAGTCAAAAGAACTACACCACCACCTTACACGTAAAAGAATGTAAATTTTTACATTATAAGACACGAGCTAAAATCATATTTTCATATTACATTATGAAGTGTATATTTGTAAAATATATAAATATTTAGATATTAAAATGAAATATCATTTCACCAGATTTCTATTCAATTACAAAAACATCAAAATTTTAAAAAAAATGTTTCAAATTTAAATCAATAATAACATTTTTATTTACCTATCGATTTTGTTCAAATAGCTAACACTAATTTATTGTCCAAATTTCAGTACAATCGGAATTTTCTTTCTTGAGTTATCGTGCTTACAAGAAACGTGACGGACGGACAGACAGACGGACATTTTGAAAGTTGTTCAGAATTCGTTCACTAACACAATGGTATGAACATTTTTGGTCTGCGAGCGATATTTACGGTTTTAGAAATGTACCGATCAAATGCAAAATCCGATGACATTTTTGTAGCTCTAAAACAATATTTAGAACAGAAAAATTTATTTTTATCACTAAATCCAGTTTACCATGCACAATGTAGAAGATCGTATACCCAAACTGCTTATAAAAGAAAATCAGAAATTGTAAATCCTAGTACAGGGAATACAAGTAAAAAGGGCATTTCTGCAATGTGCTATTTACAAGACAGCCTACCAAATTAAGCCCTGAATTCCAAATGTTTTAGATTTTGGATGGTACCTAAAGGAGGAAATCTTATTTTCAAAGATGATTTCAAAAAGCCCAAAACCCAATTTTATTGAGTTAACTCCATTTTGTAAATGTAAATTATATAACTGTACTACAAGCTGCAAGTAGTAGCAAAGCAAACGTGCAATGTAACATAAGTATGTGAAGGAAAATATAATCCTTAGTACCCACTTGCTGTTATAATTAATGAAAACATATTTTTTAATGTGTATGTTTCGAGATTATCTACATAATTTTATAACATTTAATTGCAAATAGAAACTAAATAATCCGTAGACTCACTTGATCGCTTAAACGACACCACCGATGGGCGACGTTAACAGAAGTTATGCTTTAAATTAATGCGGACGAGTTGCGCGGCCGCATTCAACAGCGTCATCTCGTTACATGAGCCGAATTTCAAAAAAATCTCTTTATAAAAAAGTTTGTTTAAAGTATATGGAACATTTTTCTCGTTTATACTATAACTCTCTCTTCAAAAATAAAAAAGTTACCTCGATCGGGTATTTTTCAATGCAAATTTTAAAAAACCGCGACAATAGAGGGTAATTATATTTTTTTTAGTAATTACACTATATTCTTTGCCGTCAGCCTGTCCAAGAATGTTAGAGGGATTATGTGTAAAATATTGGTCTAAATCGGAATTAAAATAAAAAAGATATGATATGTTATGTGCAAAATAAAAATTAACACATAATTTTAAAATTTTTCAAAAAATTTGCGAATTGACCGATTTGGCAATCTCAAATTAACGGGCGAACTCAAAAATCAAATCTAGAAGGTCATTTTACATAATATCATCTGTTTTTTAGGTGGGTGTTCGCGAGTTGTATAGACTACTTTTAAAATACTTCCTACAGATTGGCTGCTCTCCTCAACTAGGTACATGTAGTTGAATTGTAATTCATTTTCGCTCATTATCTAGCTTTCTACTCTCATCATATGTAGAGCCCGGTTGCATGGTCAATTCTCACTGACCATCCTGGGTCAGATGATTTCCCAATATTTATAAATTTGCCGAAGCAACTATTATGAACAATTCGCATAATGGCTTTCTCATTTAAAAATTCTGATGCATTAAATACATCGGTAAAGGAGAAATATCGATAAGTTAACAGAAACGGCCCCAGCAAACACAAAAAATCAAATTTTTAAACTTTCATTCTGTTGTCTTTAATCTGCAGAATACATATTAAAAATATATTAAAATTCGCCTACAGTGTCCATCATCACTTCAAATATAATGCTCAAAATCGGCGTTCCATCAATTTCTAGAGAAAAATGTCATTCTTGCGACTTATTGGTTACAATTGCGCCTACAGCATACATATTGTAAGGATGCATTTTTACATTTTTAAGTATTTTCAGGGCAGTAATATGACTGATATTTTTGTCACGAAACTGTTGCTGAGTTAAATCCACTGAATATTCTTGAATAGCTAAGAACACGTTCAATTTAGTATCGTTTCCAACAATGGGTTGTAATTGTCTAGGCACATCCCTCACATAATCTAACACACGTTATCCTGCTTCAATTTTACTGATTGTACCTTGGCTAATACGTAATAAATTCGGATGCTCTTGTCTAAAAACTGGGTCTAAGTTCAGCACCTTACCTGGTCATCATTAAAATCGATACAAGGGACTGGTTTTTTTTAGTTTGAGAAGATAAACAAGGCATCTGCACAAAAAGTTCCGACAAAAACTTACAAGAAGTCGCCACAAGATAAGAAATGCACACTGTTAATATTCATTTTCACAAAAGAGCGTTTAAAAATTCAGCGCTCATTTTAAACATTTGCATTAAAAAAACGTTTAACTTAAAATTTAAGTTCTTTTTATTTTTTTATCACTTTACCCCTTGGAATATTTAGAAAATAAAATTATATTATATTCCTCTTGAAATTAGCTTTCAAATGATGTATCACTTGATATGTCCTCATATTTGAAAAACGATTAGAACTGATTGATCCTCTCCGGGTGAAGATAAACTAAGAAAATTACCGGTGAAATGTAGCAAGTGAAAAAGTAAAATTGATGTGTTTTAGGATTTCTTACAGAAAACAACTCAAGTTACATAATTTATTCCAGTTATACTTTCCATATTGTATACGAATAAGCAAATTGAAGTTATCATTATTCATAATTTCTCATTTATATCTACCAGAAAAAGGCATTTGAGTTTTAGATTCATTTAATTTAAGACAGAATTTGAAATTTTGAAAAGGCCATGGCAGGTTAAGATAAGTGTCCGTGCCTTTGCAACCTTTTTGCGTGTGGTTCCTTCCAGTGATGTATCTTTGCGTAATATACTACCACAAAAACTTTTGACCTCAAAAACTTCATATCTGGGAAAAAAAAATTTTTCGAAAATCCGAAAAAAATTTTTTTTTTAATCAAGTGAACCAATTTGTTTGTATTTCACATATATTGTAAATATACTCAAGACAATTTATTATTGATATTTTCATGAAATCTTTTCATGAAGAAAACAAAAATTGATGCTTTTGAATTTTTGGAAAAATTTATATACGTACTTACACGTTAGCGACCACCTCTATTTTTTTACTAATTATACACCATATAATAAGCTATTTTACAAAACTCTATCGAAGGGGTAACGTAGTCAAATTGGCAAAGATAATGTTACTTGCTTAGTAAACACCCTGTATCGTGGATTCGGAAAATATAACACCAGGGTAACACTAAACAATAATGTATTTTCTTACGTACTAATTACAACAAATAAAGAAAAAGAGTATAAATTGGTTAGAAACTCGATATATTAATAAAAACCGCTGCCCAAGGAATCATCACTTCCACATCCAGATTTTCTATCCAAGTCACTCACAACGAAAAAAATTTGTACGTGGAAATAATTGTTTATGGAACTTTAATAATATAATATTTGAAATCCTCTACCCCAAAAACCCATAAAACGATACCCCACATCGGTAATGGGGTGGGGGGTGGTAATAAGGGGTGGTAGTGGGGGTGGATGAAGTAAAAAAATATTTTGAGGTTTCTGGTTCTTGTACACATACTAAATCACAATTTCCTCACCTTTAATAATGGGTGGGGGTGGCTAATGCCAAACATTTTTTTATTTATTATTTATTTAATTATAAATTTAATACAAAGAGAAGGTAGACATTATGCATATCATTTTCTTCGTAATTTCAAGGTCTAATTAAATAACAGGTTGTCCAATAGGAATTCCATTAAAAAAAATTGTTTTCGTTGAAAAACCAATGTCGTTGAACTTAATGAAGAATAAATCGTGTTTAATATTAGTATCTGAAGAGATAATATTTTAAAAGTATTTTCTGACTGATTTTTAACAATTTAGCAAAATCGCGGCCTTCTATGATTAAAACTAAAAATTAAAAAATCTATATTTTTTGGAAATCAAAATAATATTTGAGGGTCAGATCATATGTATTTTGGCTAGCAGCATCCAAATATGCAAAAATGTACATTCCATTTAAAAATTTAATGTTCATGTCAATTGTATCGGAACCGGAAGTCGGCCATTTTGGTTCTTTACATCATATAATTGGAAACTTTATCCCATATCACTACACCAAATTTGAAAAAAATCCATTTGCCCGTTCAAGAGTTACAAGAGTGTCCCTATTTGCTAAGCCACCCGGTATACAATGTTTGTAAAAAACAAAGTTGAAGTTGAACCCACGAGACATATAAAAAAATACATTTCAAAATATTTTTGATATATGCTAGGTATACGACCTTTTTGTTTTTTTGATGTATGTACATAAATCTTTTATTTCTTACTTTCTTGGCAACATGTAATTCCTAGGCGTTTGTAATACTAAACAAAAGTATATCGTTGATGGAAATAGAACAATGCCGCCTTTAACCGCCGAATGTTGTTTTAATTAGATCCTACATAAACCACAATTTAGAAGATTTATATTGACTGGTAAACATTATATAAATATAAGCGTCTGCTTATCTATTTATATAGATTTATCGGGCAGGTAAAACAAGTAAAAATTATAGTTGGGCGATGCCAACTTCGAACGGTTATTTGATTATTGTGATTCTTGTCATATTATGAACATAATATGAAATCTTGGTCGACTGAATTGACACTGACTAACTCCAAACTATTGGCATCATCAAACATTATAATCCAGACGTTTTAGTTGTAAAATTGACCTCTGCTAAATTCGTGCCCTACGAATTTTTTTTATTGTGTTTATTTGGACGTCTTGAATAACACTTGATAGTTACGTCACGATACACCTGGAGGGTTTCGTGAAAACTGCGTCGGAAGGTCGCGGAAACCACAAATTCGCGATTAATTCAGTTTTTGTGGCCCAAACGAGAACAACACCTATTATAAAAATTGTACATCTGCAAATTCTCTACCTTAAAGATCCTATATATTTTTTTCGTACGCCTAACCGTTTTGGAGATACAACGCGGACTAAGTGAAAAATGCATTTAGTTCCGCCAAACCTCTTTCGCACCACATATTTCGCAATTATCTTGCTTTCTATGTCTCAGCATTTGTGTAGAGTGTATTATCAAGTTCAAACCTGGTTGGGAAAAGACACTGATCCTGAGCAGTGGGGCTCGATTAGGAAGAATGGTATTTTGCAGCCAGTACCATCGCAGTTACCACTAGTGATGGGCTGCTAAATAGCAGTCTGCTTCTTTTAACTACTATTTGTTCCACAGCAGTAGCAACTGTTACGAGCTCTGATAAATAGCTGCTATTTTTATAGCAGGTTGAAATCACTCGCCGAGTGCCAACGCGCCCTTGCAGTAACACAAGCAGGCTGCGTCGCGTCGGCCCAATAGCAGTGATAGCACAAGCAGCCATACACATGTAAAACTATTTTACCTACGATCACTACTGTAAATAGTAAAAAACACACTACCTGCCATCTATGTAAGTTGAATTTTACGTATTGTAAACAAAACACACTGTAAACAAATCGCACGGTAAACAAAACGCACGGGACACGCAATTATAGGTGGCTTATATTGCTGACGCGGGGTTTCAAAGAACAAATGCGCCTACTTAATTTTCAAACGCTGTCAAAACTGACATAATATTTGTTGAATAATATTGTTGACTAGTAAACTAAATCCAGATTTTAGTAAATAACTAAATAAATATGATCGTAGGTAAAGTATAGTACATAAATCGAGTTGTAAAGCAATTACGCACTCATGGAAATACGCACTCGCCGCTACGCGGCATCGTGCGTAACTTTTCCATAATATGCTTCTTACATCACTCATTACGTAATATACTATTATTTTAACAATATTTAACACATGATTATGTTCATCTGCTCAAATATTTTAGCGGAATATAAAAAATAAACTAATAAAATGTTATGCAGATATTTCTTTTGAAACTAATCATATTTAACTATCCATATACAGCGATTGCGTTTTTTTTTATAAAGTTTCATTTATTATCTGTTAATACGCGCCATTTAGCTAAAACAACTAATGATAAGAAATAGCTGCTATTAAAATAGCAGCTATTTTTAACTGCTAAATGAAAATAGCAGTAGCAGAAGTAGCTGCTACACAAAAATAGCTGGTTCGACCCATCACTAGTTACCACCAGCACCAGACATACTGTTAAAGTCAATTTTTTGCAACTGTACCAAGGGGGTTGTGCAGGAAAATGTAGCTGTAGGAAAGTAGGACTGAATTGTTCAACAGCTTGTGGCCATTGCCACGGTCACTCCTGCTTGAATACCGCACCTATAATTGCTATGAATGACGAAATGGACGATTTAAAATCTTAACCAGAATGAAAGTAATGACAACGATTTGTCATTGGACGATAATGTTTCAGATACCGAAGGAATCGGAAATATTGACTAATTTAAGATCCGACATGGATTAGGCCTCCTGGGGAAACTATGTAAAAAAAACGCGCCGAACATTCTACGTCTAAGGTGGTGCGGAAACGAATTCATTTTTTGACTTATTCAGTGTAAATAAATAATAATAATAATAATCTTTATTGACCATTTCAGATACAAAAAAAAAATGTATATATGGTACGTCATTGGACAATCTATAACAAACACAATAAATAGATATAAAATTATAGTAAATACACAATATTTATAACAATATCTACACGAACATAATTGATAAATAAAGATACAATATAACAGATTATCACAAAAAAATTCACCAATTGTATAATAACACTTTTCAACTAGTATTTTTTTCATATTATGTTTAAGATTTTTCATTTAGATTTTTGTACACATTCGGCAGCTTATTATAAACTTTAATAGCCAGGTATTCAGGGCTTTTTTCAAAAATTGATAAATTATGCTGTGGAACTTCTAATACTAAGTTATTTCTAGTATTATAATTGTGATTTTGGCTTAAAAGATTAAGACAATTAAATTCAGATTTAGCATGTATTAATAATTGAAGTATATAGATGCTGGGTAAAGTTAGGATGCCTAATTCCTTAAAGATTGGTTTACAGCTGGTTCTCTGATTTACTCCTACTATGTGTCTGATTGCTCTTTTCTGCATTTTGAACACTCTCTCACTTTCAGTGGATCCACCCCAAGCAATAACACCATATGAAATCACAGAGTGAAAGTGGGCATAATAGTACATTAAAAGAACAGACTGCTCGACAGTTTTCCTCAATTGATTTAAACAGTAACAAACTGGCGCAATTTTGTTACAAACTGAATCTATATGAAGATGCGAAGAACAGTTGTTAGATATATGTAACCCCAAGAATTTTAAACTGTTCTTTTGCTCTAATGAACCACCATCAGTTTTTATTAATAAGCTACTGTCAACTTTTTTGTTAGATACATCAAATCTGATAAAACTGGATTTTTTTACATTTAATCTTAGCTTGTTACTTTCGTACCATTCATGAATCTGCTGAAATTGTAGATTAGCATTTTTAGTTACGTCCTCTATTCTGGGGTGACAAATTAACAGGGAAGTGTCGTCAGCATACAATGTGGAGTTATCAAATAAAAAATCATTTACGTATATTACATATAAGAGTGGTCCAAGAATGGAACCTCGAGGTACACCAATCGTGGATTCTAGACGATCAGACTTACAGTTATTCACATATACATAATGCCTTCTATTACTCAAGTAGCTTTTGAACCAATCTAAAGTCACTCCTCTAATACCATAACACTCCAACTTATTTATCAGTTTTTCATGGTCCACTAAGTCGAAAGCTTTGCTTAAGTCTAGAAATATACCCACACATTTATGACGCTGATCAAGGTTCCTATATAGCAAATTTAAAACATGTAAAATAGCCGTTGTTGTAGATACGCCCTTTCGGAATCCAAACTGTTTAGGATTAAATAAATTATATTTAACAAAAAAAGTAGCAATTCTATTAGCAACTACTTTTTGAAAGATTTTCGCAAAAGGACTTAGAATAGAAATGGGCCTATAGTTTTCCAATTTATTTTTATTGCCGGATTTGTATATAGGTATTATTTTGGCCAGTTTTAGTTTATTTGGAAATATGCCGTGGTTCAAAGAACAATTTATTAAATAGGCTAATGGTTTACTAATTAATTTCTTACATTTTTTAATCAAATTGTTACCATCATCACCTGAGGAATTCGAATTTTTTAAATCTGCAATCACTTCTAGGACTTCTGCTTCTGTGACAGGTTCAAAAAAGAAGGATTTTTGATTTCTTCTATTTATCGTAGGTGTTTTTGTTTGATTATCTAGATTTTGCATTAAGTCAATTGGATTATTGTTAAAATATTTATTGAATTGGTTAGATATCTCATGATTATTAATTAAAGTAATATTATCAACTGTAAGTTTAATTTCTTTGTTAGTTTCATGGCAATTCTTTTTATTTTTATTTAAATTTGTAGACCGATTTATTTCCTATAATTTTTTTTAATTTCTTCATTCCCTTGTTGGCTCAGAATATACAAGTCTTTTAATTTTCTCGCTGACACCCTTATGCCTCTTGTCAACCAGCCCTTTTTGGTATGCTGTCTTGTCCTTTTTTTCTTTAATGGAAAAGCTAATTCAAAATAATATTTAAAGTCTAGAAATAAAGCAAAAGCAGAATTCACATCTAAATCTGAATTGAACACATTTTCCCAATTTTCTTCTGCAAGCAGTGAACAGAAGTACCTTATATTATTGTCACTTATTTGTCGTTGATAATATGTTTTACCCTTATCTATATTTTCATCAACCAACACAGTTAACAACTGGGCGTGGTGATCAGCTATAGCACTATTTAATACCTTGCTATCGTACAGTTTGTCAATGTAAATAAAATGTATAAGACATTCTGGTAGAGAATAAAGATTATCGAGCTCTCTAACAGCAATATTTAATTTTTATTCTGAGACATAGAAAGCGAAACAATTAGGAAGTTTCCATTTTTCTCATTTTCTCGTAATAAATAGTCGTAAAAATCTAAAAAATATCTGTATTTTTTTTTCTAATTATTTCTATAAATAAAAAAGTTAGCGCGTATCTGGGCTGAGGCTCGATGACGTCACAGTACATGATTCCATCAACAGCGAGCGGGCGCGGCCACCGGAAGTTTAGTTCATTCAGTGTTATTCTTACCGGACACAGCGTAAGATATTTTTGTAGTTGGGCTTGTTTAACGTTTTAATCGTTTGAAGAAGTAATTGTGCCTAAAATAACACCGAGTTGTGTACTGTGACGTCAGAGTCTATCGCGAAGTATTCAAATAAGAGATTAAATAAGTTCGTGAGTTTTTCAGATATCGAGATGATTTTTTTTTGTTTGACTAGTTAACTGAATGACTACTAAATGAAGTTGAATGTACACGATATTTCTAAAATAGGAAACTTCCTAATTGCGAAATATGTGGTGCGAAAGAGGTTTGGCGGAACTAAATGCATTTTTCACTTAGTACGCGTCTCCGATTAAAGAACTTATATCTAGATACATAATGGCATTACTTTGTGTGATCCTGAAAGATTCACAATCTAAGGCACTTCTTCCCATAAGTTCTTGATTGGCTAGTCGATCTATTCGCGGCCGATTCGGGCACCATCGGTTCAGCTTGATTATCATAATCTCAGTTTGACACTTTTGACAGTATATTCGCCATTAATGTTAATAAGCGTTTTTCGATCAAAATGTGGTGAAGAAGTCTTTTTATTTTAAGTTGTGATTTGCTTAATACCTAAATAATATTCTCTATTCATATTTACATAGTTTAGTGACAATATATTTAGTGCAAATAAATAGTGAAGTGCTGTGCGGTTTGCAGAAAGCAGTTTAGAAAAGAAGAAAATCGATCGTTCCATAGTCGTAACATGATGAAGTTCAGTTTACAGTTATAAAGCAAATAGCAATTAAATTTTAATAGCCTTTCAATACATATTTATCTTACTGTTTTATCTTACTGTAATATCGTATGCCTACATCACGTTATATAAAGAGCCGGTAATGCAGGAATTGCGATAATTTATTTTAATGAAAATATTTATCATTCTACACATTTTCTACACACACAACGCCACTGTTGCCTATGGGATGTGATGTTCATCTATTCTTTTTAATGGACATATAATGTGACTATGTTAGGAGCAAACAAGGTATATAGTGTTATATATCTAGATATAAGTTCTTTAATCGGAGGTACGCGTCGTATCTCCAAAACGGTTAGGCATACGAAAAAAATGCATAGGACCTTTAAGGTAGAGAATTTACAGATATACAACTTTTATAATAAGTGTTGTTCCCGTTTGGGCCATAAAAACTGAGTTAATCGCGAATCCGCGGTTTCCGCGACCTTCCGACGCGGTTTTAACGAACTCCTCCAGGTGTATCGTGGCGTAGTTACCAAGTGTTATTCAAGACGTCCAAATAAACACAATAAAAAAAAATTCGTAGGGCACGAAATTGGCAGCAAAAGTCTAAAACGCCTGGAGTATTATGGTGGAGTCAATAGAGGCTGAAAGTATGCATTATTTCGGAATAATGGGCCTTTCCCACGTTTTTTTTATTGAATATTTGATAAGTTCTCTTTAAAAAAACTCACCCGTATTTTTTCTTTTTTGTGAAATTTGCTTCTTTTCTACATAAAAAATTATTATGTTATATGAATTTAAAATTGGTGGCAATATTTCTGCACTGATGACGAAATGGGCGGAATGACCAATCAATATACTCTAGTACCCTTGGTAGAGGCTACATATGAGCAGATTGTACGTATGTGTTTGTCTCTTTCTATCTTTACCGAATTGACAGACATGTCATCAAGCTTTGTTAGTTCTAGTCTAGTGACGTGTGAAACTACAGAAACTTTTCTTTGATGCATTTACCATTAAGTTGCCAAAAATGAATAAAATCTAAATCATATGACATTATTCCAAAGTTAAAACCTCTAGTTACTGTACTAATATATAATAATACATTTATAGTTACAGGTATTTCATACCTGCTGAATTTATAAAACTAAATAGGTATGTACAAAAACCGAATAAAAAGGTTAAAATATGATTCATTTCACTTTTGTAGTATACAAATTATTACAGTTAATAAATATAAACAACTAGGTATAAGTGTTTTATTTTCTTTTACATTTATTGAATAATTTTTAAAATCATTATTAAATGTAAAGATTTATCAGTAACAGTTATTTTATTTAAGTAAACAGGAATTGTCATTCACCATTTCACTGTCAATAATATGGAGATTATCACTTGCTGCCTTCTCAAAATCTGTCTCCATTTTTTTAATGTCTACACAGTACACACACACACACACACTTTTAAATAATTAATAAGAAACACAGTTATGAAGTCAAAATACTAGATTCGTACGATCACAACGTAAATCGTAAATAAGAGAACATAACCTATCTATTTATTTTATTTCCATCATTGTTGCCAAGTGTCATTTATTTGTTGGGAGCCAACATGTCGAAAGTGTGTTTCTTCTGTTAATTATCATTTTTATTATAAGAAGTGGTATTATTCAATGGAAATTCATTATTTTCAAAAGCGGAGATAAAAAGTAGACATTCTTTAGTGAAATAATTTAAGCATTTCCTCTAACGTTAAACATTCATATACATTAGGCAACGTGGAAATAGTCTCATCGGCGGGTTTCCAGACAAGATGAAAATTCAGAAACATCAAGAGGTTCGGTTAATGTTCGTATACAGCATCTGCATCATAACCTCAAATTTTAAGTTTTTCAAGTTTATTCTCATTTTTAATGTTTGTATACGCATTTTTAGCTTGGAGCCGTACTGGCTCCAAGCAAATATTTAAAAATTCACGTAAATAATTTTTCAATATTGTTGATTAATAAAAATAGACTGCTAATTACAGGTTAGACTTCCAACCTACAAAAAGAGTCCTATTTTATTAGGACAAGGTATTTAGAACTTCATAAACATTACACTGAACTAGAGTTTAGTTGAAAATACGGGAACCAAGCAGAAATTTTAATAATAGCTGGGTAATATTCTTGAATCTTAAGAAACACATATTTTTGAGGTTAACTGTGATGTCACTTGCAAATGCCCTATGAATCCAGACATTGTTTAATTTTGATTGAAGTTTCGCCCATGACGTAATTTGAGCGCGTTTACTTGTTTGAAATATGGAGTAAATTAGACAATATTTTTATTTTTAAAATATCCATTAAAAATTAAAATATTATACGATATGACGTGTATATACAATATTTATTAGGTGTTAATAAATGATTTATGACAAAATAATCATCAAGTTCCATTACGTGGGAAAGGCCCATTACGGGAAGCTTCGATTTTCCTAAAACCTTTTCATATCACTTTTACATATCTTAAAATAAAAAGTTATAAACACATAATCGTGAGAAAATTATTTATTAACTATTTAAAAAAAAACTTTTTTTTTTAATAAAATTATTATAAGATGAGAAATTTTAAAGCAGTTTAATTCAAATTGACATATTGAGGGGTTTTCGGGGTCGCTGAAATAGATTATGATGTCAATAAAAGATAATTCAAAATGGCTGATCCAATATGGCCGACTTTTCGATAAAAATTTCATTACAAATGATGTAACTCGATAAATTTCAAACAAATTTCACTCGGATTAACACTGTGGGGGTTTCTTCGGTCGCTGAAATATATTATGATTTCAAAATGTAATAATACAAAATGGTTGATCCAATATGGCCGACTCTCTAATAAAAATTTCATTAAAAATGACGTAACCATAAATTTCAAACAAATTTCGCTCGGATAAACATATTCAATATGTTATTGATGAGGTAATATATCTCGATATAAAAAGTAAAAATGGCCTACGCAAAATAAAAAATTTTTATTAAACATAATAAACATTCAAATTATATTGAACGATATAAATTCATTTTTAAATATCGATTTCTTCAGTTAATGGAAGTTCAACCTACTCTTCTTGTTCCTGCTCATGTTCCAAAAATATCAGACGGTTTGTGCAATCAGATCCGGTACAAATAGAGCAGGTTCTTGTGCAATGTAAGCTGCAACCACACTGATTGCCACAATCAGTTTTGCATCCACAGAAAATCATTTGTAGCAACTCACTTGGGGCTGGATCTTGAGACATTGCCATTGGAGTCATACCCGAATTCTCTCGTTTCCAGCACCAGTTTTCTACTTGCAAATTATTAGACGGACACGTCTGCACTTGAAAGTAAACTCTTTGAAAATGAAGGTTAGCTGCGTCTTCTGATAATATGTTTTCGATATTTTAAACAGGATGAAAATGTTATAAACAATCAAGATTGAGTCGATTTACCGAAAAAACTTGATTTTTTTTTAATATTTCGTGAAAAGTATAGGTTTATATACAGGGTGCGCCACTTAAAACTCCCCAGACTTGTAACTTTTTCATTTTTGAAGCGATGACCATGTTGGGTACATCAAACTGTAGACATTTTTAAAGCCTTTAATCATGCATACAGAGTGATTAAAAAAAATTGTTTGAAAAAATTGTTAAGGAAGAAACCTTCGTTTTTTTGAATATTTTTTTACCTCACCCTGTACATGAACTGTGTTAATGTTTTCTTATAAAGGTTTTAATTAGCTTCAATTTATGTTATTAAAATAAAACATTTGAAAATAAAAATTTTGCAATTTCCTATATAGTACATACATTTTAATATAAGTTTGTTTTTAAAAATATCTATTTCTTGTGTTTATTGTTACTGTTTTGTTACGTTGAATATTGTTTGTGATATGTCTTTTACAAATAAAGCATAAAATTATTATTTACATTCTTTTCAAAGTTATTTAAAAAAAAATCGGTTTGGAATCGGAAAGTGTTTCTAATTTCTTTCTCTAAAACCAAAAAGAATTTCGAATATGACGTAATAACATAAATTGAAGCTAATTAAAACCTTTATCAGAAAACATTAACGCAGTTCAAGTACAGGGTGAGGTAAAAAAATATTCAAGGAAATTAACAATAATTAACTTAAATTAACAACAATTTTTTCAAAAAAAATTTTAAATCACTCTGTACATATATTTAAATTCCTTAAAAATATCTACAATTTGATGTACCCAACATGGTCGTCGCTTAAAAAATAAGAAAGTTACAAACCTGGGGAGTTTTAAGTGGCGCATCCTGTATATGCCAAAAAACTTTTTTACATCAGATTTACTTATTTTAATATCCTACTATAAACGTATGCTGGGTAGGTATGCTAAATAAAATTTTTATAAAAGTTATTAACAAAAATTGAATGGTGGAAGCCGTTACTTTGTGATAATAGATCATAATGAAAATAGATGAAACACTTTTCTTTGTTTTTTATCACTAATTTATTATAACTAAACGTTACTGCAATTTCGACAACTAAGCGTATCATTTTCAAACGGTTGATTCACAAATACTGAATGATAGATTGAGGTTAGAGGATATTCTTTAGGTATTATGCAAATCACAACTTACACACTTTTTTATTTATTATGAGAATACCTACTTTCTGTATATTCTTGCCCCAATCTGGGCACGCTAATATACTAGTTAGGTAAATACTTTAAAACACTCATTATTGGAGAACCAATCCAAACAACTACTCTTCTAGCTAATACTGACGAAGTATTGAATTACATGATAGGATTCTTAGCATTTTAAAGAAAAAATATATTGAAAATACTCAAATCATTCATTTACATTTAGTCATTCACACTTTTTTATTTAATATGAAATTATCTACTTTCAGTATATTGGTACCTTAATCGGGTCACGCTTAGGAAAACACTTTAAAACACTCATTATTGGAAAACCAATCAAAACAACTACTCTTCTAGCTAATACTGACGAAGTATTGAATTACATGATAGAATTCCTGTCATTTTAAGGAAAAAAAAATGAAGATACTTAAATTATTTATTGAAATTCAGTCATTCACAAGAATTATTGAACCTTACATTCTATTTCAACTCTAAAAAAGTTGTACAAGTTTTTTCGAACTCGTTAGTTCTCATCAGTAGAGTATAGAAACATTCATTCATTATTTACAAGCCTATTCTTGATTTATTTTTTACAATTAATTATTTTTATTTATTTGCTTTTATCATGATTAGAGAAACTTGTACAACTTTTCTAGAGTTGAAATAGAATGTAAGGTTCAATAATTCTTGTGAATGACTGAATTTCAATAAATAATTTAAGTATCTTCAATATTTTTTTTCCTTAAAATGCCAGGAATTCTATCATGTAATTTAATACTTCGTCATTATTAGCTAGAAGAGTAGTTGTTTTGATTGGTTTTCCAATAATGAGTGTTTTAAAGTGTTTTCCTAAGTAGTATATTAGCGTGACCCGATTAAGGTACCAATATATACTGAAAGTAGATAATTTCATATTAAATAAAAAAGTGTGAATGACTAAATGTAAATGAATGATTTAAGTATTTTCAATATATTTTTTTCTTTAAAATGCTAAGAATCCTATCATGTAATTCAATATTTCGTCAGTATTAGCTAGAAGAGTAGTTGTTTTGATTGGTTCTCCAATAATGAGTGTTTTAAAGTATTTACCTAACTAGTATATTAGCGTGCCCAGATTGGGGCAACAATATACAGAAAGTAGGTATTTTCATAATAAATAAAAAAGTGTGTAAGTTGAGATTTGCATAATACCCAAAGAATATTCTCTAATCATGATAAAAGCAAATAAATAAAAATAATTAATTGTAAAAAATAGATTGAGGGTATTAATATTAATGTTATAATTTATACCTACTAGGAAATATAGATATACAATAAAGAAATTATCTAAGAAAGGTACAGTAAAAGTTATTAACTTTTATTTTATCCATAATTTCACGAATTTTCGAGCATTTTTTTTTATTTTCGTAAAAAGAGGGTTAATTTAATTTTTAAGGTAAATCCTCTTGAAGTATACATTACACGTACTACATATTTTAAGCTTTAAAAATCGCACGTACAGATATCTAGTACCGTGATTTAAACCAGAGTAATAGGAGGTTAAAATTAGTTATATATACAGTGTGTCCCACTTTTCACGGTAACAACTTTGTAGCTCAGTTATTAGTCACCCAATTTTAACCAAGTTTGGATGGGTATCAAAGATCTTTATTATACCTTTTTTAAGTAAAACAAAACTTATTTCAGTCATTGGCGTGCATTTTTATTATGAAAAAAAGGGGTCGTTTTTTCGAGAAATTATATTAGGCATTTTTTTGTTGAAAAACTAATGCAATATCAATATGCTGTAGAACCGCTATATTCAGAATTTAACAACATTTTGATATTTGGTTTTTGAATTACGGCCCACTTAAAATTACCTATTTTAAACATTAAATAATCAATAAATTGGTAACGAAATATTTTTCGAAAAAAATTCATTCTTCATTTTCTCTTTAAATTCACTTTTTTTACTATCCCATATCATCGAAGGCCAAGATGGGGTGGTAGAAAAACGAATTTAAAGAGAAAATAAACAATGACTTTTTTCCGAAAAAAATTTCGTTACCAGCTCATTGATTATTTAATATTTGAAATAGGTAATTTTAAGTGGGCCATAATTCAAAAACCAAAAATCAAAATGTTATTAAATTCTGGATATAGCGGTTCTACAGCATGCTAATCAATAATATTGCATTAGTTTTTCAACAAAAAAATGCCTAATATAATTTCTCGAAAAATCGACCCTTGTCTCATAATAAAAATGCACGCCAATGACTGAAATAAGTTTTGTCTTACTTAAAAAAGGTATAATAAAGGTCTTTGATACCCATCCAAACTTGGTTAAAATTGGATGACTAATAACTGAGCTACAAAAAAGGTGTTACCGTGAAAAGTGGGACACAATGTACATATATCAAATTTTATTCCTTCCTCAAAATTTTGAAATTTTGGAAGTAGACATCTTCAAAAATAAATTTTTGAGAATTTTTTTCACTCATCGGATCTTTTTATTGTATATTACTTCAAGAGTAAAATGTAAAAAGACACAGGTTTTTATCTTAAACATTTTAGAAATGGTAGAGCTTTTACTGATTCATCGCAAATCTCTTTATGTTCCGACTTCATATATGTACTATTCCTACATAGGTTCGTTTTTAACTCCCGACCCCATAAGTTTGACGTGTATGTTTGTATGTTTCTCTGTCTGTCTGTCTGTCTGTCTCTCTGTCTGTCTGTCTGTCTGTCTGTCTGTCTGTCTGTCTGTCTGTCTGTCTGTCTGTCTGTCTGTCTGTCTGTTTGTCTGTTTGTCTGTTTGTCTGTTTGTCTGTCTGTGGCTTCATATCTCTTCAACGGGTGATCCGATTTTGATGTAGTTTTTTTTATTTGAAAGAGTATTTTGTGGAGAAGGTTATAGGCCATATTAGATTTTGATTGTTTGGTCGCCATCTTGAATTCGCCATGTTGAACTTCTGTAGAAATTGTCCGATTGAAGTAAAATTGAAAATATGCAGACAATTATGGTAGCCGAACATGATTTAGGCCTCATTTTGACTCGGTCATGTGAAACTGGTACGATTAGATACATTGATCGGGGGTTTTTAAAAATTTTCAATTTTACTTGTTATATTTGAAAATATAATAATCCAATGGCTACATGTTTCTTCTTTTATTTAAGCTTTTGCGAGGTTAATTTCATTGTAAAAATTGTATCGACAAAAATCACCCACAAAAAATAATAATTACATATGGCACTATTTCTATATTTTGCATATTTTTTACCTCAAGGTACTCTAATGTAATAGTATATTACGTAATGAGTATTGTAAGAAGCATATTACGCACGAATGGAAAAGTTACGCACGATGCCGCGTAGCGGCGAGTGCGTATTTCCATGAGTGCGTAATTGCTTTACAACTCGAATTATGTACTATACTTTACCTACGATCATATTTATTTAGTAAAATCTGGATTAGTTTACTAGTCAACAATATTATTCAACAAATATTATGTCAGTTTTGCCAGCGTTTGAAAATTACGTAGGCGCATGTGTTTTTTTAACAACACCCTTATTATGTTTTTTTTTTTTTTTGGTGAAGATATATCAAAATTTTACCATAATTTTCCGTTTTGTTATGATTTTCGTTAAATCAGACAATAATATTAGTGTTATATTGAACAAGACATCAATAGACAATACATTTTACTGTACTAACACCCAGAGGCGGGTTCAGAAGAGGAACACAGGCACGTTTATTTGACACAGAAGAAATTGTTTATAGAAATGTTATATTTTCATATTTAATTTAAGTTTCCCGCATATACGATTTTAGTACAATGAAATCATAGCCTTCTAGTGTATGTATAGACTTCCAGGACATACCTTGTCCCATTTGTTCAATTATATCGATAATATTTGCAAATTCTACTGAGATTCTGTTATCAACCTGCTATTCTACTAGTACAAGAAAAAAATGTGTTGAATGATGCACTGAATCATAATTTATGAGGTTCTCAGCAGACGGAAAAATGAACATATTTCTTTGGAACTAAGTAAGTACTCATACACATAAATTGTTTCAACTCATTAATATTTTGAACATTCAAAAAATGTTTGCAATTACAAAAAAAAAAGGAAATTGTTCATCGAAATCTATTTCTCAAAGAAAATGTTTTTTTATATTTACTTACATTTTTGTATGATTTATAACCGTATCAATAATATCAAATAACTCAAATGCAGATTTAGTAGGAAAAATTACAAGTCAAACAGATGCGTACATCTTTTTATAATTCAAAATGTAAGTGTTGTAAAATCACCAAAATAGTATTCTTACTATGTAAAAATTTGCAGTGGCGGCTCGTCAGAGGAGGCAGGGGATGCTGAGCCTCCTCTAGCAGCATGAGCCTCCTCTAGTAGCATATCCAGGGGTGGTGAGGAAATGTACAAATTATAATGATATTGCAAGTTAATTGTCTTTTAAATATCAAGCCTCCTCTGCACAAAATATCACGAGCCGCCACTGGTTATTTGGTTTTGTTTATTAACCACACCAATATTTATATACCGATCTGCAGCTTTATGTTAGACGTCACGTTAAAAAGCATATTTTATTTATATGATAAACTTACAATCGTTATTTAAAATGGATGTTTGTTTCGACCAAACAGGAAAAATATATAAAAAATATAAAAATGAAGCCCGGTAGTACTTATTTACCTAAGTAAATGGTATAAAGCAGAGCAGCGTTGAATTATAACGTATCTTGTGCATTTAAAATTCGTAAACTCCTATCCATTAGATATAAATAGCTTCATGAAACTTAAGACTCAAATTGTTTTTCTGCTTCGCGTTCATATTTTATTTTTAGTGTTGCCTGTTTTATTCGCGTTTGAATTTAATTTGTTGTACTTGCAGTTGTGAAATAATTACAAGTACGTGCATGTGCATGTACTGTGCAAGCATTCTAATAAAATAACAATGAACAAATATTAACGACTAAAATTAACGTATTACAAGTTGTAGTTTTATGTACACAAATAGATAGTTTTAAATTGCATGGTTAATTTAATTAAGCGGCATTAAAAATATAGCAATACATTATTTACTTACAAGCAAGCACACTTTCAATTTGAATTAGCAATGGTTCAGAGTTAAGTTTAAAGAGGCCGGCGGATGACTAATTTTGTCTACGCGCCTCTGCTGACCGACGTCCGTGACGAGCGACGCCGACGCTTATCGCGCATCACCGACTTAGTCAGTATTTTGATATTTGCTTTATTATTATACACTTTACTTACACCTACATAATAAATAAATGTTACATTTGAATTTAGATGACAAATTTCTGCATTCTTCAGTGTTTACTAATGTGTAAGGGGGTGCCCCCGGTCTCTTCATTTCTGTAGATTTTCGATTATTAATGATACCAAGAAAGCTTTAAATACCAAATGTAAGATACTTTCAATACATTTTAATAGGTAGAAAAAAATAATGTTGCGAAGAATTTTAAACGGTTTTGGTTTCTTTTACTTCCTGTGGAAGTATAGTAACGCAAAAAAAAAATTTGAAAATTTTTACTGTTCAGATATGCTTAGAATGTCATGAAACATCAAAATTTTAAATTTGAGTAAAGCAAAACTTCTGTCTGTCGGTCTGTCTATAACTTTTTTTTTTTGCATAAAAGCCACCCACAGAAGAGAAATTGCAAACCTACATCTAATCTAAACAATAATCAATAAATTACATGACGTACTGTTAGAAATAAAACGAAAGATGTACATAGGTCACAAACTTCTCGCTCAGGGGTCTTTCAGGACATTTTTCTACTGTGTGTCCCAGGATAGATGTAACAAGAGGTGTAATGGACCAAAAATTTTGGAATTTTGGAATGGTATTTTGGAATCGAGTCCTGCTTGTTGTAAAACTAAATTATACCAAAAATGACTTGATTTGGTGTTCTACAGGGTGTTTTATAAGCAAAGTTGTAAAAATCACCACTAATAAAGTACCTTTATTTTTCAAAATATGGAAAAATTCCACTAAGAAAAGTTATTTAGAATGCAATTTTACACCTCTGTGCCAAATTTCAGGAATATAAAATTATTTTTTTGAAACTTCCCATTTTTTGCGAATTAAGAGTTGAATTCATATTTAAAGTTTTGTAGGAGCTAAAAGTAGGTTATGAGAAAAGCAGTGGATACACATTTATCATTTATTATTGACATATCTGTCAAACGTAGTCAATATTATCCTTAATTTCTGTTTCAAATTAACGAAGCAAGCATAAAAAATTAAGTGAAAATGGTACTCACAGTGCGTGAAAAAATTTATATTGTGCAATGCTACGGAATTGGCGGTGAAAACTCGCTAAGAGAAGTGGTAAGCCAATTTCATTTGAAATTTCCAAACACTGCTTTGTCACGTACTCAGAATAATTAAAAAGTTTCTGGCTACTGGTAGTGTTCATAACATGAAAAGAAAAATAAATGCATATGATGAAGACAATGTTGGGGCTATTATAGCTCATGCCTCTGTTATAGAAAATCCTAGGATGCCACTAAGAGAGAGAGATCAGCTCTTATTAATATTAGCAAGTCTGAACTCCAAAGAATTTACAAGGCAAAGAAAATTAGGGCATATAAAGCAAATTATAAACATACGCTTGAAGCGGGAGATGACGGCCGTAGGTTGGATTTTTGTTTGACCATTGGAGAAAAAAATCATGGAAGAGAGATTTTTTCATCATTTCATAATTTTCTCAGATGAATCAACTTTCACAACCAATGGTGTTGTTTCATCTCAGAATTGTCGGTTTTGGGCTTCTGAAAATCAAAATTTTAGAATTCATTGTAGAAGACAATATTATAAAAAAGTGAATGTGTGGTTTGCTGTGATAAACGTTGGAGTTATTCGACCTTATTTCATTGAGGAAAGGTTAAACCAGCACACTTATTTACAGCTTCTTGAAAGATTTTCTGAAGAACATTTAAATATTTTAAGAGATATGCCTTTAGTTCATTTTCAACATGATGGTTGCCCTGGCCACTCCACAGAAATGGTTAATCAGTGGTTGAATTTAAATTTTGGAGAAAATTGGATTGCCAGGAATGGACCGATCAAGTGGCCGGCGAGATCCCCAGACCTATCAATATTGGATTTCTTTTTATGGGGTCGCCTCAAGCAGTTGGATTACGCTGAACCACTTCCTAACGATGTAGCAGTATTGAAGCAGAGAATTACAAATGCCGTAAACTCCATACCGTTAGATCATATTCGATTTTAAGGACTTCAGGCGAAGGATCGAAATGTGTGTTGATGTGGGTGGTAGCTACGTCAAATAATAAAAAAATTGTAAACGTTGTTTTGTATTGGTCAATAATTAATTTGTTTGTGAATCTGTTATGTTTTTGACATTTATTACTTGTTATCATTTTTAAACCTCATTAATCTTCTGTTAGTAATTGTTTCTTGTTTTACAATTAGTTCGATTAACATTATACCTTCTTACATCTCGTATATTCAATTTTTTATTTACCAATAGCCTACTTTTTGAAATGATTAACATTTGCTCCTACACAACTTTAAATATCAATTCAACTCTTAATTCGCAAAAAATGGGAAGTTTCAAAAAAATAATTTTATATTCCTGAAATTTGGTATAGAGGTATAAAATTGCATTCTAAATAACTTTTTTTAGTGGAATTTTTTCATATTTTGAAAAATAAAGGTACTTTATTAGTGCTGATTTTTATAACTTTGCTTATAAAACACTAGGGATTGCATTACCGGTTAACCGGTTAACCGGTTAACCGGTAAACAGGACAAAAAACACACGACGATAATTACCGGTTATTTTAATTTTTTACCGGTTATTTCGGTAAATTCTGAACTTACGATGTGTCACGTATTCAACGTTTCTATTTATGTCAGTGACTAGTATTCACCAAATACAGAGTGACTGTCCCAACACTGAGCACTTTTAACAATACATAAATAATATTATAAAAAGTAAAATCCAAACACCAAGCCCCAAGAAATAGAAGAGAGACATTGACAATATCTTGCGACAGGAAACTGAATATTTCACTACCTCAAATATCCGTGGAAAACATTTAGAAGAATGTTATTACCAATTCTTATTAACTTATCGACCTACCAATATCGATAGAGGAAGGGCATTTTCAGTTGGTTGTATTCTATGTACAAATATCATACGACTAACAGATACAGCTTTGAAAAACTAGCCCTTTTAATGGGCTATTTTTAAAAAATATTGTATTTTTAGATTAGGTATTCAGTAAATGCCCTATTTGAGTTTATGTTTGTAATTTTTGTTGTTTACAGAATAATTATTTATTTAAATTTATTTCATTTATATTTTTTCCTTTTGATAAAAAAACCTTTTGTTTGTTCATTATAATAATAATAATACATTTATTTTACTCAAAGTAAAAATGGCACAAATTGAACTGTAGAGCTCTTCTTCCATTCGCCCAAATACAAATAATGTAAATCTAAGATTATAAAAAAATATTAATACATATAAATCTAAAATTTCAAGAAAAAAATAATAATTATTTTATTTGTTAATATTCAGTAATGAATTGTAATAATCAACAAATGTTACATGTTTTAATAATAATAACAATAATAACAACAGCAGCACTCAGACATGCGAGCAGACAAGGTGAACGGGCAGACTCCACGAAGCGAAGCAAAAAGGTTAAAAGTAAATAAAATTATATCGGAAAAAGAAAGAGAAATATACGCGCATCCACAACGCAGCATCAAGCTTCTGATCAGCCAAAATGTAATTTTTGACAACTTTAATAATTTTTTTTTTATTTATATTGTTTATATTCATTTGGAAGTTTATTCCAAAGATGAGATGCAAAATACGTAAATGATCTTTGAAAAATCGCAGTTTCATGCTGAGGCACCAAAAAATTTTATATGTATCTTGTATTATGCAAGTGATCTCGTGATATTAACTTATTTCTTAAGTACTGAGGTTCGTCATTATGAATTAATTATTCGCCAAATAAGTGTGAGCATGTGTAAACGTCTGCGGTTTTCCATGTTTAATATGCTATGTTTATTTAGATGTGGTGATATATGTTATCTATATGGGATATTGTAAATATAACGCATACATGAATTTTTAAGTTTTTGAATTTTCTTTTTTGCTGTCGTCGATAATAACTTTCCAAATACAACATCACCATAATCAACTAAAGATAATACGAGTGAATCACAAAATTTTGATTTACACTCTCTAGATATGTCTTTCGCAAAACTGTATAATTTTTTCAATCGACTGTAAGCGAATTTCAATTTGGAAAAAATATGTTTCACAAAGCCTAATTACATTAATTATACGTATATAAAAATGTTTTTTGTTAAATTTAGATAATTTTGTACATGGAAAAAGACAATTGCCATTTTCGCCACCCTAATCATTCATTCTAAAAATTACCGGTAAATACCGGTTAACCGGTTATTTACATTTTTATTTACCGATTTACCGGTTATTAAAATTTCCGGTAAATTGCAATCCCTATAAAACACCCTGTAGAACACGAAATCAAGTCATTTTTGGTATACTTTAGTTTTACAACAAGCAGGACTCAATCCCCAAATACCATTCCAAAATTCCAAAATTTTTGGTCCATTACACCTCTTGTTACATCTATCCTGGGACACACTGTATAACACAAAGGTGTAGAATATAGGGAACAAAGCTAACATACAAATTAATTTTTGTCTCTTCCGAAATAGTCAAAAATGTTCTTTTTATTTAAGGACAATAGATATAGTATATTGTACGGTGTAGGGATGTTGCCATATTTTATTATATTGTTATATAATATATCAATTGCTTCTACGTGTCTTGTACATTCAAAAAATATATGATTCAGGTCACCTGTGACATTGCAATATTCGCAGATATCAGAGCTGTAAATCTGTATTTTAAACAAGTGTGCAGGATAACATGCATGTCCAAATTTCAAGCGGATAATCGTTATGATGTGTTTTCTTGAGCAACTATAGTTTTCATGGCAAAACTAAAATTTATACGGAAAGTCAAAATAATAAGAGAATATCGAGATGGTTTTATGAAAGCTGATTCTTTCCACATGTAATCCCAATTATTCCTTAGTTTATATCTAAATATTATCGTTGCATCCATCATACATGCTTTATAATTATAATTATTTCCTACATCAATACTGTCAGCTAGATCGTCCGTTCGTTATCCTTCAATCCTATATGAGACTTTATCCACACAAAATATACCTCTCTCCCTTCGTCACAGATATTTTGTACCAAGCTTTTACTGTATATTATAAGGGGATTGGCTTTAATTTTGAAGGTAATGGTATTTTTCAAAGCCATGAGAACTGATAGGGAATCAAAAAGAGTAACCATTTTCTGATAATTCGAAGTAAATACGAACTTAAGAGCTTCATAGATGGATGTCGCTTCCGCTGTAAAAATAGAGCACTCTATTTTAAGTTTTATTTTACTCTCGATATTTTTTGAGGGTATATAAAATGCGGATCCTGTTCCACTTGAGGACATAGAACCATCTGTGTATACCAGCTCTGAATTTGGATATTTTTCGAGTGTTAAATTTAAAGAATGTATGCTCATCTTTAAATTTTCACTGTAATGTGCTATAGATACCGTCAAGTCCTCAAATAAGGAAAAGTAATTATAGTTGCAGAGACAGTTATCATAATTTTCAATGTCTGGGAGTAAATGAGAACATTCATGGAAGGCAGAAACAAGATGTTTAGAGTTTTTTTAATCCGATATTTCTTCTCTTTGCTCGTAACATTTTAATTGAATTTTAGTGTCCCATACATAATTTTAATTGGTATCCCTTTGCTCCATGGAACGTGTAATAGTATTACACCATATGCTGTGGTTACCTGATTGGCGCACGACCTTACCAACAATAGCTGACTCTTTAGTCAGAGAAAACTCGGTATCGAGATTTATAGCAGGAGAACCAGCACTTGGTATAACTTCAAAGAGTCTGAAACAACATCTGGGACTGAGAGAAGAATGCTCTGGTACTAACAGGAACGACCAGGATTAGTTCATTCAAAGGAGTCATCTATTAAACCAAAAACTAAAAAATAATTCCAGCTAAACAAATTGCACCTAACATCTCTAATTGGTCTATACTCCTGAGACTGTAGAAGATATCATGATCTACGGAGGATTAGAGTAACGAAAAACGTTGAATCTCGGAAAATTACCTATAAAAAGTGCGGGGTGCTTTAAATTTTCGTTGTTTTATTTCTCACAATTTTTATTAAATCTGTTTAAAACCCACCAAAGCCTAGTGTTACCTTATGGTCACGCAAACATGTCCATCTTTGAAATGGAATTAGAACTAATTTACTTGCTAAAAATTCTTTTTAATTGACTTTTTCGCTACTAGATAGCGTATGTGATCAGCTTGTTTTAGTTGTCACAGATTAATTCATCATAGTTTGAATAGAAAGGTGTTTTACAATTGTGCTACCCTTAGTTCTCTGGAAATAATGGAGCCAACATTCGAGTAAGTATATTATTTTCTTTATCATGGGGTAGTATGTATAACTAAATGACTAATGCATATGGTATGAGATGTTTTGTATAACCTAACCTTGCAATATACTTGCTATATATAAACAAACTTGTGTGTTACCATGCGGTCACACTAGGGTAATATGTAAGCTAATTTAATTTTTCTTACAGTAGGGGTTTCTCACTTCAGGAAGCTCTAGATATGGCGTATAATGACGATAATGAAATAACCGACATATTCATTTGCCCACCTGATCCAAATGTTCTGATGGATGAGGATTCAGCCGATGAAGACGACGGTAGTTTAGTGGATAATCTGTCCGGACGTCAATTATCAGCTGCTGCCCAAATAGCATTTGGACGTCGAGCCAACGTTGTTATAAACGACCCGACGTCGGCAACCAACGTCCACCCGACTACTTTCCGACCCGTTTTTACACCAAAATGGGGAATAAAAATTCGAGTCGGACAGACGTTGGTCCCTGACTTCCTAGTTGTAAACATTTTTCTACTAAGCGGGGCGTCGCCTGTAGTGTATCGTTACTGACTTTATGCGACGAGGAAGTCGGTTGTAGTATTTTTAATATTACTTTCATAAATACTTCTAAACTGGCTCCCTCTTTGTGACTTATGGCCAAACTTATACTTTTAGTTTCCTGACGGCAATAAAAACAACGAAATGATGCATGGCGTTTTATTTTGTTGTGTTTTACAAATATAAAATAAATTCACGTAGCTAGCGAAAGATGCTTAAAAATGACAAACGCATTAAACTTTACTGATAAATAGGACTGAGGTAGTTCGAAAAATATTCGATCCTCACAAAATTTTAGCATATTTAATATTTAATTATTTAATATTTATATTTTGTTTAAAATTTTTAAAATGTATAATTCTCTGAGGAATATAAATTTCAATATAAAAACGTATTATATAGTCGATATTTAAATAATATACCTACTTTAGGCTAAAATTACAAAAAAATAGTGATATGTCTAAATTTCATCAAACATGAGTCTACGAAATTATTTGCATCTTTCTCTAGAACATGGAGTCGTCGGGAAATTTCCATACAATCAACCCAATTGTGACTAGATAACCACACTTTAGCACTACCATGCTAAAAATATTGGCTTTACGTAACGTTAGTTCAAAATATAACACCTTTTCCCGACCTTTAGTGGCGATTTCTCTCCTAAATATGTTCACAAGGATTTATAACACGGTAGTACGACGTCACAACACCGGAATTACCTCGCCCCAGATGCAGAACGCAATGTTTACCAAACGTTTGACTAGCCACACTACCCAACTTCATGGTTTTGACTCAAAGTTGCCACATTTGGTAGATTGCTACCTTGTTAGAATTTTAAGGATTTTTTGTAAAGTTTGGTAGTTATAATTAGCTGGTAGATTTCTGATAGGTTTTTGGTAGGTATATTATTATTGCTTTTAGCATTAAAATATGTTTTGTTAAAAATGTTTATTAATGATTAAGTTTTCAATATCAGAATCGGTTCTGTTTTTCTTTCTGTGCTAGTTTTAAGAGGCAATAATTATGTTTTGTGACATAATATGTTTAGTTTTGACATGAATAACTCAGTTTTCTGATTTTGTCCCGGATACGCGCGAAGTGTACTTTCCCTTCCTGTCGTTTTTTCCCCTTAATTTCTTATGTTTTTTTTTATCTATTTAAAATTAAATCAGACTAAATAATTACATAAAAAATTTAACAACTTCTTAAAAGTTGCTTAGCAGATTTTTAGTAGATTCAAACAAAAAAATTAGTAGATTCACACGAAAAATGTGGCAACGCTGGTTTTTACCTAACCTAACATAACGATACGTGTTTCCCACGTTTGTTGTTTCACAGTTTTTGTGGCAGTTATATTGTTTTTTCGTTCAATTTATATTTTCTTGGTATAGTTGAAGTTTAGCTCTCAATTCATAACCTCAATTTATTTGACGTACGGGCAGTAGGATTTCTTGTGTCTAATTTGTGGTCAGTATTAGCAACGTTCAGCTGACCTTGCGATCACCATAAAATTAAACGGTTATTACCGTGAACCAACGTTGGATGTGGTCGGGTAGCGCAACTATGATTAGTGAGAAGTTATCGACGTCGGACCAACGTTTCACTACAATACCTACACATAATATGACGTACTACAAACGTCGGTTGTGGTGTGATATTCAAACTATGGCACATGGCGGCAAATGGAAAGTTTCAGACGTCAAGTTACCATCGCTTAGACGTCATGATACAACTTTGGGTTAGAAGTTGATTTAACTTAATCCGACGTCGCAATTAGTACAAATTTGGTCGGAAGACGGAAAAATTCTATTTGGGTGCAGAAATTCGATATTCAAATGATCAGCAATCATCACTTGCTGGTAACAATGACCACTTAGAAGAATTACACTTCAGTGAAAGATGAACACAATCAATAAATTGCTGTACTTGATGTTGACACTGCTGCCGACTTTTTAAAAAAATTAAAAGGGAGAAAATATGATAATAGGACATGGATAGACGGTGATCTTATAAAGTCATTAAATTTCCCAAAACCTGACTACTCACAGTTCAAAAATTTGTCCCCAACAGACTTATTTGAGTTATTTTTCGATAATGAAATAGTGTTGCATATTTTGGAGGAAAGTAGAAAATACGCTCTTTTTCTAAACTGTTCTGATCCGAAAATTACATTAGATGAACTGAAATGTTTTATAGGGATAATGATTGTTTCTGGATATAAAGTTCTTCCCGGGAAAAGATTTTATTGGGATTCTGGTGCAGACATGACCAATCAAATGATCAAAGAGGCAATGCGTCGCCACCGATTTATTCAAATAATGCGTTTTATACATTGCGCAGATAATACTAAATTGGACCCTAAAGATAAAATGTGGAAGTTGCGACCCATCATTAGCAAATTACAAAATTCATTTCTAAAATATTATCAACCAACACAAAATCTGAATTATGATGAGTCAATGGTTAAATATTACGGCCGTCATCACTGCAAACAGTTCATTCGAGGAAAACCGATTAGATTCGGGTAAAGTATGGTGCCTAAATTGGGAAAATAGTTATCTAGTTAACTTTGACATATATCAAGGGAAAAACCCAAACTCGATCAATACATATGAAGCTGCATTTGGAAAAGCTGCTGCTCCACTTGTTTTGATGTTGGATAGTTTACCTGAAAAGAAGCTTCCCTACCAAATATTTATAGACAACCTTTTTACTGGTTTCAATTTGTTAGTGTATTTGAAGGAAAGAGGGTATGGAGTTACAGGAACTATTAGGGACAACGGACTCCCTAAAGATTGCCCTCTAACCGATAAAAAAATGATGTCTAAAGAAGCTCGAGGTCACTTCATATCAAAAATTGACAGGGAAGATGGCATAATGTTGACAAAGTTGATGGATA
The DNA here is from genome assembly GCA_936432065.2 of Rutpela maculata. Taxonomy (NCBI): domain Eukaryota; kingdom Metazoa; phylum Arthropoda; class Insecta; order Coleoptera; family Cerambycidae; genus Rutpela; species Rutpela maculata. The sequence goes on from OW386285.2 coordinate 110,877,110, forward strand.
ATGCTGTCGTAACGATGGCATCAACGTCATATGGAGTGAATCCTATTCAACAAGTCAAACGTTATTCGCAAGCACAAAAAAATATTATACAAGTTTCACGTCCACATGTGGTCGGAATGTATAACAAATACATGGGTGGTACCGACCGCATGGACGTAGATTTAGCTCGGCATCGAATAAGTATTCGCAGTAAAAAGTGGTATTGGTCCTTACTTACTTGGTTACTTGATGCTGCAATCCAGAATGCGTGGATTCTTTTCAAGTGTTCTGGAAGGCAAGTTACCAATTTGCAGTTTCGCCGCGAAATCGCTACTACTACTTATCTGATTAAATATAAAAAAACCTCCGATAAGACCTGGTAGGCCAGCAACTAGCAGAGATAGTCTGTCGCTGAATCATATTTCTGACGATATTAGGTATGACGGTATAAACCATCTCATCGTTGCTATCCCCAATAAGAAACGTAGAAGATGCGCTGGGGAAGGATGTTCCTCAGTTGGTTGTACGCAATGTGAAAAGTGTGATATTGGACTCTGCATTGAGTGTTTTGCGATATTTCATAAAATATAGTTAAATTATTTTTTAAATGGTTAAATGACCTAGTGTGACCATATGGTCACATGCTGTAACTATAAATTAAAAATAAAATTTTTCAAAAATTCGTTTTTGTAAGTTATTTTATTGCTCTATTGACCACATAATCGTATATGTTTTTAGTTTTAATAAGAAAAAAAAATTCCGGCTTTGATGGGTTTAAAATTATTTTAAATATAGTAATCTGATATTAATTTAATGTGGCATAGCATATACATTTTTGAATTCATACATACATACATACATTCATACATAAATAAAGACATACACAAATGTGCAAAATACACAGAGTGAAATCCTATAAATTCATATACTTTGGGGGTCCACCTTAACTGTATGTGCAAGCCAGCCCCACCCCCATCCGTGGTTAAAATGTTTTTCATAAAGATATTCTAAGGAACAATTTTAGACATATCCCCCAAAAAAACTGACTGTACTTTCAAAATGACGGCCATTTATAAAAAAATTTTTGCAAATATGTTTGTCATTTAACACAAAAACTAAAAAAGATGAAGAAAAACTTTCTGCACAAAAAACAAACTGCATAAAATTAAGTCTTCTTCCTCTATTGCTTCATTTATGATATCGTAATCATCCTCACTTTCGTCTATTATGATTTGATTTGGAATCATCTCCTGAAGAATGTCAGTAAGCGATTGAGGCAGTATTTTATCTGCTGAACACCAAAGAGGTCCTTCATTTTCTTGCCATCCATAATTATTCCAAGGCTTTGGAATATTGTGAATATCTTCGTCGGCTAATCGCCAAATACGCGTTTGGTAAACTTTTTTTTTAATATGCTCGATAAAGCAAGTTCTTGATGGTTGAATCGAAGAAAAATCAGCTTTAATGTGAATTGATAAAGACAAATCTTTGTCACCATATTTCTGTCTAATGGCAATTAGGCTAGCGCATTTCTTTGATCCATATATGGCACATGTAAACTCCTCTAATGGTGCGTCTAATTTATCATCAATATTCCAGCTGTTCCCAAATCTTGAAATGTTCGGATATATTTGGTGTATTTGGGAGAAAGTGACATTTTTAGGGGTTTTATCTTTCCTTTTCTCTCAAAGGCGTTGACTGAGTCGTATCCAATAAATGAATGAAGGCCCAGTAATGCCGGACATTTTTGAGGTCCATACTCTTCTGCTTATGCGGATAAGTTAATAAGCTTTCTTTTATTGCCAAATCCGGTATCAAAGAGTAATTTACATTTCATATTATTGGAATGAGCCAGCAGAATCCAAAAGATGTCACTATCAACACTTTTAATCCTAATCTGTTCATAACCCATTGTCACCGTTTTCGAGATAAATGTCTGCAAATTATAATATTTTTTTATGTTAATAATATAAAGTTATATTATGCGCCTTACAATAATTGTCACAATTATTTCCGCTAAATGATTTACCGATATATGAATTTCCATTTTTCTTAATTTTGGATTCATTTATCTGAAAAATGGTAACTGCTATCAAAATATTGTATAGAAACAAAATTGTAGAAAATTTTATGCACGTTGTTTTTGTGTAGAAAGTTTTTGTCCATCTTTTTTAGTTTTTGTGTTAAATGACAAAAACAACATTTGCAACATTTTTTTTTATAAACGGCCGAAATTTTGTACATTTTTTTGGGGGGGGACATATCTAAAATTGTTCCTTAGGCTTTAATCTTTATGAAAAACATTGTCCCCGAGGATCGGGGGGGAGGGCAGTACAGCTAAAGTGAACTCCCCGACTAATAATACAAAAATAAAATATTCTCTGAAACTATTCATTGCCCATTTTTTCCATTTAGCACCGTTCAGAAAAAAAATGTATAAAATTTATTAACGTACTCAAGAAAAATTATACATCTGACGATAATAAATTTGTAGGTAACAAGTCTACGGAAACCATAATTATTAGAAGTTTCAATCTAAAAGAAGTAAGATGATTTAAAAATTTTCATAGAAAAGAAATTCTCAATCATTTTGCTTTTATTAATCATTTAACTTAATCTTTCCAAACAATACTACTTTTCGTTCAAATTTGATGATACCTGATATCAATCCAATGTTATTTTGATAATTTGTGATAAATTATCGACAAGAATTATTATAATGAGAGACAAATGTACTCCTTTTAGCAATGTGCCATTGTGTAAATGTTCTGAGGTTTCCCTTGAGAGCATCTATACAGAAGTTCGAGACATTAACTCAAGAACGTGTAGATGGGATCAAAACAATACCATACAATATGTCATTATATAATTTTTTATTACGTAAATTGTTAGCAGAAAAAGTTTCAACTTTGTATCTATGTGATGATGCATTCTTTTTTTTTAAAGAGTTGAGGGCAAACAGTCTAGCCCCGATCCACAGAGCACTGCCCCAATAGTATTTTAGTATTTAATCTTGCGAAAATGACTTTAAAAAATGTTAATTGCCTCCTATTCCATAATGTCAGAATTTCTCTAAAACGAATTTCCAGATGTGTGACTGTAACACTGTAAATGCCAGAATACTTCGTGCAGTATATTTCTGTAATATGTTTTTACCAAATAGACGAAGTTTTGAGTATATCGACCACAATTTACGTGAAAAAAGTATGTGTAGGTGAAAACAGTATGTATTACTACATAATTTATTTATTATATTACATGGTTAGATAAGGATCTTGTCCTAAGGTTCTAATCTAACTTTTCTGAAGTATTTTGACGCTCTGAAGCCAATTTTGGAGAAAAAGAATTTTTCTACCGGCTCAGTTTCCCTTTATCCCTTAGAAAGGGCAAAAAAGGGTCTTGTCTAAGGTTCCGATCTAACCTTTCTGAAGTAAGTTGTCGCGCTGAAACTAATTTTGGACAAAAAAAAATTAGGGGATGAAGGGGGTGGTAGAGGGAAACTGAGAATTTTTTTGCCAAAATTGGCTTCAGCGCGTCAAAATATTTCAGAAAAGTTAGGTCAGAACCTTCGAACAAGACCTTTTTTGCCCCTTTTTAGGGAACAAAGGGGAAATTGACAAGGTAGAAAAAAATATTTTGTCCAAAATTGGTTTCAGAACGTCAAACAGTTAGATAAGAACCTTGGGACAGACAAGACCTTATTTTTGCCCTTTTCAGGGGTTAAAAGGGGGTGGTAGAGGGAAACTGATACGATATAATTTTTTATTGTCTAAAATTGGCTTCAGCGCATCAAAATACTTCAGAAAATTTAGATCAGAACCTTAAGACAAGACCCTTTTTTGCCCTTTTTAGGGGATAAAAGGTAGAGAAAAAATGAGACGGTCTCGGAGACGGTAGAAAAAAATGTTTTTTCCAAAATTGGCTGCAGCGCGTCATGATACTTCTAAAAAGTTAGATGAGAACCTTAGGCCAAGACCTTCTTTTTTTTTGTAGACTTGTGTAATTTGTTTTAAATTCATTATATTTCAGGAACAATTATATAAAAACGAGATGGTGAAGGGTCAAACAGACTTTGTACATGGATCTAGAAGAAAATGCTTCTGAAGCAGCTACCGATGGGCTTACGTAGCATTCGACTATTATCAGCATAGTTCCATACGCCGAAGTCAAGGATCTACCCAAATGCACAGAAATTTAACTTCCTTATTCCTATCCAGCATACTTAATAAATTTCAAAATTGAAAAGAATATTACCAATTAGTGTTCTGCTCATAGCTTTGGTTGATGTAGTATATTAATATACTTTTTGTCAGGGGCGGCTTAAGGGCCGGGCAACCCGGGCGGCCGCCCGGGGCGCCGCCTCGGATGGGCGCCAAATTGAGGGTAAAGGAAGGGCGTCAGAGGGCAAAAAATTTTTTCGGATTTCTAATAGGATCTCTTCTATGAGGCGATAAAATGTTTTTCAGATTTCTAAGAGTATCCTCCCGTGGGGTGAAAAAAATTTTTTTTTCGGATTTCTATTTGCACCCCTCTCCCCATGAGGCGAAAAGAAATTTTTTCGGATTTCTATTTGCACCCTCCCCCCTTAAGGCGATAAAAAGTAGTGATCGCGGAGTTCGAAGGGATATCCTTGTACTGTAGTATGAAGTACGTCCGTGATAACCTCAGGAAAGGGCGCCAAAAAGTGCTCCCGCCCGGGTGGAAAATTTACCTTGAGCCGCCCCTGCTTTTTGTACCTTTCGGTTGCTCTAAATTCAAAGAGAAATGACTTGTATAGGGATAGTAGAATATATATCGATTTATGATATAGAGCAGTTTCAGTATATGTAGATAAGAAAATAAGAATCTTCTTAAATTTATTGAAAAATAATTACTTTATTAAATCAGAATATATTTTTAGTAACAGTCAAATACTCTTAGAAAATCATTTAAAAATTAATATTGAATTATTTATTTAGAAAACAACCATATATATTTAATATACAATAGCTATTAGCATCTATGTTGAGATTATATTTTTTATCTTTTAAAATCAGATTCCCGAATCCCGCATATAAATTAATTTTTGATTGTATAAGTTTGTACTAAGCAAATTAACTTTTGCTTTTCAATTTACTGGTTGCTCAATATTTAAGTAAACCAACATTTTAGAACAAAGGCAAAATTATATTAACGGTACCATCTGTTGGCGATAATCCGTACTTGAACCTGAAATTTACAGGATTCCTACCTTGCACAGTTTTATAATGGAATGAATGGTTACTTAGTATACGAAAATTCTAATAGATAGCAAGACTTCTATTAATAATTATTTTAAATATGCAATAGACAATATATTTTTTTAAATTTTATTATTTTATATTTTACGATCATTAATTAGTCTTAGGTTCATGAAAATTATAACAAAAAGTGAAGTAAAACAAATTACTGGTAAGAAAATGTTATGTTATACATATATTTTAAAATGAATAATGAATTTTGTGATCATTCTCGAAATAGATTTTTTTTAGATGTTTTTATTTGAAATACAGAAATACAAAAAGGGACTAACACACCAAAAGAATAAAGTATAAAAAGTAAGCTAAATAATCTAAACTGATTTAAAATTATAGTAACCTCGTTATTTTTAGTATTCAAATAGTTTTATTGTACCTATATACTTTGTAATATTCGGATATTTTTAAAAGCTTTTAACTTGCAATGTTTGTTTGTTTGTTTGTTTGTTTGTTAGTTTAGGTCAAATCTTGCAAGCTGAATTTCGACTAGTTCTAATTAAGCTAGAGCTTTGAAATTTGGCACACGTGTAATAAGTCCGGTGCCAGTGCAACATAGTATAGCCATTATCGGTCTAAATCCAATATGGCGGACGTCCCAATATGGCGGATCGGCTTTTTAGTCACAACCCTCTTGATATGTGTGTCAAATGAAAGGGTTTGACGAGTAAAATACGATAAACAATGTGGCGTCATTCTATATCCAATATGGCGGATCTCCCAAGATGGCGGATCGACTTTTTAGTCACAACCCGATTGATATGGGTATCAAATGAAAGGGTTTGACGAGTAAAATACGATAAAGTGTGTGACGTCATTCTAAATTCAATATGGCGGACGTGGAAGAGGTGGGAATAGGGTGGAAAGAGGTGGGGAGAGATGGGAAGGGGTGGGAAGAGGTGGGAAGAGGTGGAAAAGGGGTGGGAAGAGATGAGAATAGGGTGGAGAGAGGTGGGGAGAGATGGGAAAGGGTAGGGAAAGGGATGGAAAGGGGTGGGAAGAAGTGGGAAGTAGTTTTAGAGAGCTGAGAAGACGGGAGAGGGAAGGGGTGGATGGCGATGGTAAATGAAAGGGTTTTGTTATGTCTGTTTGTAAAATAAGTAGACTAAAAAGTAAAAAATAAAATTATATAAAAAAAATATTTTTAAAAAAGCTTTTATTTGAAAAAACTACTAAAAAGTAAAAATAATTTTTTTAAAATTCATACACCTGGAAACCAAAAGCTTTGGGGACGGTCAATTGAGCAAAGTAACTATGCAATAGCGCTATATGACCGCCCTCAAAGCTTTTGGTTTCCAGGTGCATGAATTTTAAAAAAATTATTTTTACTTTTTAGTAGTTTTTTCAAATAAAAGCTTTCTCTTAAAAATATTTTTTTTATATAATATAATTAGTGTATTCGAATACTGGCCTAATGTATTCGAATAACGGATACAAATTTAAGAAAATATTCGAATACAGCATGCGGATACAGAAAAAGTATTCGTATACTGTATTCGAATACCAGCCAGCTCTGGTAGTGAATTTGACTTCAATCAGGCACCATCCACTGACGGTTTTCTGTGGGTTCACCTGGCCAGGTTTTCTAACCGCAATCTCTTTAGCTTCCTTTCTGTGAGTGGCCGATTAAACAGTTCCATTTACGAGCTCGTTACTATGGTCAATACTGCGATTTCAATATTTAATCGTGTATGGCTTCATGACATTCTTAATAACGAGTATGTCGAGATCTTCATGTAATGTTTGATTTAAGACATTCCATGGAGCATCTGGTATTACTCTCTCAGAGTTTTGGATTAGAATATCTGAAGTACCTTTGTGATGGAAGGTTTCCTACAACTACATAATTCTATAGCGTATATCCAGACTGGTGTTAATGTTGTCTTGTATGTAATTAATAATTCTCCAGGGATAACTTTACCCTTTTATTTATTAACCAGTGTATGTTTTTTACTATTAAATCTAGTTGACGTCTTTTCATTTTGGTAATCTTTCATTTCAAAGGAGCCAAAGATATTATGCCTCTATTTTCGCTGGTATGGGAGCGTTGTTTATGCTTACTTGTGGAGAAGTTCCTTGTGTGTGGATTTATTCATGCTGACGTTAATTTTCTAATGTTCAAGCCAGTTTTGTAGTAGGCTGAAGTGATTTTGTAAATTATCGGATGCTCTAACCGAATCAGAACCTGGTGATAGGATTGGTGAATCATTCGTGAATGTCACCATTAGTGTTTCATCTATTACTGGGACGTCTGCCATAAACCTTATAGACTGGCGGTACATGACCAGTCAGGTGCAACGTTTTTAAAATGCATGCCAATCATATATATGAATGAAATTACCATGAATATGCCAGAAACGCAAATTTTAGGCAGTCGTCGCGTGCAGAAGGGTGTGCAAATCGATTTTTTTGTTTTTTTTTGTGTTTTTTTTTGTGTTTTTTTTAAATTTTAAAATGGATGCCAATAGTGCCAAACGAAAAGGCTGGTTTACTGGACTAATAATAACTGGAGTGGAGAATTTACTATCAGTTTTGGTTGCTATTGTTTCTATAATTTTAGCCTTTTTTACTTCTTTTTGCATTCAAAAAGGCGACAACATCGTTGCATTTCTTAAAAAAAGTTTTAATAAAAAGTACATCAACAACTGGCAACTTAAAACAGTTTTGTTAGATCAAGAACTTTGGCTAAAGGCACAAGGCATTTTCTACTTACAAGTCTTACAGTATACAGGAATACACAATTGGCCATCACATTACCAGTTTTATTATTATTTATAATGTTCAAACAGCATCTATTTGTTAAGATATTATAATAACAAAGGATATCCAAATATTGCTGATAGTACAATAAAATAATCTTTCCTTATTATATAGGGTGTTCGACAGAGGGTGTGTCAAACGGTAATGGTGGATAGGTGGGGCCATTTAGAAGTTAGTTAGCCCTAATGATCTCTATCAGTAGTATCACCGTTTTTGAGATGTTATTTTATTTATTTTTTTTAAAATTTCCCTCAAATCAGCCTTTTAGCATGTATAACAATTTTTTTTATGGTTGTAACAGTTCAAAATAATTTTTATTATTTTCTGCAATGTATCTGAGTTCTAACAAAATCATATGGGAAAAATATACTTTCAAAGACTTCTCCCTTTAATGCCATTTTTAACTGTATGGCACATGCAATAAAAACTTTTTAAATAACATGAGAAAATTGGTGGTAATTTGTTTAAAAGGATATCTCTCTGAGTTACATTAAGGGAAAATCAAGTAAAAACAAACAAAACATTTTTTGTACATTTTTTATTCATTAATTTTGCTCAAATTGCGCTCCCCCATTTCTTATACATACGCGACATCTTCTTCGGATTTCTACCGTTGTTGTACGGAGCCGCATCTCTTCTCTCATCGTTGCGAAAGCGGCGTTAATTCCTTCAATTAACTGGTTTTGCTTGTGAATTTCTTGTGAGTACACAAGTTCTTTAGCCCGTCCCCAGACGTGGAAATCAAGAGGTATCAGGTCTGGGGACTCTGCGGACCATGGAATAGGGCCACGTCTACTAATCCACGGATTGGGAAACACATTATCTAAGTGCTCCCTGACGGTTATTCTGTAGTGTGTCGGACAACCGTCATTTTGAAAATCAATAGGCTTGTCTTCTTGAAAAATCGGTACTTCAGTCAATAATTCCGGGAGGTCATTCTGTAAGAAGTCCAGATAATTATCACCATTTAAGTTGCCCTCGCAAGTAGTGCGGTCCTATAAGGGACCTTTCGATCACACCTTCCCAAACGTTCACACTGAATTTTCGTTGCAATGAGGTCGGCCTGATCACATGTGGATTCTCGCCCTTTGTGGCCCAATGGTGTAAATTGTGTAAATTTACGATTCCTTCCCTAGTAAATGTAGATTCATTCGTCCACAAAATACTATTTAAAACGTTTCTGTCATCAACATCCGTATGTAACAAAAAATGGCAAAATTGTATGCGCCTCTCATCGTCACCTTCCTCGAAACCTGGAACAAATAATTAGGATATCCGTTATTAGACGTTTTTATTCAGTATCGCAGAAGATACATTCCAATTTATTTAATAAAATAATAAATTAGTTTGTTACTATTGAGTTGGAGAGCAAAATGAAAGCGAAAGTGAATAATTATTAATAAATGAATGTTTTATGTGAACTTTGATTTGTATGGAACAACTATCTACATTTTCCGAAAGCTTAGGTAAGTATGTACTAAAAATTACCTTGCACCGAAGTGTAATGGAAAGCATGTCGTCCATTTTCACGAAGAACTGACCACACTTTCCACATGCTTAGGCCTAATATTGCAGATACATTTCTTATGCTTCTGGTTGGATCCTCATCAAACGCTTCAAGTATATTTTCATCGTCAGTAACAGCATAGTGCCTTGCGTGTATTCTGGGTTCCCGGAAATTTAAATTGTCTGCCTCCCGTAAACGTCGGTAGGTATTTGAGAATGTGTTGCTGGGTACTCGTCTACCCGGATGCTGCTCCTCATAAAGTCTTTCTGCTTCACGTGCAACACTGTTGGCTCTCTCATAAGCCATCATAATATCAGCATATTCTTCGTTAGTGTACGCAGCCATTGTTACGATATCGAAAAGATGCAAGAAATATGTTTAACAAAACAAGCTAAAAACGTACTCTTCGCCAATTTACTGAGCTTTTTATATATAATTGTTACACATTCTATAGGATACTCTTCGCAGTTTTCTTGTAAATAATGTTAGTTTTTGGACATCCTAAATTTTGTGATACCATCTTTATTGTGAAAAAAATTGTATGAAAAAAAAAATGAAAAAAAAAAAAATATCCAACCTGTGGGATTCGAACACGGGACCTTTGGATTGCCAATTGCCAATTGCAATATCCTTTATTTCATTTAACTATTGGTACAATTCATTTATTATTTCATTCATATTTCAGTTGACAATCAAATGTATAATCATAGCGTCACAGGTTACGCGTATATGCGCACTAGTGACGCCACGGCCGGATATTGTGGCAGGAATGACTTTATGATTTTAGCTTTTTTCTTTTTTATTAACTATTTAACGTCGGCCTATTTCCGCTACCAGGGCCTATCACCGACGCCAGGAGACGAGCTACCCCCAACCTGGAAATTTTGCCGAACCTCTTCCCTTAAGAAGAGTAGGGATCTTTTACTTGCCTAACATTTAATAGACAAGGGACCGCCTGCTTTACATCCCCTCCGAAGGATGGTATATCCACTACGTAATCCTCGTCTGAAATTACATAACTTCCGAGTATACACTGATATACAAGCCTCTAGAAGGTGGGACGAGAACGCTGTATTTCCCAAGATGGGAGCCCATCCAAAGATTTTAGCTTTATTTACGTTAAATGATTTCTTTAATAAAGTATAATCATATTTTAGTACTTTAATATCTTTCGATTTCAGATTTTAGTTTAATTATTGTAAAAAGCAACGAGAATAATATTTTAATGTACAGGGAAAATTTACAAAAACCCTGCTTCTGTTAGTCAGATGAATAAAAGCAATTATTTGTCTATAAGACAAATTATTAGAAGTTGTTCAGATTTGGGCGGGGTTTTGTTATCTAAATTGGAAGGCGTTGATGTATGTATTTGTGCGTGTGTTGTACGTTATGTTGTTGTCTAATGTTTGTTATGTTCTGTGTCAGTTGGGAGTTCGCTATCTTAGATGTAAAAAATCGCTGAGAGATTTCGTCGATGTGCTTTCGAATCATTTGCACCTCGGTGATTCTATGTATTTCGGCAATTATGATATATCGAGGGGAGTTGGTTAACAGACGCAGCAGCTTGTTTTGCGTCCTTTGTAGCCTGAAGCACTATGCGTCCGAAATTAAATTCCAGGACGCACAGGCATATGTCAGTATCGGACGAAAGATGGCTTTGTAGACATATTTTATTGTCGATACTAAGCTGGCTACGTCTGTTAACCAACGGATATAATTTAATCAATGCACTATAAGTCTTATTTATTACTTTTGTCACGTGGGGTGCCAATGATAACCTAGTATCTAGTGTTACGCCCAGTAGATTAACTGTCTTGCGTTCTGTTATGTCATAATTGTCGAGTTTAAGTTTTGTAATTGTTTTAATGTTGGTGAATTTCCTGTGGAAGGTTATGATTTCGGATTTAGTGTGATTAATCACAACTTTCCACAGTTTGTAATATTTTAGTAGATGTATTGTGTGGTATCGTATTTTTTGTGTCGCAGTCTGTCCGTAGAAGCTGTTTGCGTAAATTGTGGTGTTGTCAGCGTAAAGTAATAGGTTAGTAGTGGGGTGGGATGGGATGTCGGATATGTATAAATTGAAAAGGGTGGGGGATAGGACGAAACCTTGAGGTACCCCCGCCGAAAGTCTATATGGCTTCGAATAAGTATTAATAATTCGGACCATTATTCGCCTGTCCCAAAGGTAATTCTTGATGAGGGATGCTAAATACCCGGGCAGTCCACAAACGTACTGTAGTTTGTAGACTAGCCTGTTATGCCACACGGTGTCGAAGGCGCGTTCAATATCTAATAGCAACATGACTGTACACTGCTTCTTGTTTAAGAGTCAATTATATCCTGAACCACTTTTACTAGCGATAGTGTTGTGCTATGCCCCGCCCTGAAGCCAAATTGGCTCACCGGAAGTAAGCGGTGTTTTGCAAATTTTGTATGCAGCAGCCTCAACACGACCCACTTTTCCCATGGTGTTTAGTAAACAAATGGGCCTGTAGCTGCGAGGATCATCTGGGGGCTTATTTGGTTTCAGGATGGGGATCACTACGATCACTATCCCCAGTTTCCATGATGCAGGAAAGTGCTTCAATTTTACCACCGAATTTAGGATGTGGGTAAATTGGACGAGGGCTTTTTTAGGTAATTTGTTGAGGAGTAAGTTAGGGGGACCTTTGGATTGCAACGCAAAGCTTTAGCCGCTGCGCCACCACCTATTGCTACAAAAATTGATTGTCTGAGATATATCTTTCGACATTCATACATATTTCGCTTCTATGAAATATATATTAGTAAACTTCATAAACAAAAAAAAATTATTATGGAAATAATATCTCGCAAGATTTCCATTTTAGTACAAGCGACAAAAATTAAGAGATTTTTTTTTTTTAATAATTAAATAATAATTAATAACTTTTTTATTTCTTCAAAAATAGGGTTCTTCCTCTAGCTAACACTAACTTACTTTCTAAATTTCAATACAATCGGACTTTTCTTTCTTAAGTTATCGTGCTTACAAGAAACGTGACGGACGGACGGACAGACGGACATTTTGAAAGTTGTTCAGAATTCGTTCACTAACACAATGATATGAAATTTTTTTCTCTACGAGCGATATTTACGATTTTAGAAATGTGCCGATCAAATACAATATACTCTTCGTTTTTGCGAAGAGTATAATAACGAAAACAATTTTATTATGGAATTAACCAACAATAACAACAGCACTAAGAAAATTAAACGAAATAAAGTTAATAAAATGAGATTGTTTCTCTGCTCACAGAGACATCCACTAGCAGAAATAGCTAACACGAAAATAGAGAAGCGGGCGAGTCCTCGGATCGTACGTACCCCATGAAAGACAAAGACGGTAGAATTATTTTACCTGCGCCAAGAGTGTTGTTTACCTACTCGCTACATGTGTATTTGTGTATCTCGCAACCGAGTTAACTTCCATCGCTAGTTCAAAGATTAGAGAATTAACAAGATATGACAGCCGGTGGAATTCCTTTGATCTTTTAGTAATGGCGCGATTGACCTCGGCCCTTTAATCCCTTTAAATTGGAGTTATCCCATTGTTGCCGCGTTTAACTGAATTTCACAGATCAGATGCAGGGTTGCCATACTCTAAAATGTGGTAAATTTTATTAGGCAATAGAAGCCTGTACACTATAACAACTCAAAGCATAACATTTAATATAATAATGATAATTATTAAGCCAAAATCAACAGAGCTGCCAAACCCTTTCAAATTAAATGTCTAGAACGCAGTGCGCATGCTCACGTGCTTCCGTTTTGTTTTGTTATTTGAAGGTAATCAGCTAGTAACTTTGTTCTTGGTTTTTACAAAGATTAGAGAATTGGTTTTTATTTACAAATTTACTTTTAATATTTTGTGTTCCAATTTCCAATTAATGAAAGTTAGTAATCAAGTGTCAAAGTTTCATCCTTGGGCACTCTAAAAAATTTTAAGTTTTCGTCAGAAGAAAACTTTCTGTTTTTACAGTTTCTGTAAATACAATACATCCCACCCTTTCATTTTTTAGCACTCTTTAGCACACTTCCCGTATAATCCATTTTATTATTGAAATACGGCACAAAAACAATATTCACAATGTGTACACTGAACGTAAACAAAACAAACGTCATCTGAAGTGTCAAAATCGGGCATCAGCTGATGGGATTTAAATCGGAGTTACCACATGTGACCTTGAAAGGTGGTTCTCTTTCTAACTGTCCGATCTTGTTAATTCTCTAATCTTTGGCTAGTTGTTATTGTTAGCGTGCCCCGTATCCCTCTAAACAGATTACCACCAATTTTCTCATGTTATTTAAAAAGTTTTTATTTATTATTATTATATTATTAACGGAAGAAATTTTTGGAAGCATTTGAACATCTTGATATCTTTTCGTTTTTTTGCAAATGCAAGGGAAACTTGAACTTTATGATCCTTTCTACCAATTCTTCTGACCTGCGGACCATACCAGTGTATCCTTATGTATTTTGACCCTCTACTTAACCCCCTACCCAAAAAAAGTGGTCTGGCCTGCGGATCAGATCAGTGGATCCTTATGTATTTGGACCCGCTCAAACCGAATCCGATTACTTCTTTTTTCAACCCTAACCCCCAAAAAATACCCATCCTAAAAATGATCTATCCGGAGGACCATACAAGTGGCAGCGTATCCTTATGTATTTGGTAAGGAAATACTGGTCTGGTTCACTTTTTTTTGTTTTGAGGGTGTATTTTGGAGGATTGGGGGTGAAAAACGACCGTATCTGACAATTCTGACTTCGGATTCGGTTTCACTGGGTCAAAATACATAAGGATACACTGATCTGGTCCACAGGCCAGACCACTTTTTTTGTTTTAGGGGTGTTCTTTGGGATTAGGGGTGTTTTTTGGATATAGGGGTGAAAAATGAGCGAATGTGACAATTATTCTGACGGTTTCAGAGGATCCAAATATATAAATATACACTAGTATGGTCCGCAGGTCAGACCACTTTTGGGAGGGGGGTGTTTTTTTGGGGTTGGAGGTGAAAAAAGCAGTAATCTGTAATCTGACTTAGGATTCGGTTTCAGCGGGTAAAAATACATAAGGATACACTGATATGGTCCGCAGGCCAGACTACTTTTTTTTTGTTTTGGGGGTGTTTTTTTGGGGTAGGGGTGAAAGACAAGCGAATCTGACAATTCTGACTTCAGATTCGATTTCAGAGGGTCAAAATACATAAGGATACACTATTATGGTCCGCAGGCCAGACCACTTTCTTGGGGAGGTGTTTTTTTGGGGCTAGGGGTGAAAAAAGAAATAATCTGAGAATTCTGACATCGGATTAGGTTTCAGCGGGTCCAAATACATAAGGATACATTGGTCTAGTCCGCAGGTCAAACCACTTCTTTTTTGTGTGGTTGTGTTATCAGCGTCCGTCGTCCCATATGATTTTGTTAAATCACATTTTTAATTTTTGTTTTTTTTTCTCCAAGTTTTTTTAATTGCACGAAACTACTTACACCCTGTATATCACATATCGCCACAAAAAGAATTTTTATTATCACTTATATCACAGATACATTGCAGAAAATAACAAAAATATTTTGAACTGTTACAACCATAAAAAAATTGTTATACATGCTAAAAGTCTGATTTGAGGGAAATTTTCAAAAAAATAAAATAAAATACTAATATCTCAAAAACGGTGATACTTCGGATAGAAGTCATTAGGGCTAACTAACTTCTAAATGGCCCCACCTATCCACCATTCCCGTTTGGCACACCTTCTGCCGAACACCCTGTATTTGGGATAGAAGCTATTATTCAACTAGAACAAAAATATTTTGATCTATTTTGTTCTGCAAACTCAATTTCCCGCTAAAGTAATTATGGTGCAATATAATACTCTACCCATGATATATACTTTCAGAAGATCTAGAAAGTCTAGATTTGGCAATCATATAAATATTTTTCTAATGTACCAAAGTAAAAGGCATTCAACAAAATTCCAAATGTTGTCTGAAATATGCGCGCAGAACGAATATATCTGCTAGTGCGAAATAAAATTTTTACTGTATCTCCACATCCATTCAATTTTATTATATGAAAAAATATATAAAAACTTATTTTAACTAAGTAATTGTTGCTTGTTTACATAAAAAAATTATATTTTTATGGCACTGAATATATAATTTTTATTGTCCATAAATAAATGTTTATTTTATTATTTTCATTCTAAATATAGTCAGTCAAAGCAAAATTTGTAATATAAAACTTATTCAAGTTTTCAACCAAAGGCGAGACCAAAGGTTTTAAATATTCCTGTACCACGTGCGCTGGTTGTCTATTTTTATATAATATATGCGTATATTAAATTGTTACATAGAATTTTTAATTTAAATGACTGTATTAAATTATGAGATAATGTGTCAAAACTACCGCTCAGTGTGCTGAGAACAGTCTCGATTAAATGCCAAAAAAGGTAATCTAATAACATTTTCTACGAAGGATATTAATTATATATTTAATTATTATTCTTATAAGAACATTAGAAATAAAAAAATTGATAATAATTTCAAAGTCCTCCAACATCTTTTACTGCCAAGTTAAGTAAAAAACTAATAGATCTCATTATGTTCATAAGCTCCTAAGTTGCCGATTTCAACAAATAAAATTCAAAAACATCTTGACCGAACCTTTCCTAGCAAAATCCGAAGCTCCCCAAGGCGGTAATCTCGGTCCTTTAAACGTTTTTATTATTCGTGAATGACATTCTTGAACATTTAATTTATTCTAAGTGTCTGTTATACGCAGATGATTTAAAATTATGTCAGATATTCAAGGCAAAAGTTGATATTGACAATATTGCTGTGTGTCGGGTTTCTATTGGTTATAAACTTGTATCTTAATGGAAAAGTATCTTAAAAAATCTCATTCAAGTAGAGGTAGGAAATGTCTAATAAACGAATTGAAGCATGGAAGAAGAAAAATATTAATAAACGTTCCGAAAGTCTTATACAACAAGGACAAATTATTATCAGTACACGTACAAAATTAACAATAACTCTTGGGGGCGAGCGTAGAGGCAACTTCAATGTGAATGACAGTCGATATTCCGTTGAAGCAACGTCGAGCTCGGTTAGTACTTGGATGGGTGACCCATCTTGGGAAATACAGCGTTCTCGTCCCACCTTCTAGCGGCTTGTATATCAGTGTATACGCGGAAGCTACGTAATTTCAGAGGAGGATTACGTAGTGGATATACCATCCTTCGGAGGGGATGTAAAGCAGGCGGTCCCTTGTCTATTAAATGTTAGGCAAATAAAAGATCCCTACTCTTCTTAAGGGAAGAGGTTCGGCAAAATTTCCAGGTTGGGGGTAGCTCGTCTCCTGGCGTCGGTGATGGGCCCTGGTAGCGGAAATAGGCCGACGTTAAATAAATAGATAAAAAAAAAACAATAACTCTTTGAAGCGTGTTTGCAAACAAAAAGATTTGGGGCTCCTGTTTAATCACAACTTAAATTTTAACGAACATATTGAAAATATAGTTAAGCATATACAAATTTAGGATTTGTTGTGAGGAATGCATCTGAATTTAGCTGGCAAACGAATAGAATGCTATATTTTAGTTTTGTAAAATCAAAATTAGAATTTGCTTCACCAATATGGGATCCCGGAACTTCAGTAGCCTCACAGCAAATAGAAAGAATTCAAAAACAAATCTTTAGCTTATGTTTACAGGAAAAAAAATTAAGATTTCCAGACTATAACAAATGTCATAGAATTAGAAAGGAATTTAATATTGCAAAACTGTCAATAAGAAGGAAAGTTAGTAACGTGCTCTTTAAAGGCCAAATAATAAACGAATATATATTATTATACCGGGTGTAAACGAATAGTGGGCCACCCCTGCAACTTCCTTGTTTTTAAAGATATCGGGATTAAATTTTGTATGGTGAAATTAGGTAAGATTTCCAACTTTTTCAGACCTATCCGCTATATTAATAACTTTCGGTTTCACCGGAAATGGCCCCAATAGTCTTTTCTAAATGGACCACATTGTATGTTTTTATATTTTTGAAAGAAAAATCACATTTTGGACAAATTTATACTATTTTGAACAATTTATACAGTGTTGCACGAAAAATAGTTCGAATTTTAGTTATCAATCTAGATGGCTGCGAATATGTTAAAATTAATTTTGTTCCAATGTAATTCATATAAAAAATATGAAAACGTCAATATGTTCAGTAATACATCATACAGGGTGCTGCCACCCTCCGCAGGAGATAGAATGAAATTTAATTGAAGTTAGATATAAATCATAAATTTCTTAAGAAAAATTGTCATTCCTACCGGTAACGATTACAGATTACGGAACTTTTGATACCGTTTAACCCCTACTGAATAGAGCTTTCTGAATATCCGGGTGGCCCATATCATAATATTTAAAACAAATGAGTCATTTTGAAAAATGTGATTTTAATGAGTTTACAGCACCCTGTATGATGTATTATTGGACATATTGACGTTTTCGAATTTTTTATATGAATTACATTGAAACAAAATTAATTTTAACATATTCGCAGTCATCTAGATTGATAACTAAAATTCGAATTATTTTTAGTGCAACACTGTATAAATTGTTCAAAATAGAATAAATGTATCCAAAATGTGAACTCTATTTCAAAAATGTAAAAACATACAGGGTGGTCCATTTAGAAAAGACTATTGGGGCCATTTTTCGGTGAAACCGGAAGTGATAAATATGGCGGATAGGTCTCAAAAAGTTGGAAATCTTACCTAATTTCACCATACAAAATTTCTTTCCCATATCTTCAAAAACAAGAAAGTTACAGGGGTGGCCCACTATTCGTTTACACCCGGTATATAGCGTCAAAAGATATCAAAACTTAAGTTTTATATTTGATCCAGACTTAAAGCCCGACCAATTATGTTCCAATTGTATTATAAGGCTAATGTAAGAAAAACTCTCCAATTGTATGAATATGTATTGAAATATTATATAGAAAAAACGTTTTCAGGTATTCAATAAAGACTCCATGCATTTCAATTTAAAAGTGAAAAATAATAGTAAAAAATAAATATAAATGTAAATAAATATTTTTTTTGTGGCGGCATGTGATATACAGGGTGTAAGTAGTTTCGTGCAATTAAAAAAAACTGGTGGTAATTTTGGAGAAAAAAAAACAAAAATTAAAAATTGATTATCGTCGCCTCCGGTCGCGCATGATACATTTGTGCAGATAACACCGGGTATGCCGACAGAGGAATAAGCCGGCGCAAATAAAGAGTCGGCCTGTTTAAACCCCTGCAGCCTCCTGTGTTTGCTATCATGTAGAAAGAGATAACGAATTATTTACATTTTCATAATTGGTATAAAAAGTTGAGTTCAAGCGGTCCCATCAAAATAATGTGCTTCTTGCAGAAAAGCAGTGGTTCTCAAATGTCTCCTACATTAACATTCAAATTTTTGATCTAGGTCACTTTTTTTTCAAAGTGCCCCTATAGGAAAAAATCATATAGGTTTTTTGTTTGTCGTTTTGTCGGTTTGTCTGTCTGTTTGAAACTTTTTTTGTGCGCATGATTAATCTGGAACCATTTGACTTGAAATTTAGTACATGCAAATTGGTATTTAGTATATATGAGAGATGTTAAGGTGACAAAACATTTTTTGGCATTACCTAATTTCATCATTACTAAATTGTGATTTAGTGTGTATACAAAAACCAAAGGCCTCAATTTTTTTTTACTTCATCCACCCCCACTACCATCCTCCTACCACCATCTCTACCCCCTCTACCGATGTGGCATATCGTTTTATGGGTTTTTAGGGTAGGCGATTTCAAATATTATATTATTAAAGTTAGATAAACAATCATTTAATTTAAGCAAAAAATAACTTTGAGCTTTCACCTAACTGACAACAACAAACATACAATTTTTAGGTTAACCTCGGATTAATAGGGATAATTCCGCCTTGAAGCTTGAGCTAAATTATCTCCGACTTTAATCCAAGATTACTTTTAACCTGACCAAGACAAATGCTTTATCCTGGAGTTAGCGTTTAACTAACTGACCTAACCCAGTATTGATAAACCTGCCTTAAAGCTTCTTTGACCTTCCAAGATCCTACTGCTTCAGTTTATTTTATTCCAAGACGATTTGGCCTTGCATTGATAAACCGGTCCTGAATATATTAAATATGAATATTATTGATTGTAACGTATAGAAAATATATTTGATTGTCAATATGGGACAAAATATTCTTTAAATCTCTGGATTAAATGTGATTGTCGACAGCCATGGAGATGCCGAAACTAGATAAATAGATAAGTAAATAATAAATATACGTAAGATGACGGTGGTACGTTTTGAAGGGAATTTACCTAACACTAATTTAAAATTAGTCCAAATATAAAATGTGTTCAAATGTATTAACGTATTAATCTTTGTTAAATTTAAATTCTGCTCTTGTTTCTGTTCTATAATTCTTCAAAGTGATTACAAATTAACAAACATAAAAGTGCAAAAAAACAGTTGTTTGAAAGAAGTTTAAGACAATAAAAATAAATATTGGGCCCCAGATTAGTTAGAAGATTACATTATGTATTAATAAATATTTGACGCTTTCACCTATGTATGAACTAAGACATATCAAAGTAACTTCTGAACAGAAAACTTAACAAACCGAATGAACTAAAATGAATTAAGAATTAAATTTCATTATGCACATATGACTTGCATTTGGCTGTGTACATTTATGCACGCGTGTACGTTTATTTGTGTGTGTATATACAGGATGGTCCCAGGACCGGATTATGGATTGGCGCGCCCCTAGGCTAATCATATGTTTGCGCCCTCTTATTCATAGGCAAGGCTACGAAGTTTCAAAATTGGTGAGCGGGAGGCAGAAATGGGAAATTTTGTTCTCGAAAACGAAAATTCATGAGCAGTGGGGAAAAAATCGGAAAAAATTTTGATGAGCGGGGGGAGAAGAAAATTTTTTCTCGAAATCGAAAATTGACGCGCACAGTGCGGAGATCTTGTAGTGCAAATGGACAAAAATCAGAACTCCAAAAAAAGTCGGTAGTATCATATAATTTATTTACCATGAGATTGTCTAACATTAGTCTACATTTTCATCCACAAATATTCATTTTACAAAATAAGTAAAAAAATAGTGAATGTAAACATGCATGTCTATAATACCATAAAATATTATAAATTATACTTTATATTAGGAATGTTAACAGTGAAAGAGATGTAAAAGTATATTCAGGATTAAGAAATATTTACATAATATAAACAAAAAAAATGTTCCATGCCTATTCTGTCCCTGAATCACTTTTACTGTCATCGCTAACTTCAATAGGACCTGTGATATTATATGCTGTCAAAGGTTTTATTTACTTCGTCAGTTAACACGAAATACGCTTTCATGCAACTGTCTCAGCCACACTTTTTCCTTTCTTTCTTTTCTATGGAAAGCTAGTAAAGGATCTGATGTTGTGATCAAACTATTCATCAAATCAATATTTGATCCATTCGCGACTTTTTTCCGTTGTGTGCCAATTTTTCTTTTCTATTTTTTTTATGTCTAGCCTCTAGGCACTCTTCCGACATTTCGCCATTTGGTATATTGAATTGAGAGATGACTTCATAACCGTGAACCAGTATTTCATGAATAGTCATAGGCATATTATACCACGAGTACTCTTGCAGATACAATTGTATCTGCAAGAGTACTCGTGGTAAGTCTAGATCTAAGTAAAGACCAAGTGCTTGCTGCAAACTTAATTATTTCTTTACTTCTAAAACTTCTGTTGAGGTTGATGAACCAGCGATACTAGAAGCGAACTGTAATCTTACACTATCGAAGCTTTTTCCCAATGTTTCCACTTTACGTTTTTTTGTTTTGACTGAACACTCTTCGAGCTGCTTCTGTGGACGGCCGTGGCCCCTAATTCAGGTAGTCGAACTGATATTGGTGGATTTTATGAAACTTTTAGGGACTTTTTCGAAAAGAGAAAACCACTTCCTTTTTTTAATAAATAGGATCTTGAACGTGAGAACTTGTTCCACCTTGATTCCTTAAGTTAGCACATATTAATTTTGCCACACAAAAAGGATTTTCCAGAAAATCCTGACGTGTAGAGAGAAAACTAACGTCGAACTCGTGATCAGCGACCCAAAAAACGTCGGAAATGATAATATGTTTCATCTCGGATTCAGAATATTTTTGTGTCTTTAGCAATATGCAAAGGTCGGCTCCAACATGCTTTGACTTGTTGTCATATTTTTGACAAAAAATCTGAATTACTGCCCACTGTGCGTGCGATGGTCTGTCTGTAACTTTTTTGTGCGCACAATTACTCTGGAACCGTTTAAGATATTTTCTTGAAATTTGATACAGGTATATATTTTAATGAGGTCTGAAATGGGATTCTATTTTGATCTTTTTCCGTTGAAGGGTTGCGGGGGTAAATTGGGGAAAATGTTAGTAAATAGGTAAATCAAGCAAGTAAGAGTCCACATAATTGGTATTTAGTATATATAAGAGAAGCTAAGGTCTAAAAAATTTTTTGGCATCAGCCATCTCCATTACCACCCCCACCCCATTATTTCAGGGGGTGGAAAAAGTAAAATCACGATTTAGTGTGTGTACTTACAAGAACAAGTTCCATACACAATTATTTCAATATGTGGAGTGCAAATATACTATCAACATTTTTTTCGTTGTGAGAGATGGATAGAAAATCTGGATGTGGAAGTAGTAATTCTTTCATATCTTCTTCCATATTATGCACTCTTTGATTTAAAAGTGGATACTACTATGCGTCTTATACAGGATTAAACCTATTAATTTTTGGGATTTAGATTAAAGTTGGGATTTAATTAAAATGGATTGATATGTTCTAATTTTAGCATCTGATTTAAAAATAGCTATATAAATACCCAGATTAATAAATAAATCTGTTTACTACTTAAAAGTAATTATACGATTCCGTACTTTTACTTTTCATGTAGACAATTTATTTCTTATTATTTTTGATGCCAAGATACCCTACTTACAATATAAAAAAATTTAAAAAAATAAAATTGAACCGCCTTCAATAGGTCCATTCCTTTGCACAAGAAGTGTGACTCTAATTTTGAGTGACAGAGATGGAATCAATATAAGTTAAAAGGAGACAAAATTGCACTAGTGCAGCTCAGTGCCACACTTTTAGTGCAAAAGAATAGACCTTATATAACCTAATAACTATATTGATGTTGGTTAAAAATACTTTTGAATTCGTTATTTGCTCATTTTTCACCGCAATTACAGTTTTTAAATCGACTGTATTTCCTCTTCGGTGTAGAACGCCGACGTGGCGATGCAGAAGATAATGATATGGAGGAATAACATTAATTTCCTGCAGTTGTGTACAACATTGGGCGATTATAAATTTCGTGAACTGCAAATTTTTTTATATTGCCTTGAGCTTCTCCTGTTGGCACCTTCTGTCGCAATAAGCGTCATAGCAAACCGTAAACTGAGTCAGGTGCACTTTGTTGGCAACATTGTCAAAAAAAAAAGTAGTGTTAGATCAGCATTATACTTTCATTTTCCTTTCGATCTACTAAAGTATAGACATACTTATCATACCAAAAAGGCCTCTCGAATACTATATTTAGCATGAAATTAAGAAATACACGTCCAACTGTTGTACTAATAATCTGCTGAATTGTCGTATAATTATTTTTAACTGGTAGAAAATAATGTTCTTTTATATTTTGTTAAAGTGTTATTGTGAACTAATTGGCCCTCTGGAATAATTTGGTGATAGAGAAATGACCTAAGAATGTTCTTACAACATAATAATTATAAAACCATTTTCTAAAAGCTCTATAATCCCCGTGTAAAGGTTTCCGATATATCTTTTATAGAGCTTAAAGTAACTATGCGAATATTTTTATTATATAACCATTACATAATTTATGGTTATATATCAAGCAAGTAAGAGTCCATATAAGGGCTATTATAAAACTTATGGGTTACTACTTTAGTGTCATATTACCAGGTGATATAAACGTTCTTACATCTAATTATAAGGCAAGTTAGACTTATACAGGTAACAAATCTTGATAAGTATTCTTATACAGAAACTTTATTAAGGTGTTTTAAGGGAACCCAGTGAATGAATAAAGACCTTTGGGGAGAAAATAATTGATAATGTTATTTTAACATGGGAAATATATCAGTTTATCTATAGTTTCCGATTCTGCCAAATAATGTATTTAAAAAGTATCAGAATAATCAGGATGACATTAACATGGAAGAAAATGAAGCTTAGTTGAAAATATTCTCGAACCACTTAACGCTCGACAATACTGAAATTCGGCAATATTTTGACGTAACAACTAGAGACCATTGAGGACTATCTATAACTATCACCAATCTAATTAAAGAATATACTGAATTGTTTTAGAAAAGAACCCAGCGTACTGCTACGTCAGCCTCATGATTGTATATTTTATAATGTCTGCTTAAGAAGCTGAATTGTTCTATAAAGTAAACCACGCTCTACTTGTATAAAATGAAAGTGTTTCTGGCTGTATAGGAACTGCATAATGAGCCGAATTGTTTTATAGCAAAATCTACGGCAGTTTCTACACAACAAAAAGGAATATGTAGCTATATAATAACTGCATAACGAGTTAAATTGTTCTATAGGATAACCCGCAGTTTTCTTACACTACTAATTACCGCCAATAGAAACGAATTATTCTTTAAGACTTTTCGCAACAATCTCTATGTAACTAAAAAAGCTTTGAAACCGCTGTTATATACAAATACATTTGTAAAAGCCATTTAATTGGACCTGAAAATTACCAATAATTTCTTATAAACCGATTGTCCCTTATGAGTAATAGAATAGCTCTGCTACTTCCATAAAGATTGTATTATGTTTGCCACCATATTTTTCAAAGATGTGAGGTTCTAGATGTGGCATCTATCTTGGGAAAATTTCCCACAAGAAAATGACCTATTGCACACACTAAACTGTTCCATATGTACTTTTAATTGCGTGTTATGTTTTAAATAATTGATTTATGAAAAGAATCAAGAATTTTAGTTATATAGGAGTAAATAATTTGAAGAACAATTTTTTCATAAATCTAAATAAATAATTACAAAATAATAATAAATCAATCACTCAATTTGCATAATTTCGATGGCGCATTGTTATTTCGTGAGATATTCATAGCATACATCGACAGTAAAATTTCAGTCGCAAATTAATTTTGACTTTAGTAATTTCATAGAAACTGAAATTTTAATGCAGACATATTTAGTCATAGTCACAAGTTAAAGCAATGGTTGAATATATTTCCATGTTTTATAGGTTCGTGTGATACAACTGTTATAAAAGGAGAAGGTTTTTAATATTTATTCAACCAAGCACAGTTATACAGGAGCACATAAACAATGAAAATATGCAGAAAAATTGTTTCATAACCGATGCATCACTGGGCTATAAAAGCGCTTTATTGTTATATATTAGTGTAAACGAACTTTTATTCGACTCTCTGCATCTCTATTGAAGCTGATTTAAATTTATAGATACTGTGGAAATATTACTAAGGGGTACTAAATAGTTGTATGGGTACTATTTTTGTGGATTTTAAACAATAAACAGGCTGAATAGACCTGCGCCTATTCTGGGTGTATAGTGGTTGCATAGAAGCATCAAGAACATTAGTGTTAGTTGGGCGTTTATGATCGTTTTGCAATAACAGCTATAATTCTAAAAAAAAAATAGTGCGTTTTTTACCTGAGGCTCTGTGCTACGATGGCGTCCATTTAAATGACCCTCGTATGTACAACAAGCGAGAAAACGTAGTAGGGTAGAATGTCTTATTTACTGAACCTTACCACTGAACGGGTACATTCCCAAAATTAAAAATATTATATTTTCTTTAACAATCTAATTTGAATGGAGTATCTGGATGTTTTTATTCTCTATTGGCTATGTCGGTAAGAAATAAATATGTGTGTTGTGTGGCTGCCTTTAGTCTGCGTTTAGCAGAGCACTTTCTTACCGTAGATGGTAAGCTTCCACTATTTATGATAATTATGATAACTTCGAAGGACCACTGCTTTTGCAGAAATGATAAATAGAAAATCGTGCTAACAATATATTTCATGAAAGATACATTTTTTAAACTGATGTTGCTATGTTTTTGACAGATTGTTTTATTAATTTTATTTACTGACATTTGTTAACTATGCCTTCTATTTTTATTTATTAACTAAAAAATTAACAAGAATAACAAAATTAACTTTTGAACATAAGGCGCCCGCCTTAAAGGACATTGTTCTTTAATTGCGAAGCACTACACTACCTCACAAGGTAATACACAGATCTTTGAAATTGGTCGTTTGTATACGCCTTTCGTAGTTTTGACCGTTACCACACGAGTAATGCCATCACTTCCAGGATGCAACTCGAGTACTCTACCCAAATGCCATTTAAGGGGGGGTAAGTTCTCCTCTTTGATGAGCACTAGGACTCCTTTCTTTAATAGTTCGACATGTTGAGTTTTCCACTTCTGACGTACTTGAAGTTCGCTTATGTACTCCTTTGACCACCTGGTCCAAAAATTTTGCGTCATTTGTTGGAGTCTTTGAAATCTATTTAGCCTGGTTTCTGGTGTGCCCATCAGACTTGGATCGGGGATTGTAGTAATAGCTTCGCCGATCAAGAAATGCGCCGGAGTCAATGGTTCAGAGTCATTAGGATCACATGATAGCGGGCATAGTGGCCGAGAATTTAAACACGCTTCTACCTGCGTTAACACTGTTATGAATTCTTCGAAACATAAAATAGACTCACCGATAACACGTTTTATATGGTATTTTGTGGACTTTACTCCGGCCTCCCAGAGTCCGCCAAAATGCGGTGCTCGGGGAGGAATGAAATGCCACGTTACTCCGTCGAGACTTAAATCAGTTGAAATCTGGCCATTAGTTTTGAGTAAAAAATTACGTAGTTCGGCATTAGCTCCAACAAAGTTGGTGCCATTGTCTGAATATAAGTTTAGACATTTGCCTCTGCGGGCCATAAATCTTCGCAAAGTTGCTAAAAAGGATTCGGATGTCAGGTCGCCCACCAGCTCTAAGTGTACGGCTTTAGTTGCGAAGCAGACGAATAGACAAACGTATGCCTTGGTAGTTTTATAATTTCGCGTTTTTCTATCGCGAATTAAGAACGGGCCGGCGTAATCCACGCCGGAGTTTAAAAAAGGTCGAGATGGAGTGACGCGAGTCTTTGGTAAGTCTGCCATAATAGCTTGAACATTTTTAGCATTGAAACGAAAACAACGAATACATTTATGTACAATTTTTTTTACCAAATTTCGCCCACATATGAACCAATATCGATCTCTAAGTGAGGCCAGCAAAAGTTGCGGACCCGCATGTAAGAGACGCTTATGTTCATGTTCTGCTATCAAATACGATAAATGATGATTAGTAGGTAGTACGGCGGGATGTTTTTTCCAATTGTCAAAATTGGAATGTTTCAATCGTCCTCCAACTCTCAATATACCGTCTACATCTAAGAACGGAGCTAAAGCAAACAACTTGCTTTTTGAATTCACTGAACCAGATTTAAGCAAACTGTTCAATTCTTCTTGGTAGTGCGATTTTTGAACTGATAGAATTAAACGATTTAATGCGTCTTGTATTTCAAGAGGAAATAAGGGACCATTGTTCCTACTGTTTTTTGCCAATGAGGCATTATTTTTGAACCGCAAGCAATAAGCTGTGACTCTTATCAATCTGTGTAAATCGGAATAATTTTTAATGAAAGATATTTCCATTGCAACCGCACCTACAACCCTCTTATCCTTTTGCATTTCAACTAACACATCCTCGGGATAATTTTTGGGTTCGAGTGTTTCCGGATTATCTATCGGCCATAGGTCTGACGACAATGAGAGCCATGTCGGTCCCTTCCACCATAGCTTACAGTCGAACAATAGTTTGGGCTCAATACCACGGGAAAGTAAATCCGCTGGGTTTTCGGTCGTGTTTACATAATGCCAGTCGTCGGGCGAAGTTAAGGACTGAATTTCAGAGATTCGATTAGCCACGAAGACTTGCCATCGACTGCATAAAGATTTTATCCATGAAAGCGTTATTTTGGAGTCGCTCCAATAGTAATATTTATTAAATTTAAGTTTCATGGAGTTCTGTACTTTGTTGAACAACCTAGCTAATAATAAAGCTGCGCAGAGCTCTAGCCTGGGAATAGTTATAGTTTTTAAAGGAGCTACTCGGGTTTTAGCGCATAAAAGTTTACAACAAATATTGCCAGAGAAATCAGTACTCCTGATGTAAATACATGACCCGTAAGCTTGCTTGGAACTATCTGCAAACCCATGCAGTTCCAATGTTTTATAATTTTCGCATGTTACGCGTCTGGGAATTTCAATTTTATTTAGCATGTGTAACTGATTCCGAAAGTAGTGTAGTTTAAATGCAAGGGTACAGCTGAGTCCCAAGAAAGTTTTTCTTGCCAAAGTTGTTGTAAGATTATTTTTGGTGTTATAGTACATGGACCTAATATGCCAAGAGGATCGAAAATCTGTGCTGCTTCGGACAAGATTGTTCGCTTGGTTATCTTCGTTGGTCTAGGTTTTGAGTCTATATCGAATGTGAAATTGTCAGTTTCGCAAGACCACATTAGACCTAACGTTTTTGCATTTTCGTTTTCACGAAAGTTAAATTTTGTGGAATCATGAGCGTTTAAATTTTGAATAACTCGTTTGTCATTGGCACGCCACTTCCGCAAGTCGAAACCGCCCCGTCTTAAAACATTTTGTATTTGAACTGAAATGTTTGCAGCATGTTCAACGTTTTCAGCGCCAGTTAATAGATCGTCCACATAAAAATCAGATTTAATTATTTCAGAGATTTCTGGTTGATCTTGTTGACACTCATTAGCCAACTCAAACATCGTATTGCAAGATAACTAGCTGCAGCGGTACCATATGTGACTGTTTGTAGCTCGTATGTGTTCAGGGATATGGACGGGTTGGCACGCCATAAAATTCTGAGGAGAGGAGTTTGCTCAGGACATAAAAGCACCTGTCGATACATTTTAGCAATGTCGGCAGTTACTACATATTTATGAATACGGAAACTCAAAAGAATGCTAAATAATTCTCTCTGTAATACTGGCCCTATCATCTGTAAGTCGTTTAATGACTTCCCAGTTGACGTTGGCGCTGAAGCGTTGAAAACACAACGTAATCGCGTTGTCTCAGAATGCTCTCGAAAAACGCCGTGATGAGGCATATAATAGCTAATTTTTGCTTGCTCGGGATTTGTCACTTTAACCATATGACCCATTTGTTCATATTCATTTAAGAACTCGGTATACAGTTGTGAAAGTTCAGGATTCTTTTGGTGGCGGCGCTCAAGATTGTAAAATTGTTTTTCAGCTTGTTGCCTCGATTCGCCGAGAAGCTCAAGAGATTTCTTGAATGGGATCGCTACAACAAACCTACCATCTTTATTTCGTTTCGTGTTTTCATTAAAATTTGTTTCACAAGCCCGTTCTTCACTTGTGATTGTTTTTGAATTATCAATGTTTTCTAGTTCTCAGAATTTAGTTAACTGTGTATCGATGTCATTACTACTAACAAAATGACACACGGTTTTATTCACTTGTTGATTTACGTTTGGCAAGTTCAACAATCCCGAAACTATCCAGCCTAGTCTTGTTCGTTGTAAATTAGGTTTAGCTTTACCCAATTTTATTTGCCCCACGCTCAACAAATCCCAAAATATTTCAGCCCCAATGAGAATATCGATGTCACCAGCCTGATCGAATTTTGGATCGGCTAGCTGTATGTTATGGGGAATATTTAAGGTAAATTTGTCAAAGGAAACCGATGGCAACTTATCCGTAATTGTAGGTAACACAAGACAAGATAATGTTGTTTGATAATTATCCAATCGAGATTGTATTTTCAGTTGACAGCGAGCATTTATGTTGCTGCACCTCTGATTGATCCCCAAAATCGTATATGAGATTTCTGAAGTCGAAAGTTTTAATTTCTTGCATAAAGAGTTAGTTATGAAATTAGACTGTGAGCCGCTGTCAAGCATTGCTCTGGCTTCGTGAATTTTACCATTGCGATCTATTACTTGTATAATAGCTGTAGATAAGAGTACTTGTGAGGTACGAGAGTAATTTGCTTGATTAGATAAAGCGTGTGTCTTTTGAGGTATGGCATCATCATGTGTGTCTTGGTTGAGAGCATCGCTCTCCGACCTTTTGTTAATGCATGGTTGGTCTATTTTGCTCACGTTTGTTTGGTCTGAACTACTGCGAGGAAAATTTGTATAAAATTCTGGATCATGAAGTAACGTATGATGTCGTCTGTTGCATTTCTTACACGAGATTGATTTGCAGAATTTTATATTGTGATTTCCCTTCAAGCAATTGTGACATAAATTCAGACGCTTGATCTCTGTCCATCGTGACTTAATAGACATACTGGAGAATTTTGGACAAGAGTTTATTACATGATTCTCTTTACATAACACACATGATACATTTTCGGTTGAGAAATGCGAATAATTTTGACGTGAGTTGCTTCCACGATCGTTTGAAATTTTACCCTCTATGTTATTTAATTGTAAATTTTCCAAGAATCTACATTTGTTTTTGAGGAAAACTTCTAACTCGGTAAATTTTGGCAATTCTGGCCCTGTGCACTTTTCCTCCCATTCTCGCCTAGTTTTTGAATCAAGTTTCGACGTTACTAAGTGAATGAGCAATATATCCCATTGATCTACAGGTAATTTCAAAACCTGCAAAGCCCTTATGTGCTTTGTAAGATTATCGAGTAATGACCTTAAGCCAGCAAATGATTACTTTGTGACATTAGTTAAATTAAAGATAGATTTAACGTGGTTATTGATAAGGAAATTTTTATTTTCAAATCGCTCATAGAGCAGCTTCCAAGCCACGTTATAATTTGCTGATGATATTTCTAATGCACTAATTACTTGTGCCGCTTCACCTTTTAGTGATAACCTTAAGTAATGAAACTTCTGAATGTCAGAAATATTTTTGTTGTTGTGAATGAGAGAAGTAAAGGTGTCCTTAAAAAATAACCAATTTTGAAAAGAACCTTCAAACGTTCCAAGATTGATGGGAGGCAACTTTATGTCTCTTTTTAAATTCTCCATAGCCAACAGCTGATTACTGGCTACCGACACCGTTTCCTTTCCTGCGACTTCATCTAAAATTTTCTGTGCTCGAGATAACACCGAATAGTAGGAACTTTCAAATGCTACCCTGTTTTTATCATGTTCTTCAGGATTTGTATCAGTGTCTGAAATTTCCAAGTTTGTTTGGATATCACTAAATTTGCCCAATAATGATTTAAAATCGCTTAACCTATCTTTCAACTGATTTAAATCTGTTTGGTTTACGTCGAAATTGTCCAAAAAATGTATAAATCGGGTTGATTGGCCTTTTATAACACCACGTTTATGAATAAGAGATTTTATGTCAATTTTTTCTGACATTTTGACAATTTAAATGTTTATTTAAATTTGAGATAATTTAGCAATGCACGAAACTGAGTTAACACAAATAAAAGTATAGACTGGCAAATTATTTTGTGAATAACTAACCTTGACTCTGACCAGAGCGCTTGATATCAATTTTTCGTTGCTTGCTAACTATTATTCGCTGTCTCTATCCGCTGATGTGATGGAGTAATTCTTCATAAAATGCTTCGATGATTTCACTGGTACTTCTTTGCAAATTTGAGGCTTGATTGCTCAAAATGCTCATCCGGCTCGAAGGACCAACTTGTTGTGTGGCTGCCTTTAGTCCGCGTTTAGCAGAGCACTTTCTTACCGTAGATGGTAAGCTTCCACTATTTATGATAATTATGATAACTTCGAAGGACCACTGCTTTTGCAGAAATGATAAATAGAAAATCGTGCTAACAATATATTTCATGAAAGATACATTTTTTAAACTGATGTTGCTATGTTTTTGACAGATTGTTTTATTAATTTTATTTACTGACATTTGTTAACTATGCCTTCTATTTTTATTTATTAACTAAAAAATTAACAAGAATAACAAAATTAACTTTTGAACAGTGTGTCTGCATTTTTCCAATCGCTTCCAGACTCTCCTTTGTTCGCCTACCTTCCCACCACCTTTCCTTAAATTCTTATAAACTCCCAACGTCTCCCTCTACCTCTACCATCTTCCATATGAATCTGGTATTCGCTGAGAGACAGCCTTTACTTTCATTCTATTTTTTCGTGGAAATTAAGTAAACAAAATGTTATATGAATTACAATAAATACAAAATCATCATTTGTTAAATATGCGGCACGTGGCGACCCTTTTTTATTGCTGTAGAAGGATACATGTGGAGGTATCTGATTACACAGGCCCATAAAAAAAGTGGTCTGTGTCAGGGTACTGACCATACCTATCGCTTGTATTTTGGATCACTGAACACGAATCTGACCGTAATTTTTCCCCAGCACGTCAGGTTTTTCTTTAACACTAAAAAAGTGGATCGTAATATTGCTGACGCAGCTCATTTAAATTAGAGTCCAAAAGTGAGTCAACTTTAAAACTTTTCCCTAAAAACATTGTGGTGTTTCAGTATTGACCTCATAACTCAAAGGAACCGTAAAACCCATAACTCCTTAACATCATAAACCCTCAACCCCACAACCCTGGAAATCCGAATCATTTCAGTTTCTGTTTAGGTGACTACATTTGAGCTCTTGCGATCTCTTTTATCTTACTATATCAAGGAAGGTGGGATGAGCATATGATGGCAGACTTTTGTTGGATGTCGAAGAGGGAACATATGATCTAGAGCAAGAAGTGTAAAAGAAATCCGTTACATAAGTCGTTCGAAGATAGAAGAGTTCGCAAAAGCAAGATATCAAATGAAGTCACCTAAACAGAAATCACCTGAAAAGATACTCCACTTCCAAACTCACATTCTCACTGCATCCCCAATTAAGATCCCCTAATTTGCTTTTATGGAATCCCCATGATCACGGGGTTAAACGGCTAAAAGTTTTGCTGTTCAAGAGCTAAGGGGTCACAGGCTACTCGATTTCAAGATTCCGTGAACACAATGTCATGAATTCTCCTGTTCAGATTCTTTACATTCATCTATTATAGTTCCAGAGTTATGCAGGCTTAATTGGTAACAAGGTAACAAGGTTCCGAGGGGTTACTGGGTTATATAGTAGAAGGATTTGCTGCTGGAACAGGCTTAATTGGTAACAAGGTAAGAGAGCCTCCTATTTTTCATTGAATCTTCAGGGTTGGAGAATTATGTATCCAAGATTCTAATGTCACAATGGCACGAATCACCCTACTTAGAATCTTCATTTTTTTCCGTTGGATCTTCAAAGTTAAGGGGGTTATGGGATGCTGAGAGTGTGGGATCATTGTGGATGTATGAAACTCAAGCACAAGAATTCGAGGTCACAATCTCATTAACTTCTCAATCAAGAATCCTGTTTTCCTCGGATACCAAGGATTATGGAGTTTTACGATTT
Organism: Rutpela maculata; assembly: GCA_936432065.2. Classification (NCBI taxonomy): domain Eukaryota; kingdom Metazoa; phylum Arthropoda; class Insecta; order Coleoptera; family Cerambycidae; genus Rutpela; species Rutpela maculata. The sequence continues at coordinate 110,910,269 of OW386285.2, forward strand.
CCTTTGAGTTATGTGGTCAATACTGAAGTACTACAATGTTATTAGGTTAAAGTTTTAAAGTTGAATCACCTTTGGAGTCTGATTGAAATGAGTTAGGTAAGCAATATTACGATCCAACAGACTTTTGTAGTGTTAAAAATATACCTGACGTGCCGGGGAAAAATTAAGGTCGGATTCGTGTTCAGCGGCTCAAAATACAAGGGATAAGTATGGTCAATACCCCAGCACAGACCACTTTTTTTGTAGGCCTGTATTATTTATTTTATTGCACTATTGCAAATGTCTGAAATAATTCGGTTGTAATTTTAGAGATTTTTTTAAGAAAATTTTCAAATATACCCAAAATGAAATTTACGAAAATATTACTTACCCAGCAAAGACAACTATGTGTAGGAGGATCTTTTAATGAAAATTGGTATTAATTGGATCAAGATAAGGATGGATGAGACTATGGATGCTTCTAACCCAGATAGCATTTTTACATTCAGAGCATGTGCTCGGAACGTAATTTATGTACCCATGGAACTAAGAATGAATATTCATTTTGTATTCCATGTAGAAAATCTGAATGTCAGAGAGACGTACAGATGACCGCCTCTCGATATGCGAGTAAGATTCCTACAACGTACCCATAGACCAAAATGGAACTTGATATGAACCAGAAACGTATATTGATATACTGATAGATACATGAGGTATAAAGGAGGAAGGTCCATCCTACATTCACAATGTACACTGCATGTTCACGGTATATGAGTACTACCTTCGTAGGAATTAAACCGTTGGTGCCTGGTATGTTACACATGGATCATAAATCTATGATGCATGTATATTGTAGGAATGAACATTATGTATCAGTGGCAGCTATAAGTACTTCACTCATGCCAAATATTTTCTTCAGAGTTTAATTATTATAATAATTTATTACTTATTGTAATCATTGATGAGTCGCTGCTTCATTCTGAATATGTTCAGTATGACGCAGCGACTCATCTATGATTACAGCAAATAATAAATTATTATAATAATTAAACTCAAGAGAATACACGATATGAGTGAAGTACTTGCATATAATAAATCCAATATCTAATTTTAAAGTTTAATTGTTACAGTCAATTATTAGGTACTTATTCTAATTTTCCACATTTCACATTCCTTGTGAAGAATGTTATGCAAGTAAATGTGGAATATATGCACAGAAAATTTGTTTTTACCATTAGTTTTCAACTAAAGTCAAATGTTTTATTCATCAAATTTTATTGAATGGAGCATACAAATGCTAAATAAACTTAAATAAAACTGTATTTGCTATAACAATACTTTACAAAGGTCCAAGAATATATGTAAAAAAAAAATAGTTTTACGTTAATAAGATCTGTTAAAAACCATTTTAAAATGGATCAAACATTTATCACTCTAAAACTTCAGCTTAAAGATCATATTTAACGTGTTATTTATGAAAAAATCTAATGATCATATTACATTACCTTAAAGTTTTATCTATTTCAAATCGTGTCTTAAATTGCCAAGAACAAAACATAATTTTATTTAGGAAGAGATATAAATAAAACAGTTGTTACTTTAAATATATTTTTATTTTTTGTTACAAAAATGAATAGCAATAAAAAAAACAATTGTGACAAAAATTTCAATTGAGATTTTTTTTTAACAAAAAAATTTTCTTTGCAACTTATGAACTGTCACATTTTACTATAACGAATTTTTTTGTCAATAAATAAAAAATAGTAAACATTGGAGGGCTTACATTTTCAAAACCAGTGTCCAGGTGTTGCCGATGGTGATACTTGTAATTGCGAATGTCCACTTTTCATTCTCAACACATCATCTGTGACTGATCCTACTGGCTGAATACTTTCTTTTGGCTTTTCCAATTTTTAGGAGAAGGTATTTCCTTCCTGTCCAGCGGAGGAGATACACGTGCTAGTCCAACTACAAAAGAAAATACATTGTATTATATTTGAATAGGTACTTATTTCTCTTTAAAAACTGGCCATGATAAAGTTGAAAAATATAAAAACATCTTACAAAGATCTTACAGAAAAAATAAAACTGATCCAACATAAATTAAACAAATTGATATTATCATAAAGGACAGGGCAGGCACAAAATAAATGGAAAAGAAGGTAAAGTCAAATGGGCTGAAAATGTAGTATGTTGTACTTCATAATATCCTGATCAAAAGTTTTCATGGGCACAATATCTGAAAATCGCCAGATTGAGATATGAAAGGTCAAAGATCAGGAATATCGGTACCCGCTGTCATAGTTGAGAGTATCATATTATGATGAGGATTTGTTTAATGTTGTTATTCTAATGCATTTGCACATATGAACCAAAGAGTTCTGACTAGAGGAAATAAGCCGTTGATTTTCTGGACGGCGCGAGCATCCTTGTCCTTGTCGCACACCTCGTACCCTCTTCTTTGCTCTTCACTCTGTTTTATAAAGCAACACAGCCCCTCATGTACTTCGCGACAAAGAGAGAACGAACTGTGTGAGAAGGATGAGAATGCTCACACCGTTTGCGCGCTGTCCACTGCTCATACATTACAACTCTTTGATAGGAACACACTTTCACTCTCTCACGCACGCTAACCGCCCCCCCCCCCACTACACACATACACACAGATGCACACCCTTACTTTAAAGTAAGCATAGGAACTTAAAAAAAATCACCACCTCATTCATGAAACCTGCGGCATTTCCGGTCTTATGAATATGAATAACAACATTAAACAACTCGTCACATAATACTCTCAACTATGACATTAGTGGGTACCGATCTTCCTGATCTTTGACCTTTCAAACTGGCCATTTTCAGACATTCTGCATTTTCAGCCCATTTGACTGTGCCCTCTTTTTCATTTGTTTTATGCGGTGTCCTCTACCTACAAAACATAGATATTTTTTTGGAATTCGGAAATATTTATGCTTGTGATTTTAAATGTACCTGAAGTTTCGAACGTTCACTTGAATGAATTTTAGATGAAAAAGAAAAGTTAATAAAAACCACACATCGATTTAGGCATAAACACTTCATTGCCACATTTGCTGACAATAAATATCCACAATACTTAAGTTTTTACACCTAAATCGAAGTGTGGCTTTTATTAATTTTTCTTTTTCATACCTTCGTTCAAGTGAACATTCGAAATTTTAGGTAAGTACTTGATTTTAAATGCCTACCAGAGTTATTAAAACAACATATCTTCTTTCAATTTCTAGTATGGACAAAATTTCTTGGGAAGTCGACGGCTTCCAATATGTTCTTCGATATCATTATGTTAATCTGATGGGAGGAATAACGTGTTTTTATACATAGTCCTTTGATTTGTTTTTGTTCACTCTTACATCAGATGTGATCTCTGCCCTTTTCAATTAATTGCAGCTGTTCTATAATCCTCTGAAATAGGTATAAAGCAAATTACTACAAATAAATACCTATCACAACTCGTACGTTGTAATCAAATTCAATGATTGTGATTTAAATAAACAAAAGCTCCTTAATATTGAAATAGATCGAACCTACCTTCTTGAAAATAAGATTTAAACACCCCGTAAAGTGTCCACGTTTCTGGGGGGTTTTCTCCTGTTTTTCAATGATCAGTCAAATTGTTTCCGTTTGAATGGTGACCACCAAGCTTTCTTTTCGTGGACCGAGACCATTACAAAGACCACCTCAGTTTTTTTTCCAAAAAATCGATACCTACAAATGCCGTAATTATTATAACTAATATAGGTGGTATGCTTAGTATAATATGTACAAAGGGATACACATTAAACTTTAGTGTCTAAATATAAAATATCTGCAAATGACAACAAAACTATGTGGTAGTTATATTGTATACAATAGTTGTAAAATACTTAGTGCAATGCAATTAATGTATACTTGGACTAATTAATAAATCACGGGAAAACAACAAACAAAACAAAAATTGAAATCTTATAGGCCAGTCCAACACGCTGTCACTTTGCTTTGTTTGTACTACAGCAGCCATCTTTTGTTGGTAAGTTAGGGTTTTAGACAGGCTTAAAGGGCACCATACACGTTCAGTAATCTCATTACCTGAATTTTCGCATTTTTTCAATCATACTTAATTCAATAATTATAGCTAGATATGCTTTTTTCTTAAATAATGGACATGTAAGGTGTGAAAAATAATGACAGGGTATGACGGGGAAATTTTTAGTATTGATATTTCTGTAATGATCTGCTGGAATGACATTATTGCTGAACGTGTATGGTGTCCTTTAGGCCTGACAAAAACCCTAACTTACCAACAAAAGATGGCTGCTGTAGTACAAACAAAGCAAAGTGACAGCGTGTTGGACTGGCCTATTGAAATCGACATTTGACAGCAGAAGCGTGATGTTAGAGATGAGTTGCTATTTAACAACCTGTTATTTTATAACTGTTATTCATAAACAGCATTAACAGACTGTTATTTCCGTTCGAAAATAACAGGTGAGAAAATAACAGATAAGCTGTAGCGACAGCAGCATGTAGAATAAAATAACGTCTCTAAAATAACATTTGCAAACTACGCGCTGCGATATGCGCATGCCAGCACTTCTCAACGATCTGTTATTTTTAAACTGTTATTTTAGACTGTTATTTCAAAATAGCAGTAGCAGTTTAAACAGTTATTAAAAAATAACTGCATCACTACATGATGTAGTCAGCTAGAGCACGATGAGCATGCGCACTAATCTAAGGACCGTGGCGCGCATTTAAAAAATTCTACAAGGGGATTGTAATGACATGGAAAACGGAAATCTAAATATAAAAGATAAAATGTAATTAAATAACCATTCTAAGTCTGAACTACCTGCTTAAGAAATGCCGATAGTTACCGAGATAGTTACTAATTAATTGAACACAGTATATAAATTAAAAAAGGATTATTATTCATTATTATTTAATATTTCATTCACTATTATTTAATATTTCATATTCATTATTATTTAATATTCGATCATAAATCTAAAGTCTGGATTCAAAATTTAAAACATATTTCATATATACAATATTGACGAACGATTTAAAATTTATAAAACTTCATACACCACACAGAGGGGATGATTATAAATGTACTTAAACCAGATCTATATAGATAGAGAAACATCATAATTATTTTTGTAGGTAGGTAGATAGGTACTATAAAACTAGCATTGCTGTCTCATCAGTTGTGATGCAGGTTTATTTTTATTAGTTCAAAAATCGAACCAATCAGAGCGTTCGAGTTAAAAGTGCTGAACTTTTGATGGTATTACTATCGGCGCGGCGCTCGGGCGAGGCAAATATTTCTACAAAAAATATACCTGTATTATACAGATAAAATCATTGACGAATGTCCATACGATGTACATGAACACATATACGAAGAACGTTCCCTGATACGTGTTCACAGTATATGCGACTGTGAACATAAACTTTTCTGTATATTCCATTTATATCGTATGTATAATCATATTGTATATGTGAAAATATTATTTATATGGGAATTTTGAGGAAACATACATGGCAAGTACAGAATGCAATTAGAACATTGGGAATGCAAAATGTACATTCGTGGAATAATAAATGCTATCTGGGAATCGTGCAACAGATCATGTCGCAATAGGAGCACTGGACGAAATAACTCCAACGTCGATGCATATAATTGCTTGCAAAGCAGAGAGTCAATCAATGCAGATACAGTAATATTTTTGATCGTATAAGTGTATTTAGGCAAATACTTCCTCTCGTACCACCCACACCAAAACCTGTGAGAACGAGATGGGGAAATTGGTTGAAGTCAGCTTCTTACCTGAAATCGAAGAGTTAGATGAAAATGAAGCATATTTTAGATCCAAAGTTACGTAAGCTTATACTTGTCAAGACATAATAAATGGTTTGTCATATATAGATGCATTTTTTTCACAGATAACATTGGAAGAAAAAATAGAAAACTCACTGCTATTGATGCGTTGAATATTATATTTGGCCGTCTCTAGTAGGTACATGTTTCAGATATCTGGAGGAGTAGCTGAATATGTTAAAACCAAATTTGAGTCAGTACTAAACACAACCCAGGGTTTCGTACGATGTGGCGTGTTGTGAACCTTGTGTATAGAAAGGAAGTAGATTTTTCTCCGCCCGAACTAAATATAGCGTTTCTGAGACGTTATATCTATGTCAGGTTCATGTCATTCACGTCCATAGACGTTGAACGGACGTCTTCCAAAATGAAGCAGATCTCAACCAGTTGATGCCAGAGATAAAATACAGAACATTTAAAATCGTTAATAAAACATTGTATTAAATATGAGACCAAGTGTGAGGATTATGGCAACGAATAAACATAATTTTGTATAAGAAGCAGTTCGAGGAAATTACGGATAATACAAGAAATGAACGAATAAAACACTAAGATGAGATATATTACAAGTATGATTTTTAATATTCACAGTTACAAAATACACATCCCTAATAAGTCGACTCTTCTTTTCGAGGGACACACCAAATCCTCCGAAGTATGGCATTTACCTATATACAAAATTTATGATGAAAACTGTACATGGTTGTATTCCTTAGAGCAATGGGAAGTACCTGAAACTATTTTAAAGATTATACCATTTATGATTTTTTAAATATTTATAATAAATCGAAAATAAATGCATATTTCCCTCTTACTCTGCAAAATCTTATCCTCAAGTTGGAAAGATGTCTACACAGGTCCGTTGTCTGGGTGGTATGGGGGTTACGCTCCTCTCTCAAGTTTGTAAGACTTGGCAAATGTTGGAAATTTTAAGCGTGATCTGGCAAGGTAAATCGCTAATTGCCATATTCTGATAATTGATAAAACTTGAAAAGGCAATATTTGCAAAATTTACAACATAACTTTTTTCGCAATAACATTAATCACACTGTGAGTCTGGCTGCAACAGACTTTAAATGATTTTAATGGTTTAGTATAGTAATACAATTTTAGGATATATTGCTTATTTACACCTAAGGAACAATTATTGTTTTCATGATATATATACCAGATATATAACAGTGTGTAGCACTTAAGAGTGTAAAGACCCTTTTAACTTTTTAATTTTTTTTCCGATTTGAATCAAATTGTACTAGAATATAGAACAAATTCTGATCTACTTATGGCTAGAACAACATTTGCTTCGTGCAAATACAAAGCCACCTGCGATATCAAAATAAATCGAAAAAATAACAAGCTAAAAACGTACTCTTCGCCAATTTACTGAGCTTTTTATATATAAATAATTGTTACACATTCTATAGGATACTCTTCGCAGTTTTCTTGTAAATAATGTTAGTTTTTGGACATCCTAAATTTTGTGATACCATCTTTGTTGTGAAAAAATTGTATGAAAAAAAAATATCCAACCTGTGGGATTCAAACACGGGACGTTTGGATTGCAACGCAAAGCAATCAATCAATCAATAGTATTTATTCAGTATTAATAGTACAATATGTGCCTCCTCGGAGTCCAACCCGGAGCCAGCCACACGACCAGGACAGGTGGGTGTGGGGCTCGGCGGGGTGGGCCCGACTCAGCTTAGAGATAGTTCGAGTGGGGGGCTAGAAGCTCCTGTCCGCAGGTGGACTTAAAAACTTGGCTAAATATTTTATTGTCCACATGGACCTACAAGTAAATTAAAAATAAACACAACTCTAAAAACATTGGCTTTAGCCGCTGCGCCACCACCTATTGCTACAAAAATTGATTGTCTGTGACATATACCTTTCGACATTCATACATATTTCACTTCTTTGAAATATTAGTAAACTTCATAAACAAAAAAAAAATTATTATGGAAATAATATCTCGCAAGATTTCCATTTTAGTACAAGCCACAAAAATTAAGAGAATTTTTTTTTTTTTTTTAATTAAATAATTAATAACTTTTTTATTTACTGATCGATTTTCTTCAAAAACAATAGGGTTCTTCCTCTAGCTAACACTAACTTACTTTCTAAATTTCAATATAATCGGACTTTTCTTTCTTAAGTTATCATGCTTACAAGAAACGTGACGGACGGACAGACGGATAGACGGACGGACAGACGGACAGACGAACATTTTGAAAGTTGTTCAGAATTCGTTCACTAACACAATGATATGAAATTTTTTTTTCTACGAGCGATATTTACGATTTTAGAAATGTGCCGATCAAATACAATATACTCCTCGTTTTTGCGAAGAGTATAAAAAAAAGAAAAAAAGAATTATTCAAAAACCTTAATCCAAAATTTCATAAAAATTAAAAAGAAATACTAAAGTTCTGTTTAAAAATTTCGAAAAATCCGAAAATACCTACCACTTTAATGAGTTTACGAGTTTTTAGTTGTCAATTAATTTCTTAGTTATTTTTAAAAAACAGTACTTAATAATTCACAGCACGGTTTCCAAAATGTAAAAACTCATTAAAATTATATTTTTGTCTTGCAGGAGGTGAATGTTTTTTTAGCATTAATTAAATCCCAATTTGTTCTATATTCAAGTAAAACTTCGTTCAACTCGAAAAAATATATATAAAATATAAAGATATTTACACTCTTAAGTGCGACACACTGTATATTGCAGGTATATTATTACATTCGTAGGCTTGCCAATAAAACTTCAAAGAAACTTCAGTTGTTAGTTAGAATTATTTATTTATTATTAAAAAATAGCCCCCCAAAAAAGTTGGCTCACTACGGTTCTGTGTCAATGTTATAGAACCTCCTAGAATTGACCTAGGTCGAAGTCAAAATAAAAATTCGACTTAGGTAAAAAATTCATTTAAGGGCATTTTCAATCATAACATACAAGTCTGAAGGGCTTCAGAGCCATGAAGTAGCCCGTTATGAGATCGATAAGGCATTAGGCAGAACCGGGTAGAAATTCGAAGAAACACCGAATTTTTACTTAGGAAAATATATTTTTGTCCAGGATATGAGAGTGAAAGTATATAGTGCTTATGGAAAAATGAGCTACATATTTTTTAAAAAGTACGCCAAAAAAATACTTTCAACTTTAATTCCTCCGCCGAAGACATTGACCATGGAAGTACAGTCATTATATACCCTGTTCTAAAGACTGACTATAAAATTTTAACAATGCAATGTATCAAAAGGACGAAGCCGACGAATTTGGCGAAGGCATAGTAGCGCCTATAAGCAAAAATTTGTAAAAAATCAGTGAAAATGTACAAGGCTGGTTTCTCGCATAAAACAAGTTTGGATTCACCCAGCGATTCATAATTTGGACGAGTGCGTTGGATGGTCAATACAAAGCGATGGTGGGAAAGTCAACTGCAGGGCTTTCCAAATAATAAACTTATAGAGAAAACCGCCTCGTGCACAAAGGACTCAAAAATCCATTTTGCCAAAAAGTCGTCCGAAAGCGACTCGCTGTCATTTTTCCTATATTCAACTTGCATGGGGACAAGTACGTCGTAAGACTAGCCGAAAGTTATTAAACTCATGTATTAGTCGAACTCCGTGAATGATATAATCACGATATGGGACCTTTAAGCTACTCATAAGCGAAATAAATTTTTTTAAGTAAAATATTTTTATATTATTTTCAGTCAGCCATAATTACCGAAAATCCAAAATTTTTTAAATTCTTTTTAAAAGGCTTGCATTAAATTTTGAGGAGGTTAAATGAATCTTTTCTACCAAATCGATTGTTAGCGCACACTCTCATTTGTATAGTTAAAAAGTAATTTGCCTTAGTTGGGGAGTGGAAGAATGAGGCAAAACACGGTTGGCGCCCTTCTAAAAATAAATTGGTGTCGCGTCACTTAGACGCTCGGTAGTGAGTTCTTCTACATCAACACGTATACAAAATTTGTCGAGCCATTTTAGAATCATGGTAGAACAAAGATTCAGACAGACAGACAGACACACAGAAATTCTGAAAACACATTTTCTGGATTTAGTACCACTGAACAAACCCGAAAAGATAGATAATTCTAAGACAAATTACAAAAATGTCTACTTTTACAGATTTATTTATATAGATTATTATTGGTACTAAGTGATATCAAGAGGCAATCAGAAATTATCGGTCGGCAAAGCTCAAACTTTGATATTACAATAATTAAATATTTTACAAACAGCCACTTAAAGCCGTAAAATAACAACTAAGTATATAAAAGCGCAAACAATTGTATTTGCCTAACTTATCAGATATACCTACCAGTACTCGTTTGAAAGTGACTATGAAGAACACATTACACGTGAAAAATGTACATTCGATATTAATAGAAAGAGTGTAATTAAATACAGGACGGCACTAAAAAATAAACAAATATGCCCATATATGCAATATACAAGCATGATAAGATTACATTGATAATATAGTTCTATAATGAGAAGAGCAAGGTCGGTGGGGAATACTGAATTAGATGAAATTAAGTTCGCTAGATTAACACACGTTCGCCAAATAGTTTGCAGCAGACGTTAGTTGAGTTTTTATTTGAAATAAGTACCTACTTGACAACTTATAATTATAGAATTATAAATAGCATTTAAATACTTTTGTTGTGTGTATTATGTTAAAAAGCAGTTGTAAACATGAGTTTGTGAATTAACCGGGCCTTACCAATATGTGATCAACAAAGGTAAGATTAAAAACATATTAATTATTAGTGCCTTAATATAATAATGTAAATTTAACAAACATTTAATATTAATAGGGAGAGAACATTATTATACTCTTCGCAAATACGAAAACGAAGAGTATATTGCATTTGATCGACACATTTCTGAAACCGTAAATATCGCTCGCAGACAAAAAATTTTCAGATCATTGTGTTAGTGAACGAATTCCGAACAACTTTCAAAATGTCCGTCTGTCCGCCTGTCCGTTCGTCACGTTTCTTGTAAGCACAATAACTCAAGAAAGAAAGATCCTATTGTACTGAAATTTGGACAATAAATTAGTGTTAGCCAGAGGAATAATCCTGTTGCTTTTTTAACAAAATTGATCGGTAAATAAAAATGTTATTAATGATTTAAATTTGAATTTTTTTTTTTATTTTTATGTTTTTGTAATTGAATAGAAATCTGGTGAAACGATATTTCATTTTAATATCTAAATATTTATATATTTTACAAGTATACATTTCATAATGTAATATAAAACCGTGAAAATATGATTTTAGCTCGTGTCTTATAATGTAAAAATTTACATTTTTCTACGTGTAAGGTGGTGGTGTAGTTCTTACGCTTTTGACTCGGAATCCAAGGGCCCCGGGTTCGAAACCCAAGTGGGGTATGGTATAGGTTTTTTATTTTCACAGTATTTTACCAATTAAGTTCGTACTATAAAATTAAAAATGTCTAAAACTAACATTATTTACAAAAAACTGCGAAGAGTATCCTATAGAATGTGTAACAATTATATAAAAAGTTCAGTGAACAAGCGAAGAGTACGTTTCTAGCTTGTTTTATATTAGAATACAAGTAAACGGAAACGGATGTTTCTTAATAACAAAAAAAATTGTTACAAGTGATAAGTCTGATCACAACATAGAGTTTATTGAAGAAATATCTATTATAAATTTGAATTTGGTTGAGAACACCGAAAAAAAAATTCAATAAACACAAAATTTGGGATTGTTCGGTTTTACATTAAAAGGGAAAAAGCTGATAAAATTCTGCGAAAAATAAAACACTCTAATGCTCTAGTCTTAATAGTTTCAAAAATATGCAATTCCAAAAAAATTCTATTTTTTGCCATTATTTATCCAAAAAGCATATTGTCTCTGATAGTTACACGTAAAAGTGGTCTAAAGGAGAGATAAAACACATTCGATTTCCTATATACAGGGCGTCCCAATATTCCGTGTACGTGTTTTCCTGGTCAAAATAATAGTCCGGGAGGTAGCGACATTTTGGAACTAGTCATTTCAGCATGGCTAGTTTTCTCTGAAATGATAATTTATTACGTGTACATACACAAAACCGAGGTCAGCTGACGCGTCCGCGGGGGAGGCAGATGCTGGAAAGCCTCCCACGTGTTATAAATTTATGAAAATGAAATAATACCAGCAGACTTGAAATTCTTTACAGTATTCTATTAGATTGTAACATGATAAAAAAAAATATTCAGCTGCTGAAATAGCGGTGGAAAGTACGTCCGCTGCTCGGATGAACGTTCGGACGATACGTAAAAATTCAAGTCAATTCGGCAAGCTTGAAACTTCATTAAAAAATGATTTATTCTATACATTTCACGAAAAATATAGTCAGCTGTCGATCAGCTGGTGGAAAAGTCGTCAGCTGACACCGTAAACATTGCGGCTTGAGTTCAGTGCCCGACGTGCTGTTTGTGTACATTAAGCGTCGCGCGTTATTTTCAAATCTTATACTTGCTGTTCTTCATGACAGGTATACTAGAGTTTGTTATTAATTAGTTATTTAAATAATGTCTTATTAATCTTGCATAAATAAACAATACTCATGATTAATAATATCAAACACAATGATTTTATTTAATTTTTTAAGCATTATTTTTAGTTGAAAAAATCTCTCCAGATTATTATAATATAATTATTCATTGGAACTTTCACAGTCGCTGTCTCCGTAATCTTCTTGCTCGCTAGCTTCATCAGAGTCGAGCGCATCTATCTCCGTATTTAAATGCAAGTCTTCTTCCTCATCTGCAATTAAAAATGATAATCATGAGAAATAAGTGTTGGTTAATTAAAGTTTTATAATTTCTTATGCGTCGATAAGAAGCAAAAATAACTGATTTTTTACAAAGAAAAAACGTAGATTTTCTTTTGTATTACAAATATTTGTTTCGTGAATATTATATAATATAAAATACTTCAGTAGTATTTTACCTTCATCATTATCTGCAACTGGATCTAGAGTGATTTCCGATATAGTTGATGGTAACTGATCTCCTTCAAACATTTGTACATAAATTTATTATCTATTTCCTCCCAACCGTATTCATTTGGTACAACTTCACTTGGAATTTTGCCAGAGATTCGATATATAAAAAGTTCGCAATAAATGCTGCCTTAACTCTGATTGGCAAGGTGGTACTAAGGAACCGTCGATATTATTGTTTGGCAGCCGAAAAACATCATCATTTTCAATAACTTTATATGTTTTCTTGAAAGTTGCCAGGCGAGCTTCATTTATATCTTTAATCGCTTTAAAACCGTACATTTGGCAGATGTATTCCTCCATAATTGGTATCATTTCCTCTAAATTTTCTTCGTTGCAATCCGAGAATCTACGAAATGCATCTACATACTTTTTGGATTTTCTTAATAATTGGAATGGACGATTTTTACCATTTTTCTTCCGCACGAACCAACGGTTATTTCCAAACTAAAGAAACATCTGCTCAACAAGCTAGCCCCTACTTTCTCGGTTCTCAACTACTAGGCTATCTTTCCGAATTGGTAGCAGGACTCCAATTTTCAGGTACAAAACTAAAACGCCAGTGAGCAAGAATTTTTTGATATACTAAATGCACGTAGATTTTGTAAATTAATTCTTATAGTAGTTTATTATTATTCAAATTATATCATTAAATGGAAAAATTATAAAAAAAAATAGAGACTGTATTTATTTTATATTATAAATTTAAGCTATTATCAATCATGAATATTGTGTATTTACAACAGCAAAAGTGAAAGTTTGTTTTGAAAATAACGCGCGACGCTTAATGTACACAAACAGCACACCGGGCACTGAACTGGAGCCGCAATGTTTACGGTGTCGGCTGACGACTTTTCCACCGGCTGATCGTCAGCTGATATATTTTTCGTGAAATGTATAGAATAAATCATTTTTTAATGAAGTTTCAAGCTTGCTGAATTGACTTGAATTTTTACGTATCATCCGAGCAGCGGACGTACTTTCCACCGCTGTTTCAGCAGCTGAATCTATTTTTTTATCATGTTACAATCTAACAGAATATTGTAAAAAATTTCAAGTCTGCTGGTATTATTTTATTTTCATAAATTTATAACGCGTGGGAGGCTTTCCAGCATCCGCCTCCACCGCGTATGCGCCAGCTGACCTCGGTTTTGTGTTTGTACACGTAATAAACTAACATTTTAGAGAAAACAAGCCATGCTGAAATGACTGACTAAAATGTGTCGCTACCTCCCGGACTATAAGTCGATTTAACCTAACATAAGGCCGGTTTTCGGCCCAATTTATTTTTGAACAAAAAAAAACTGAAAAATATTTTTTTATTATTTACTATCAATATCGAATCGATTCCACCCCAAACAAAACTTTCCCGCACTCACCTTACCCCCCTAAACTATTAAATAATCAGCATTCAGTTGATTTTTTATCATTGAAACATTTTAACATGACTTTTACTTTTGATTTTGTACGTGTATTTTTGTTGTTTCGGAAGAGGTGGGAGGGGGAGGCGAGGGTAACAGAGGGTAAAAATGGAGGGTGGCGGAAAGTTTCGTTTAGGGTGGAATCGATTCAATATTGATAGTAAATAATAAAAAAATGTTTTTCAGTTTTTTTTTTGTTCAAGAAAAAAAATAGTCCGAAAATCGGCCTTATGGACCCTCCTCCATTATCTCTATTTCAAGATGCCTCGTTTAGCGGTTAGAGGGCATCAAACTACTATTGGAAACGGTAGTCATATCGAAAAATTTTTTTGAAAGGGCACTCGATTACAAATTTCTGTAAACTAAAATGCATCATTTCGTTTTTGTTATCAAATAAATTAATTCTGAAATGATATAGTTAAGCCTGGTTTGAATCGAAAATAAAAAATTTATGATGGTGCGGGAGCTAAGTGGCTTTTTCAGACACTCATCGTTACAAGCATTTTCTATGCGCTGATTAATTCTATCGAACTTAAATAACGACAAAATAGACTTCTGGCATATGTCAGCCCGTCGAGTTGGCCATGGTTAAAGATATAAAAATCAGTGAAATTATATTATCGTTACAAAGCCAATTTTGTGCGTGCACATTTTATGTTTAGAATGAATAAAATAACATCGCCAGAAAGTGTGGGCCATCAGGGGCGCAACCAGAAAGGTCAAAGAGGTAAAAAAACGGAGTTATATAACATGATCGTTACAAACTTTTTTTAAGGTTGAGCATGCGTATTTAAATGTTTTGAACACAGAAAAAATTCCCAGAAAGAAACTCCCGTCAGTAAGGCTAGCCAGAAAGAAAATGTTTAGGATTTTTTAAGAAAATTGGATTTTTTTTGCATATTTCATCTCAGAACTCTAAACTCATCGTTACAAGCTCTGGCTCCTTTTTAAAACATAAATATAAGCTCCTTCAACAATAGAATAGCCTCCCCGTAAAGTTTTTAGTGTCAACAAAAGTACCATAGGCTCTTAGATATAGAGGAATTTAACACTTTCGGCTAACTTGACTCCGTACCGTGCCTCAGATGTATTGTATCATTATTACCTTTCTGGCTGCGCCTCCTGACGGCCCACACTTTCTAGCGATCATATTTTATTCATTCTAAACATAAAATGTGTACACACAAAAAAAATGAGCCTTGTAACGATGACATGATTTCACTGATTTTTAAACAGTGTTCGTGACGCTCCTGACAGGAGGTGCCCCGCCAGAAGTCAATTTTATGAATCGTTATCATTCATTAAACCATAAAAATATCTCAAAGTTCATAAAACGATGAGCTGCCGAAAAAGCCACCTAGCTCCCGCTCTATGAGAAATGACGAATTGATACTGATCACCTCCAAGTAAAATAATAATAATAATAATAATTATTATTATTATTATTAACCACACAGAAGATACGCATGGTACATATGGCATGCCAATATAAAAACAATATGAAATAATATGTTGTGTAACAACAAATACATGTACACAATTTGTTTCTCATGTTATCATAAGCATAAAACAGTCGTGATACTCACTGTGGATGTAGATATTCAGATATTGACAGCATGGACCCAATTCTTAAAATCGTAGGAATTAATTCATGAAAGAATTACGTAATTGTCTCAGGGTTTTGTGAGATTTAAATACAACTGTATTCTTGAAAAAAATCATAGGAAATATTTCTACTTGTCTTGTTTGGTCTAGCAGATTTTATTTATCACATTTAACGATGGATAATTTTAAATCTGGGAGATGTTGAAGCTGCCAAGGCACACGAAAAGCAGCATTTTAAAGAATAGAAATCCGTTTGATTTAACATTTCCGATTAACCAAGGATCTAGCGAGGTATCTAATAAATACCCTCAACAGATATTTGACTGCACTCCCTAGGACATCTTGTATTCGCAAAGCTACTAAAGTAGTAGAGCATTAAATTTCTTTGCAACTGTTATTTTTAAGCAAATTCAATTTCTTATTTTATTTTTCAGTTCCGTTTTATTTATTATTTCTTTTTAATTCACTATTAACAAATAGTGTTTTATTATAATAATAACTTTTTAATGATAAGTTCTGTATAGTCAAATAGAGACATTTAAATTTAATATTTATAATAGGAATAAAAAATCAAGTTCAAAAAACCGTGTGAAAATAACATTAATTTAATTTGTTCTCCTTCCATGATGTCTTCATTTCAGAGCTGGGCAAATACTTTGAAAAAGTATTTAAATATTAAATACTAAATACTCAGAAAATTTAAAGTATTTAAATATTAAGTATTTTCAAAAGATAAAAGTATTTAAATAATAAATAACAAAAGTAATTAAATAGTTTAAACTTAGTATTCAAATACTTTCTGAATATTTATAAATACTTTGATAACACTGAAATATTTTGAAGCATAGTTAAGTGTAAAAATAGCCTTTAATGGCTAAACTTCGCCAAATTGTATTTTCTATTTTTGTAGAAATCAATAAAGACTTATAATATTATTATTATCATTATTATTATTATATTAAATACTATTTGACTATTTGAGATGTCAAAATTTTAGGTTTCATGACTTTCATGAACTTCTACAACACTATTTTAATATCTCATACTTAATCAGTTCTAGTTAGGTATTAGACTTTTAATTATCCGTAGAGCTAGACCTTTGCCTCTTCTGCAAATACCCAAATAAAGCACAGAGACTATGGCACTAGTTCAACTGTTCTCTCTCACAATCACAAAACATATACATGCAGAATGAGAGGGAAACATGCGTTTATTTTCGGTTTATTATAAATATTTAAAAAAATCGTAAATGGTATAATCCTTAAAATAGTTTCAAATCCTCCCCATTACTTTAAGGAATACAACCATATACAGTTTTTATCATATACTTTGTATATAGTTAAATGCCATACTTTAGTAATGAAATTAGGAACTATTTTCATTGACAAACTACGATATTCAAGTACAACAGAAATTTACAATAAAAAAAATATATAGATGTATTCGTTAGAACAAGAGCAATTATTTAAAACAGTTTTAAATATTATAGTATATTTGATTATTTAATTATTTATAATAAACCGAAAATAAACGCATATTTCCCTCTCACTCTGCAAAAGCCTAACCTTAACAGTTAACACTTACTGTCTATGTCTGCCCTCAACCAACTTTCTGGGAATTGAGACGTGACTGACTGAAGACTGAATGATATGCAATGTGTTTATTAACTACATGTACATGTACATGTACATTGATTCTTGACTAATACCTCCCTGTCTCCCTGGTGTATTTGATTATATTTGTTGTATTTATTTAAATACTTTTGAGATTCAAATACTTCTGAAAGTATTTAAATACTGCCAGAAATGGATTTAAATACTTTTTTAGAAGTATTTAAATACTTCTCAGTTATTTAAATAGTTGAAGTATTTATAAATACTTTAGGATCATTTTCACAAATACTAAGTAGTAAATATTTCAGATAAAGTATTTGCAAGTATAAATACAAATACTTGTTGCAAGAAGTATTTAAATACTTGGTATTTGAATTCTTCCTAGTATTTAAATACTTATGAGGTATTTGTAAGTACATATTTGCCCAGCTCTGCTTCATTTGCTCCTACGAGTTCTATTAGGATTTTTTTTTGTGCATCAGTCATAAAAAGGCGCTTATTACCACCTTCCATGATACCTTAAAATCCCTTTTTATTAATATGATACAAAAATCGGATAGGAATTACTTTATATCTTTCTACCGAATATAAATTTGGCTATAGTTACCAATAAGAAATGAGAATACTATAAAAGTACTTGCAAAGAAAAATTTCGACTTCTCACTGGCTGTTACAAATAATAGTATAAACCTATAACTTGACATACGTCCCACTGTCGTTTTTATAGAAATTTGAATCCTACGAGGTTCAAGAATAGCAATTCTCTGGATTTGTCGCTTCACATGGGAATTTCAGCAAGAGAAAATTTTCTCATGAGAATTAATTTCTACGATTTCAAGAATTGAGTCCCTGCAGTATCAAGCGTAGCTTTGGCAGAGTTTTGACGAATTGACAGATGCTTTACTTCAAATCACTTATAAACAGAGCTGGGCAAATATGTACTTACAAATACCTCATAAGTATTTAAATACTAGAAAGTATTTAAATACCAAGTATTTAAATACTTTTTGCAACAAGTATTTGTATTTATACTTGCAAATACTTTATCTGAAATATTTACTACTTAGTATTTGTGAAAATGATCCTAAAGTATTTATAAATACTTAAACTATTTGAATAACTGAGAAGTATTTAAATACTTCAAAAAAGTATTTAAATCCTTTTCTGACAGTATTTAAATACTTTCAGA
Organism: Rutpela maculata; assembly: GCA_936432065.2. NCBI lineage: Eukaryota > Metazoa > Arthropoda > Insecta > Coleoptera > Cerambycidae > Rutpela > Rutpela maculata. The sequence goes on from OW386285.2 coordinate 110,929,016, forward strand.
AGTATTTGAATCTCAAAAGTATTTAAGTAAATCCAACAAATATAATCAAATACACCAGGGAGACTGGCAGATACTCGTCAAGAATCAAGACATGTACTATACTATGTAGTTAATAAACACATTGCATCATTCAGTCTTCAGTCATTCACGTCTTAATTCCCAGAAAGTTGGTTGAGAGCAGACATAGACCGTAAGTGTTAACTGTTAAGGTTAGACTTTTACATAGTGAGAGGGAAATATACGTTTATTTTCGGTTTATTATAAATAATTAAATAACCAAATATACTATAATCTTTAAAACTGTTTTAAATAATTGCTATATTTTTTTGATTGTAAATTTTTGTTGTACTTGAATATCGTAGTTTGTCAATGAAAATAGTTCCTAATTTCCTTATTAAAGTATGGCATTTAACTATATACAAAGTTTATGATAAAAACTGTATATGGTTGTATTCCTTAGAGCAATGGGGAGTATTTGAAACTATTTTAAGGATTATACCATTTATGATTTTTTTAAATATTTATAATAAACCGAAACTAAACGGATGTTTCCCTCTGACTCTGCATTGATATGTTTTGTGATTGTGACAAAGAATAGTTGAACTAGTGCCATAGTCTCTGTGCTTTATTTGGGTATTTGCAGAAGACGCAAAGGTCTAACTCTACGGATAAGTAAAAGTCCAATAGCCAACTAGAACTGATTAAGTATAGAGGTATTAAAATAGTGTTGTAGAAGTTCATGAAAGTCATGAAACCTAAAATTTTGACACCTCAAATAATCAAATAGTATTTAATATAATAATAATAATAATAATAATAATAATAATAATAATAATAATAATAATAATATTAAGTCTTTACTGATTTCTACAAAAATAGAAAATACAATTTGGCGAAATTTAGCCATTAAAGGCTATTTTTACACTTAGCTATGCTTCAAAATATTTCAGTGTTATCAAAGTATTTAAATATTCAGAAAGTATTTAAATACTAAGTTTAAACTATTTAATTACTTTTGTTATTTATTATTTAAATACTTTTATCTTTTGAAAATACTTACTATTTAAATACTTTCAATTTTCTGAAAGTATTTAGTATTTAATATTTAAATACTTTTTCAAAGTATTTGCCCAGCTCTGCTTATAAACATGAAGTAGCTCTAGAACAAAACTGAATCATTTGTGATTTTGCTTTATGACAAACTCAGCAATCACTATGATATTACTCAGGAAACACAACATTTTTTTTACGAGATTATTGGTATCTACAAAAGAAGCCCTTAATCATTATATAATTCGGGCGGCATTTCAAGAAGCTTTTATCTGGTGCCAGTTTCCACCACTATGCCGAGTATTATAGTATCACAAAACGAACCATTCCTATTAAAATAGCTGCGTTTTTTCAAATGTATAACTAACTCCCTTATTGCCAGTAACTTTGGACTTGGGAGTTATCTACTTCTGTGTGGTGTGTTCTATGTTTATATTTAATGTTTTGTACAAGGTTTTATATGATATAAGTATTGAAAGTAGCGCTTTATTTTGTAAGAAGGGAAGATTGAGACACGATGCGTACGAGAGTGCCAACAACTTAACGAATATTTAATATTTTCACATTTTCAAATAATTAAATGTATAGAATATCAAAGTATGTCGTCAGATTTGAGATTTGCCACCAATTAATGAAAAAATGCATTATATTTAAATTTTTAAGACTGGTGTTAAAATTAAACCACTTTTAACGTTAGTACCATAAAATTACGTTTTTACCACCGACAACAGAACAAACGTTAAAAAGACTACTTTTAACAGTGTTTGTAGAAAGTACCATTATATTTCTGTTATTGCGAAAAGAAATATATCAATCGAATATAAGTAACTACAAGTTAAATATTACGTAAAATTTACCAAAATTGATAGATTACTTTTGAGAGTAGGTTGCAGAAGCACAAGGCAATTCAATACACGTGGTTAATTAAAAAGTTAAATGTAAATCATAAAAATACTATTCTGGGTACGCAGTTTAACGCTGCATCCGCAACAAAGGTAATTAACTTTAATTGAAAATGTTTATTTATAGACAGTAGTGTCAAAGTCAAAACTACATACAAAATAATAATTTGTATCGAATTGAAAGTCAAAATATTTCTTATTATTTTTTAAGTACATTTTTAAATAAATAAATAAATAAAAATCTTTATTCATCTTTTAAAAAATATTGCACGATACATGTAACAATTATTATCAGACTTGTCAACAGGGTAAACACTACTTAACACTAATACAATAATTCGGAAATATTAAAATACACTGAGAACTGAATACTACAAGATAAAAACTCTTCTGTAGAGTAAAAAGCCTTACTTACTAAGTATATTTCTTATGGGAAGTGGCCCTTGGTGAAACTGGCTGAAATTAAAATATGTTGTTCCTCTTGACCTTTACATCAAAAGTTCTCGTGGGCACAAAGTCTGAAAATGGACAGTTTTCGAGATACAAAACGGGGTGAAAAGACGATTTTACACAGAATTTTATGGTTTCTTATGGGAAGTGGCCCTTGGTGAAAATGGCTGAAACTAAAATATGTTGTTCCTCTTGACCTTACATCAAAAGTTCTCATAGGCACAAAGTTTGAAAATGGATAGTTTTCGAGATACAAGGGGGTGAAAAGACGATTTTGCAGAATTTTTTGGTTTCTTATGGGAAGTGGCACTTGGTGAAAATGGCTGAAATTAAAATACGTTGTTCCTCTTGACCTGTACATTAAAAGTTCTCATGGGCACAACGTCTGAAAATGGACAGTTTTCGAGATACAAGGGGGTGAAAAGACGATTTTTCACCCCCATTTTTCGTAGCAAAAGATTTGAATAGGAAATCTGAATGTGGAAATAGTTGATTCCTCCATCAGCCATTTTTTTATTATTCGGATGTTTAGTTTAAGAATTTGCATTTTCCCGCTCAAAATTAGTGAATGTCATAATTTGTCATATTGGGCTGAATTTGACATCTATTGTAAACATAATTTCAGAAACATTATGGCGTTAGTATTTCATTTAATTTTCAAAAATCTAAATAGCGAAAATATTCAAATTCTTAAAATGAACAAACGCGCATAAGAACTTAAATATGTTAAGAACGGCTCATGCAAAATAGATATATCTGTAATTAATACAAAAGTGATCAAACTATTTCTTATTTTTCTCTTTGTCATATATTTGCAAGGTGTTATGACATTTTATTTGAATTATTGGAAAAGTAAAAAGATTTTCACTTATTTCATATATTTTATTGTTTCGGACGAATGTATAGTTTAAGTTTAGTTATCACCTCATCATCTGAGGAACTCTGTGTTATAGTGGATTGTGTGAGTCGGAAAACTATTATCTGATGCAACTAAAGTGGTCCCCCCACTAAAGCGACCAAAAGCCGACCCCAAACGGGGTCAAACGCGTATTAATAATGTTTCACGGAATCTAACTTATTGATCCCCGTTTTCGAGCATGCCAATCATAGGGAAAACCCTGGGACGCGTGCCTGACACCCGTCCTCCCCCTTGACGGCCAGTAACCACCCTCCAAAGGGGTGAGAGTGCTCTCATAATACCACTGGACACAGAGGTTCCCTCATATTTTCGAGCATACCGAATACGGAGAGGACCACGAATCGAGTGTTTGACACCCGTTTACCCCCCTCAATGGCAAATAAATACCCCTTCTTCGCATTTTTATAACGAGTGTAACTGCACGGGTATAAAAAACATAAAAAATAAATTTGAAAGAACGCGGGTCCACGGGAGGGAAGAACCCTTTTGGAGGGTTGTTATTGGGTAGGTCACCCCGGGAAGGAATTTCACCATCACCACGGTATTCAGCATCCTCGAAAACAGGGGATCACCAAGTAAGAGTCCCTCAAACAATTATAATACGCGTTTGACCCCGTTTGGGGGTAGTTTTTGGCCGTTTGCGAGGATGGATCACCCCAACAAGAAATTCTGCGACCACCACGGTGTTCAGCATCCTCGAAAACAGTGGTGAAACTAATCTGGTTACATCAGACAATAGTCGAGTTTTCGTCCGACTCACACAATCCACTATTAGACGAAATCATCGTTTTGTTAAAAACAGTATTTTCGCTAAGTAAAACTTATTTCATTGTAATATATCATAAGAGTAGTCCTGAAAACACTTGTTCTCTGATCCTCATTTGTGCTTTAAACGATTTTGATATGTGCATTTTCATTAGTTTGGTTTCACATTATGTTTAACTGAATAAAGTGCTATATATTTATAATATAGATATAATTAAATTGTTCGCCAACAACTAAATAAAAATGAGTGTATTTTGTTGTACGCTGTTAATCCCAAGCTGTTCTGAATTAACGTATTTTTGCAATAAACTTCAAAACATCAATTTATCTCTTAGATTTACAATTGGTCTATGTTTATGTGCAATTATAAATAACACAATGACTAGATTCTACAAAAATAGATTTACTTATTTAAAAAAAAGTATTTACGCAAAACTTCCTTCTCTATTTAGCACCTTTCATTTATTCATTATTTTTTCTGTTTGGCGACTTCCCTGTGTATTTTTCTTTTAACTAAAAGTGTATCAGGTTTTCTTCCTGGCAATAGTAACGACTACATTCCAAATGTTATTTTCATCTGTCGTTTCTTAATTAATTATTTTTTTAGAGTGACCACCCTGTATATTTATCACTAAAAGTATGTCAGGTTTCATACACAGTAAAAGGGCACTTGCATAAAAATTTAATTTTGAAAATGATACTCACAAACGTAAACTGTTGTCATTGAAAAACTCGTAGTTCACAAAAAAAAATTGTGTTTCAATTCCTTGTATTAAATATAAGCTGTTAAAAACTGCATAATTTAAACTATTCTTGTTACATGCCGCCATTAACTACGACGTCAACGTGTGCGCTGTGTGCTGACATGTCAGACTTGGGGTGTCTCAAGAAAAAAATTTTTCTTTTAAACTGTTGCTCCTCAGGGTTTTTTCTGATTCCTTTTGGTTCCTAATGAAAAGATATGAAGTTTGAAGTCTGTAGGTTCAGGGGAAAGTTTGCCCTTAGGGGCCTACAATTTTAAATTTTTATAAAAAAACGCAGAAATTAAGAAAAGTAATTCTTTTTGAAAAATATATTTTCTCTAATTAAATTAATATAGTTGGGGTTCTGCAGGCTTCCAAAAATAGCAATATATATATACTACTTACATCAATATTAATTGCAATATTAATTGAAAGTATATTTAAAATTATTTTATGAATAGCGAAAATGCAAGAAAATTAACAAAATCAGTATTAGTCGGAGAACGAGCAATGTCTAAGATGCACCCACCCTCTATAACACTCGCGAACAACCACCTAAAAAAATTGATTCTTATGTAAATCGACCTAGCAGACCCGATTTTGGAGTTCGCCAGACAATCCGGAATTGCGAAACTGGTCAAAATCGGCAATTTCCGAAAAATCTCAAATTTTATGGATATTTTTTAATTTTTACTTATCACCCTATATATCCCATAGTTTAAGTCCGATTAAATTGAAATTTTTAGGAGAGCCAATTTAGACCTTTGTTATCATGACGGACATGACAGAAGTGCAAAAAAAAATACGTGTCACCAGTAATATTTTTTTTAATAGTTGGTGACACGAAATTTGTTAAAAATGCAGCAACAAATACTCGGTCGAGAAAACTTTTTTGTTTTTAAAGATAGATGTATATAGTAAGCTACAAAGTTGTAGCCAAAGAACCAAAGAAACTTTTTTATTTCAGTGATTTTTTTGATAACTGGCTTGGTTTTTAACATAACGGTGCCGCAATATAGAAAAGAACTATGCCGGCCGCGGCCGGTCACGTACTGCACAAGCGATAACGCCATGCATAGCTTGAGAGCGCCAGGATTTGTATTGTACTAATAATAACCTATTTAATAATCGTTTATTCAGTAAATTTTAATTTTGAAAAAGGAGCAAAATATAAAAAATAAAGTTTTAAATTTTGATAAAGGCAATTTAGACATACTCATTTTATTTCCACATTTAACTTCTACTCGTACAATTAAGCAGCAATATTTAAGAAATAGTTAACACATTTGTATTTTTTTTATCGCAAATTATACAACGTTTTGGGCTTTCAACGGTTTTCCTTTTTTTATAACCAGTATTAGCCACATCTGTGCTTTCTGCTATAAGATTTTCGGGTGTAATCTCTTCTGCATCTTGCATGATAGACAGGACATTTTGACAAAAATAAATTCCTTTTTTTGGTGTAATATTTCAACTTAAGTGAGATATCATCAGACTTTATAGAAACTGCTTTAAATGCTTAGTCCAGTGCTTCTTCTGTAACACCCTGCACAGTTTCTTCACTATTTTGTTGGCAAAATATGCATTTCATAAAGTTTAACTCTGGGTTTAACTGTTAAAAAAAAGTTGAAAACGCGCACAAAACTGCTGACTTTAAAAAAATTGCTTAAAAGTTGTTCCTTGTTCAAATTAAATATTAAAACTAGTTTTAAACGTCTGGAAAAGAAATTCCGTTACTTTAATATGCACCCTCTATAGCACTTTCCTAACGCAATAATAATTATTATTATAGCTGCAACTCATCAATTTTCAATAAGAATAAGCGTCATAAACCACATAGACGACAACAACTCCTGTCGATCGGTTAAAAACAACTAAATAAACGTTTTATAATAGCTATTTATGTAACCAGTTACAAAAGACGTAACAACACGAGTTACACAAGATTGTCTTTCGTTACATACATGATTTTTCTAATTTTAAAATTCTAAAAACAGTTTAAACATAATAAATGAAATGGATGTATTTAAAAATCTTAAAAATTAAGTAATCTTTTTCATAGGTACCTTTGCTGCTATCACACATTATAATTTTAATGTCAAAATTGACAAACGTTATTTAGTCAAGTTACAATATTATTTGAAATCCTAATTTGATAACATAATAAAGGTAAATTGTATTAATGCAAAAGTTTTGTTAGCGTATTTTGAAGGAAAGAAGAATTTAGAAGCTTCCATTTTATGGACAGTATTCTATTTTGTGTTGAATAAACATTGTTTCTTTATCTTTTTGAGAGTTGTTTATCTTTCCTAATTGATGAGATAAGGAACTTTTTGTAACGCCATATCCTAAAATGGCATTTATTTGACACTTTCCATGAATAAGAACAATGCCATTATTGACAAGTGTAAAATAAAGAAAAAAAAGTGAAATAAAGACATTTTATTTCACAGTGTGATATAAAACTTATTGGTTTCTATCGAAACAGCAATAGAATTTAGTCTATTTTTATAAAATTTTATTGTTTTCTGATTTCGAATGGCGATACAAGAAATTTTGTATACAACTCGTGTGGTTTATAGCACTCGCCTTCGGCTCGTACTATAAACGCCCCACTCGTAAAAAGAAACACCATTTTAGCCACTTGTTATATAAAATACTATTTTGTAACGCCATGTCCTAAAACGACGTTTATTTGACAGTTTCAATGAATCAAAACAATGTCATTATTGACAAGTGTAAAATAAAGAAAAAAGAGTGAAATAAAGGAATTTTATTTAACAATGTGAAATAAAACTTACTGGTTTCTATGGAAACAGCAATAGAATTTAGTCTATTTTTACAAAATTATATTGTTTTCTAATTTCGAATGGCGATACAAAAAATTTTGTATATAACTCGAGACTAAAATGTGTTTTTTTTTTACTCGTGTGGTTTATAGCACTCGCCTTCGGCTTGTACTATAAATGCCCTCGAAAAAAAAAAACACCATTTTAGCCACTTGTTATATAAAATACTATTTCGTCACCAGTTACGTAAAATTTTACTTTTCATAACTGGTTACATAAAGTAGGACGTTTTGACACTTACGTCAGTTTTGAAAACTGTCACTTTATACGTCAAAATTAGAAGAACCAATATTCACAACTACGCATTATTTTATTCACATCGGGCGGAGCATCCTGAAAGACGAGAAACAAAGCCGCGGTATAAGCCAACCCAATCTTTTATCTTGCGACGCGACCCCGCGGCCGTCAAATACTGCAGCACCGGTTTCTTGAAAACTAAGTTATCAAAAAAATCACCGAAATAAAAAAGTTTCTTTAGTTCTTTGGCAACAACTTTGTAGATTACTATATACAAAAAAGTTTTCTCGATCGAGTATTTGTTGCTGCATTTTTAACAAATTTCGTGTCACCAACTTTTTAAAAAAATATTACTGGTGACACGTAATCTTTTTTTGCATTTCTGTCATGTCAGTCATAAAAACAAAGGTCTAAATTGGCTCTCCTAAAAATTTAAATTTAATCGGACTAAACTAAACTAAAAGAGATATAGGGTGATAAGTAAAAATTAAAAAATTTCCATAAAATTTGAGATTTTTCAGAAATTGCCGATTTTGACCAGTTTCGCAATTCCGGATTGTCTGGCGAACTCCAAAATCGAATCCGCCAGGTCGATTTACATAAGAATCAATTTTTTTAGGTGGTTGTTCGCGAGTGTTATAGAGGATCCTTAAAATGCATCGTAGAGATCCCTCGTTCTCCGACTATATTTTAAGCAAACTTATACCTATATGATGTACTACTGTGTGTCCCTATTGTGTCAAATATTTTTTTAAGTGTTGTATGTTGTAAATTAATAAGTAGTTTTGCTGTTTCTTGCATTATGAATTCCAGTGACAAACGTGAACGTAAACTGCGATCTGAATCAAGTGTGTGGCTTCTTGAAAATTTAGTGGACAAACAACTTCATGTCTTTTCATTAGGAACCAAAAGGAATCAGAAAAACCCTGGGAAGCAACAGTTTTCAAAAAAAAAAAACACGGAACGTTTCTCTCTTGGTGAAGTTCGCGGTGTTAAAGCTAGCAAGTAGGTATATTAGTTTATTTTATTCTTGTTTTAAAATTTAAATAAATCCGAGGAATTCAGATGATTAAATAACACAAAAAAATATTGTTTTAAACCTACTAACACCTAGTAACAAACATCTTCAAAATAAAAAAATATTCGAGTTAAGTATAAACTAAAAAATAAAAGAGATCACAACTATGTCTATTTTTTTGACCGACAAATATATCCTGCTATTTGTAGCTAGAATGCGAATTGGAGAAAGCAAAACGGCAAACAACTTAGGTATATTTTTTGTTATTTAGAATAAAATGAGTATGCAATTTATATTAAATTCGATTAATATAAATGAATGTATTGTATACAAAATTTTATCTCTGTAGTTTCTGTAAAAATTGTGTGCAGTGTTTATAAGTTTAAAACCGTTTAATTTTCCGCTAGGTACAGAAAAATGTTTTCATTTTAACCAGTGATTTTTACCTTCGAAATAAAGGAATCTCTCCGCGGCAAGTATAGGCGCCTATTCCGAAAGACTTAGTCGTCCGAACTTTCAAGAAAAAAAAAAAGGTGTCTGCTACTAATATGCTTGCCGTTCCTGATCACATCTACTCCTTTGGAGTAGACTAGACAGAGATATCCGCATGTTGATGAACATCCATAGAAGTATACGAGCTCCAAGTGCTGTACCCAGGCTACTAGGTCAAAATGGTCGTCCTCATAGTCGGCGTACTCGGAGGTACGAAGCCCACGCTGCTCTCGAAATTGAAGAACATACCGGCCTGTCAGAATTCGGCAGAATGGTTGGCAGGTCAAATGCAGAAGGCGGTTACCTTGGGGTCCCTTTGTCTGCTTAGGGCACACGATTCAGGTATTTACAGTCACTAACTCCACTGGCCGTGGAGAGTGGGTGTAAGGAATTCGGTAGTGTCGAAGGCCACAAAACTCCTGTCCGGCAGCGGGCAACCTGAAAAAAAAAATATAAATATATACGGGTGTAATCAGTTTCATGTCATTAAAAAAAACTGGTGGTGGAGAACGACTAAACGAACAAAAAAACCTTATATAACATGGGTTAAAAACCCATAGTTTTAGAAAAAAAAAATAAACAAAAATTTCGAAAATTTTCAATAGTATTGTTTGAGAACTGCTGGAATGTTGGGATAGGCTTTTATCTTCGAGTATGTCGGCGCCTCTAACCATCAAATATGCTAATACGGCTTTTTCAAAGTATCGCACTTCTTTGTAAGAGTCGCGTGTCGGCGAAGATACAAGTTGATAATCACACTTTTTTATGGCTTTTTAAAAGTAGGTAAGGTAAGGTCTTTAGCGTTGTGGTAAAGGTGAAAGACGTCGGCGTTTTCTGAATGCTTAGTAGATCTGAAGAAAACTATACTCCCTCTTGTGCAATATTTTAGTTTCTGGGGATATTTCGTTAAGTACACACGTCGAACCCGTTCGTTGTTTTCGTTCTTTTTGAATTTTAGGCCACGTATTTACAGTTAAGATTTATTTCATTGACTTACCGTTCAAGTCGTCAAGAAGTTCTTGATTACGTACAGACAATACTTGTTCTTCCATTTTGTGTTACTTTTTCAATTTTGGACCAAATTTTTATTTTTATTTTCTTTATTGACAACGTTAGTTGATAGTTTAGTGTGGTATTTTAAAACGCATATTTTGAACGCTATGGGAGATTACACTTGTAATAAGAAGGGCGCATTTTCAACGACGGTTCAGCGTTAATTTGTGGGCAGGAATTTGCAGTAACGAAATAATTGAATTACCCTCTACATTAAATGGTGATGTATACTTAAACTTTTTACAACAAACATTTCCAAATTTGTTGGAAGATGTACATTTAGCAAGGCGCAGAAGAATGTGGTATATGCATGATGGCGCGCCAGTTCATTTTAGTCTGGCTGTTCGAAATTTTTTAAACATGGAGTTTCTTCAACGATGGATTGGGCGTGGCGAACCAGTACCATGGTCTGCTAGGTCACCCGACTTATATCAGATGGATTTTATTTTTGGGGTCATCTTAAATCTTACCGTGATCCAATTGACACTTCGGAACAATTGCAGCAACGTATTTTAATGTGCATAGAAACCATAAAAAATGATCCTAATTTACCAAATGTGTTGAACGGAGTGCATGTGTCCTTAGTGTTAGACGTGCCGAAAAGTGTATTGATGCAGACGGGGGCCATTTCGAACAATTTATGTAAATCAAAAATAATTTATTGGTAAGTTCTAGATTTATTGAATATTTTAGTTTTCGATACCTGATTGGCAATTCGTTAAATAAATCAAATTTTTTTCCTAACTTAAAATACCCATAATTGTTTTCTGTTATCGTATCTTTTCCAATGTCATGAAATAATTACCCGTTTTTTAAGCTTAACCCAGAACATTCATTTAGGTTACAAATGTTAATAGGTCACATTTAAATCTGATAAATTATAAACAATAATAAAAGCTCCGATATTTTCTAAATAAAAAAATAATGTAAAGAAATGCTGTGTTTAAACCTCTTCTACGCCTATGAATTGCTTGCAGTTCTGCAAAAAGAGATAACGAATTACTTACATTTTTATAATTGGTTCGGTTGTGGCGCTCATCAAAGGTGCCGCCTTTCTTTTGAACCGCCAGCCGGCGACGAGTCGGTCGGTAATCACTTTTTTATGACAATTTAAAAGTTGAGAATTATACCTAGTACACGTCCATTGACTCACAAAGGCAGTGGTTCTCAAATGTTTCCTACCCTAATATTTAAATTGTTGACCTAGGTCAGTTTTTTTCAAAGTGCCCGTAAGGGAAAAAGTCATAAAGGTTTTTTGTTTGTCTAGTCGGTCCCCATTACCAGTTTTTTTTAATGACATGAAACTGATTACACCCTGTATAAAGGTGGACCATTAATAATAAACCATAGTTCAATGGTAGATTATTTAGACCAAAATATGAAGATATAACCAAACATGCTTTAGTAAATTGTTGCTGTGGAAAAAGATACAGGATAAAATTGTATTTTTTTTTCTATTTTTTGCAATATTTTAACTACCTCTTGACCTAAGAAACAATAATTCATGTATAACATCACGCCAGCCCATGGATGGGGGGCGCCTCATGAGCTATACCTGATGATGAATATTTTTTCTCTTTTCTTTTTACGAAACGTTGTGGTACTTTTAACTAGAAAATCTCATGCAAGTGTGTTTTGGTGGCGTCATTTACATACAATTTCATTATTTTGACATTTTGACAGAACTAAGACGTCACCAAAGCACTTTTCAATAAATACAATTTCTCCTTTTAAAATTGAGTTTGTTTTTAAAGAATTCTTGAAATCTTTGCGGCATTTTCTCAAAGACGGTTGGAATTATCAAGTTCTATCAAATGTACCTTTTTTACGTAAAAATGACTGAGATTTTCTAGTCAAAAGTGCTACAATGTATCGTAAAAAAAAAGAGAAAAAATATTCATGATCAGGTATAGCCCCTGAGGCTCCCTTCATGGGCTAGGGTGATGTTATATATAAATTCTTGTTTCTTGGGTTAAGAAATTATTCCTTACCAAATTGGGAGAAGATTGGTCAAGAGGTAGTTGAAATATTGCAAAGAATAGAAAAAAAAATACAATTTTAACACCGCAACAATTTACTAAAGCATGTTTGGTTATATCCTCATATTTTGATCCAAAGAATTTACCCTTGAACTATGGCCTATTATTAATGGTCCACCCTGTATATAAATAATAATAACAGGTCTTTATTTATAAAGCGCTCTTCCACTTAACCCTGAATTTGTTATAAATGTAACATTGCGTTTTAAGGGCTGATATTTGGGCCTATTTTTCCATATAAATAAACTCCCTAATGAAATAATAAAAAATATATGCAAGTTCCGTATTGTTTCCACTATAGTCGAAATATTATTACAATTATTTTTTGTAGTGATCGCCCTGAATATTTTTCATATTTCGCTTCTTGATAGCTATGTATTAATTATATGCGAAATATCGACGTCCTCCGCCACATTTCTTATATTTTTTTTAACGGTCCTGCATAATGTTACTTTCTTCACGCATTTTAATTTTTTTCACTATTACGAAAAACATATGTATTACGCCTTAAAAATAATGATAAAAACCGCTGCCCAAGGAATCACTACTTCCACATCCAAATTTTGTACGTGGAAATAATTGCTTATGGAACTTTAATAATATAATATTTAAAATCCTCTACCCCAAAAACCTATAAAACGATACCCCACATCGGTAGTGAGGTGGGGGTGGTGATAGGGGGTGGTAGTGGGGGTGGATGAAGTAAAAAAATATTTTGAAGTTTCTGGTTCTTGTACACACACTAAATCACATTTTTTTTTTCATCCCCTTTAATAATGGGCTGGGGGTGGTAATGGGGGTGGCTAATGCCAAAAATTTTTTTGAGACCTTAGCTTCTCTTTAATATACTAAATACCAATTTTCTGGACTCTTACCTGCTTAATTTACCTATTTACCCCAAATTTACCCCAATTTACCCCCAACCCTTCGATGGAACAAGGTGAAAATATAATCTAGTTCCAGATCACGTTAAAATACATACGTGTACCAAATTTCAAGTCAATATCTTAAAAGGTTCCAGAGTAAACGTGCGCACAAAAAAAAGTTACAGACCGACAGACCGACAGACCGACAGACAGAAATTTTTTTTCGCTCAAACTTAAAATCTCGACGTTTCATGACATTCTAACCCTATTTGGACAATAAAAATTTTTTAAAAATTTTTTGTCGTTACTATACTTCCACTGGATGTGGAAGTAAAAGTACAGCTTTCTTAGCAGTCGCAGAAACATTTTTTTACTCTACTAGTTCAGAGTTAATAAAAGCTTGTTAACAAAATGTATTTTTTGCTAATTTTTTAGAATTAACGTAACACCGCAACAATTTACTAAAGCATGTTTGGTTATATCCTCATATTTTGATCCAAAGAATTTACCCTTGAACTATGGCCTATTATTAATGGTCCACCCTGTATATAAATAATAATAACAGGTCTTTATTTATAAAGCGCTCTTCCACTTAACCCTGAATTTGTTATAAATGTAACATTGCGTTTTAAGGGCTGATATTTGGGCCTATTTTTCCATATAAATAAACTCCCTAATGAAATAATAAAAAATATATGCAAGTTCCGTATTGTTTCCACTATAGTCGAAATATTATTACAATTATTTTTTGTAGTGATCGCCCTGAATATTTTTCATATTTCGCTTCTTGATAGCTATGTATTAATTATATGCGAAATATCGACGTCCTCCGCCACATTTCTTATATTTTTTTTAACGGTCCTGCATAATGTTACTTTCTTCACGCATTTTAATTTTTTTCACTATTACGAAAAACATATGTATTACGCCTTAAAAATAATGATAAAAACCGCTGCCCAAGGAATCACTACTTCCACATCCAAATTTTGTACGTGGAAATAATTGCTTATGGAACTTTAATAATATAATATTTAAAATCCTCTACCCCAAAAACCTATAAAACGATACCCCACATCGGTAGTGAGGTGGGGGTGGTGATAGGGGGTGGTAGTGGGGGTGGATGAAGTAAAAAAATATTTTGAAGTTTCTGGTTCTTGTACACACACTAAATCACATTTTTTTTTTCATCCCCTTTAATAATGGGCTGGGGGTGGTAATGGGGGTGGCTAATGCCAAAAATTTTTTTGAGACCTTAGCTTCTCTTTAATATACTAAATACCAATTTTCTGGACTCTTACCTGCTTAATTTACCTATTTACCCCAAATTTACCCCAATTTACCCCCAACCCTTCGATGGAACAAGGTGAAAATATAATCTAGTTCCAGATCACGTTAAAATACATACGTGTACCAAATTTCAAGTCAATATCTTAAAAGGTTCCAGAGTAAACGTGCGCACAAAAAAAAGTTACAGACCGACAGACCGACAGACAGAAATTTTTTTTCGCTCAAACTTAAAATCTCGACGTTTCATGACATTCTAACCCTATTTGGACAATAAAAATTTTTTAAAAATTTTTTGTCGTTACTATACTTCTACTGGATGTGGAAGTAAAAGTACAGCTTTCTTAGCAGTCGCAGAAACATTTTTTTACTCTACTAGTTCAGAGTTAATAAAAGCTTGTTAACAAAATGTATTTTTTGCTAATTTTTTAGAATTAACGTAAAAGTGCTAAACTCTTTTAAATTTAAAATAATCTGTGATAATTTCGATGTCTGATATGTGAGTGATAAAAGTAGTTTACAGAGTGCTTCAAAAAACATCCGCCAAATTACTGGAGGTGCTTTATCATCAAAAATGCTAAAAAAATTTCTTATGGACAATGAAGTACAGTTCGTCTCAAAGTTATAGCAACCTAAGGGCCGGCTTTTCAATGCAAGGTTAAGCACTTTATCATACAGATAAACTAACTAGAAGTTTAGAATGTGAAGTTGCAATATTAAAATGTTTAATAGAAGCACAATCTAAACTTCTAGTTAGTTTTACTTCCACATCCAGTGGAAGTAATTTTTCAAATTAAATAAATTTTCAAAAATTTTTATTGTTCAAATAGGCTTAGAATGTCATGAAACGTCGAGATTTTAAGTTTAAGCGAAAAAAAATTTTCTGTCGGTCTGTCTGTAACTTTTTTTTGTGCGCACGTTTACTCTGGAACCGTTTGAGATATTGACTTGAAATTTGGTACCCATATGTACTTTAACGAGATCTAGAACTAGATAATATTTTCATCTTGTTCCGTCGAAGGGTTGGGGGTAAATTGGGGTAAATTTGGGGTAAATAGGTAAATTAAGCAGGTAAGAGTCCATAAAATTGGTATTTAGTATATACAAGAGAAACTAAGGTCTCAAAAAAAAATTTGGCATTAGCCACCCCCATTACCACCCCCACCCCATTATTAAAGGGGATGAAAAAAATTTTTGATTTAGTGTGTGTACAAGAAACAGAAACCTCAAAATATTTTTTACTTCATCCACCCCCACTACCACCTCCTATCACCACCCCCACCCCACTACCGATGTGGGGTATCGTTTTGTGGGTTTTTGGGGAAGAGAATTTCAAATATTATATTATTAAAGTTCCATAAACAATTATTTCCACATACAAAATTTTTTCGTTGTGAGTGACTTGGATAAAAAATCTGGATGTAAAAGTAGTGATTCCTTGGGCAGCGGTTTTTCTGTATGATAACGTATTTAACCTTGCATTGAAAAACCGGTCCTTAAGTTGCTATAACGTTGAGACTAACTGTGCTTCATTGCTAATGTACAAAGTATTAGAGTTTTTTTTTTAGTTCAAAATAATGCAGGAACGGCTTACCACGCAAAAAATGTACTAATTACTTCCACATCCAGTGGAAGTATAGTAACGACAATTTTTTTTTTTAATTTTTATTGTTCAAATAGGCTTAGAATGTCACGATACGTCGAGATTTTAAGTTTGAGCGAAAAAAAAATTTCTGTCTGTCGGTCTGTCTGTCGGTCCGTAATTTTTTTTGTGCGCACGTTTACTCTTGAACCGTTTGAGATATTGACTTGAAATTTGGTACACGTATATACTTTAACGGGATCTAGAACTAGATTATATTTTCATCTTGTTCCGTCGAAGGGTTGGGGGTAAATTGGGGAAAATAGGTAAATCAAGTAGGTAAGAGTCCATAAAATTGGTATTTAGTATATACAAGAGAAGCTAAGGTCTCAAAAAAAATTTTGGCATTAGCCACCCCATTACCATTATTAAAGGGGATGAAAAAAAATTGTGATTTAGTGTGTGTACAAGAACCAGAAACCTCAAAATGTTTTTTTTCTTCATCCACCCCCCACTTCCATCCCCTATCACCACCCCCACCCCGCTACCGATGTGGGGTATCGTTTTATAGGTTTTTGGGGTAGAGGATTTCAAATATTATATTATTAAAGTTCCATAAACTATTATTTCCACATACAAAATTTTTTCGTTGTGCGTGAGTTGAATAAAAATTTGAATGTGGAAGTAGTGATTCCTTGGGCAGCGGTTTTTTATATCATTTTGAAAGAGCTACTGTAAGCTATTATTATAAAAACCTAATACGATAGGTTTTTACAAAACACAATAAGGCCTAATGGCAAAAAATAGACAAATGACAGATTTTTTGGGAAAAAACAGTATCTTATACAGTGCCGGTTTTAGTTATAAATTGCCCCTAGGCCCAGGTTAATTTTGCGCCCCTTCACGCTTGCTATTAGTTTATGGGCAGAGGACAAAAACTTTTTTTTTTAGTCCGGAAAAAATTTTGAAGAGGGGGGGGGGGGAGAAATCCAAAAAAAACTTTTTTTAGTCCGAAATTTTTTTTCTATTTATAGGCATTAACCACTAAGACGAAAGACAATGGCGCCCCTAGGCCCGGGCTTATGAGGCCTAGTGACAAAACCGGCCCTGATCGCATCAAAAAAACATAAAATGAGTTTTGTGGAATCTCGGAAATTATATAGTTTGGTAATAAAAACACACCTTTCATTCACACCCTGTAGATAGTCACGTACTTCAGAATAAAAGAATCGGGCAAAACTCGCTGTTTCACAAATAAATTATCTCTTAAATCCTGCAAATCGCACATTGATATCTATTCTCGTTTTCAAAAAATGTGGATATTAATTAAACCTAAAAATTCGCTTGGTCCGTTTCAATTGACGATTTGCACGAAAGAAAGTTCAGTAAAAAGTGTCATGGCGCACAGTATAATGGTCTCGCTGTAATTCACTGCACATGTTGACCAACTCGTCTAATTTCCAAACACTGCAACAATTAAATACCTATAATATAATAATCATAACATCGTTTTCATTATCTTTAACGTTAAACCTGCTTCCATTGAATATAAATAGTCTTTATTAAGTTGTTTCGTAGTCTACAATATTTAAAAAATGTCGAATTATGCAATTTGTCAAACACTGTTTCCAACTCTCAGTTTACTAGAAGAGTTGGCAGCAGTGACTGACAAATTGCATAATTTGACATTTTTTAAATATTGTAGACTACGAAACAACCTAATAAAGATGATTTATATTCAGTGGAAGTAGGTTTAACATTAAAGATAATGAAAACAATGTTATGATTATTATATTATAGGTATTTAATTGTTGCAAAGTTTGGAAATTAGACGAGTTGGTCAACATGTGCAGTGAATTACATTGATACCATTATACTGTGCGCCATGACACTTTTTACCAAACTTTCTTTCATGCAAATCGACAATTGGCCAGCAGTTTATTATCTATTAAGAAAATAAATTCCACTGAAATAAGCTGCAGAAAATTTATATGCTGCATTGAAAGTGTATTGTAAAATTGTATCGTAGGCTGTTAATATTTTGCCTAGTTCATTCATACTATAGTTACATACATACCGAGCCTTCATTAATAATCAAAAGACACGTGATCTGTTAGTTCATTATTTAGTTTTGTCATGTTTTAAACCTGGAATTCTAGGATATGTGGATCTAAGCCAAGGCTCTCTCTTTTCAATTGCGTTTTTAAATATCTTTACCGGCGGCGGTTCGTTTCGGCCGAACTCTCATTTCATTAGTTCCGAAATTGAACACGCCCATCTGATTCAAGTCAACGTTTTTATCAACAGTAAAATCACAAGAGCTTTTTTTTATCGGATAAATTTCTCTTTGTAACGAAATAATTTTGCCAATCAGTGATTTTATGAGAAAAACTGACATGAAAAAATCGCGAGACCGGAGGTCGAGCGATTTTGTCAAATGTCAGTTTTTGGAGCAAAATTACTGATTGGAAAAATTTTGAGTTAAAAAGAAATTTATCCATAAAAGAAAAGCTCGAGTGATTTTTGGCAAGATAAATTAACGACAGAATGTGTGAACGAACAACAACAATTAAAAATAATTATAATTTTCTCAAAACGTCTCATATCGTACAGTATAGTTTCCACAAGACTTAAAAATTATAGCCGACAGTACAGATTTTAAAATGACGTGCGACTACTAGATATACTCTGCTTTTGAGGAACGGGCATTTTTATCGTGATGAAAAACGATGCACCTTTTTTATCGCTGTCAAAGTGGCAAAATGTGACTGTCAAATTGGCTTTTTTATGTAGGAGTTAATTTATCGGGTATTAATACACAAGAGGTCGATTTTTTACCGGGTAAATTTTTTTTGGACAAAAACCTGTTTTCCCATGAAAATTATTCGAGAATTAAGGGCATGGAAAAATCGCGACACGAAGTGGAGCGATTTTTCCTATGTCAAAAAAAATTTACCCAAGTAGAAAATCAACCTCGTGTGTATTACAGAAGATTAATATATGATTAAAAAACTTTATCTAAAATAATTATGAAAACAACAAAACTGTTAATGTTTTAAAAATAACGATTTATATTAAACAATAAAAACATTAGAAAATGTTCTGTATCATGTTATAACTCCAGTCAATCAAAATATTTGCAAGTTCATCATAGTAGTCGTATCTTTTTCGAGGGAGTAATACTCTTTGCAAAAAGTTTTAAATTGTTTCCATGTAGAATTTTTAGTGTTTCTCGTTTTAACTGGCACACTTTCATTCATAGCTTCGTTAATATTTTCTTGTGAAACATCACCAAATCGCTTTTTCTCATTCATTTTGTGTTCAGAAAGAAAGATGAAAATGTGAAATGTCAGATTTTAATAATTTCAATGACTTTTTTAGTTTGACACATGGCTACTATGAAAAAAGTAACATACATTTTTCTCGATTTTTTCCACTTATCGATAGCCGTTTTTCTCACTTTAAACAAATCCTATTGGTCGATTTTTTTGAAAATGTACGTTTTGATTGGTTAATAAAGTAAGAATATATTAATCCGCGGAATATCTTGTGCCGTATATTGTAAGCGACTCTTAACGCAGAATAGCCTATTGAATCTAGGGATTTCCATTTGCCATTGTTACCAATTGTTTTAATTTTTCGTACGATTGGTTGCTTATATTTTTGGTCACGTGTCTTTCGGTTACGTACTTCATGCATACTATAATTATTAGGTTGTGATCTTTTCACACCATTGTTGATTGTTAATCTCTACTAACAGTTTGGTGGATGTTTTTTGAATCGCTCAGGATAACCCATAATAATACAGTTTGATAAGACTTTGCGGGTGCAATATTTACAGTATGCATAAACGAGAAAGTGAGAACGCATTTGAAAGAAAAGAAATAGATAGTATGCGCTTGGTTGGACTGATAGAACTACAAACAGTGACAAAAGTAAAACCGTAGTATTTAGGTAAATCGTGTCGCTAGATTTTAATATAGATTTGTTATCGAAATATTAATTATTTTGATTGATTTTTATTTTATTTTTTTGTGTGCGTTGACGAGATAATAATCAAAATCACACAAATAACAAATTAGTACGAGCATTTTTGCAGTGGTTGTACAAGATACGACAACTAATTGATCGGTGCAAGATCTCAAAAATTTTTTGGTATCAGCCACTATCTCTCCTCTATTTTTAAACAGATTAAAAAAATAAAATTGAAGCCCACCACCGACGTGGTATCGCTTTATGAGTTTTTGAGTTAGATGATTTCAAATATTATATTATTAAAGTTCTATTAACAATTATTTCCACATAGTGGATTGCAAATATAGTATCAACGTTTTCCTCGTTGTAAGAGACTTGGGTAAGAAATCAGGATGTGGAAATAGTGATTCCTTAGGCGGCAGTTTTTACTGTGAATAATAGAAATTAAGCATGTATTGTAAAACTCATTATACGCCGTAATAGGAATAGATAATAATAGTTATAATCAGCGCTGTTTTCAGGGCTAGAAATAACTAAGGAAAAATCAATGAGTCACCTAAAAATATTGTTTACCATAATTTCTAAATGACTAATGGAAACTAATTTTCTTGTTTAATATAAAATCGTAATATTTACCTTAAGATACAATATCCATATGCATTTAATTAATAAGCCTTTGATATATGTTAATTAATTTTTTGCAAGTATCATATATTATTATTGACACACTCAGGGATTTGCTAAAAATACTTTTTTATTGCTTTGAGCGTTCATGTGTTTTATCTTTATTTCTCTCAGTACAACCTTTATCTAATCCAAAATTTTCTATATATCAATTTAACCATTAAATATAATCCACTTACATGTTAAGTGGACCATCCGGTATGAACATAATTTTTTTCCGTTCATGGCAACTGCGTAGGTTATTGACATAGGCAATAGACATGTTATAATATTATTACCAGTGTCAAGTTCCTTTATTGAAAGATTGTCTTTCAGTGGTATGTAAATGTAACGATTTTGATATTTTTTATTTTACGTATTTTTATAAAATATTCTGTTCGAAATTGCATTGCTGTCTAGGATCCTATTATTTGTTATTGTCACTGAAAGAGCAATCTTCGGTTATATACAGTGTGTCCCCGGATGGAGTTGACAAGAGGAAAAACATCTTTATTATTGATTTTACGACGAAAAGTCATTCTTTATAAAAAATTCTGCTTGTCGAAAAAATGAATTTACCATATAAAAATCTTAGATCAGATGTACCGGGTGTTAATAAAATAAGACAACATCAAAATGCCTCATGAGAAAAGTACCTTTATTTATTATTTTGGACAAAATGTTTATAAAACAAAGTTGTTTATAATCCAAAATAAAGCCTAAATACAAATTATGATGTCTAAATTTTGACTTTTACATTTATGTCAACTTCAACGATTGTGGAAAAACAATTTATTCTATATAGCCTCCTCCAACCTCAACACATTTCTCCATCCTTTTAATAAATTAACCATAGACCTTACTTCATTTACCGTGTCCTGTATTCGTGCTTTTAGTGTTTCTCGATCATGCGGCAGGTCGTCTGCATAAACTTTCTGTTTTAAAACACCCAACAGAAAAAATCCATTGGTGTAAGGTCTGGTGAGCTTGCAGAAAAATTAATTGGAGCATATCTTCCCATCCATCTGGCTCCGAAGTGATCTGTCAACCACTGCCGTACCAAAATTGAGGAATGAGCTGGGCAACCGTCTTGCTGCCAAAAAATGTTACGCCTTACTTCCGGCTGCAGAGTGTTTATAAATGGCAATACAAAGTTTTCCAAAAGGTCCAAATAAACATGCTGATTTAAATTTTTTTCTAAGAAATATGGACCAACGATTCGTTCATAAAAAAACCCACACCATACATTCACTTTTTTATAACGTTGACTTCGTTTGTGAATAACATTGTTTGGATTTTCAAAAGCCCAATAACGACTATTTTGTGATGAAACGTGACCATTGGTACAAAATGTTGCTTCGTCAGTAAAAAAAGAACATTCTGTGAAAACTTCTATCTACGAGGTAATTCTCACCGACCCATAAACAAAAAACCAATCGCTTATCTTCATCTCCATTTTCAAGTGTATGTCGAACCTTGGCTTAAACGGTTGAACTTTGTTTTCCATATAAATTCTCTGTAAATGACTTTTATTTACTTCCAGTCTTTATGAGCGTTTCCGTAATAGTATATTGTGTATTTAGGTGTGAAAGCAATACATTCCCGGACGACGATGCAAATTGTTGGCCGAGGCGCTAGCCAAGGCCAACAAGCATCGAAGTTCGGGAATGTGCTTTCACACCGAAGTACACATACTATTTTTTCTGAAATAACAATCAATATAATGATAAATTAAGGAATTTGTATTAATGCACAACATTTCTTCATTATAATCTAACTTCTTACTAATAAATGCAATTTTAATGTGAGTTGGTTTGTCTGCGTACATTTATTTACTGTCTAAAATATACATGAAAAACCGTACGGGAATGTTACTTTCCCGGCCTAGGCCGGGAAAGTAACATTCCCGTACGGTTTTGTTGATCGTTACTTAGCAACGGATCTTTTCCGGTCTATTTTCTGATAGTTTCTTAGCAACGGACTAAAATACTGAAATTGTCCATTTTTCGATCTGAAATCGCGCCGAAAATGTAGACATTGCCGATCGATTTCAGAAAAAGATAATTCCGGGTTTTCTAATACTGAAATTATTTCCAAAAGTGTTTCCGCATCGTCTTCATTGTACTTTTTCTTGGTTTCTTTGACATCCTATACAGATCCAATTTCATTGAATTTTTTTACAAGTTTGCGCAATGATTGGCGCGATACCGCTGTGTTAGGGAACTTTTGGTGGAAAAGTTTAATTGCATATCGACAAGAGACGTTTCCAATCCCATAACATTTGATAAAATAAATTCTTTCTTGTTTGGTAAACATTTTTTAAATGATCATCAGAACACTAATAAATGCAGATGTAAGATAGTAATATTCTAGACAATGTCACAATGACGTTTGTCAGTTCAATATTATCGACAGCACATTTCTTAATTTGAATTCTTATTCATATTAATAAATTCAACGTAAAAAGATAAACACAATAAAAACATAAAAGTCAAAATACAGACTTCATAATTTGTATTTAGGCTTTATTTTGGATTATAAACAACTTTATTTCATAAACATTTTGTCCAAAATAATAAATAAAGGTACTTCTCTCTTGAGGCATTTTGATGTTTTCTTAATTTATTAACACCCGGTACATCTGATCTAAGATTTTAACCTCCCCACAATAAAATTGTGGGAGGTTACTACAATTAGTCCAAAATCGAAAATTGAGATAACATCAAATCTTTACGTTTTGAGGTCCCAGGAACCCAAAAAAGTTGTTTTTGAAAAATGTCTGTGTGTGTGTATGTGTGTGTGTGTGTGTGTGTGTGTGTGTGTATATCTGTTAGCACGATAGCGGCGAAGCCACTAAACGGATATGGATGAAACTTTGCATGAGGGTTTCTTTAGTGCTCCAGAAGATCTGAAAAGGTTTTGGTTGAGATCGGATTACGTTTGTTGCTGTTTTGGCACAACAAGTTGTTTATTTTATGATTACTTACAATTTGTAATCGAACCATTGAAAAGCAGTAAAAATTCCGATTTCAACGATATATAACACTTGCACTCTTTAGCTTTGGTTTCCGTGAAAAAAATTAAAAACCAAATAACACGCTTCTTGTGTAAAATATATTTTATAGTGGAACCACAGAATACAGTAACTGCACAGAGGCGAAGTCTTTAGCGGTTCCTTTCAGTTTTGATGGCTCGTTTTCTGTGACCTTGCGTACCAGTTGCGTCTACACCACGGTGTATTAAATAGGTGGTCCGGCACTTTCCTATTATAATAATGGCTTCGTAAGTGCATGGTTTCTATTTACTTTAATAGATGGCGCGAGCAATACGGTCCTACAATTACCTGAGCATGTGCATCGCATAACTAACATAACCTCAAATTTTAAGGTTGTTTTCGTTTATTCTCATATTTAATGTTTGTAACCGAAATTTGAAACGTAGGTATAAATATTGTAGATGGACGGATTACGAGTGAATTAATAATACACCTACGTCACATTACGTCACAAATAAGAAAAATTCTTAGAAACTGGTGCAGATATCGACTTAACTATTGGAAACATCCAATTAAAGTTTGAAACGTAGATGGAAATATTGTAGATGGATGGAATACGAGTGAATTAAAAATACACCTACGTTCTGATGACGTCGTAAAAGCATAAAATTCTTATAACAGGCGAACTGATGATGATATCAAAAAAATATTTCTACAAGACGAGTCACGAAATTTTTTTTTTTTAATTTCCAAGAAATATCAAATTTTCGGAGAAATGTCACTTTTCAGAAAAATGTCAGATTTTTAAAAAATGTCAAATTTTCAGGAAAACGTCAAATTTTCGGAGAAATGTCACTTTTCAGAAAAATGTCAAATTTTCGAAAAAATGTTGAATTTTCAGGGAAATGTCACTTTTCAGAAAAATGTCAAATTTTCAAAAAACGTCAAATTTTCGAAGAAATGTCACATTTCGGAAAAATACCAAATGTTTGAAAATTGTCAAATTTTCGGAGTAGTCATTTCAGAAAAATGTCAAATTTTCGAAAAAATGTCAAATTTTCGGAGAAATGTCACTTTTCAGAAAAATGTCAAATTTTCGAAAAAATGTTAAATTTTCAGGGAAATGTCACTTTTCAGAATTATGTCAAATTTTCGAAAAAACGTCAAAGATTCGAAGAAATGTCACCTTTCAGAAAAATACCAAATGTTTGAAAATTGTCAAATTTTCGGAGTAATGTCATTTCAGGAAAATGTCAAATTTTCGAAAAAATGTCAAATTTTCAGAGAAATGTCACTTTTCAGAAAAATGTCAAAAATTCAGGAAAATGTCAAATTTTCGAAAAAACGTCAAATTTTCGAAGAAATGTCACCTTTCAGAAAAACGTCAAATGTTTGAAAATTGTCAAATTTTCGGAGTAATGTCACTTCAGAAAAATGTCAAATTTTCAGAAAAATGTCAAATTTTATTAAATGGACTCAAAGGAAAATTCCCAAAAAATACTACGGGTCCATTTGTGGTATAAGTTCTCTGCTAGTGTGTTAAAGCGTGCAGACTGTATGCTGAGTATTTTTGACGTGTCAGGTGTATCGAGAGATTACAAGTTTTTTCGATATTTATAAAGCCCACGGATGGTGTGAGAGTCCATCCTGAACCGCTTACAAGCTCTACAAGTGTAAGCAATCCCACCGGAACGCTTTCGGTGAGTTTTTTCCAATAAAACTTTAAAAGTGACAGTGACATATTTTAAAACTATTTCCGCTGCTTCCGGCATACCGCCGGAAATTCTTCCGGCAACATAACCTAAAAATAGTACTACATAACCTAAAAACAATTTAAGACATTGGTACCAACCTAAACATTTTTCAAAAACCAAATTCCCCAGAGAAACATTGGAACCAAAAATTTGACAGCTATCACTTCCCCGACCGATTTAGTGAAAAATTGGTCGAGGCCAAAAGATAAAACAAAATATACCAACTCAAACTTAAACGATCCACCATGAACACTACCCTGGCTACATCTGGCAGGGAAGCTGTCCACCAAGAGTTATATGGTTTTTTCCAAAGATGGCCATCCCTGCCATCCATCCCATTACCAACGAACAGGTTTTTTCGTTTAGTTGTTTCCCGTATCAATAATCAAAATTATTAAGTGCTCTTGCCTACGAACGTTTTTATAGAATTGTGTTTATTTTCATATTAATTTTAGGGCCATGTGGACACATTATAATTTTAACCTAGTCTTTAAGCCTGCCTACAGAAGACAGGAGCTACTTTTCTATTTTTCTCCAAGCCAAACCGGACCTACCCCGTCCAGCTTCACACTCGCCACGGCGGTGTTCACCGTGGTTGTCTGGCTGGCCCCGGGCTAGGATCCGATGAAGCATATATTTGTATTAAAAACATTGAATAAAATATTAATGTTGTGCAGACTATAAATTTAACACTCAAGTTCTTAGGTCCAAATTCCACCGAACGCAAGACTTTTTTTCCCGTTGTAATACGAAAAAAATATTTCAACTTAATAAATATAATTAAATGAGATCGTTCATATTGTTTAGTGCTCTTTTCGGCTTCAAAGAATCACCGGGTGGGGAGGTTCCAGCCGCTTCCAGTAGCTGCCGATTTTTTATATGGTAAATTCATTTTATCGACAAGCAGATTTTTTTATAAAGAATGACTTTTCGTCGTAAAATCAGTAATAGAGATGTTTTCTTGTCAACTTCATCCGGGGACACAGGAATGTCAAGTCGTCGAAAATACATTCAGACAGAGTGATTCATAATTACGCGAAATACTTTAGACGACGATAGTAGACAAAAAAATTTAGCGTAGCTTGTTATATAGATCAGGGTCCGGTATCGCATAATACGGATGATACAAGCCCTTAGAGGGAGGCTCACATAGTCATATTTCTTTAGCGATTACTTGAAAAATCAAATTTGAAATAGCAAAAAAAAAATACCAACAGATTATGAAGCCAATAATAAGTCACAAGCTATGTCAATTATTATTTCAGAACTTCAGGGAAAAGATAAAGATAAAACTGATACATATTATTTAGAATAATACTCTTATTTTTGATAAGGATGCTGCATATAGTTTTGATGAAAACTTTATTAATGTGGTAAAAAATAATATAAACAGAGACTATGATTTTCTCAGACCTAATGATTAGTTTGTCTGAAGTCGTTTTTTATGTCAACATTAACAGACACATGTACTAACTCTAATTAATACTATAAAAATTCAAACGCATGTGGATACGATGAGATTTCAATTAATTTTATTCAGATATGTAAATTCGCTCTAGTAGTCCATTGGCGTACATTTTAAATTTATTTTTACAGAATGGAATTCTCCTAGAAGATTTAAATTAGCTATTGTCCTGTCCTTTTTTACTTCCACACCAAGTGGAAGTATAGTAACGACAGAAAAATTTTTAAAAATTTTTATTGTTCAAATAGGCTTAGAATGTCATGAAACGTCGAGATTTTAAGTTTGAGCGAAAAAAAAATTTCTGTCTGTCGGTCTGTCTGTAACTTTTTTGTGCGCACGTTTACTCTGGAACCGTTTAAGATATTGACTTGAAATTTGGTACACATATGTACTTTAACGAGATCTAGAACTAGATTATATTTTCATCTTGTTTTGGCGAAGGATTGGGGGGTAAATGGTAAATTGGGGGTAAATACGCAAATCAAGCAGGTAAAAGTCCATAAAATTGGTATTTAGTATATACAAGAGAATCTAAGGTCTCAAAAAAAATTTTGGCATTAGCCACCCCCATTACCACCCCCACCCCATTATTAAAGGGGATGAAAAAAAACTTGATTTAGTGTGTGTACAAAAACCAGAAACCTCAATTACCGATGTGGGGTATCGTTTTATGGGTTTTTGGGGTAGAGGATTTCAAATATTATATTATTAAAGTTCCATAAACAATTATTTCCACATACAAATTTTTTCGTTGTGAGTGACTTGGATAGAAAATCTGGATGTGGAAGTAGTGATTCCTTGGACAGCGGTTTTTATAAGGATACACCATATTGACTACGTAAACTATGGAGCCATAAACATAGTACCAAACCTGTCGAAATAATTTGACCTTAATGCTTACGAACAATTAACAGTATTGTTAAAGCAAAACAACATATCATCGCTGACCCAGCCAAAAACAAATATACTGAAACGGCTTTATGCGCTCTTCATAAAAAAATATTGATGCCTTGGATAATAAATTTTTTAGTAGTGGCCTGTTTGTAGACTTTTCCAGTGCATTCGCTGTTGTTGATCATGAATTACACAAGTCTACAAAAAAAGGTCTTACCCCAAGGTTCTCATCTAACTTTTCTGAAGTATTTTGAGGCGCCCAAGCCAATTCTCGTCAAAAAAAAATTTCTAAAGTGTCAGTTTTTGTTTACCACCCTTTTTATCTCCTTAAAAGGGCAAAAAAAAGGTCTTGTATTAAGGTTTTGGTCTAGCTTTTCTGAAGTATTTTGACGCGCTGAAGCCAATGGACAAGAAACAGTTTTCTATTTTGTCAGTTTCCCTCTACCATCACCTCCTTTTATCTCCTAGGGGAATCTTGGCGAGTGAATTACTCACGATTACTATACTTCCCTTGGGTATGCAAAGGAAGTACAAAACCGAAAGATTTATTGAAGTATTATAGGTTTCAGATGTGTGATTTAATTCTAAGCTCTTAAATCATAATAAAAATCTAAAATTAATCTGTTGATTGTAAAAAATCTTTAGTATTTCTGTATTCCAGTACCTACTTTGACGTAATTTCGAATCTATAAGGATTATGGCAATAATTAAATCATACATTAAACTGGTGTTCCAAAAACAACAAACAAAATTTTAATCTTCCACAATCTACCGCATTAAGAGTAATAATGCTTAATGTGAGATTATGCTATACATTTATATCTAATATGTCTATACTTAGATATCTCCTAAAATAGCAGTCACACTAAAAAGGAGGAATAAATAGATATTAATCATCTACTTATTTTTAACAAACGTTTTGTGACACACCATATGTTAGTGGGCCTCGGATGGCTGTATAGTAACTCCTAACACCATCTAACACGGTTGCTTGCTAGGCTTACCACCTCACCAAAATTCTTTCCCATCAACTCTTTGGTAATGTTTGGAGGGTGGCTTTGTCGCCACTTACCACCTAACTTTCCGTCTTGATGGAAGCATTTGTGAAACCCTGACTAAATTCCAATGGGGCTTGGTCATTTTTCGAAGCCAATGGCTTAGTCAATGGTCAATAAGTAACTTTTAATAATATGCAATTGATTTAAAATAGATTTTTTTCGTGGCATTGGATTTTCTTCATTAGCCAATTATGTAATATATATTTGTTACCTATTAATTCCGTAGAAAATACACGCAGGATATATCACAAGGACACTCTCTTCTCGTCCAGGAGCCTGTCAGGACATTTTTTATTGCAACATTACACAGGTAGACCACGGGAAGGGGGTATATCTCACAATAGGAAAGACAATTAAGGAATACGAATTAAAATGTACTAAAAATGTTTTTACTTTAAAATTTTGAAGAAATTTTTTGCTAACTAAAATACTCATTGTTGAGCAATTACATGTTGAGAAAAGATGCTATAGTTAGTAGATTCCTTCTTCTGAATCGTATCTCTTTTACCCTTGAACTCTTTGACTATTTTGACCGAGGGCAATAAATCCTTAAGACTTGGTGTACAAAAAAAAACTGTGTCCTATATTACTTTATACCAAATTCATTTTTAAAAACGATATTAGACGAGGGAAGGAAAATGGGAAATATCAACATTTTCGTTAACTGTTCATACGAATTTCAGAATGGAATATTCAGTCCACAAAAAATTTGGAGAATATTTTTCGGACTAAAGTAGAACATTCTATCAAAATCCTGAACCAAAATAAAAAACCAAATAACATACCAATTCCTGAAAGTGAGCCAATAATACGATCTGATTTATGCTAGTTTTTTCATTTTTTAATTTCCATTGAATAAATGTTTCATATTCCTTTTCGTATAATGGTTTGGATTTGACCGGCAATAAATTTTTTGTGGCTTTTGCCGCATTGTTTCGGATATTTTGTGGTATATCCATATTATTTTTCCTTTTATTTTGCTAAACGTACTATTTACATACATAGCCCCGTCAATGAACGTTCAATAAGGGGGTCTAGAAATGCCGAGATCCAAATTTTTGACTGGGGGGCTGTGTTTGGACTATTTAGGGCCAGTTGTATGAACTAAGTTGGGCCAAGTTCAGCTTGAACCAAGATCACAAGCCAAGGTTACGACTGTTACAATAATCGTAACCAAGGATTTTGAACTTGGATCAAGCTGAACTTGGCTCAACTTAGTTCGTACAACTGGCTCTTAGGAGGTAAACAGACCAAAAGTTCCCGAATATAGAAGGTGCGGGGGGTACAGGGGGCATGAAGAAGGTCCCGGTTTTTGTTTTTTTGCTCATATCTCGAAAACGGTTAGCCATCATCAAAAAGTGGTTATATGCAAAATTAAAGTTCACTAAATTTCCCACAATAATGTTTGTATTAATTTTTTTCGTATCTGTTCAGTAAGGTTTTTGATTAAGCAAAAATATAAAGATGTATAAGATTTTAAACCGCAATATACCGGGTGTATATTGAGTTCAAACCAACTTTATTTAAATTAGATTATATATCAATGTTACCCTAAAATTTGGAACATGGTATTTTTAATAAGATTATTATGTAGACCTCTGGTTATCACCATGTATTACAGATATGGCCCAATTTCAATAGGGATTATTGCAATATGCTGTTTTACATATGTTCCAACAAATTGTAATTAAATATTTTAAGTCTAACAAAAGTTATTGTGTTTACAAGAAACGATATACACACACACACACATACATATACACATACACATACATACACAGAGACACAAAGACATTTTTTATTCGATATCTGAGTTTAGTCTGCTATGAAACAGATATCTGTACAAACAATTTTTTCTACGATAATTATTAAAATTTGTTTTCGATTTGTAATAAATTTATAATAAAGTTAGAATACAGTTAAAAGATATACAATCCATCACTGAATCATTACAGATACGAAATATATTAATAGAAACATTATTGTAGAAAATTTAGTCAGCTTTAATTATGCATATAGCCACTTTTTGATTATAGCTAACAGTTTTCGAGATATAAGAGAAAAACCTTCTTCATGCCCTCCTGCATCCAATTATGCTGGGTCGTGGGAGCCAAACACAATAAATTTATTTGAGAACGTTTATTAAACTAGCTAGTCACAATTACTTTACTTTCTATTGATGTATTCAATTTGGTGATTAATGTAGAACTGGTTTACAATCGAAAGTTAATTAGTATTTATACTATTTACTTATCATAATGATGTCATGGGATGTTTATATTATTTTTGATAACAAGGTTAATGATATTCGTAACATTATAATTGTTATGCATAATATGAACAAAGAGAATTAAAAAAATGAAAGTAGGTCATGAAGGTTAGGTGTATAACTCTTCCCCTCTTAGAATGGAAGCTGGGGTCCTTTATTGTGGAGGTCAGCTTTCATTGATTCCATCGGTATGTTGACTTCTTCTTTCTTCTTGTTGAATGAGACGTCTGGTGACTTGGTTGTCTTCTTGATGAAAAAATTAAGTTTTGGAAAGGATTGTTTTCGTTTCCAACAGAAGTAAAGGGTAATAATGAGAATAAGATAAGTAGAATAATCCATAGATTGTCATATATGGGAGAGACAGAAAAGTTTTTGACATGGACAGGTTTTAGATGTCCGATGTCATGTTGAATTGTATGTAATTCTTTAAGAGAAAAACTGGAAATTTCTTTAAAAGAAAATGTTTCCATTGAAATGTTAGGTAGCAAATATGAAGTACTCGTAAAGAGTGGGGGTTCATATGCATAAGATTGATTATTTATATAAAATTCACAATGTGGTCCCAAAGTGATTTTGGTGTTGTAAATTATTGTTTTGTAAGAAATGGTTTTTGGATGACATGTGTATTCGAAAGTAGTGATGTCGTCAATCATGACAATATAATCAGTAGGTGCAATGTGTTCCACATGTGGTGTTTTCATATGTACCGTTGAAAGTTTGCAAACATCTTTCGCCTCTTTTCTTCTGCGAAGTAGTTCTACGAAGCATTCCTTGGTGTTTTGTAAATGGTCTTCAATGAAGTAGGTATCTTCTAATCTTGCTGGTTCAGTAGCACTCCATTGGTAATTGTCAGTTGAGTCAACTAGTAAGTAAGGTTTGGGTGGAATAATGGTTAAATTATTAATTGGTACAGGAATTACCTCAAAAAGCGAAATTGAAGTTTTCGTCGCCAATATAGGTACAAAGAGCATTACGTAAATTACATAATCGTATTGTTGAAAGAAAGGTTTTATAGCTTGAAAATACGAATATGGTTGTTTGAATTTTAGCAAATGTTCAGGTGGATATATTAAACGTAAATTAATCATAATTGTCTGCATATCTCGATCTGTTAATAGAAAAGGATAGACTGTATCTAATTTTAAGAAAGTTATTGTTTGTTCAATTTGCTGAAAGTAGTACAACAAAAGTTGAAATTGGTTTATCACAACTTGTCTTTGTTCATTTGTATTGTAATTAATCATCAGATATTTAACATTTTCATTAAGTTTTTGT
The DNA here is from genome assembly GCA_936432065.2 of Rutpela maculata. NCBI lineage: Eukaryota > Metazoa > Arthropoda > Insecta > Coleoptera > Cerambycidae > Rutpela > Rutpela maculata. The sequence continues at coordinate 110,961,613 of OW386285.2, forward strand.
TGATTTGATTTAACTTTTTCCATTAGTTCATTTGTTTTATTAGCAAATGTTGAAAATAGTGAAGTTCCAAGGTTGAGTTCTGTTGCAAGTGTTTTTTCATTTGACATTAAAGTATTTAGTTTGGATTCAAAATTAGCAATGTCTTCTTCAGTTGCTACTCCGAATAAAGCTTTTTCTATTTTTCCAACAAAATTAACTGCGCCTCTTTTAACTCGTTTTACTCGTTTTACTCTATTTAGTTTCCTGGGAATTATTTTATGAAATTCATTAGTAACTATTTTTTCTAAAGTTTCAGCTTGATTAAGAAGTGCATAATTAATTTTATCTTTATTCTTTTTGGTGTCTATTTCATAGCTTTTATTTAAGTGAAATATTGTGTTGTAATAAGCGTCTACGAGTGGTTTTATATCTAATTCATGTATGAATTGATGGTAATGACTAATTAGACGAACGTCAAAGCCTAAATTTTGAAAGACTACCGGGTGTTGTACGGGGTCGAAAGTTATATCTGACTGTACTAGTTTGGTCAATGTTTGGAGTATTAGTAGTAGAATGAGTAGTTGTTTCATCGTTATGCTCCTGTAACAAAGGTTCAGAGTTAGTAGTAGTTAGTCGTTGTTTTTGGACTTGATTTTTATGTCGCACTCCTGAAGTTGTTGCAATAGCAATATCGTTATCGTGTAGTACGGTCGCTTTTTTAAATTTTGGTAAATGTTTAGCAACACGTTTACCGGTTTTAATGTAAATTGTGTCATTAGGTTGTACGGGAATTGGGTCTGATAATTTTTTGTTTCTGTCGTGAATAACTTCGTCTTTTTTATTTTCTATTCTTTTTTTAGTGATTTCATTTATCTTTTCTAAATTTCTTCTGTGGTTGTCGATGTATTGAGAAACAATGATTGGAGGAGATAAATCAAAAGGATTTGTTCTTGGTCCATGTATTATTTCAAATGGTGTCATCTGTGTTACGGAATGAATCGAGTTGTTGTATTGCATAACTGCTAGTGTCATTAAGTACTTTATAGGTTTTTGTTGTTCAGTTCGTAAGCATCGTATAGAGTCTGCTATAGTTGAGTGAAATCGTTCCACTGGTGAATTTGAATTGGAATGATGTGGTGTTGTGAAATGTAATGTAATGTGGTGTAATAAACAAAAATCTGTTATCAATTGATTCTTGAATTCGGTGCCATTATCTGCAATTATTTTGTTAGGTATTCCCATATGTGAAAAGAAGTGGAGAAGATTTTCCATGATGCAAATGCTATTTTTATGTTCTAAGTGATAAGCTTGACCATATTTTGAAAATGGATCAAAAATTGTTAGAAAGTCTTCTTGACTAATGTGAAAAACGTCGATGTGAATTTTTTCAAAAGGTTTATCTGGTGTTTCGGTTAATCTTAATTTAATTTTTTGAGGACTTCTGTCATATTTGGAAGTAAGACATGTTTGACAAGAATTTATATAATTAGTCACGTCTTTTTGTATGTTTGGCCAGTAGTATGTTTTCTGAATGGATTTTGTAGTTTCTTTAATTCCACGGTGACAAGTTTTACTTTGATGATGATAAGCAATAATCTGATGTTGCTCTTCTGGTGTTTGTATGTCTTGTAATAAAATATTTGAGATTAGTATTTTTGTTGAATTGTGATATAGTAATGATGTTCGTAATATTCTGTTTATTTTTCTTTCTAATGCAGGTGTTCCAAATTTAAAACAAGTGTTTCCATCTATTGATATAAATTGTTTAAGGAAATGTAATGTTTTAATATCATCTAAGTTCGCTCTGAGAGTTATTGTATGTCGAATGTTTTTAAAAATAGTTGTTGAATTACAAATTTCACTTGGAGTGTGATTGGATTCCGTTATTATTATTTGATTTTTATATGCATTTACAGGTTGTTCCGTGTATGGCATTGTAAAAACTGGATCTTCCTGTGCTGTATGTTGCGTTTGATCGTCTATGTCCATCATTTCTTCCAATAGTTGTGGTTCTGGTTGTGTATCTTCTGCGAGTACTCTTGCAATTACTTCTTCAAGTTCATCATCTACTTGAGGTTGAGTACTAATGTTGTCTGCATTGTCATTTATCTCATTGGTTTTGTCATTTGTCTCATTGGTGTTGCATTCTTCAATTTTAATTCGGCTTAATGCGTCTGCCACTTTATTATGTGATCCTGGCTTATACTTTATGATATAGTCATATTCTTCTAATTTTAATTTCCAACGAACTAATTTTGAGTTTGGATCTTTCAAAGAAAATAACCATTGTAACGGTCTGTGGTCTGTATAAATTATAAATTTGTTTCCATATAAATATGGTCTGAATTGTTTTACTGACCATACGATCGATAAAAGTTCCTTTTCAATCGTGGAGTAATTAATTTCGGCGTCATTTAATGTTCTTGATGCAAAGGAAATTGGTTTTCCATTTTGACTGAGATGTGACCCAATGGCAAAGTTGGATGCATCAGTTGTTAATTCAAATGATTTGGAAAAGTCTGGGTATGCCAGTATAGGACTGTTAGTTAATAGTTGTTTACATGTTTCAAAGCAATTTATGTAATCTTTAGTAAGGAGAATTTTTGCATTTTTCTTTAGACATTGTGTTAATGGTTTAGTTATTTTTGCAAAATTATTAATGAATTTTCTGTAGTAACCGAGTAATCCTAAAAATGCCTTGATTTCTTTCGGTGTTTTTGGAATAGGATATTTTTCTATCGCTTTTATTTTTTCTGGGTTTGGTTTAATCCCGTTTTTTGTGACTATATGTCCCAGAAAAGAAACCTCTTTACATAAAAATTCTGATTTATCCAATTGTATTTTTAAACGATTTTTCCTAAATGTTTCAAAAACAAGTTTTAGATTTTTAATATGTTCTTCTAATCCGTTAGAAAATACGATTACATCGTCCATGTATATGAGACATATTTTGTTTTGCAAGTCTTTAAGTACATTATCCATGCATCTTTGAAATGTTGCTGGTGCATTTTTGAGACCAAATGGCATTCGAATATATTCGTAATGTCCATTTTCAACTGAAAACGCAGTTTTCTGTGTGGAATTAGGGTGCATTTCTATTTGGTGAAATCCAGATGCTAAATCAATAGTTGTGAAATATGAACATCTACCTAGTTTGTCTAAAATTTCAGTGATATTGGGAATTGGATATTTATCTTCTATAGTTTTTTCATTTAATTTTCTATAATCTATCACCAATCGCCATTTTTTCTTGCCACTAGCATCAGCTTTTTTTGGAACTATCCAAATTGGTGAAGAATAGGGACTTTGAGATGGTCGAATGATATTATTTCCTAGCATTTCTTTGATCTGTTTCTGTACTTCTTCCTTGTGGATGTAAGGATAACGGTAGCTTTTGGTATAAACTGGTGATTCGTCTTTAGTTTTTATTTCATGTTTGACCGAATTTGTAAATGTTAATTTGTCTTCTGGTTTTTGGAATATATCGCTGTATTGTTTACAAAGATGTATCAATTTCTTTTTTTCTTCGTCATTGAGATGTTTCGTTCTTAATAGTGTTTCGATGTCAGATTTCTGCATATTTTGTGTGGGTGTTGTTATTGAATAGTTGTAAACGTCATACTTGTTTAAATTAGTAAATTTAAGTTTGCTGTGATCAAAAGTTATTGGAAATGAATTATAATTATGGAGTTCAAATGTTAAAGAGTGATTTTGAACTGTAGTGATTGTATCAGGAATAAAATATTGTTCATTTGAAATTTCGGGAATGAAAAGATTAGTATTGTTTGGAAGTTTTGTAGGAGATGAAATTTTTTTTATTTTATTACTTGGAATAATTGATTTTGGAAGTGTTTCTTTTTGATTACATTGGATATTGAAGTGTATTGGTAAACAGCATTGAGAATTATAAAGAATATTTTTATTAAAAGATATATGTAAATTTAACTTTTTTAGATCTTCAAATCCTAGAGCTCCATCGAAATAATCATGAAAATCGAATAATATTATATCTAAAAAGTGTTCTGAATTAAATTCTGGAAAAGCTGGAACATGAGCTTGTTTATTTACATTAACTTCTCCTGTACTTGTCTTAAGTTTACATGGGTTATGGATGATAAATTGTGGACAATATTTTTCAACAATTGATGGTTTAATTATAGTTTTCGTGCTTCCAGTATCTATAAGTAATTTAATGGGGGGGTATTTTAACTGAATATATGGTAATGGTGATGTTGTTGTTACGTTGTAACATTCTGTTATGTTGGTGAGTTGTCTGGGGATTCCTCTGTAAAATTTAGGTTGTCATTAACATTTTCGTTTTGCTGTGCTTGACGGATTTCTTCGTCCCAGTCTTCTAAACCTTCGTTGTATTCTTCATTAATAAATCTATTTTCCTCTGCAATGGCTGGATCGATTTCTTCTTCCCAGTCTTCTTCTAAATTCAATTCTTGTGGTGGTCCTTGTTGTAGGTCCATTCTTGCAAATTCTTGGAATGTTTCTTCCAGTGGTGTAGGAATTTGTTCTCCTCGTTGGTCATAATATATGCAATATTGTGGTGTAACATCAGTTTGAACATGATGTAGTTCTTGTTGTCTTCTGTTGAAGGGTCTAGTTATTGTGGAAGTAACCATAGGTGTTGGTCTATAATTTCTTGATTGTAATGTTTTATTTATTGTTGAGGTGTCCATAGGTGCTTGGTAATTACTATTAATATTTTTTGGTGCCCATACGTTATTACCTGGTTGTTGTTGGTTATTAACATTAGGTTGTTTGATGAATAGCTTTGGTTGCATTTGCTTATATTGTATTGGAATGTAGTTATTTGATGAATTTACAGTTGTTGTATATTTATTAAATTGTTCTTCTCTTGTAACAATTTTAATTGCTTCATTTAATTTAGTAATGTCTTTTGTTCTAATCATTTGTTTTAAATTAAATGGTAAATTTCTAACGTATGTGTCCAATGCTAGTCTTTGAAAGACTGTATTCATTGCGTTTTTAACTTCTTCACTGTCATTTGATTGTTCAAGTTTATAAATCAACAAGGATTCGTAATCGAGAATTTTGTTTCCAAAAGAGAAAATTGTATCTTTTTTAGAGTTAAATTTTAAATGAATTAATTCTGTCTGAAGGGTTGGCAAATCCCTCGCGTCACCGAATGTGTCTATTAAAATTTGTTTTATTGTTGCCCAATCTTTCGCATCTCGTCGAGCTGAAACATTAGTTTGTGCTTGTCCATACAATTTGTTACGTATGGCTCTTAATACAAATTTATTTTGAACTTCATTGGTTCCCGTGCCATATGTAGCTTGTAGTTCGTCGCATGACGAAATAAAGTCTGTTAAAAGTGATGCCCTGCCATCAAATCTAGGGATGACATCGATATGCATTTTGAAATATTGAAAGTTGATAGCGACATCTGCGTCAGCCATTTTGTTTTGAAAAAATATGAAAGTTACCTTTTACAGTCGAAAAGTAATAACAAATTCAATTTTTGTTCTTAACTACTGATTAAACTTGATAAACAGTCAAGTTTTAATCGAAATTCTGATATACAGTCAAAATTTCCGAAAAAGTCTAAATTATGATTGTTATTTTGATAAGCAGTCAATAATAATCAATCGCGAATTACAATAATTCCAAAATTATCTATGAGTAATTATTTCTGATAAACAGTCAAAAAGTTACTCGCGAATTGAAATAATTCCTGGAGTTCCACACCAATCAATTAAAAAAACCAAAAGGAAAGGTAAAATAGGAACTTACTAGTTTTTCCCTGAAGTATTGTAGGCTTCTTGTTCGATCCTTGGACTACTGGGACCAATCGACAAATTATACCAATCCACAAATCTCTTGTCCGCAGAAATTCTCCTGGAAAATTCTCCTGGTCTAGTCTTCTAGTGAACAGTACCAAACTTCATAAAGGAGTACCGACTGCGCCAATTATGCTGGGTCGTGGGAGCCAAACACAATAAATTTATTTGAGAACGTTTATTAAACTAGCTAGTCACAATTACTTTACTTTCTATTGATGTATTCAATTTGGTGATTAATGTAGAACTGGTTTACAATCGAAAGTTAATTAGTATTTATACTATTTACTTATCATAATGATGTCATGGGATGTTTATATTATTTTTGATAACAAGGTTAATGATATTCGTAACATTATAATTGTTATGCATAATATGAACAAAGAGAATTAAAAAAATGAAAGTAGGTCATGAAGGTTAGGTGTATAACTATCCCTGGCACTTCCTATGTTCGGGGACTTTTGGTGTGTTTACCTCCTAAATGGTCCAAACAGAGCCCAAACGTCAAAATATCAAGTGTCATAGACTACTTGAAAAAAGGTAAAAAGAAAAAGCTAGCAGCATTGAACTAGGTTACTAAATTTGAAAGAACACGACATACTGACAGATACAATTAATAAAGGTAAAAGCACAGAATAAGGTGGTAAGAGTATCAAAGTGTCAACAAATGTTATAGACTACTAAAAAAATATATTTAAAAAATGGAAAATCAATTTTTCATTAAAATATATTTTTCGTGAAAAATACAATGTTGTTTAGATTATAGCGCTCCGGGCGTTATAATCTATACAGGGGCGCAGCGAAGGGGTTAACATAGCCCCCCCCCAACTTTGTCAGACTTGGCAAAAGTTGGAAATTTGATCAATTTGTCAATTTTTATTTCGATGGAAAAGAAGATTTTTTGGATTTTCTCCACCCCCCACCGCTCGTCAAATGTTTGGAGGAACTATTATTTATTTATTTACAGACTCCCACAACCCCTTCTTAAGTTTATGAAGTTGGCAAATTTGAAAAATAACCCCCCAAAAATGTTGGCTCGCTACGCCTTTGAATCTATATAATGCACTTGGTGCATAAATAACTATTAAGTTTTATTAATGAAATAACATCAAAATTACAGAAAATGTAAGGGAATAATATATTCAGTCTATATCGAACGCACGTGAGACTAGGGCCAATAAAGGTCTTAACATGAACGGCAGGTGTTTTATTGATAAAAGTATACTGCTCTCTTATTATTATTATTTATTATTACAGACGCATTTTCGGACCAGTGTCTATAGGTCCTTGATGTAAGGAAATAGCACACAAAAATTTTAATGAATTTTTAAAACGTCCTGTATACGAAACCGCCTAAAAATTATTTAATTATTTGTACTAATCGAATTCATGACATTTTCAGTACTAGAAGTCTCACTTTAGTTCAAATACATATTTTTTACAAAACTTTGTTTGCAAAAATAAGGATTTTTAAAAAGGACTTATTCACAAATATATTGTTAAAGTTGCTCTACTGATATTCAAGAGCAACCTGTACGCTTTTAAACTAATATTAGTATAAAATTTACTATCGCCATTATTTACATAAACACTGACTGGTATAATTAGTATCAATGCGATTAAAATAGCTGGAAATTTTTGCCATTTTAATAATTTTATATTTTTATTGGACTTGATTAATGTAGGATTTAAATTCTAAAATCCTTATAAAAACTCAAGTAGATAACCATTTTTATTTAAACATATGAAATTTATTGAGGAAATCTGACGTAAACTCCAAAATGCTATTTAACTTCCCAACTTTTTCTCAAAAGTATCAGATTCATAGAGTGTTAGTACACTGAATATAAATGACTTTGAATGCTTCATTTAAAAATATCTAAGTTATGTGGGTAACTATTTTATCCATTCCATAGTTTTTTCGATTTTGTAATTGAAATCAATGATAAAAATTGTGCTGTCGCTATTTAAACTTCTGTGATATAAATCGTTTATCTCTGCTTAATAACATTAGATATCTGATTCAGAAAGGTAAAATAAGTGACAGATATGTAATAAATAAGAAAGCTATCAGAAAATCAAGCAATGCTCAAAAATGATATATACTTTAGATGAAGAATGGCAATCAACCAACAAAATTTACAACTGCAAACTCTTGAATTCTTAGAATATTAGGAAAGACTACCACTACACCATTTCCACAGGAACCTAAATAATCATTATTAAGGATGTAGGGAGATATATTTTTAACTTGAAATTGAATGGGTTAAAGTAAAGTTTAGATTTTTCTAGAATTAGATCTATCAGATTTTTCATCTACATAATTGAAGAGAAAACTAGTTCGAAATTTTATTTTCATTTTAATATGCGCTCTTATGGGAAATCGTAATATTATGCTATTTCGTTTTATATATTTAAATAACCAAAATTCAGAATGTTTCATACACATGTAGGTACACTATCCAAGTACTTCACAAAACGGCTGTCCCAAGTCAAAACATTATATAAACCATATAAAAATTATGGAATGTACAGTGTTTTAAATGAGTAACTTGATTCGGTTAGTGGACATACAGTGGATATTATTATTTACACATGGACTTTGGACATGGAATTTTAGTTTTCCTCTATCACGGATTGGTAGATGTTGATACTGTGTATCAAAAAATGTAAAAATATGATTTTTGCGGAAACTGGCTTATACAGTGTTTTGACTTGAGACAGCCGAAAATTCGAGATCTATTGTCTATTCAATTTCTGAAAGTCGAAAAACGTGGTTATGGCCGCCTTTTATGAAATCGGAAGGCGAGAAAATGGCCACACTGATTCGAAATCACCAATGAATATTGGTAATGACATGTATCAACTATTCCTGTGGATTATTTCTTTAAAAACAACCAAATAATTCTTGTAAAATTTTGCAGATTTGGTACACTCAGTGCCAAGAGGCTGTCCTGTCGATCTATTATACATTCACGATATGTAGGATCTCCTGGAAAAGATCAGTGCTCTTCACGAAGGACAACAGCCTATTCCAAGGTAGATCAAGTACTTCTTCTATCTAAGATTGCTTTTCGAGATATCTATTCTTTGGCGTTTTTCGTGGTGCACAATTGCATAAGATATAGTGATGGTTCATACTTCTCGTCACACATCCGACAATTAGTATCGCCCTTCAATCTCATTATCTGTAGATGCTTATTCGAAGCGAGTATCCTGTTATCCGGCTTACTATCCATCTCATTCTTTCTCTATTGAGCCCCACTTTACGGTGGTGTTAGTTGAAGGCTCCTTTACATGGAGCCTTAACTGCCCCATTTCAAAAGCTTGAACCCAATACTTATTGAACTGTGTCATGACCTACTCTTGTAGATCAATCAGATTTCTTGACAAATCGAAATCTGACTCAGGGCCAGGGGATAAAGTTTTGGCTCTTGAAGTGTGACTAAGTTATATGGGCACAGCTCAATCAAAGTATTCCCACTTTACGGTGAAGTTAGTTGAAGGTTCCTTTACAAGGGGCCTTAACAGCCCCGTTCCCAAATGCTTGAACCCGATACTTGTTGAACTGCGTCATGACCCAATCCTGTAGCTCTGATTCAGATTCCTTGACAAATCAAAAGCTGGCTCAAGGCCAGGGAATTAAGTTTTGGCTCCCGAAGTTGTATGCACACAGCTCAATTAGTATTCCCACGATGCAGCACCAGCTTACAGGTCACTTTGATGCAAGAACCCTTAAAGCTACCTGGCTGTCGCTGCATATATAAATGTCAACGAAAACATCTTCTGAGATTTGCACATAGTAACATTACGTATATCTCTAGTTGGAATATACTAGGGTACTTGTCAAGTAGCACCGATATACGAGCCCTTGGTTCGCACCCAGATCTTCGGGACTGAAATATCGTTTATCGCATTCTCAGTCATCTCGATTAGGAACAGGACTTTATCTCGAATAGTGAACCTATAGACGGGAAATATAAGTCATCTTTTGATTGAGTGACGACCCGATCCTTTAAACGTAGAATTAGAGCCTTGGTGTACCCAGCCCTTAGCTCGTCGCACTTATCACTTCCATTCTTGAACAGTTTGTTTTCTGTTTCCTTGCCCTACAGTTTGACATCACCATGCAAGAATGGCCTTCACTGCAGTTGTTGGATTACTTCTGTTATTTCCTTGAACTTGTTATAGCTCCAATTCGCTAGCGCCACCACACCAAGGCCCAAAGAGTGGTCTTTGTATTTCCTCACTTAGGATTGAAGATGAGTTTGCACATCTATCTATAGAAATGTTAAGGCTTTCCTTGTTTGAGCTTTCCCACTTGATCAGTCCACAATAATTTGGTACCCCCAGATACCTCATTCTACGGGAAAGACACAAACGTGTATCCATGAGAGAAGGTACTTGCGTTAATATCCGAGTATCGAGTTATTCGGAAAAATATATTCACAGATTACTTTCTCTGTTGGACAGTGTCGTCTTATTGAAATGTCCGCAGGTAAACTTCTGAAAGTGTTACCGGTTGCTGAATGAGTTAAGTGTTAATTTGAAGAGGTGAATTTCGTCAGTTGCTGCTAGCTTAGCTAGCTATGAATTTATCCATTTATATTATAACCAAACATAGGATTTCTGGGCGTCATGACAGAGACGGACTTGAAATTTAATGGGATATTCTGAAAAACGTGATATATAATAGTAATAAAATAAATTGTAATTTGTGACAACGCATTACACGTTAGTTTTTTTGTTTACACCATTGCTTTATGCATTTAGCGGTATTCTCTGTTCAGTTATAGAATATATAAGTAAGTTGTGGGTACGGCGAGTATAGCGACGCTTTTTATTTTACTTTTCGTAAATACAAAAACGATGAGAAGGTATATTGCATTATTTGATTCACACATTTCAAAAACCGCAATTATTGGCCGTAGAGAAAAAAAATTCCATAACATTGTGTTAGTATCGAATTTTGAAGAACTTTCAAAATGCCTATCTGTCTGTCCGTCCGTTCATCCGTCCTTCCGTTCGTCTATCCGTCCCATTTCTTATAAGCACAATAACAATAACACAATAACAAAAAAATCTATTGAAATTTGGGCAGTAAATTAGTTCTATCTTTTGTGTTGAAAAAAAATCGATTAGTAAATATACAAGTTATGAAGTTTTGAAAAAAAACACACATGTGTAGTGTTTAATTATATATCATTTATTTGATAAGATTCTACACAAAAAAGTACTTCATATTGTACTGATACGCGATTCGCTAAGCAATATGGAATCATCAGGAGATGACTAAAATAACAAATATAGCAATTATAAATTATAACTAAAAAATTGACTAATTTCCAAAAAATTGCGAAGAGCATACTATACAATGTTCAGCAATTATATAGAAAATTCAATAATCCGGCGAAGAGTATAATGTTTACATCTAATTTATATATTATATATGTTCTGTTTAATGCAGTGCATTAATGGATGTAAAGAATGGCGTGGCAGTCAGCATCTTCAAAAATAGTGAAATCGTGGATTAGCGATTATTCTGACATGCCTTTTGATGGTGTGAAACTGTTATGTAAAGTATGACACGTTGGGCTATCATACACACGTAAATATGCTGCAGCAAAGTGTGTGCCATCGAAAAAACACCAAACGTTAATTATTGAAGACAAATAGCAAATATTTATTATTTATTACGGATGCTATGGGGCCAAATTCCGAAAAGTTGGCAAAAATCCATGACATTTAGTACGTTCACTAAAATTAATATATGTAAATATTTGAATTCGTCGATTATGAATCCGATGTTAGAATTTGCAGAAACAAGATGGTAGATACAAAATGGCGGACTGAAACCTTAAAATGTATCTAAAAAATCTGAAAAAAACCGATTCAATGCGCTTTATGTTTTTAGTTAAAAATCTGATAATATAATTTTCAACTTTAAAATAACAGCTTCAGCTTGGCAGACTGAAGCTTATTTCTTAATTTGTTAAGTAGTCCACAATAGTATATTTAAAAATTATAGTATACGTACGTACTAACTATAGTATAAGTAATGTTGACAGCTTTTCGGGATTTTGTCCCATAGTGCGCTGTAGCGTATATGAAGACAGATGTGACAATCTTACAAGGAACATACATTTCTTCTTCATGTAACTTGTCCAGCGCACGCCTTACATCGAGTGGCAGAAACTGTTAGTAAGTGTGATCATAAAATGGACATACTGATTTCCAATATAAATAAAGTGTTTCCTAAAGCCCCTGAGCGCGTACGGTCGTTTTCTAATATTCTTCCATATGTATTGCGTTTCCCATCCCACTTCTAATAAACCACAATACATGCAGTTTATTATTTGATTATAAATGGAATAATTTTTCCCCTCCCAGTCCTCCCCTGTTATTTACGTCATGACGCCCAATCCTACATCTGATTTTAACCCACCTCCGATATAGACTGGCGGTACATGATCAGTCAGGTGCAACGTTTTTAAAATGCATGCCAATCATATACCGTGCGTGTAATTTCCCACTAGGCATGTACATTCACGTAGCGCGAAAGATATGACAATACAGCTGCCGTAAATTCCTCCGTAGGGCGGAGCATCCCAGCTTTGTTATTTCATTTCAGCCAGCTGGCACGCGCGATGTTGTAATTTTGCTCCCTATGCCTAGCGCTCCGCTACACGCACGGTATATGAATGAAATTACCGTGAATATGCCAGAAACGCAAATTTTAGGCAGTCGTCGCGCGCAGAAGGGTGTGCAAATCGATTTTTTTTGTTTTTTTTTTATTTTAGAATGATGCCAATAGTGCCAAATGAAAAGCCTTGATTGATTGATTGATTGATTTACCAGCGTGCGGTAGGTATTGCTGCCACTCCCAGGGTTATACAGCTGGGCCTGCTACGTCCACGCTGGGTTGGACTAAGGTCATGCTTGTTGCCAGCAGCGAGAGCCACATGGCGCATGGTAAAGGAATATGGGATGGGAGGTGTAGGTATTTATGAGATGCGTTACCGCATTGTGTCGTGAGGGAGCGTTTAAGCTCCCTTTTTTGTGTTTCTGGTTCTGGGCATCTGCCTCTTCTGAATCTTCGTGTGAAATATGTGCTGTGTCTTGATATGGAGTGTTTATGATCCTCCTCTTGTGTTCCCGCTTCTTTAAATCTTCTTTTGATGAGTCTTCTGATTCCTCGGTTTCCGATGCTGGGTTGGATTTGGGTCATGCTTGTTGTCAGCAGCGAGAGCCACATGACGCATGTTTTTTTTTTTTTCTCGCTTTTCTTTCCTAGCTTGTTTATGGTTCTCTCGATTGTTATTTTCCACGTGTAACATGGTCTCCCTATTTTTAGTTTGCTGCTGTTCAGTGTTAGCGCTTTCTTCTGCTGTCCTTTTTGCTTTAATCTTCTTGATCCTTGCCCTTATCTCTCTGCTTACCAGGATATGGTCTATTTGTGTGATTGAGCTTCCAATACTCCAGGTGTCAATGCAGGTTTGACTTTTGCTCCATGTATTTCTTATTGTCAAACATGTGTGTTAGGTTTTTCAGCGCGTTTCCATTTTTGTTAGGCCATGTGTGGTGTATATGTGCATTGAAGTCTCCTAATAGTATAATGGACATTTTTCTTGATTTTACATAGCGTTGGTGTGTGCCGGTTTTTTCTTTCTAACTGATGCCTTAATGCTCCATATAGACAGTCCTCTCTTCGGTTATTACTGATTTCTTTCTCCTCTTTTCTCCGATTTCACTGCACTATATATATATCATGATTTATTGCGTTAGAGGGGAAGCACTGTGTAAAGTTTTGGTTTATATACCTAATTAAACACTAACTAATATTTCTTATCAATTACCGAAAATGTTCCGATATATGTATTATTTTACAGACACATCCACTTATACTTTTTTTTAACTATATTTTTTATACGTTGTCACTATTTAATTTTTATAAACTTTTATGGGTATCCATTGGTGACAGAGCTTATAAAGCATGTCTGGTCGCCTCGACAGCAAGATGACAAGTCCAATGTGTTGCCGCGTTGTGTTCGTTATTTAATGTTTAGGCTCCTCTCTTTGTGTTTCTGCTTCTACAGATTTTTTCTTCTCCTTCTGAGTTTTCTGATTACTCGGTTTCTGATTCTGGTAGGGTATATCGCTGGGGTTTCTTTGTGGAGTTCATTTTTCCCACTGTCTTTCTTTCTCAGTATTTTGGTCGCTTCTCAGTTTGTTCATGATCCTCTTAGTTGTTGTTTTCCACCTGTAACCCGGTGGAAAATGGCGCATGGTAAAGGAATAGTGTGAAATATAGTGTAGAATTTTTCAATTAAAGAGCGCAATTTTGACCTGAAAAGCTTCACTTGATAATTTACCTAAGAAGATATAAGGGAATATAATGACCATACTTTAAGAGTAATGCATTTGATTATTACGTGCGTTATGCTAATATGTACCACCCTGTAGAATTTTTCACTCAGCAACGGTTTTTGTCACCCTTTTTTCATTGTAATTAAAAATTATTTATTTGAAACCAAATACCTTAAAAACAATTTTCGTCTGCACGACTATTTTTTTATTTATTCTTTCAAATGCAAATATTTACATCTTATTATTATTTTTATCTGAAATTAATATGACGCTCCATCTGTTTGTGATCCAAATAGTGCTATTAGTTATTTCACTCAAGTGAATGGGAGATCGGTGTTAACGGATTTATTTGGTTTGGCCGTAATTTATGCCCTCGCCCACTTGGGACCGCCCGACCCTAAATTCTAAGAAATTTGGTACTTCTTACCTCCTTGAAAAAAAATCCAAAATCAAAATCATCCAAAATCAAGAACACCAAAAAATTTTACGATTTAATGTGCGCATCAAAAGTTGTTTTGCACTCGGAAACTGCATGCCAATGAATTTCCGCTGGATTCTTTTTCACGGCTTTTCGTTTGGCACTATTGGCATCCATTTTAAAATAAAAAGACAAAAACACAAAAAAAACAAAAAAAATCGATTTGCACACCCTTCTGCATGCGACGACTGCCTAAAATTTGCGTTTCTGGCATATTCATGGTAATTTCATTCATATATATGATTGGCATGCATTTTATAAAATGTTGCACCTGACTGGTCATGTACCGCCAGTCTAATAGCTCTACAATTTTGAAAGAACATACAAACAAATAGAAAACATACAAAGACCCTCCATTTTTAAAATTTTTTAAAGCGTTTAAAAAATCCTGATGCGATTCGAAAAAATCCTTACGTTTGAGTGCAAAGATGTAATAAAAAAATGTTTATTTGTGATTATTCCACAACGGCGTGACACATTTCAAAACGATAAGATCAGAAGCATGACATTGGTGTCAGGTATGAGACAACTCTGCACCACTTTGCTTAATCGAATTTTTGTGAGTCTCAGTACCATTTCGGAAAATATTAATTTTAAAATATAAAAATCACACGTAAAGTTGATAGTAATAATACGTTTGCTTCTAATGTCTTTTCACTAAATTCAAATATTTTTAGCCTTGACCTTACAAGTCGGTATAACATTATTTAAATTTTGTTTACATATTCATTCAAAAAAATATTCAGTTAAAAAAATGCCAATAAAATGACGACCAGTTTAGTTTCTGCCCAATTATGCAAAAATTAAATTGAATTCCAACAGAAATAAATATCAAGGCTATGGTAATTATTTATAACTTGGAGCTAAGAGATATTTCTGAAGAAAAGAATAATTATTGTGATGAAAAATCTGAGTAAACACAATCTTGTTTAATTTTTTAATATTTGCTTACGTTATTATTTATTTGTTCAATACACTATAGAATTAAATATTAATTCAAAATGTTAACATGTTAAAATTAGTTAGTCTGCTTAATAGTACACTTAATTACAAACAAAAAGCGAAGATAATATAATAACGTATGTAACCAGAGAACTTTAGAGTCTAGTGAAAGACTAGAAATATAATACTATGAAGACGTGACACTCCGAGCAATCCCATTCATAAAATCTCACTTGAGAAAGGACCCCGCACATTTCTTATGGGAAGTGGCCCTTGGTGAAAATGGCCTCTTGACCTGTACATCAAAAGTTCTCATGTGCACAAAGTTTGAAAATGGACAGTTTTCGAGATACAAAGGGATGAAAAGACGATTTTACACAGAATTTTATGGTTTCTTATGGGAAGTGGCCCTTGGTGAAAATGGCTGAAATTAAAATATGTTGTTCCTCTTGACCTGTACATCAAAAGTTCTCATGGGCACAAAGTCTGAAAATGGACAGTTTTCGAGATACAAGGGGGCCAAAAGACGATTTTACAGAAAGTTATGGTTTCTGGGGGTGAAAAATCGTCTTGGCACCATTTTGTTTTTCGGTCATAATTTTTTTCCCACGCAAGTTACAACTTATCACCAAACCAATTCGCAATCTAGGTTTCTTTACGAAGATATCGATACCAGTCCCATACCTGTATCATTAAAAATCCCACGGGACCTCTTTTTTGAACATTTGCTCACAGACTATCAAACACACACACAATCATATTTTTTTTTCAAACGAATTGGAGTAAATAAAAATGTTATCTGTACAGAATACATTTAGAGATAAAATAAACAGTCAACACGGGAAAACCAAAATATTTTTTATCAATTTAATAGTTTTATGTACCTACTGACTTCGTAGTGTTTGTTGCTTCTGTAAATAAACTAAAACAATTATTTATCTACAACGAGTAGGTAAATAGTTTTGTTTTAATTATTGATAATCTACATATCGTCTCAAACAATTAGATGCACTCTTCTAATAATAATTGTTGAAGCCGTATTAAAGTTGCTTAACAGTTGTATGAGTTATTCTTAAATAATTGAACCACCTTCAAGAGAATTTTGAAAAGTTTGAAAAAAAATTTAACTCAGTTCTATAAAAGGCGAAATATTTACATTTAAAATGGCAAAGGGATATAAATTGGTGTTAATTTGAAGTCTTCGCAAAGAAACACATTTGCGAAATTATAAACATTTGCATCCATACAAGTAAAAAAACTAAAAAAACATTCTTTTATAAATACTACACTTAAAAGCAAAAAATTATCATCGAACCTGTTCTCTCTGTCTACCCCGTATGGGCCTTAGTGTAAGCCGTAATTAAGTATAATATTTGAGTATAAAAGCGTGGGGCGCTTTTTATTTAATCTAATGATGTCTTCGGTGTTTTAATTATCGAACCTTTTCGAAATAGCGTTCGAAAAACGCCCCACGCTTTTATACTCAAATATTATACTTAACTACAAACACGGCTTACACTAAGCTCCTTACGGGGTAGACAGAGAGAACCGGTTCTATGATTATTTTTTGCTTTTTAGTGCAGTATTTATAAAAGCATGTTTCTTTAGTTTCCTAAACTAGTAATTTATTTTTTTACTGTTTAGTCTTATATTTAAGGAGAGAATATTGGCACATTCGACATTTATGTAAAGAATTCGAATAAATATTTAAAATCTGCGACCTCGAAAATCGCCCGATATTGATTTTCATACGAACCAGACCCTAAATTACAAAATTTATCCGCCATTTTGACGTCACCATTTTGGATTGTCAAATTTGGACCGGATAAATGTAATCTGCAACCTCGATAACCCACAGATACCGATTTTCAGTCGAATCCAACGGTAATTGATAAAACATATCCGCCATATTGACGACGCCATTTTGAATTTTCAAGTTTTGATCACATATTTGCTTTCTACTTATCAAGCTCTTTTTTGATACCCATATCAAAGGGCTTCTAAAGAGAATGATAATCCGCCATCTTGGGGCGACGGCCATATTGAACATATTATAATATTAAGTATACTATATTGTACTGTCATCAGAGCTAAAACAATAGGGAACTTGCCCAAAAAATAAAATTGAATTAAAATACTCAAAATCGTAAACTAACATCATTAAAAATCCCATATACAACAAAAAATGAAAAAAAAAAAATTCCTCCAGAAATATAAGCGATTAAAATCTACCAGATTTTACCCACTCCTGAAACGTGACGTCAGAGGGTGAAAGTCGGATGACGGCGTCAAGCGACACCAATTCTGCTTTCGCATGCTCATTTGTCAGAAAAAACTAGCAGTGGACACAACCTAACCTAAAATTCGTTGGAAAAACATCTCCAATATTCTGAAATATCACAAAATGCTACTTTTGATTCGTTCGTGCCGAGTTGAATTTTAGAATTTCGCCGTGCAATTTACGATCAGGTTTATCTGGAAGACTTCCTCTTTACGTCGCGACATCGTACGGCCGTCCCAATGGTGTTTTTCGAAAAATATGAACGTGTCAAGATTGCATGTTTTTGCTGTTTTTTGCCCTTTTTCGCAGATATCTCCAAAATGGTGGGAGTTAGCTCGAAATAAAAAATAAGGTCAAACGAATATTTTCCACTACGAATCTTTTGCTATCACCAAACTTTTGATTTTTTTTTTTTTTTTCGTTTCGGAGATAACTACAGAAATGTCGGCCACGTACGGCAAAAAATCGCAAATTTTGAGTTTCTACAGTTGGCAACTTTTTAATCTTTGCTCCTATGCCAAAACACTACTCTAGCTAATTTAAATATAATTAAATTTGCTAAAACTTCCTTTTTTATTTTTTCCGAATTCCGACAAAAATTAAGGAATTAGAGGGGGCGGGATTTGGAACTTTTTTTTTTCGGTAAAATTTCTCCATTTTGTCACCGTAATTAATCGGTAATTAACCGAAATCGATCTCATTTACGATGTTCACTTAATATCATGTACTATTTTGACGCTCCGTTAATCTCGGCCCTTCGAGAAAAATTATTTTTTTAAAATTTACATACGTGTAATTTCCTACATTTTCTCGAATATTTCGATAATTATTGTTTTTTTCGAAAAATTTGTAGACAGCTTATGTAAAGAGAATTATAATTTTTTATTTTTTCTCTAACATAAAAAACAAAAGACTTATGACCGAATATGCGGACGTCTCAAAGCTAACCGCCGCGCCGCCCAGTCTATTAATTAGGGCGAATGGCTAAAGTACGCCATCTGTTGGACACCACGCGAGACCAGTTTTCACACGGTGACGTCACAGTGCTTTTCGTGAGTAGTGGCGAGTATTTCAACTTTAATTATTTATTGCAAAGTAAGTACTGCGATTTAAGAGCTGATATTCGGTGTGGCGTGTTTTTATACATAAATACACACTTTAATGAAATTTTAAAAAATGGGCAAGTTCCCCATTGCCAAATTTCATGATGATACAACAATTAAAAAGTGGGTGAAATTCAGTTCCTTAGATTTTTTACTCACATACATAGTTACAGTTTATATCTAATAAAAGCATGTTAAAAAGCAAATTTCAATAAGGATTATTATACCATACTATTTTACGTGTGATATATTTAAAATGAAAATTTTAAGTTTAACAGAAGTTATCGGGCTTAATCGGCATTTGCCGCCTGCAACTTCATTTTGTAATAATGTATGCATAGTTAACAGTACCTTAATAACATATGAAAATAAAATTGATATACTGTCTAACCTACTAAAGTCATTCGAACCTGAGAGACACCCTGTACATGGCAGTTTCAATATATTGTGTATTTTCGTACTTTTATGTCCTTAATCAAAATCTTTCATAAAATTTTGCTCTAAAATTATAATAAAATCTATTTCTTATAAAACCTGATTGTTTTGAAGCCTCTGCCGATCATCTTGTATGATAAGTACGGCAAATTTGAAAAAAAACTTGTTAGTCTAACAGAAATTATTTTTTGTGTTAACAAATAAATAATTTTCATTTAAAAATGTAAGTTTGTTACAGGCAATTTTCACAACAAATTTTGAAAAGCTAGACATTAAATTTATTGTACTGCTTCACAACATTCTCAACTTTTTTTGTGAACTCGAATAACTCAAACTAATTTTAATAAATCCGAGAAAGTACCATATTTTAGCAAATTATTAATAATACCACAAATTGGTTAATGTAAGCTTTATACATTTTTTTCAACAGTGATTTCATCGTCACCAGAGCTATTTTTATTTATTAATAATTTTGCTGTTAGTAAGATTACATTTTTTGTGACATTTCCAAACTTATTAATTCTATTTTTATTTTATCATATTCTCAAATTGACGTTTTTAAACCTTTCAACAAGTTTATTATATAACCACATTCACTAAAAAATAATTTAAAACATTTTTTTCTACGACTATTGAATAACTCATTAATTACACAGGTACACAAAATAAAAATAGTGGTCTGCTCTTGGTAATGCATTGGGTAACCTTATGTTCAACACGAGTCAAGGGTCAATTTTTTTGTAAATCGCGAAAGTAATCTAAAAAAAAAAAAAGGTTTTTTTCGCGATATACTAAAAATTGGTGAGTGATGGAGTTAAACAGACATCTCATTCGTATTCAGTATGTCGAAATACATAGGGTTCCAGAAACAGATCACTTTTCACTTTTTTTGTGTGTGTCTGCGTAACAGATTCGCATACGCGGTTTTCTAGAAAATGGCGGAGGATCCGATGATATTTATTTATTTATTGAACAACTTTACAGGCGAAGCCCAATTACAAAGTTGTAAAGAGAACATGATTTACATGAGATTAAATAGTACAAACAACATGTGAGAACAACAAACAGAGATTTACAAAGAATAAAAGAAAAAAGAAACAAAATACACATACATATATAAAACCTTACATAACATACAATCACGTATAGTGAACATAGTAGGTATCGCTTAACAGTTACAATAACAACTAAGTATATACAGAGTAAAAAGGTAAAAATGTAAGATTTAAATAAGTAATAAGGCGTTATGCAACTTAAATTTCGTTAAGAGTGATTGATTTAACAGTCTTTATATAATTGGCAGGACTCAGGGTAAATAAATCAAATCTCGAGTGGGCAAGATTACCTAATATACATAGTCTTACTAGAGGGCTGGATAGGTACATATTCGTTTTAAACTGTGGAATATAAAAAAGGTCAAAATTTCTACCTATTCGGTTTGGTACATTAAATGGCAATTTTGATAAAAATTCGGAGTTATCAGAGAGGTGATTTAAAAGTTTATAAATATAGATTAACGAGGCATGAACACGTCTCAGCTCAAGAGGTTCGTAGTCATATCTAAGCAACAGTTCATTATATAGATCAAAATGATCATACAAATGAGTTTCTTTATATAGAAGATACTTAAGGATTTTTTTTGTGTACTCTCTATAAGATCAATAGAATTACGATAGAACGGTGACCAAATGATTTGACAATAATCAAGGTTAGACCTAACAAGGCTATTATATAATACTTTGATACACTCTATATTAGTAAAGTCTCTAGTATTTCTAACGAGGAAACCCAGTTTTTTTAGACTAGCATTACTTATTTGTCTTATATGGCTATTAAAAGATAAGGTTTTGTCAAAAAGAACACCTAGATCTTTATATTCTTTAACACGGAGAAGTTCAGTATTATCAATAGTATAGGGGAAATCTATGGTTTGATTTTTGTTGGAAAACGTCATTGTTACACACTTTTTAATGTTGAGATCAACTTTGAAGTCATTGCACCACGTAGAAATATTGCTTAGATCGTGCTGCAAAAGAATACAGTCGTTAGTATTTTCGATTCTACGGTATAGCTTGCAGTCATCTGCAATAAGAAGGCAAGTTGAGTGACACAAAACATCAGGCAAGTCATTAATAAAAATGAGAAATAGCATAGGGCCTAAATTGCTTCCTTGTGGTACGCCGGATATTCATATATTACACAGGCATACACACAAAAAAAGGTCTGTTTCTGGGACTCCATTGAACAAACCCTATGTATTTCGTTGTGCTGAATGCGAATCAGGTGCCCGTTTAGCTCCATCACCATTTTTTTGTAAATCCCGAAAGTAACCAAAAAAGAAATTCATAATTTAAGTTTTCTTCGTGATTTACTAAAAATTGGTGGGTAAACGAACACCTAATTCATATTCAACATGTCAAAATACGTAAGGGTTGGCCAATAGAGTTCCAGACCACTTTTAGTGTAATAGATTCGCATACGCGGTTTTCTAGAAAATGGCGGAGGATCCAATTCAATTCAATTCAAAAAGTATTTATTCCAGTGATATTCATATGTTACACAGGCACACACAAAAAAAATCTGTTTCTAGGACTCCATTAGTCAACCCTTATGTATTTCGATGTGTTGAATGCGAATTAGGTGTCGGTTTAGTTCCATCACCTGTCAGTTTTTAGTAAATCCCAAAAAAGAACCTAAATTATGAGTTTTTTTTTTGGGTTATTTTCGCGACGTACAAAAAAATGGTGGGTGATGGAGCAATTCTGACTGTATGAAGAAAACTCTGCTTTGATAAAAGTAGATAACACTATTGCGTCAAATGTAAAGTTAGCAAAGGCGTTAGTTAGGGCTGCATTCTGTCACCAATCTACATCTAAAGTGAACACGCGTTGCGACATGTGCTAGAGGATGAACAAGATGGAGTAGCTACAGGCAGAATCAAGATTTATGACTTGAGATTTGCGGATGATACCACCTTAGTTGCAACGAGCGGGAATGAGGTCATACATCAGTTGGACAGGCTTCAGTCAATAAACTCTGATTACGATTTTAAGTGTAAATGACAGCTAAACCAAAATTGTCGTAGACCGAGCAACACCAAGGCACGTTAAAGGTACGGTCAGACACAGTTACTTTTGCTGTGCAGTTTTAGGCTGCAAAAACTTCGTATCGTGTTCACACTGAACCTAAAGTAGTGTGCAGCGGGCAGATTTTTGTATTGCAGCGATCCGTCAAAACTGCAAGTATGGAGAAAGATTGCAGTGACGTTCACACACAATAGGCTATTTTTGCAGCTGCTGTACGCAAGCTATTGTTCCTTAGTATCTCGCCGTATTCGTGTCGTAATACTCGCAATAATATTCGATATGTGTACTGTAAAACATGGATGATGAGACACTAGCTACCCCACGGGTTGTTAGACAGCTGCACAAATTGAGGTGATTCAAATCATTTGATTAAAATCATGATTTTAATCAAACGCTTTCTATTTAAAAAAAATGTGATTTTTTTCTTTTCAAGTTTAAATGTTATAAAGAAAAAATACAAACTTTACTGATAAAAAAAAGATATTTGCAAACAGCAAAGCTTTTAATTTAAATTAAATCATTAACTAAACAAACATATGAAAAATAAAAATATATATTTTTCAAAACACTACAAAACAAGACATATTGAGTAGGTACTATAACGTTTAAAGAAAAATACTAATTTAGATGATTTTTGACCAATCTAATCCTAATATCTGAATGAACAAGTCCATATGAAGAAAACACTCTTTCCACGTCTATAAGGAGCAACGGCGCACAGAATGCGAATTATCATATCCAGTACTTTGTTAATTTGTGGAATATCTTTTTGAGATTTCCACCACTGCACTACGGTTAACATTTTAGAATATATCTTCTGAAAATATTGTTTCTTAGCTATAAATATCAATACTTAATGATCTCTCCAAGATCAGACATGTATCTTATTAAAAAATAATAGATTTGTTTTTAAATTCTTTACAAACTGCAGATTATTATTTTTTAACTATGAACAAATAAAATATGATTCATTTAAAAATATTAATATTTTTGTCAAGTCGCAACTTATTCACATATTATTCAAAATTAAGCAATTACCAATATTCACTACACAAATGGACACCAACTTTAAAAATACTGCACTCACTACCGCTGTAAAAGTTTCAACCAAATAGATATTTTTTGCAGCCACCGCTACTCTTTCAAATTCTATTAATACGTAGCTACTTTTGAAGCTGCACGCAGCAAATAAATATTGCATGCAGCCGTACTGCACGCGCTACTCTTAAGGTTGCACAGGTATTCACATGAAGATTCACTTGAACTGCACAGTTTTTTACACTGCACCACAGCAAAAGTAGCTGTGTCTGATCTACGGTCAATAAACGATACGGTTACATCAATCAGCAGCTTTAGGTCGAGAGAGACACGGGGGGCGGGAAATCGAATGAAAGAGACAGACATATCTGATTTCCGTGCAGAAGACAGAGACAAAGATTCCGGTAGGGTCTACAGCCTACGTCACCTGTAGACACTACAAGCATCTTTGTCTCTGTCTTTTGCACGGAAATCAGATATGTATATCTCTTTCATTCGATTTCCCGCCCCCCGCGTCTCTCTCGTCCTAAAGCTGCTGATTGATGTAACCGTATCGTTTATTGACCGTGTGTCTCACCATACTTTAAGGTTAGGAGACTGTGAGCTAGTGAAGAAGATGATGTACGTTAGATTCTTTGTAGACAATAACGGTGATTGCGGGTGAAGAATACAGATAGATCGGCAATTTGCCAGTTGAGTAAAATTTGACGTGAGGAAATGAATAGGGAACAAAACAACAAAAATCAGACTCTCGCTTTAATTTTCTCCATCTTAATTTGCGCTTCTGAGGCATGGACCGTTGGGGAAGCAGACAGATGACGTGTATTGATGTTTTCAAGATGTAGGTCCGGAGACGTTTTCTACAAATTTCGTGGATGTACTAATAGCTCGACTCTCCAGAAAATACGTCCCCAAAAGCGATTCCCCCGTATCATGTTCTCCCAAATTCTTTAACTTTTTTGCCATATTGCCATTTTGCCACGGTTGATATTTCAGGGGAACTAGATGGCAAGAGGTGAAGAGGTCTCCCTACAAAGCGTTGGATTGATATTGTTATAGAACCTTCCAGAATCGACCTAAGCCGAAACCAAAATAAAAATTCGACTTAGGCAAAAATGTCATTTAAGGACATTTTCAAGAGTCTGAGAGACTTCAGAGTCACATTTTAGTCCAAAAGGACATTAGGCACGACCGGGTAAAAATTCGAAGAAACACCGAATTTTTACTTAAGAAAATATATTTTGGCCCAGAAATTGAGAGTAAGAGTGTATTATGGTGGCCATGGATCACATAATTTTTTAAAAGTACGCCAAAAAAGTACTTTGAAAATATTCAAAATATTTTAAACTTGAATTCCTCCGCCGAAGACATTGACCATGGAGGTACAGTCATTATATGCCCTGTTTTAAAGAATGACTAAAATTTTATCGATGCAATGCATCAGAAAGGCGAAACCGATGAACTTGGCAAAGACGACGGAGCGCCTATAAGCAAAAATTGACACAAAATCAATAAAAATGGAAGGGGCCAGTTTCTCGCATAAAGCGAGTTTGGATTCATCCAGCGGCTCACAATTTGGTCGAGTGCATTAGGTAATCAATACAAAACGATGGTAGGGCTTTCCAAATAATACAGTTATAGAGAAAACCGCCCTGTGTAAAAAGGACTCAAAAGTCCATTTTGTCTAAAGTCTTTCGGAGGTGGGTCGCTCCCATTTTTCTAATATTGAACACCTACATAGGGGAGAGTAAGTCGTGGACTGATCGAACGCCATCAAACTTATGTAGTAAGTAACTCCTCATGAATGTTGTTTTAATACGTGACATCTCACGTTACGAGAACTTTAAATCTAAGTAGTCTCTAGCGAAACTAATTTTTTTTTAGTAAAACATTTTTATGTTATGTTCAGTCAGCCGTAATTACCACATTATAAATATTTAAAAAGGCTTATGTTTGATTCTGGGAGGGTTGCATGAATCTTTTCTACCAAATCTATTGTTAGCGTACGCTCTCATTTGTGGTTAAAAAGTCATTTGCCTTAGTTGGGGAGGCGCGATTCTTAACATTATATAAGAATTTTGCAGGATCCATTTTGTATGTATCATATCTGTTAAATAAACGGTATTCTTTGAACTAATTGCATTTCAATTGATCTTGAGACTTATTACTAGTTCTCATCTCTTGAGAGCTTTCGTTTGGAAGACCTGATGCATCGAATTAATACACACTAGACTCGACTTTCTGGTTGTCTTACGGGTTTGATAGGGATTTTTTTATGCATTTTTCTTAGAAGGTAGGTGTAGAATTCATTATTAGCAGATAAAAACGTGAGAGTCACGTCAACAATCAATCCCGTCGGAGAGAAACCTTCGATCGGAACTTTTTATGCAAAAATAGCAGAAACCCAAAAGACGTCAGACCATTTATTACTATATAAACAGATCAAAACACGTCAAAATTCAATCCCGTCGGAGAGAAATCTTAGATAGGGATTTTTTTTATGCCAGAATCTAAATAATCAGAAGGCGTCAAAGCCCTAATTGTCAGTGAATAATTGGAATTGGGTCCTGAGAGAGCGTCGTTAATGATTTAAGGTAGTGTAGCCTTGATCCATTACTCGTCTATCGAAGTGCATATTATCTCGAACCTGTCTGGGAGTTGAAGAACGGGGCAGAACGCGACTGGCGCCCCTTAAACAAATTGGTGTCGCGTCAATTTGATGCCCGGTAGTGTGTTCTTCTACAATATCACCAAGGGGATGACAGAAAAAAGCTTTGGTAACGCTGTATGCCAATCAGGAAACCGTGACTGATAGCAGACGTGCCATACAGCAAACGGAAATCAAATAGAATAATTTGTGGATAACAAAATGTCTGTCAAGGCGTTGTGAATAGGAAGTTTAAAAAACTTGTGATTTATTAGAAGTGAGTGTGTGGGAAGAATAAATGAAAATGGACAAAAAGAAACGAAGAAGGGAGATAAAGAATTGAAAATGTTCAGTAGCAGATGACAGAGTAAACAGAAGTTATAGTTAAAGAGAGTTGTAGTAGCTAAAGAAGTTACTGGAAAGTGGGCAACACTTGGTATGACAGATGTGCTTTCTTCGGAATGCTGTATAATTTGGGTTACATTGCTTTTTAGCAAACTATCACCCAGATTCTAGATGTAAAATGTTTGCTGAATGCAATCCGCCAGTAAAGTTATATCGTGGCAACGTGCTAGAAATCTTTGAGGCAGGTGTATCTTGAGGAATTACTAAATTTGAGAGCTCTTTTGCTAAATGGAACGGTACTGAAGTTGTTTCCCAGTGAGGTTAAATATCTAGAAGTAGTCCTGGACCAAAAACTTACCTGGAACTCGCATTTGGAAAGGACACTTACCAAGGCAACCACAGCTATTTGGACGTTTCGTAGGCTGTTTGGTAAGACTTAGGATCTGAAGCCAAAATTGGTATATTGGTTCTGCCTTTCGGTTGTCAGACCCACGCATCATGTGTATGGTGGCCAAAAACAGAAGAGAACTTAGCACAAGGAAATCTGCAGAAACTGCAACACCTTGCCTGTCTAGGGACTACAGAGGCAATTCCCTCATGTCCTACAGCAGCAATGAAGGCATGTGAGGAAGGAGGCAGCACTTAGTGCCCTAAGGCCGTATTGAGCACTTAAATTCAGACCAGGCGACCAGGCGACCTGGTTGTTCATTTAAGGATTTTGGAGTTAATCCAATTTCAATCCGTGACCATACCCACTGACTCAATGCCAATGAAGCATGACTTTGACTGCCTGTTTGATGTGTTGATAGAAAGCCGTCAGGCAAGCAGAGTCGAAGTATTGCGGTTGGAGAAAGAGTCACTCATTTGGTATACAGATGGATCCGAGATGGACGATGGTGTGGAGGTAGCGGGACCTAAATGCAGGCTATCTAAAGCCCTTGGTAACACCCCAACCATCTTCCGGACAGAAATCTATGCTATAGATATGTGTGCCCAGGAATGCCTTAACACAGGTACTCGATGGGCAAAGGTCTATATACTGTCAGATAGTCAGGCAGTACTAAAGGTTCTCAGGTCCTAAACCTTCGAGTCTAAAATTACCTGGGAATACAGACAATCCCTGAAACAACTGGCAAAAAACAACAAGTGATGTGGGTGCCAGGGCACGAAGGAATAGAAGGTAATGAACTAGCTGACAGTCTCGCAAGAAAAGGGGCTGAAGTCCCATTTTTCGGACCCGAACCGTTCTGTGGTTTATCTAAGGGACACAAAACGGGGAAGGTCTAAAAACGGGAAAAGGAACAAAAGAAGTCCTACTGGAGGAATACTCCAGGCCAAAGACAAGCGAAAAGGTTTGTAACCTATTCGACAAAGAATGCCACAAGGCTTTTCGAACTCGAAAAGTTCTACCTAAGGCTGATCACAGGTCTTCTAACTGGCCATTGCCCTTTGAGATATCATCTCAAGAACATGGGCATGGCAGAAGATGACAATTGAGAATATTGTGCAACTGAGACTGCGGAACATATACTTAGTGAATGCAAGATATTAATCCGCATTAGTACCTAGAACAAGCGGAATTGACGCCTCAAGACATAAGAAAATTGGCTACCAGGAAAATCACAAGCTTTGTAAAAAGTCTTGGTAATCCTAGGTAAAAACTAGTTGTAGGGTAATTCATAAAAGATCTTTTAGATCGAGGTGAAGAAACGCCAACTCGGGGCTAAGCGACCCCTTAAACAATCTACAATCTTGAGGAATTTGTGGAGAGGCACATGAATCTATATTCTAATACTGTACAGTCTTTACTGACATGCTGTACATTGCTTAACTTCTGTGATCTATTAAGTATGGTTTAATAACTCTCTCATTTTTCACCGTTAGGCTATATGCCTCAATATGCCAGAGAACTCTATTTTAATCTGCTATAACCGTCTGTAAGTAGACAGGCGTTTCAACGCACTTTTATTATTTCCATATAATTCATCAAGTCAAATGATTACATTTCATCTTGAATAGGCACCATCGTGTGTGTCATAAGAATTCTGGGTTATGTCTGGATCATCTTCAAACAGTTTCTTGCAATGTCAAGTTTCAATCCGATTCGATCACCATACGTTTTTTATCTAATGTTCAAAACAGTTTGAACATATTCAAACAAGTTCCCAAACAAAAACTGCAAGTGAATGAATTTTCCGCTCAATATGTATTGTACGTTTATCGTTCACCGAACATGATACATATAAGAAAATGTGTGAGTAAAATATTAATTTAGTTGGTAAGTGTTTTAGTCGACAACACACACTATTGTATTTTAACTCGTGTGTGAGAAATTAAAATTAAATGGTTTGGTTAAAATTTCAGTAAAATTTCAAAACATTTATATTTGAAAATAAGTTTTAACAAGTAGGTTGAATACATTTTCCAGTTACTCAAAAATCTCTCTAATATATTTTATAAATAACTCAAATTACACACCACAATTTTCAAATAAACAGTTTTTGGCGTAATGAAAGGAAATTAATTAGAACAATCTAGTCATCTAAAGGTAAATCGCATGTTGTTTACGTTCAACATGGATTGATTTTGATTTCTAATAATATGAAATATAAATATTTTGTATAGATAAAACAGTACCGAGGTTAATAATAAACTTTAACAGAATACATTAAAATAACTTGCTATAAATAAAACACTTACTAAATATAAAATAATATTGTAAAACAATGATGTGATGATGATATTATAATGAATACTGAAATTATTATATTTCATTTTAATTATCATATCAATTAGTCTATCGATATTAGGAAAAATAGGAGAAATAAATAGTAAGTCATGTTTTGCCGTTTGGAAGTTTGGAAATTGCAAGATGGCTAATTTTCAGAAGCAAAGGGTTTTCAAGGCGTTTCGCCCTTAAAAACCACTCTTAATACGCCTTGTCGCGGTTTTTTGCATCTTTCCACGAAATGGTTGATCCCTCGGAAAATTTTATATTCACTGATAATATTTTTTACAAGCTTTTATTTAACTTGCTTTGTATGTTAGTTAGTTAGTTGGTTAGTTAGTTAGTACCACCCAACTAGCACTAGGAGTTATATTTTGGTCATCATCATGATACAGTAGCTAAAAAAGATGGCTATTTGGTTATAGTGGCTGTTAGTAAAACTGAATTATTACGTTTTGAAGACGTAATGGTGACGAAAATGGGGAATAATAGTTTGGTCATCAAAAGGCAACTGGAGCCAAATGGCCATAACGTATACGGAACTCATTTAGCTCTATCTTTGATTTTTGTGGCTGCTTTATTACTAGATATGAAATAGCTCTTATGGCGAAAGGGGTGATGTGTATCTACTTCACCATGACTAAATCATGACTTTTAGGCATAGAATTAAACAAGAACACTATTATGGCCATTCTTTGGTTTTAAGCAGGTGTTGTTAGATAAAATGGACTTTGTCCATCTTTAAAATTATATGTACATCATAATTGCATATATGGTCAATCAAGAGGGTTAAATTTTATCAACGCACGAATTGTTTCCGTAAACTTATATAAAATACTCATAAAAACAAAGGGGCCTCCAGAAATGTCTAAATTTTAGGTATAATAAAATTAATTTGAAATATATGCATGGAAACAATTTGTAATTTCAAGAAGCACATTCGATGATAAGGTTGTTAAAGCTTATTAAAATATCGAATTAGTAAATCGAAACATTATTTTATAAGTATAATTAATAAAGTATTGAAAATGAATGTAATGGCCGTCGTTCGGGTTCTTCTTGATTGATAGAAAACATGACGTGAAGTTGTCATAACTTGACATATGCTTTCGCTAATGATGCTAGAAATAAACCAGAATATGTAAAGGACTGTAAAGGATCTAATAAACTTCTTTTGTCAAATGGCAAAAACCGGTCATATTGGCCAAACCATTACCAAAAAATTGGTAAAAGTGGTTAGCGAGTTTTTACGTTTCTTTTAACTTCCTTTGCGAGGAACGGGTTAACGGGTTACTTTGCATTTTGACCTTTATTTCTCCAACGTTTTACATTTCCTTTCTCCAACCAAATTAGAATTTGTTGCTAAAGTTTCTAAAAAGTATTGCGTGGTCCAAACTATTGAGGAGCAAATTTGCCTTGGGTAGGTAGTAAATAGCTAACTATACTGGTCAAATACAAAAACATGCATATAATTCATTTTTGACTAATCGGCAATCAAAACCAGACTCAAAATGATCCCAGTAACCATGTACAATAAGAAGGAATTGTATTAAAATGTTAATGATGGTTAGAGCCATAGAAATTGAAATGTCGGGATTCTTGGACACTGTTGTAGAAAATAGGTTGACACTTTCATTTTAATAATCTAAATATTTTTTTCTTCAAGCGTATTAAAATGTTTAAATTATGTCACCAAAAACAGAAGTAGAAGTAGGACATTGTTTTACTAGTAACAAAATGTTAGTACCGAACGCCACCGTAGTGGACATTGTTTTACTAGTAACATAATGTTAGTTCCGAAAGCGCCGCCGTAGTGGGTATTGTTTTACTAGTAACATAATGTTAATACCGAAAGCCACCGGTGGCGCGCTATCCACTAGCCACTTGTCATATTGTGTCAACATGTAAAACTGTAGTTTGAATATTTGTACATTTATGATAAATAAATGAATTTTTGCATTTTAATACGCTATATATTACACGGAGTAGAACGCCTTTTTTTGTGTTGAGCCCAGGATTTGCGGCTGAGGCGAAGCCGAAGCCGCAAACTGGGCGTTCTACTCTAGTAATATAATATACTAATATTAATGTATGCTTTTATAGACATAAACGTCACAAGAAAAAAAAACGAAAACACCCGGTGAAAAATGTTATCCGCTAATATAGGTACTTACTCTTTGAACTTACTTTTAGGCGACATTCCTCTTCTAGTAATATGTGGAACTATAGGTATGCTTTCTGTTACATTTCATTCTTATTTTTCTGTTGATATAAAACTTATTTGCGTATGCATAAAGTTTTCAACATTATCAATATTTGTTTTTAGGTTATATTTTTATCTTACCGTTTGGCCTTATTTTAGATTTTAATGTGTACAAAATTATTTCTAAAATAGTCATTTAATAAGGATGTTTTTTCATTATTGTTTTAGTCATAATGCGGTAATAAAGCAAGAAAACCGCCAGAATGGAGAATAACTAATATAGTCATGTTTGGGCTATTTTCTTAGTAATAGTTTAGATATCACTATATTAATGACAAAAACCGTGTCAACATATTCTAGCCATTCTTGTAGTTAGAATGGCAGTATTAGGACTTACCATTGTTACTATTTACTTGCTTATATATGACATCTTGAAAACGACTTTATAATCAAACCTGCATGGCGATACTATGGCTACTAGTAATGACCAGTATATAGCTAAAAAGAGATTATCATGACTATTTTGTTTTTAAATTTTACGCTAAACCACGACTAAAATAAGATGACCAAAATATAACTAAACAAAAGCTGTTGAAACATTTTAGTGGCTGCATTTCGGTTATTTCAGCTGAATAGCATATTTGTGCTACTTGGTCGTGGTACCATGTTATGGAACCCAACAATAATATAATAGAATCCCTTCGAAATACGACGTCCAATTGAACTGAAATGCATACACGTGTAGTTCTGATGACAATACAATGTTATGGTATCATGATACCGTATTATGGAACCAAACAATAATATAATGGAACCCTCTTTAGATGCGTCATCCAGTCGAGCTGACACGTATAATTCTAATGACAATACAATATTGTGGCACTGTCGTGAGCAAAGAAAAATAGGACAACTATTTTTTTTTAATGTAAATCTACCTCTATCTGCACACTTGTAATGAATTTTGACAAATAACTAGATTTTAGCAAAAATACGTTATAAGACTTGTCCCATTTCTTTTGCGCACGACAGTACCATGGTACAATATTATGGAACCCAACAATAATATAATGCAACCCTTTCGACGTCCAATCGCATACACGTGAATTTGTATGTATGTTAGGATGTTTAGTTCAAATCTTGTCAATTTTGAACCACTTAACGATGTCCAATCGAGCTGAAATTTTGCATATACATGTAGTTCTGATGACAATACAATATTATGGTACCAATGGTACAATATTATAGAACCCAACAGTAGTATTATGGAAGCCCTTCGAGTTACAACGTCCTATTGAGAAGAAATTTTGCATACAAGTGTAGTTCTGATGAGAATAAAATATTATGATGCCATAACTGTTATGGTACAATGTTGCGGAATTTACTATAAAAAGGGGGGCAGCTCTTGAGAACTGCTCGCGGTTTGGACTGTAAATGGCGTTCTGTGTCGGATGTATCAGAATGATTTAATGAGGCACCTCATTAACTCTGCCCGTCTGTTGGGGTGGTTCTTGGTGAGAGCTCTCTACCACCTGGCCTGTGATGTTGGACACTTGACGACACCCAAAGTTTATAACACAGAATGTTCAAAATTTAGTATAAGCGTTTAGCACAGAATTGTAAGTATAATATTTGCGGCGAAATGCGAACGAATAATCATGGTTTCCTTTTTACTTCCTTCAATACCGCGCAGGGCGATAAGAAGGTTAACAAAAAACCCCCTGATACATACTTTAACAAAAAAATTAAGTTAAGACGCGCGAATCAAATAACAAATATATCAGACTGTATATTTATTTTCTAAATTAAAAATAAAAAAATGCGGACAAAACATACAATATTATGGAACCCAAAAATGATATAATGGAACCCCTTCGAGTTTAAGCTCGTTGAATTTGTCTAGGTTCTAGGTGGTATTTGGAGTTTAATGATGGAGCCGGAAAGTGGTCGATGCATTATCAGAAATGCATAGGTTACGATGTAACTAAAGATTAAAAATAAAATGAACTGGACAAATTTTATTATTATTTAAGTGAACTAAAATAAGAAAAATAAAAATATAAAAAAATTCATTACCTTAAGAGCTTGTCGCGTCAAAGGAAAAAATATATTTAGTTAGGTACAATCTCTGTCAAACAAAATTAACAATAAGTGTTTTGTTAAATAAATAATATAACAGATTTTATTTATTTTACAAAACATTAAAAATTAAAATTTAATGTAAAATTCGAGCAGTTAAACAAGTCAGTTGCTATGAACCTGTAGCCGGAGAGCGAGACCCCCGAATTCGACACATGCTATGCAACTCTCGAACATACAAAAACAGGCAGTTGATTCTTATGTAAAAATACCTCACAAAACATATATTTGAGGTTGCGATTTGTTTTGGAATTGCGAAATTGGAAAAAATTGCAGTTTCATGATTTTTACGGAAATCACTATTTTCGCATTTTTAATGTTCCCACTTCTGTATATCTGTTATTCGTTGTCATAAAAAAATGATATTTTAGTACTGCAATACTCAAATCTTCCGCTTTCCAACGGTGTATGCAAAAACAATATATGTTTTGATATGACTGAAAAATAAATAATTATTAATGAAATTGACAGTACTTTTGTATACTTTACAGCGATAAAGTGTGGATCGAAGTAACTTTTTTATTTTTCAAAATAACTGCATACTATAATCGAGTAAGCTGTAGCTGTTGAAATGAGAAAGTTTTTTTATTTGGAGCGTTTTTTCATAGAATGTGTATTAAGTGAAAAAAAGGCCGTGTAACATGAATCATACGCACTGCGCTCTGTCTTGCAATCCCTAACCGTATTGGGCAACAGATACTTTTCATTTTAATACGTTCTATGTGAGTAAGGAGTGTTATAGTTCACTGCTGTTACTTTTTTTTAGAATATATTATTGTGAACATTGTTGTATTTAAAAAAAATACATAATATTCTCAATATTTTCAAGTGGTTTATGATTCACAAGTATTGGTATAACATGAAGAGATCAGGTGATAAATTTTTAATGTAAACATGTGCACATTCCTAAATATATTTTTTTAGCTCTATCTGTAGTCAACATTGACTTTGATCAGTGTATTGTATATCAGGCAGGAAATTCAGAAACTGTTTATAACGTTACAGAAGAAAACTATACAAAACTCGGCGTCATTTAAATCGGACAATAATATCAATGGCATTGGGAGCTCATTTGGAAAATAAGGAATTTTTTTTTGTAAGAATTCCGTTTATCACGCCAAGTGTAGAAGATCGTATATGAGGATTTTTTATCGAGACATACATGTTCCTATGAAAAATGCCGACAATAAAGGCACTACTAAAAAAGTGTCTTATTTGCAATAAAGAACGCGACATTAAAGGAAACCGAAAGCAACTGTATGTAGGGTCATTTAACCGGCAAAACGAAATTTTCCAGAAAGCTAAGGAGTTAAACGACGAGGAAATACTATATGGAATTCAAGGATTCGGCGACAGTTGCACAGACATGAGAGAAAATGATTTGAAATATCACAATTTATGTATGTTAGATTTAAAAAAAAAAAACTAATACTTCAAAGAAACAAAACAAAGCTAATATTCTTCAATTAAAGACCTGTTTATGCTAGCATTATTAAATTTAGAAAAAAATTGGCAAATGCAAAGTTTTAACAATAGCTCAAATTCGTCACCTTCTTCATACAGATGCCACTAAATAGTTCAGGAATATTACGTTTTTATTCCGACAAAATTCATAAAGATTTGAAAATTGGTGGGTATGTTGGGAATAGCATAAGAATTACTAAACCAAAAAGTTCCCATCCCTAAATAGTGTGCTTCATCCACCAGGACGTCCTTTCTACCCCCATTTTGAGTTTTTCTAGATTATCTCGGCAACGGTGTAATTTTCGACAAAAATACCTATATACAAAATTGCTCCTTGGAAAATTCTCTATCAAAAAGGTTTTTACCACTTTTTTCCTAAAATTAATAATAACGTGGGAAATATGGCGCAAACATAAGGGTTGGTTCCGACTAGCACTCTCTACAGTACGATCTACCTTAAAGTTTAACGTTTAACGCTTAAAATAGCAGTAGGCACTAAAATTTATTTACAATTTTAATAAATATACAACTTCCACCCCCTCACTTCTATAAAAAGACCGTGTTGTACTTATTTCCACACCACCCTAGAGGTAAAGTACTTTGCGCGTTTTTTTTAAAGTGGTATCCCCTGTAGGCCTAATCCACTAATTATCAAATGTTAATTATAAATCTTGGTCGTCTTCCACAGATTCAACATTCAAGCATGATTGTCCATGGCAATGATAACACATTGTAGAACAACGCAAGCCTGCTCTTCTGCAACTACACCTGTATTCGCACCCTAATTTACATGAACATGAAATAAGCGTTAAAACAGATTCGGGAGCTGGTTCTTTTATAGTCACTATTGGGATTAATATACCGCCAACTTTTTTCCACCCCAATCGGTAGCTTTGAGCGTCACGTTTTTCCATGTTTGAATTTGGTGAAAAACTCGATAACAGTGTTGCCGAGCGGCAGCAGAAGTTGGTGGAAGTTTTGACAACTTAACAGTGTTGCTGGCTTTACCAACTAGTCTGTTAAAAGACATAAATCTGTATTCATCTAGACTTTTTTCTGCCGAGGTACAGTTGTATAAAGCTAAAATAAATCGCTCTCCCATGTTTGCAATTTCTTCATGAGTAGCTTCCTCATTGTTGAAAGTTTGTACAATATGTTGTAAATCACTTCTTTTATTAAATACATTGATTGCATTCACTTTCCCTTTGGAAAAAAACGCCGAGGTTGTGTCACCACCGCTGATGGCATGTACAAATAAAATGGCGGATTTGCAATTTTTTAAGAAAGTTGCAGATTGTAAATCTTGAGAACTGTAAATCCTTTTACAGGTATTACCCTGTTTTTCTTTTAAAAATTTAATGTCTTTGTCAGAGGGAGAAAGTGCAATAAGAAGGACTAGCAGGTCAATATCTTGCCCCACGACAACAGCTGTATCGCAATTCTTACATTTTTCTATAACAGTTTGTATTATTAATAAATCGGCGTCATCCGCAGCAACGAACACATCTATACCTTCAGTTCTAAACCTTTCCACTAGCTCTGTAATTAAACGTTCTTTGTTAAGCAAATTACTTAGGAACTTCTGCTGAGTTTCAGAAACGACAGTATTTTCGTCAAACATAATTTGAGGACAGCTTCTTTGAAGTGTCCGCCTTTGTCGTTCTAGGCTCTTCGTGCTGTTTGCATTTTCCATATAACCATCGAACACGACAGTTACTCTATTCCCGTAATTTTTTTTTATTTAACTAACGTAAGCGTTGTAAACAGCATTAAATGTCCCTTTTTTTGGCCATATTACGCGACGAAGCAAGTATCCCCCATCAATCACATATTCGCTGTTTTCGAAAACATGGTCTCGTTCTGGAACAGTATTGATAATCTGGTATAAAGCTGCCTTATTGGTTTTTCTCATTAGGCCTTTCTCATCAAAAAGAGAAAAAGGTATTGAACTAAAGCACGTTTATTAATTCCAGACTCGAATGAACTCTGCAAATAATTCTTTGAAAGAGTAATGTTGAATCAACCTGAACATCATTGCCGTTAATTTTGATTGTATTCCTCAAACTGGATATCGGCTTTACACGATTTGCACGACACACTTTTAAGCTTTCAAACAAGCTTCCATCTTTAACGGCATCTTTTAGACATTTCTCGCCAACAGACTTTGCTCTGTGGCAATTGATATCGTCTGTCGCAATAATGCCACTAGATAGCGAGATAAGATTTGAATTTTTAATCGCTGTATCACAAATGTCAGTATAAACTAAGTAAAAACACACGAAAAGTTCGTTTGATGTTACGCGACAAAATACACGCAGCCTACTGAGGGGGTAGGTAATACAGCAAGCGCTAAAATAATATACTATTGCATCTGCGATGAAGTACCAACCCGTAAAGGGCAATGACCTATGGAAGTGCGGAATGATGTGCTGCATAGTAACACCGAACATTTCGGTGATGGTAAATAGATAACGAATTATATGACTTGCGCTAATTACGGCCCTGATTTACCAACGTACTATTCGTTTGAGGAGAAATGGTCTAAAAACCTTTTTTGTAGAGAATTTCCTGTAGAACACTTTTGTACATAGGTATTTTTGTCGTAAAATGCACCATTTCATGGATAATTTTAAAAAAGCGAAAATTGGGGTGAATACTATGTCGTAGGGGATGAAGCACACAATTTAGGGGTGGGAACTTTTCGGTTTATTATTACATATGCTGTCCTGATTATTTCCACCAATTTTCAAAACTTTATGAATTTTGTCGGATATATCGCAATTTGAAGCGTAATATTACTGAATTAAAATGCATCTATTGGACTGAATCATATCCAAGTTCAGATGAGATTTCAAAGAAATTAAAGTAACATTTCGGAGATAAATTACTAATAATTGCAAGAGGTTTAAAGTTGTCTAGTTATGTTTGTTCAACGGCAAAAATAATAAAATTGTTTAACGTGCCAGAAGAGAGCACATCTCAGTCATCAGATACGAAGGATGTTGCCGGACAGACCAATTCTTCTTGTCACTTACAGTCTGACATCTACCAACTTGATAAAGTCTTAAAAACAGATATTCAATTATGCAAATCTGCAGTTGTTAACATAGAAATTACTAAAGAATGTGCTTCTAAAATTATTCCGAATTCGTTATACATTTTTTTTACAAAACTGCCTATTTCATTCAGCCAAAAATACCAAACCTTTTTGAATTTGCATGGCACAAGACAGACAGTAACATAATGCCAATCACGATGACAGTTAATGCGATTTTCTAAACAAAACATCATTTTGTAAGTGCAAACACCTAATTTGTAACAAATCATGTTCCTGTGCTAAAGCAAATGTACTTTCTTCCATAAACTGTTTATGCGAAGGCAACTGTGTATATATCGAATAAAAATATATATATATTGTGTGCTACTGCAGAATTCTATTACCCAGTATAATATTATCAATATTACTTTATGAATACATCTGGAAACGAATGCCGTACCGTGCATGGTGCACCCAGAATTTAATGCAGCGCGTACAACGCTCAAGCTTATTACATTTTTATGACCACTAAACTATTTTAAACAACGATTTTATGTTTTTCAAAAATTAATTCATACCTTAAACTACATTTCACTCGGTTATACTAGTACTCTATCTTCAATAATAAAAAAGTTTCCTCGATACAGACTTTTTCAATAACGCTACTGAAAAATTCATGTGAACTCAGGCGAAAATATTTTTTTCCACCAGATAATTTATCTTTAGTATAATTTTATGTATGACAATCGATTCATCATGTTTCGAAATATATGTGTCCAAATTTTCAAGTCGAATTAATTGTTATGGGATGAGAAACATAAAATATTGTATTTTCGCGAAATTTCAGAGAAAAGTGGAAAAGTGCAATTTTTCCCGATTTCGCAATTCCAAATCAAATCTCGGCCTCCATCTTCGAATTCGGCAGATCATTTTACATAAGAATATGACTTCAGTTTTTGTGTGTTCGCGAGTTGCTTAGACGAGTTGCTTACTTTTATTTTGCATATTTCGAAGGTCTCGGTCTCCGGCTACTGAATAAACTAGCCACTAGCCTATTTCAATCTTATGAAAAGTTTATTTTCCTTACAGTCGTAGAATAGTATTTTAAACAACCGAAAACTAAACTTTTCATACGAATGAGACAATTTGGTGAAACGAGCCGAAGGCGACTTCCACAACTCGAACTAGTGTGAAAAGATGTTTTCAAACGTGTTGTTTACAATATATTTTTCTACGACTGCAAGGAAAACAAACAATGTCATTTTTAAATTTGACAGCGATTTTGGCAGCTGTCAAGAATAAAAAAATAAAATGAAAAATCTGCTCTAGCCGACTGATTATGTATTTATAAAGTAAAAACTGAATACTAAAATTGTGCGAATCTTTATATATTTGTGACCTGTAGACTGATTTTAATTGAAAAAATCGATATATTTTAGTAAAAATTCGATTTTAGGTCAAAATTATAAAATTTTATAGCTAAAAATCAAAAATCCGGCTTGATAGATTGATAGAGAATTTCAAAACGAACATTTAGAACAAAGAAAGGTTTCTGATAACTTTAACTTGACGACCTGTAGAATGATTTGGCTGACAGTAGGATTTCGTCCCACTGTGCGTCGGTGAAATTTTATTTCATAATTTTTAGCTACCTTTCTTTGAAGGTGATTCATTTTTTTTTTACTTTCCGAGAGAGCAATTCTATCGCTTAATACACAAATTGTTTTTGTACCCTATATATTGTAAGTCTAATCTCAAATAACAAACTTATATTTTAAAATATTTTCTTAACGAGCTATTCCAAATATTTGTAAGTGGTTACACGAAAAAAGACCTTATTGGATTTTGAAATGCATTGGACATTTTTACATCCCATTAATCCGAAAGACAAAAAATCATTTTTTTCCCTTCAGGTTCCTTCTCGCGTGACCACTCACATTTTAACACTTTAAAAACATTTTGTACAATATTTGAAATATTACTATACTTAATATTAATAAAACTAATATTTTGTTAATGTTAATTCTGTGGTGTCGCATAATTGCGGCGCCAGAGAATTAGCATTTACATTGTATTAACTAAATAGTCAATTCTACATAATTTAAATATTTTTCTAAATGTTATTTATTGCTCAAATTATATATAATATATACATATTTTTAAATATATTACTCCGAATGAATAAAATCTTTCTCAGATCTTGGAGTATAGTTTTCAAACTAAATTTCATGATTTAATAATAGTACAGTCAATCTGTCATTTGACCCCTGAATAATTCCTACAAGGAATTTTTTTGTTTTTATGATATAGCGGGGTTACCGCAATCATTAATTAATGTTTTCCACAAAAATATCGTTGCCGCTTGGTCGCCATGTTGAAGAAATGACGGTCAAAATAGATTTTTCTCAATTATCTCCTTTCCTGTTAGTTCCACTTTAAAATTAGGTATTTAGCTACTGCTGATAGTATTACTACCATATAGTGCTAATCATACCATAACACAAAATATGCCCTCATCAGTTCAGTTTATTAACTGTAGTAACATTAACTTACACTTTACTGAAAAGAAATAAATGATTTTAAAATTAACATTTTTTATGCGTTTATACATTATGTATATATCTCTATAATTTATATTTCTGACTCTGGGAGCGGCAGAAAAAGTAATATCCATAGCAACGCGTATTCTATTTAATACTCCGGCCAAGCGATATTAACACAATGCGTTTTTGGTGGTGAAATTTAAGATTTTTTATCTTTATTTTTTTTTATACCTAATCGACGTCTGAAGAAAAAATAGCATGTTTTATTCGGAGTAAAAGCCACTTATTGTGACTCAATTCGTTCGTCCGGCAATCCTACAGACTCGTCACAAAAGTATCACTTTGACTCCTAATAAAACAATATACTAATATACTATTTTTGAGCTTTTTGCGCGAACAGTAAATATTTTGAAATTACAGGTTTTAATTTTTTCCGTGTTCCTCATGCTCCAAACTTTACATTAGGACCTATAGAGTTTCGACAGCAGTGAGTTTAGTAATTACAAAAAAATGAGGGAAAACAGCAAAATTTCGCCATTTTTTAAAATTTGAGTGCGATGCGCGAAAGGAAGGTATTTTTTTAATTGAATTTATTTATTTTTTTTTTTTTCATTTTGTTTAGCTAGGCGATAAGCAACTTTTTCGGGGCATTGCGATAGAGAAATTAAAAAAAAATGTTTTTTCGGCCTACCCTAGTGTTCAACTCCCATACAATCCACCTAAACTCTGAACAAAGGACAATGTTGAAAATAGCTGATATTTGGTTGCAGAATGCATAAAACCTGGAGAAAATTAATAAAAATACGTCTTCGTGGTATTAAAAGGTTGGGGAAAATTCTATTTCACTCCTAAAAACATAAAAACAACCCCTAAAATTGCTTTGACTAATATCTTATACTGAATGAAAGTGTTGATACAATATTCTATTACGATTCTATATAAAATGAAAATATTTTTTTTTCTAATATTACTGTGACGTGTTTCCACCCTTAGGAAACCACCCTCGCAAATTCCGTGGGTTCCAAAAATTATAACAAGAGATGTCCACTAACACACTTTATTAAATATTTACTGGATACTTCACAATACTATTATTAATTTAAATACACTTTACTGACTAAAATCACAATGTTTATCACTTTGTTTATCTTTGAAGTCTTAACCTCACTTTCTATACTTTCTGAACTACTGAACTACTCGCCGAGAATGCGGTCGGTCTTTTATACCTAAAAATGACAGATCTCGATTTTTCTGTGATGACGCCACCATTCTCTAGATAATTCCAGATGTCACTTTGGAATCTTCTGGTAGGTTCTTTTTCGAGTAGGTGCAAATACATCATTCTAGGGGTTGTAACATATTACATTACATTATCTAAAGTGCCCGTCATTTCTAAACTAGAGTAGATTTTGATTCATTTTGGTCACCTTGTTTTCTATTTTTTAGTATTTGAAGCGGTGAACTCGATTCTACCACCTGAATAGGGTAGTTTGGTTGTTTTCGAGGTTGCTAAATAACTCGATACTTGTTCTTTATTAAAAAAACCATACGGATCTATTGCAACATTACGTCTGTAAATATTTTTCATATTCATATAGAGGTAGTTTTTCGTAATAAGGATACTCACGTCAAGACAAAGTGGATGTCTGTCTCTTTTACTAGTAGAAAATAATTTGGTGCATTACCAAGTGCTGTGGCATTTTTTTTTTTTTAGTATTCGAGATTGTGAATCGAATTGCACCCCCTAATGGGGTAGTTTGGTGGTTTCCAGGGTCGCTAACTAAAGCGCTTTTTTGTAATAATATTTGCTGCGAATTTTATTTCATATCCTTTGAAAATAGGAATGTTGAGATTAGAATCAGTTGAAGGTCTGGCTCAACTAGTATTAAAAAATTATTTTGTACATTTTAATCACTTTGGTATCTATTTTTATAATATTAGGTGCTGTGTATAGCGTTCCATCCCTAAACAGGGTGTGCATAGGGGTAGTTTTTACCCTTTTGATACCTCCATTGAATCAATACCTAATAGTTATCATAAAATAAATATAATTTTAACATTCAGTATAAGCTATTCTTCAAAGCAATTTTAGGGGTGAAATAGAATTTTCGCCAGCCTTTTGATATCCTCTTCCGACCATTTTCTCTGAGTCGCATGCGTTCCGCGATGTGGGTCAAAAATCAGCTATTTTTAACATTGTCCTTTGATTACTCGTAGTAGAATTAATAGCAGTTAGTTCAATAAAAATCACTATTTTGGCTGACAGCTCTAGCT
The DNA here is from genome assembly GCA_936432065.2 of Rutpela maculata. Lineage (NCBI taxonomy): Eukaryota > Metazoa > Arthropoda > Insecta > Coleoptera > Cerambycidae > Rutpela > Rutpela maculata. The sequence continues at coordinate 111,004,512 of OW386285.2, forward strand.
TCTTTAGGAAGTATTTCTTTTTTTTTGTTATTTATTCATCCTTTAAAAATATAACATCTTTTTGGACATGTCAATCAAATTAAATTATTATATATAATTACAGCATTCTAATTAGTTGTATAATGTACCTAGTATATTATAAACAATATAAAACATTTTAGACTAACATATTAAAATATAATAATTCCTACAAACATAAATACTGCATAATACATATCACACCGTTGCATTAAAGTTTTTGTTTACGTACTCATTTACCGAATAGAACGGATTTATGGTGAAGAAGTTTTTTAATTTTGTTTTTGCTCCATGCTGTACTTTTTCGTTTTTTATGTCGTTAGGAAGATTGTTATAAATATTTACACATACATACTTTGGGGATCTTTTGTACAAGGTTGTATTATGTGATGGTATACTTAATCCATTCCCATTTCTAGTTCTAATTCCCGTTTTAATTTGATTATTGGTTTCAAACTCGTGAACATTCTGTACAACATACCATGATTCCTGGTACATATATAGAGGATAAACGGTCATTATCCCCAATTTAACAAATATTGGTGCACAATGTTCTGTATATTGCACATTACTTATGGTTCTTATTATTCTCTTTTGTGTTATAAATGCTCTATGTAACTCGGTGACCCACCCCATATCATAATACCATATATTAGCCTACTTTGTACAAAGGCAGAATAATATAATAACAGCGTCAGGCGCGCAGCCAGGGGGGGACATGGGGCCCGGGCCCCCCCAAGCCGTCTTCCATGAACCAAAAAATAAAGAAGCATAATCACTATTAGTACAAATAGTCCCTTCAAATTAGGAAATATTTTAAAAAATGTTCCCACAGTTATGAGACCTGTAAAAAGTTAAGTATTTGGGTTGTCTAAACATGATTTTTACCCCTCACAGTTTTAAAAAAAGGGTGGCTTTTGAAAAATATATACATATATATATGAATTTTAGAGTTTTGTCGTCTTTTTCTCTATATTGAGGAAAAACTATGCATTTTGGTGAAAAATGCCAAGAGAGTAAAGTAGTAGAGCATAAATTTCCTATAAATTTTGTCTCTACTTTTTTTTTCGAATTCCGCTTAGTTTCGCCGCTAGAGGGCGCGAAAGAAATAAATATACATATAGACTTTTTCGCTTTTTTTAGATTTTGAGCCAAAATTATGCATTTTTATAAAAAATTGAGATGAGATGAGATCAAAGTTGTAGAATATAAAATTCACTATCTTTGGTTCTAGTTTTTTTTTTTTCATAAAAATATATATTATATATTATATATTATGTTCTCACGTAATTTTTCATAAAAATGCATAATTTTGGCTCAAAATCTAGAAAAGGCGCAAAAGTCCATATGTATATTTATTTCTTTCGTGCACTCTAGCGGCGAAACTAAGCGGAATTCGAAAAAAAAAATGGTAGAGGCAGAACTTATAGGAAATTTTATGCTCTACAACTTTGCTCTCTTAATATTTTTCACCAAAATTCAGTTTTTCCTCAAAATAGAGGGAAGATTTTCCATAAAACAGCAATTTTTTGACTAATTTGAAGGTACTAAAAGCAGTATCCAAATATCTCTTGAAATTAATATTTTGTAATTAATGCCAATATTATCTAGTAGAGGAATCTATACACATCCGCTTTCAACCACTTTCTGAAAAGTTTTCCTCAACCTCTGAGGAGGCCGGTTCTATTGCCCCCCCCCCCCAGATGAATTTTCTGGCTGCGCCACTGAACAGCGTATGTGTGTCTAGCTGTTGTTTTAGGTTTAATATGACATAATGTGCAGTGTTTAAGTGTTTAATTACATGTTCTATGTGCTGGGTCCATTTTAAGTTTGCATCAATCACCACACCTAGAAATTTTGCAGATGACTACTCTAATTGATTTTTTATCTGATTTAACTAATATACTTTCATTTTCTTGTTTGCTATGTATGTTTTTAAATTCTATTATGACAGATTTAGATGGATTAAGTATCAGATTATTATTTTTACACCAGTTTTTCATATCGTTCACTGCCTGATTACAATTTTCCACTAGTTGTTTTTCCGTTTTTCCCTTTATTCTCATAGAGGAGACATCTGCAAATTGACAGAGGCTTGCATTTAAATTTACCACATTGGCATACATATCATTACAGTAAACAAGAAATAGAAATGGAGACAGTACACCTCCCTGGGGTACACCCCTGACCACATGTTTAACAGATTTTCGAAGCGACTGTAGAGACAGGTTTGTTAAAGCTTTTAAAAACAACCGTAGAAAATATTTATAAGTTTGCACTGTTATCAGAATATTTTCCAAAGAATGAATACCTTGAATAAATGATTAATGTTTAACTCAGTAATTTTGCCGAAATTGTTGACATAACCACCAGACAAGCAATCTCGATCATGCGTGTCATAGCACGTGGTTATTTTGTTATGCAAATGGGGCAGTTAGCACTTTCGCATATAGGTTAAATATGCTCCCATCGCTATTTTTACATAAGATTTTATCGCATTTCCTGTATGTTTAATACTTCATTCCGAATGAGGAATTGGCTGTGGCACATAAGTCGATTTCATATAAAAAAGTAATTCTCTGAAAATGATGGAACTTGATCATTGATATTTTCATTCCTCTGTTGTAGAATTATGACATATTTCATTTTCACATAATAAATATAATAATAAATACGTAGAAAACGTTTAGTTAAGGTTATTATATTTAATGATTAACAAACCTGGTCATGTGTTCCTTAATAATTATTACAATTTATCGATTACTGAACATAGAATAATATAAATGTAGGTTTCCACTGCTAAACTTTAACTTCATCATCTTGTATAAAAATATACCAGTTCAAACTGAAATTTTATTTTAAATTTGCATTCATCCTATTACAGTTTGAATTTAAATATGGAATTATAAATTCACTCTAAAAGACTGCAAATTAAAGTAAGTGCCCTATGTATTAAACAAATTGCAGACCCAGCAAATGAAAACCTTCAAACATGTTAAGAATTGGTGATTGTGAGGTTGTAAATAAGATGATATGCCTAACCCTCGGTAACAATACTGGTAACTGCGAATATGAAGACCGGTAAAAAACACAGATTGGTAACTTGCCAGTTGAACAAAATTGGACGTGACAGAAATATCACGGAACGCACAATGATGATGACGTGCTAGCTTTCTCAATTTTTTTTTGAGAAATGGACTAGTAGGAAAGTAGACAGATGGAGCATAAACACGAGGGTCTGGAAACGTTCGCTACAAATTCCGTGCACAAACTCCCAAACACTAAATTCTGCAAGGAGTCTGTCCCTCAAAATGACTTCCAGTATCGTATTCTCTCGCATCTTATCATCCTTTGATCACATTAACCAGAGAGAGGACAATGTAGAACGACTAAGGGAAAACCAGATGGTAAAAGACAAAAAGGGCACTCTCCAAAACGATGATCTTTTTTGAAAATCAGTCACATTACAAATTATTTCGTTCCATGATATAAGTCGAGATAAATTCATCTTAATGCTAAATTTACATAAACTAACGAATCCAAAATTACTAAAACATTAATCATCAAATACGATCAAAAAGCAAACCACAAAAAAATCATTGAGTTTTTTGACATATTTTAAGTTACAAAAACAGACTATGGCGACTAATAGTTCAAAGAATACCGTTAAGCCCTCCGATTAAAGAACTTATATCTTGATACATAACAGGCTATCTTTTCACTATATACCTTGTTTGCTCCTGACATAGTCACATTAGGTATATGTCCATTAAAAAGAATAGATGAACATCACATCCCATAGGCAAGAGTGGCGTTGTGTGTGTAGAAAATGTGTAGAATGGTAAATATTTTCATTAAAATGAATTATTGCAATTCCTGCATTACCGGATCTTTATACAACGTGATGTTGGCATACGATATTACAGTAAGATAATTCAGTAAGATAAATATGTATTGAAAGGATATTAAAATTTAATTGCTATTCAATTTATAACTGTAAACTGAACTTCATCATGTTATGACTATGGAACGATCGATTTTCTTCTTTTCTAAACTGCTTTCTGCAAACGGCACAGCACTTACCCATTTTGCACTAAATATATTGTCACTAAACTGTGTAAATATGAATAGAGAATATTATTTAGGTATTAAGCAAATCACAACTTAAAATAAAAAGACTTCTTCACCACATTTTGATCGAAAAACACTTATTAACATTAATGGCGGACACTGTCAAAAGTGTCAAACTGAGATTATGATAATCGAACTTACCGATCCCGAATCGGCCGCGAATAGATCGACTAGCCAATCAAGAACTTATGGGAAGAAGTGCCTTAGATTGTAACAGCAACATACAAACCAGTACAATGATGTATCTAGATATAAGTTCTTTAATCGGAGGTTAAGCCGATTTCAGTAGAGACACGCTTTTTCTATTATATCGAAGACAAGGATAGGCAGTATGACTTCATGCAGTTGTATTTTGTAAATATGCGAGAAAAACAAATGATGAAAAATATAATTAGCTAAATGTTTAACAATTTAGATTTAAGAGGATTCCTAAATTTGTCAAGAGATATTGGATAGAAAGAAATAAAACCTTAACTCAAACTTTCTTCGTCAGAAGGCAAACTGAAAACGGTATTATCAAACACGTTTCCAAAGAATGAATAGTAAAACTTAATATTAACCCGAGGTAAAGCGCACTGTTTTAAAATTTTATATGCTGACGCACGAAGAAGATCCAAACCAAAAAACTCGCTGCAGAAATGGTGAATACTGAACTGAACGGAACGAAGCTGTTAAATGTATACAGGGTGTCCCGAAACTCCCGCCTTCCCCTTTAGGTGCTAATTCTCCATGCAAAAATAGTAAGAAAAATTCCTATAAACATGTGTCCGGAAATGCTTCCTAAGGGAGCTACGGCCCTCTAAGGATGGCGCAAAAATTGGTGTTTTTACTAATTATCTCGGAAATGATTTGGGAAAACTTTATGAAACTTGGTTAACTTTTTTCGATTATTAAATATTATTGTTTTACAGTATTAGCCAAAATTAAGTTTATCCAGGGGCGGAGAAACGAGAGGTCGGTGTTCTTTGTTTCTACATATTAATTTTGCCATTTGAAATTTTTAGTATTTTAATCCCTGATTATGATTCCCTGGTTAATTCTGCATAAAAAAGGCCTCTTTACAATTAGCCATATGGCAAGCCGTTTTCGAGTAAAAGCGGTCTAAACGAAATATTGCGTATTCGTTTGCTAAATGCGCATTACTTATTTTTCAAAGTAGGCGTAAAACAATAACCTTTAATAATCGAAAAAAGTTAACCAAGTTTCATAAAGTTGTCCCAAGATAATTATTCCGAGATAATTAGTAAAAACACCTATTTTTGCGCCATCCTTATAAGGCCGTAGCTCCCTTAGGAAGCATTTCCGGACACATGTTTATATGAACTTTTCTTACTATTTTTGCATGGAGAATCAGCACCTAAAGGGGAAGGCGGGAGTTTCGGGACACCCTGTAGTTTAAGATGTTATAAGATAAAATAAAGGTTACAATTAAGAACAACACATTAGAACAATAACAAAAGGAGACAGGACAGAACAGAAAATGAGGAATGAACGTTATCGTTAATGAAGGGTTAGATACAGAAGGTCAGAAGGTAGAGCTAGATGGGTTGCCTAAAGATGGGCAACGCCTGGTGTTTTATTCTAAAGGAGGCATTATGCTCTCTGATTGGGGTAATGTTGTTTGTTAGCGGACTATCACCCAGTTTGAATGCATAGAATTTTTGAGGGATTTGTTGGATGTAATCCGCTAGTGCTGTATAAATCTCTGAGGGAAGTAAATCTTGAAGAATATGAAATGAGGCGCATAAACTTGTGCTCTAACACTTTTAGTTTCTTCAGAGTCGTGACCGCTTCGCTGCACCACACCGATGCTGCGTATGTTAAGGCCGACCTCGTTGTAACAATGTAAACCAATTTTTTATTTTGTCGACGCTATTTTTGGCCGGGAGCGGGTACGAGTCCTGGACATAGAATACTCCCAAATACTTCACGCAATGCTTAGTTGGGATTTGGTTTCCCCTGACCGAATTAGATATTAAAAATTTATTTTCAGTGAATCTGAGCGGAAAAACTATGGCTTCCGACTTTTCAACGTTTACCCGACTCTTCCACTGGTGGTAATACGCCGAGACATGGACTATGCGAACTTTTAGTAATATATTCGCTGCTTGAGACTATGTGCACGCATGGCCGTGTCATCAGCGTACTTGACCATTTTCGTATTCGGGAGACTGGAAAGTCATAAACATACAGATTATATGATTCAGGTGCGAGGACCGTCCCTTGCGGGACGTCCGCACGAATGTCCCGCAGGGTTGGTAGTTTGTTATTCCAAGATTGTATTGCACTTTCATATCGTTAACGATTCGTACGACCTGTTGCACCGTGATCCGACCCTTCCTGAAGCCAAGCTGATGCTCATATTCAATATGAAGTTGTAGATTGTAGATTGTTTAAGGGATCGCTCGGCTCTTTCAACCCTACTTCACATCGACCTGAAAAGATCATTTGTGACTTACCCTACAATTAGTTGTTGCCCAGGACTCCCAAAAATTTTATAAAACAGGCGTTAGTTCCACCTTTTCTAGATACTAAAGTACCTAGTGCGGACTAGCATCTTGCATTCGCAAAGAATATGTTCCGCAGTTTCTATTGCAGAATCGCAGTATCTGCACATATCGTTGTCTGCCTTGCCCATGTTCTTAAGATGGTATCTCAAAGGTCAATGGCCCGTTAAAAGGCCTGTCATCAGCCAAGTCGGACTATTCGAGTTCGAGAAGCCTTGTGGCATTCTTTGACGAATAAGTGATGAACTTTTTCGCTCGTCTTTGGCCCGAAGTATTCTTCCAGTATTACTCTTTCTGTTCATTTTCCCATTTTAGGACCTTTTCCGTTATGTGTCCCTTAGATAAGCCACAAAACGTTTCGGGCCCAAAGAATGGGGGCTTCAGCACCTTTTTTTTTTTGCAAGGGCGTCAGCTAATTCGTTTCCTTCTATTCCCTCATGCTCTTGCACCCACATCAAGGTAACCTTTTTGGTTTTTGCCAGTTGCTTCAGGGATTGTCTGCACTTCCAGGTAATTGTAGACTGGTGTAGGACCTGAGAGCTTTTAGCGCTGCCTGGCTGTCTGAGAGTATATAGATCTTTGCCCTTCGAATAATAATAATAATAATAATAATAATAAGTCGTCTTTATTGTTTCCCCAATAAATAACACTAACAAATAATATTCTAAGGCAAAAATACAAAAGTAAATAAATAAATAGAAAACACATATGCCCGTATAATAATTTATCGGGGTATGACTACCTGCTACATGCGAAGTTTAGCTTATGGCTATTCTTACGCTTAACATGCTGCAGGTAACATGATAGCAGTACATTAATATATTTTTTTAAATACATACAATTAAAGATGTAAAGGTACCTTGCAGCGAACTATGTAATATATATTATTTTTAATATAAAAATGAATGTTAAATTCTGCATGTGAGAAGCAGCTGGGCAGAGGCCCGCTCCCTTCAAAAAACGCTGCCTGCACCGAACATGAACTCAAAAAATATTTCCAGTCTAACAAAATCAGGCTAGACAGCATCTCCAAAAGAAGCGGACCCCAGCACTGGCGCCCCCCACACACAGACTCATTGCGTCAGTAGTAAATTCCGTTTCAAGTGATATTTAAAATTAGGAGTTTTTAGAGTTTTTATAGAAGCGGGAAGTTTATTAAATGACTTAACAGCATTATATGTGAAACTTCTTTGAAATATAGCAGTAGAATGATGAGGAAGAGTAAACATATTGGTTTGTCTAATATTAACATTATGAACATGATATCTCATAATTAGCTTTGACTTCAACGAGCAGTCAATATTTACATTTAATAATTTGTGAACAAATGTGTTTAAGTGAAGTAATCTTCTGTTCTCCATGGTTAACCAATTAAGTTCATTAATTTTGTGTGATATGTGGTCAAATTTACGTAATCCAAAAATATAGCGAGCACAGAAATTTTGAACCTTTTGAATACGTTTTTTATAAGTTAGGGTAAGACATGGACCATAAATAAAATCACAATAGTTAAAAGCAGATAAAACAAGGGACTCGCATAGAACCTTTTTTAAAGCACCATTCAATATAAATCTGTTAGAGTATAAAAGTTTCATAGAACAGTATGATTTTTTCAACAGATTATCTACATGAGTTTCGAATCTAAAATCATCACCTATAAATAAGCCTAAATTTTTAGATGTTGATACAATGGGCAAAGGGTAATTATTAATTCTGACTGAGATAGAATTCTTAACAATGTTGACTTTTGACTTAGCACCAAATATCATAACATGTGATTTTTTAGCATTCATTTTTAGATTGTGCTTTATACACTTATTATACAACATATCTAAATCGCTGTTGATGCTACCCTCTGCTGCGACCATATTCTCAGTTAAAAAACTAATATAAATTTGAGAATCATCGGCATATGCTTGAACTCTGGAAAATCTTATAGACTTTTAAATATCTGCAGTGTATAAAATAAAAAGCAGGGGACCAATGACTGATCCCTGTGGAACTCCAGCTTCTATATTAGCCAGATCTGAAGTTTTATTGTGAATTCTGATTTGTTGTTGCCTGTTTGTTAAATAAGATTTTAAAAAAGCCACTGATTCATAATCAAAACCATAATATTTTAATTTGGCACAAATAAGTTTATGATTAATAGTGTCAAAAGCTTTCGAGAAATCAAGCAACACCAACACACTTTGTTTTTATCCGTAGCTAATAACATATCATCAGTAACTTGAGCCAATGCCATACTAGAATGTCTTTATTTATTCATTCCTGGGCACATAGGTATATAGCATAGATTTCTGCTTGGAAGATGGTTGGGATCTTGCCTTGGGGTCTAGATAGCCAGCAGTTAGGCCCCGCTACGCTAACGCCAACTCCTTCAGTCATCTTCGATCCATCTGTGTACCAGATGAGTTACTCCTTCTCCAACTGCAGGACCTCGATTTTGCTCGTCTGGTGGCTCTCGATTAGCACATCAAACGGGTAGTGGTAGTGTGATAGAGTCAGTGGGTTTGGTCACGGATTCCAGTTTAACTGTTTCTAGAATCCTTAGGTGACCAACCAGGTCTCCTGGTTTGAAAGTTGAAATATGAAGTTTCTCTTAGGCAGAACTAAACCTGTTCAGGATGACCTTCTCTACCAACTTTGAGATCGTCGACAACAGCGATAAGTGTCGTTGACTGCCAGCAAGCTTGGCATTCTTGCCTGTTTTTAGAAAGGGTACGACCACAACACATTTCCGCTAACTAGACCAGTGACGCAGTCTTAGGATCGGCTATACAGGAGAACTCAGCTCATTATATTGATTTTCTAAAATACACGAGAAGAATTGTTAAAAAAAATATAGCTTTGTGCATAGGTATGCATAGAAATTAGGTTTACAACGTATATCGACCACATTAAATTTAGAAAAGGAGAAGGTTCTTAATTCGACCCGTATGTATATCTTTTTCTTATATTTATTAAATCAATACTTATAGATTCTCTTAAGCGATTTGTATGAAATCTTCCCAAACTGTAAGGTATGACTTGGTGGTGGTCCCATATTAATTGCATCGAGCTACGTCTAGTATTAGGTGAGCAAAAATCTGAAATAAGATCAGGGGCGTAGCGAAGGAGGGTATGGGGGGGTACGTTACACCCCAACTTTGTCAAACTTGGCAACAGTTTTTATTAAATTTGTTTTTTAAAATTTTCTCACCCCGCTCATCAACTTTAATTTCGGCGGAACTTGGCAAAGTTTTTATTGAAAAAATTGTTTTAGATTTTCTTCCCCCCGCTCATCAATTTTTATTTCGGCGGAACTTGACAAAAGTTGGATAAAAGTTAGAAATTACCAATTTTTATGGAAGAATTTTTGTTTAGAATTTCTTCCCCCCCCCCCGCTCATTAATTTTTTTTTGGAGGAATTATTATTTAATTATATAGAGTTGGCTTTTTAAGTCTTATGAAGTTGGCAAATTTGAAAAATAACCCCCACAAAAGTTCTCTCGCTACGCCCTGAATAAGATTTTTTAGTCCAGAACTCGCGAAGTCGTCAGTGATAATTTAATTTCATTAAATTTAATTTTGTGATAAGAAATTCAAATTCTATCGGAATTGCATTAAAATTGGTAGGTATTTTAGAAATATCTGGTGTCAAAAGTTAAGAATTCAAAATGACGAATCCAATATGGCTGCTAGAATTGCAATATTTTTGTAGATTCACATGAAATTTGATACACGATAATTTCAGGATTCTCTGACAACGAGCCTAATGTTAAAGCCTAAAAAGTAACAAAGACGAATATTTTACTGTGTAGAAGGTAAATAAAGAGGCCATTAAAAAGGATGACAAAAAACGTTGGAAAAAATATTAAATCTCTCTTGAAATTTTCAGAGTATTATTAGGTAGATCTAATGCTGTAAAAAAAATGTAAAAAAAATGTAAAAAAAAATGTAAAAAAAATGACTGAATGCATTTTAGTGAATGACCCTATTGGATCTTATCACCTAATATCGAATATGAACAAATAACAAAATCAAACGTATATTTAATCGACTTCAATATCGATATTAGGTGATACGATCCAATTAACTGAGCAACGCGAAGGTGAAATTTTAATTAATAATTTTTTAAGGAGGTTATTTTTTTATTTCAACAGTTTCTTATTATAAAGATATGAGGGAGTCTTGCTGGTAATCAGTTTATAAAAACAAAGTTATGAAAACAAAGTCCATGATAATTATATAAAAACACACTTACATTAACGTCACTCTATATATTTAATTAATGTGCCTACTTCTACAAAAAGTGTTTTTCTAGAAGTATAAACAACGTCATAAATGCCAGACACGGCCTAAAAACATTTTTCCCACTTTGACACGAGAACAGAAAGTAATAACAATTTCTGTAATTTAACAAATATCATTCAATAATCTTTAAAAGAAGGGGAAGGTATCCCTCAGAACTGTTTTCTACTATCGTTGATTTTTTCGTAACTGTGTTAGTTCTAGTTTTTTTTTTGACAAAAGATCATGAAAGATTTAATCTTATTTGGCTTCTGTAACTGGAAAAAACCCATCAGGCTTCATGGTTATGGTGTGTTTGAAATGGAATAAATAATTTATTTTTCAAAGCTACAAGATCATTTCATTTGCATCTTTTCACTTCTCACAATTCGTATTTTAATTTTACGTTTTTCGGTAAACTAAATTCATTGACCAGATACCCGATCAAATGAGCCTCTTCATTTCGTGTATTCGCCAGTTTGGATCTTTCTCTAAATGAGATGAATATATATTTAATTTTAAATTATTATTCTATTACGTACGTACATGTTTACTACATAACTACTACATTTTTTATTCATAAAAGAAAATACTTTTAATGTTTGGGTAAATACTTTCTTAAGAAAAACACTCGCACAACAACAAAACCTTACATTTCTTAAGGTCACCCCCTAACGTGTTAATGATTTTAATAAAATATTGAATAAGTAAATAGTTTATAGTGATATATATATGCTGTAGTTTACATTTATTGACCCTGTAATTAGTGCCACTTAGTAACAATAGTATATTCCACTATATTAAAATAAACTGTTCGAACTTTCCTAGACCAATTTGCGGAATTGTTTTTGATACTTTATAATAATCATTGTGTAAATAAACTCTTTATAATAAGAGAAATAACTTTTTAATAAAAACAATAAAGCATGAGTAGTCAGAAGGAGTTCCTAGCTTAAGCATTTAGTAATAAAGTGCAACTGGTAAAATCACTGGCATAAATTTTTTGGTATTAGAAAAAAATTTGCAATTTCGACAATGGTATTTTTTACGCTTACGTAGCGAGAACGGTAATTGTTTCGACTTTTCTTGTAAAGCATCGACTTTTCTACAAAAAAGTCCACGAGGACATATTTTGATATACCTATTATGATGGGTAAGTACACAATTTTTTTTAAATAATTTTAATAACATCTACACATAAAAACAGTTGACCCGTATTTTTTATTTAATTTTTTTATTAATGCCTTGCAGTAAAAAAAAAAATCATGAAGTTTAAACTGTGTTTAAACGGTTAGATAGTGCCGCCAATTTTCGGGCTATTTTATTGGTTATGACGTAATAGCGTAATCACCAGATTCTAATTTGTGCTTGAACAGAGAAAGCAGTGCAACGTTGCCATATTTCGATAAATAATGTAAGATATTCTGTACTGCTATACGGAACCCTCTGTAATATTACAATTCTGTATTAGCAAGTTACCAATCAGTGTTAAACATATATAAAATATTTACTTGCTGGGTATTTGAAACAAAATTAATATTTTTATTTCAGACAGTGAAATAGTGCACATTCTTTTTTAGAAATGTGGCAACGTAGCTGGTTACTATCAAATGTAAAGTGTCCCTGTTTTAGAGATTATTACGCTATTACGTCACGAGATATCCGGCAAACTACCTTATTTTAAATCCACAACAAAACCAACAACAATCGGTAAAATTACCTTGAAATTATATTTATTACATATTGGAGAGTCATACTATAATGCTATATTATTAATATCGTCGTTTTCGTTATTGTCTACTAGCTCATTCAGGAACTACAAGCATCCGTATGCAATCGTAATAATTACCATTATCACGTTTTAACCATCGAAAAAAAAAAAAGAGTAGGGGAGGAGGAGTCTCCAAAAAATTTGAAAAAAATTATTTGGTTTCTAAATCTTAAGCATGATTTTTTGATGAAGATTTCCAACATTTTTCGAATTTTGGCGATGCTAACCGCAAAATTTTTATTGTCGCCCTTTTTTTTAACTTTGCGTTTGCATATTAACGTCCAATGGAAGCTTAAAAACTGACATTTTTCTTACTTATGTATTTTTGGTCGCTCTACACTATACGATGGCGTCATTTATACTACTAAAATATATAATTAGAAGCAAAAACCTAATTTTTTTTTTTTTTTTCTTAGGTGGTTGTAGTATATTCTAATATATTTTTTTAACGGTAACACCTTCATAGCTCAGTTATTAGTCATCCAATTTCAACCAAATTAGGATCGATATCAATGAGCCTTAGTATTTTTGTTAAGAAAGGGTCGATTTTTCTAGAAGTCATATTAGGCATTTTTTTACTGAAAAACTAATGCAACGTTATTGATCATCGTGCTTTCTATCCAAAAATGTAGCAACATTTTGATTTATGGTTTTCGAATTGTAGCCACCTTAAAATTATATTTTTTAAATAGTAAATAATTAATAACTTGGAAAAGACTTGTTTTTCGAAAAAAAATAATTCTTCAGTTTCTATTTAAATTAACTTTTTATACAATTCAGTGTCATTAATACTTTCAAATTTCGTAAGCCAAGAATTGTCATAGAAAGACTACCAAACATTTTGAGCCAACGACCTTGTAAATTATTCGAGCATTAAGGATTGCCGAATTTGAAAGTATCGATGATTGTGTGGCAGAAACAGTAATTTTAAATTAAAAATGAGGAATGATCTTTTTCTCTGAAAACAGTTTGTTACCAAGTTATTAATCATTTACTTTTTGAAGAATACAATTTTAAGGGAGCCGTAATTCGAAAACCATAAATCAAAATGTTAAATTTTCGATATGGGGGTGTTAAAGCACGCTGATCAATAATATTGAATTCGTTTTTCAATAAGAAATGCCTAATATGACTTCTGAAAAAATCTACCATTACTTCTTAACAAAAATACACACCAATGATTGAAATAAATTTTGTTTTACTCAAAAATAATATAGCAGAGACTTTTAATATTGATCCAAATTTTGTTAAAATTGAGTGCCACCGTGAAACGTGGGACACACTGTTTACTTAAAAGCTATAACAATTTTTAATACAATTCAGACAACATTAATATTTTTTTGAAATCGATCGGCAATGTCTACATAGCAAGCAGTTAGATTGTAATGAAGAAATGTTATGCATTAATGCAAATAATAATACTGATTGTGATTTCAGAAAAAATAGTATGTGTACTTCGGTGTGAAAGCACATTCCCGAACTTCGATGCCTGTTGACCTCGGCTAGCGCCTCGGCCAATAATTTGCATCGTCGTCCGGGAATATATTGCTTTCACACCTAAATACACAATATACTATTACATTAACATTAACACAACATTCATAACAAATGTATTTTTCGAAAATGTTTTTTCAGCACCCAATGGGGCTTAAAAACACGGAGTAAAAATATGGCTTCTCAGTTATCTCTTAAAAAAAAATTAAAAAACTATTTATTACTGAAATTTAATTATTTTACTTATAAAATATAATCGAAGTTGCTCCGCATGTTCTTTGCTATTGAAAAATACAGTTTTTTTCAATTTTTCATTTTCATCCTTTCCTAAATAAAGAAATTGCTATAAACAATTTGTGAAACTTGCCATGTTAACCTCCCCACCCATAAAAATGAGAATGTTGCTGCAGTTGCTGCGTAGACACGATATAGCGTTGAAACTAGCGAACCGATTTTGATGAAATTTACCATAAGAGTAATGTTAGTACCTGAGCTGAAATCGTTTTGGTGCAAATATGATGATGTTTTGGCACTTTTTACTTTTGAATATAATATAATTTTATTTATTGTAGCATTCGAAGTATACGTTATTCTGATTTCAACGGTATATCACATTTCATTTTTTTCCACATTTTTAACCCCATAAGTTTGACGCGTATGTTTGTATGTCTGTTTGTCTGTCTGTGGCTTCATATCTCTTCAACGGGTGATCCGATTTTGATGCACTTTTTTTTATTTGAAAGAGTATTTTGTCTAGAAGGTTTTTGCCATATTAGATTTTGATGTTTGGTCGCCATCTTGATTACAAGCTTTTATTTAACTTGCCTTCTTCTTGTGGGTCAAATCTTGCAACTAAATTTTAAAATAGTTATCCACAACCGACAGAGCTGAAATTTTGCATACACGTTTAATTTGGATAACAATGCGTGGTTAGCTAAGTGACGTCATTCCAAATCCAATAAGGCGGACTCCCAAAGATGGCGGGCCAGTTATTTTTTATGCACCCCCATGATATAGGTATCAGATGAAAGGGTTTACTGAGAAGAATACGAAAATAAAATGACGTCACACTAAATTCAATATGGCGGACGCAACTGAATTTTAAAACAGTTATTCCCAACCGATTGAGCTGAAATTTTGCATACACGTTTAGTTTGGATGGCAATGCATGGTTAGCTAAGTGACGTCATTCCAAATCATATATGGCGGACCAGTTATTTTGTATGCACCCCCATGATATGGGTATCAAATGAAAGTGTTTGCTGAGAAGAATACGAAAATAAAATGACGTCACACCAAATTCATATAGCGGACGTCCCAAGATGGCAGACAAAATTTTTTAGTTTTTACACTATAATTTGATCGTATAGTGTATTCGCCCATACGTTGCATTCTAAGAAATGGTGAAGGATTTGGTTTAAACTATAAGCTTTATATCGGATAGGAACGACGCAATGAATATACCCTTCTCCAAGAAATTAACGCACCACAAAAAATAACCAAAATTTTAAGTTAATTAATTTTTAACCCCCGACCCAAAAAGTTTGACGTGTATGTTTGTGTTTGTCTGTCTGTCTGTCTGTGGCTTCATATATCTTCAACGGGTGATCAGATTTTGATGCACTTTTTTTTATTTGAAAGAGTATTTTGTCGAGAAGGTTTTAGGCCATATTAGATTTTGATGATTGGTCGCCATCCTGAATTCGCCATGTTGAACTTCTCTAGAAATTGTCCAATTGAAGTAAAATTGAAAATGCGCAGATAATTATGGTAGCCGAATATGATTTCGGCCTCATTGTGATTCGGCCATATGAATCTGGTACGATTAGATACATTGATCGGGGGTTTTTAAAAATTTTCAATTTTTTAACCCCCGACCCAAAAAGAGAGGTGTTATAAGTTTGACTGTTTGTATGGTTTGTCTGTCTGTCTGTATGTGGCTTTATATCTCTTCAACGGGAGATCCGATTTTGATGCAGTTTTTATTAAAATTAAATATAACACATAAATATATTGAAAATAGAACCGGTCTTGTAGACTATGCGCGACAGTCACACACAGTATAATACAAAATTGGACCGCGTCGGCTTAAAGGTTAAAAAGTTCTGTGTGGGACTCGTGATATACGCTATGTTGTAAGTACAGTGTGGCCCATTTAAAATGAAAACACATTTATAACTTTTTTATTTTTTATCCGACTTGAACTAAATTTTACCCAAATATAGAACAAATTAGGTTCTACTTATGGCCAAAAAAACATTTGCCTCCTATAAATCCAAAGCCCCCTACGGTACCAAAATAAATGGGAAAAATAATGAAATCATATTAGGCATTTTTATATCGGAAAACTTTATTAATGAAAGTTGTTCAAAATTGTCCAAAAACCTAGAGTTCAAAATTTTAGCAATATTAAAAAATATTGAATTTTGTTCTTGAAGTCCAAAATTTCGACAAAATTTTTAAAAAATACAAATCACTTGACAACTACCTGACAGCTTGCGTTTAATTTCAAACAAAATTGTAACAGCACAATTTTCTAAAGAAAAAAACAATTAAAATGATATTTTCGGACTCGGACATTGTTTTAAACAAAATTTCAATATTTTTTAATATCGCTGAAATTTTGGACATTAGGTTTTTGGACAATTCTGAACAACTTTCATTAATAAAATTTTTCGATAAAAAAATGCCTGATATGATTTCTCTAGTTTTTCCATTTATTTTGGTACCGCAGGTGGCTTTGCATTTGTAAGAGGCGAATGTTATTTTGGCCATAAGTAGACCCTAATTTGTCCTATCTCTTGGTAAAATTTGATCAAATCGGACAAAAAATAAAAACGTTAGACAGTTGTTTCCATTTTAAATGGGTCACACTGTATATGTTTAGTTTAAAAAGTATAAAATAAAATTAAATTACAAATTTAAAAAGACACAAAAATATCACCTAATTAAATAATATAAAAAAAATAAATTAACACAACTTTAAAAATTATGAAATAATTTTGATTCCATATACGAACTCTTATGAGGTTTCTACTCCTAAGAAATATTTACCGAAAATTAAAATATACAATACAGAAACTACAGATTTAAGTGACGAACAGTTGGCTAAAAATATTTGTGGACAAAATAATGTAAATTATACACAAAGCCATTTCAAAATTATGCGAAAAACAACATACAATAAATCCACTAATTTGATAGTAGAACTTGATCCGGAGTTATTTAGTAAAATAATAAAACAAGATTTCCTATACGTTGGCTGGCGAAAATGTCTTATCACAGAATCATTCAACATTATTCGTTGCTTCAAATGTTCTAGTTTCGGTCATTTTTCTAAAGACTGCAAAAAATCTGAATTAGTTTGTCCAACATGTTCTGGAAATCACCAAATAAAAGATTGTCCAAAAGTATCTTTGAAATGTATTAATTGTGTAAACCATAACATGAAATTTAAAACAAGTTTTTGTGAGAAACATTCCTCAAAGGATGCAACATGTCCAATTTATTTAAAACAGATTTCTACACTCAAAGCGAGAATTAATTATTCTAAGATATAGCAAATAGTAAACAAGCAAATTAAATCTGATAAGAGCTGGACAGTTATACATCAAAATATGCAATGTCTAAAAAACAAAGTGGAAGAATTTGAAATATTTTTGACAGAAACTCAAGCTGATATTGTAGGTGTAACTGAGACTTGGTGCAATGTAAGTGATATTGAATGTATTAAAATTAAAAATTTTAAGATAGCTAGTGTTTACAACAGAACCAGTTTTTCTCATGGTGGTGTAATGTTACTTGTAAAAAAATCTATAGAATTTTCTGAAATATTGGAGTGCTCAAAGTTAAACGTTGATAAAATATTTGAATGTGTCTGCATAAAAGTGAAAAATAACTATGAAAATATATGTGTATTATGTATCTACAGAAGTCCTAACCGTGATATAGACGTATTTTTTACCAAATTGGAAGAATGTTTGTATATTATTTCTAGTAACAAGAATTTGGGAAAAATTGTTGTATGCGGCGATATAAACATAAATTTTCTCAATGACAATCAAAATAAAAATAGATTGATTGACTTGACAAATTCTTTCTATTTAGATTCAACCTTTCATGAAGCTACAAGAATAGGCGCGACAAATTTAAGTGCAATTGACTATATTTTTACTAATTTCAAAGATGTCATATTATCTAAACAAATTATACAAAATGGTATATCAGATCATGGAGCACAACTCATTACATTTCCAGTTATGAACAATACATCTGAAAAATCTTACAAAAGTAGATCATTTTCACAAAAAAATACTCAAACATTTATTAAGTACCTAGAAGAGGAAGACTGGTGTAATCTTTACAATGCAATGTAAACAAAAAAAGTTGGATAACTACAGGTATAAGAACGTCTTCAATTAGATTAAAAGAGTTATTTAGAATGCAAAAAACAGGTACAATGGACACAAATTACTATAAACGGTATAAAGCAACTTATAGACGTGTCATTAGGTTGGCAAAAAAAACGTATTATAACAAAAAAATTATATTTTCTGAAAACAAATCAAAAGCAGCCTGGAATATTATAAACTCTACTCTTAAAAATAAAAATGTTGAAAGTAATAAAACTATAATTGTTAATGACATCGAAATAACTAATAAAACAGAAATT
Source organism: Rutpela maculata (assembly GCA_936432065.2). Classification (NCBI taxonomy): domain Eukaryota; kingdom Metazoa; phylum Arthropoda; class Insecta; order Coleoptera; family Cerambycidae; genus Rutpela; species Rutpela maculata. The sequence continues at coordinate 111,023,377 of OW386285.2, forward strand.
GCCAATAAATATAATAATTACTTTGTCAATTTACCTAATGAAATCTTAAATAAAAATTTTGCTCCAACTAGCCGGCGGGAAATGAACCAACCTAACTTTACGGAGAAAACTACTTTTCTCTATGAAGTATGCGAAAGTGAAATTATTAACATAGTACGGGAGCTAAAAAATACAAATTCCTTTGGTACTGACAATTTTTCTATTTATATTATTAAAAAATGTATACAATACCTTGCCAAACCATTATGTTATATTGCTAATTTATGTATAATCGAGGGTAGATTTCCAAATGCCTTAAAGATCTCAAAAGTTATTTCTCTTTTCAAAAATGGTGATCCTAAGCATATCTCAAACTATCGTTCAATTTCACTTTTATCTGTATTTTCAAAAATATTTGAAAAAGTATTATATAAACGAATTATTTCATTTCTCGAAGAAAATAACATTTTATCACCAAATCAACACGGTTTTAGGAAAAAAGTCTACAATATCGGCTCTGATACAAATTTTGGATACCGTATCTAAACAATTGGACGAAAATAATAAAGTTATGGCTCTTTTTGTGGATCTTTCTAAGGCGTTTGATTCCGTGAATCATGAAATTCTTTTGGAGAAAATTGAACATTTTGGCTTGCGAGGAAATTGTAAAAATTTAATTACCGACTATTTGAACAACATAAAACAATTTGTAGACTATTTTGGTGAAACTTCAAATAAAATAGATGTAAGTTTAGGTGTTCTACAAGGAAGTGTTCTAGGCCCTCTATTATTTTTATTATATTGTAATGATATAGACAACTATATATCTATATTTCACACTGCTTTTGCAGATGACACCACACTATTATCATTTCATAAAGACCAACAAGAAATGACATCTCTAATGAATAATAATATTAAATATATAAATGAATACTTCTGTTCAAATCACTTAGTAATGAATCCAACTAAAACACACACCCTACAATTTCATCTACATGCAGCAAATTATCTATCTAGTCCATTAATTAAACTAAATAATAAATCCATAGCACAAGTAACAAACTTTAAATTACTGGGGGTGTATATAGATTTATCCTTAAATTGGAAGTGCCATGTAGATTACTTATCAAAACAATGCGCAAAAAATTGTTTTGCATTGAAAAGATTATACGAAATAACTAGTAAAGAAACATCGAAAATATTTTATGATACAAGTTTTGAATCTATTATTAGGTACGGCATAATTATTTGGGGGAACTCAACTGCAGCAAACAGAATATTCATGTTGCAAAAGAGAGCAATTAGATGTATGTTTGGATTAAAATTTCGAGAAACATGTAAAACGATATTTATTGAGGAAAGAATACTAACGTTACCATGTATCTATTTACTAGATGTATTGAAATTTATTAAGCATAATATTATGAATTTTAATTTTCAAAATGAATTTCACAATTATCCAACTAGACATGAAAATGATTTACAATATAACTTGCACAGATTAGAATTATATAAGTCAAATCCTTATTATATAGGTGTAACTCTGTACAACAAATTACCTGAAACTATTAAACTTGCACGCACAACAAAGTTTGCTATATGTGTCAAAAATATTTTATTGCAAAATGCTTTCTACTCTATAGACGAATATTTATCCCACGTATTTTCGTAATAATTTTTTTCTAGTATTTTGTCCTACTGACCTATTATATATTTTATTTATGTTTATAAAATTATCATGAAACTGTCCTTTTCGTATTTCATTTTGGATTTTTCCTGTATTTTTTGTGTTTTTTGAATTTTTGTATTTTTATATTTTTGGAAATTTTGTATTTTTGCAGTTGTGTCTTTTTGTATTTTACATTTGTGTTTTTTGTATTTTTTATATTCTTACTTCTAATCACATTTTGAAAGCATGTGCTTTTTTTGCTGACTTGTCCTATATCCTTTTATGTGATCGTTTGGATGAATAAAGATATATTATATTATTATTATTATATTTATTTAAATCCAGCTTACATTTTCTTTATGTCCTCGAGATTTGCTTTCTTATGCGCATGAATATGTCGGGGGCTGCTGTAAAGACGAACTACTAAATAGTTATATTCAAAACAGCAGCTCCCGATATATTCATGCGTATAAGAAAGCAAATCTCGAGAACATAAAGAAAATGTAAGCTGGATTTAAATAAATCATAAGAGTTCGTATATGGAATAAAAATTATTTCATAATTTTTAAAGTTGTGTTAATTTATTTTTTTTATAGTAGTTATTTAGTCGATATTTTTGTGTCGGGGTCTTTTTTAAATTAATTTAATTTTTTACTTTTCAATATAATATAATTTTTTTATTGTAGCATTCGAAGTACATGTTATTCATGTAATTTCAACGGTATATCATATTTCATTTTTTCCGGTCATTTTCTGTTAAAGAGGACTGGACCTTTACAGTAATAGACGAATATAAATGATACAGTTTTTAATGCATACAAAGAATTTTCGGAGAATCGCGGTTATTCCTACGATAGGTAGAATATATTCCACCATACTTAAGACATTAACAGAGAATCGCATTAAAGATACGCAACTTGGATCCCGAGCGGGCTTCAACAATTGACAACTTGTTCACCAAAAAGATATCTTTGAAGAAACGTATGCAGAGAGACACACGTAGTTCTAATAGACCTAGAAAAGGCATACGATAGTGTCCCTAGATATCAATTCTGGGAGAAAATAGAGGAAGTGGGGGGTCAGACCTACTCTACTGCACGCCATCAAGAACTACTATAGAGATAATTCAGCAAGAGTGAAACTAGAAATAGACCTGACAAATACTTTCAAGACCACCCAAGACTTCAAACGGGGATGCTGTCTATCCCCTACTCATTTTAAAATTTACCTGGACTGAGCCCTTGAAGGATGGACACGAAAATATAAACAAATGAGACGATGCGATATGCTTTATACTCTGTATTGAAGTTGCGGTAACGGAGGATGAGAACAATATAGAATATATCGTTAGAATACTGAAAGAAGATTACGAAAAAGTCGGATTCACTACACAGCCCTACAAAAAAAAGTGGTCTGTCCGGCAGACCAGACCAGTGTATCCGTATGTATTTGAACCCGCTGAAACCTAATCCGAAGTCAGAATTGTCAGATTGGCTCCCAAAAAACACCCCCCCAAAAAAATGGTCTGTCCGGCGGACCAGATCAGTGTATTCTTTTGTATTTGGACCTGTTAAAACCGATTCCGAAGTCAAAATTGTCATAAAACACACCCAAAACAAAGACAAAGTGGACTGTCCGGCGAACTATACAAGTGTGTCCTTATGTATTTTGACCTGCTGAATCCGGATTCGAAGTTAGAATTGACAGATTAGCTCGTTTCCCATGCCTAACCATGAAAAATACCCCCCCCCCCCCCCCAAAAAAAAATGGTCTGTTTGGCGGACGAGACCAGTGTACTTTTATGTATTTGGACCTGCTGCAACCGACAATTCTGACTTCGGATTCGGTTCCAGCGGATTTAAATACATAAGAATGCACTGGTATGGTCCGCCGGACAGAACATTTTGCGGGGGGTTGCGGGGGCGGGGTGTTTTCGGGGTTAGAGATGAAAAACGAGCCAATCTGTCAATTCAAACTTCGAATCCGGATTCAGCAGGTCAAATACATAAAGATACACTGGTATAGTCTGCCGGACAGACCACTTTCTTTTTGTTTTTGGGGGTGTTTTTGGAGTAAGGGGTGAAAAACGAGTCAATATGAAAATTCTGACTTCCGGATTCAGTTTGAGCAGGTCCAAATACATAAAGATACATTGGTCTGGTCCGCCGGGCAGACCATTTCTAAGTTTCAATGAAAATTAAACCATTATGTGTTCATTCGGAGATGTTAGTTTTAATGGTAATGCATATCCGTCTTTTAAACAGAAACCTATATTTTTTATTACAGCATATTAGACTACGCAAAAAACAAGCAACTTTTGTCTGAAACGTTTTGTTAATAAAAAAATATAAGTTTCCATTTAAAGTCAAAGTTGAAGGTGACCGAATGAAAAATGAATATCGCTATTTGGTTTCTCCTTCGAAATCAAACAAATATTGTGAAATATATATTTTTTAAATAATAATTGTTCTCGAAATATTTCGCTGTGTCAGCTTAAATGGATCACCTGTAAGTAAGATAGAGAATAATAGAGAAATATTTCAAAATAGAATTATGCTTATGAGGAAGGGCAACGCACAATTTCACATGAAGTTCAGAATTAAGTTGAAGAACTATATTGTCGCCTTGCGAAAGGAAACAATGTTCCAGATTACAATTAACAGTGTTAAATGAAATGACCTTTTAATACACTTGCCCATGAGTTGGAAGATGAAGGAGATTAATACTTGAAAAAGAACTTCATGAAAATTAATGATTTTCTGTCATTATTATTTACAAACAGAAATTATGTTTAAATTCATAAGTTGAGCATGAGTCACCACCTCAAAGAAATCTAAGATTCAGTGGCGTCATTGCGGGTGGTTCTTGTGTCGCCAAAGATCCAAAACCGGTACCATTCAAACTGAAACACGAAAAAAAAAAATAGAAGAATTCCAATTGTCATTTTGATAATTAAAAAACTGTTGTCTTACCACAGTCAAAGTAATTCATTAGCATATTCTAGAAATTCTTACAATATGTGATTCATCTTTCAGATTGCCTCCGACATTCTAACTTGTACAAGATTAATGTCACTTATCTTTCATATAATTCCGGAAAAATTTATAGTGCAGTTCGACCAGGAAATTAGATAAAAATAACTAAATTTTAAAGTACAGCTCGGATCGAGATGCGGTTTTCGGCATCGTTATCGGAATAATATTAGGAAAAAAAGTCTATATGTAGACTTTTTTCCTAATATTTTGAATAAATCGTTCGAAGAAAATTGCATAGGGGGTGCATAAAATGCACCTATATTGCAAAATTTTTTGAAAAATTCTAGAAATTGATAGAAAGCCGTGAAAATCTCGTGTTAATCGCTTCCCGGGGGCTTTCGAAGTCGAAATCTGACATCAAAACTTACCAGGGATTCTCGAGAGTGGCTCTTCGGGGGTGAAACCGAGTGAAAATTTAAAGTGCCCAAAAAATCACGGGGAAAGCGCTTCCCGGGGACTTTCGAGGTCGCTGAGTCCAAATCTGACATCGAAACTTAACAGAGATCATTTTCATGATACTGGGAGGATCTGGCTCCTGCGTCATTGGAACTGGAGTTAGCTCTCCATCCTCGAGTTCCCAGTCCCACTCCAACGGATCTTCTCTCCGTACCAAGTCTGCACTTGCAAATATACGCGTTTGATGTATTGGATTAAACCATCGACAGTTTGAATAATTTTTGCAAGGTCCAATTTCTTGGATTTCATTGCAGCTAGTGTGTACATTCTTAGTCGGCACCGTTCGACTAACTCTATGGTGGATTATCGGTACTCGCATAAATGGTGCGGAAGGAGTGAGGTGAACCGTATAACGCAAAGGCTAGCTCCAACCCAGATTCCACTAAATCGTCGATGGTTAAATTTTTTTGCTTGAATGTTTCAGCAAATATGTTCAAGTCATCAGACTGAATATATTATAGTAATACTATTTATATATTGAGCCCGATCGGTATCAAGGCTCTCTGATTTGTCGACGATAATTTTCGCGCCTTTTCCGAAACTAAAGAAATTTTTTCATTTTCTATGGGTCGCGTGCGCGTGACGTCACAGGTCCCAGACCTTAGGAAAAACAAACCGCTGTCATTAGCTGTCAATTGGCGACTGACTGAACCTCAGAATTAAATTTTTCGTAATCCTAGAGTTTTTATCGATATTATATCATACAAACTGGCTATAATTCAGTAATATTACGGTTCAAATTGCGATATATCCGACAAAATTCATAAAGTTTTGAAAATTGGTGGAAATAATCAGGACAGCATATGTAATAATAAACCGAAAAGTTCCCACCCCTAAATTGTGTGATTCATCCCCTACGACATAGTATTCACCCCAATTTTCGCTTTTTTAAAATTATCCATGAAATGGTGCATTTTACGACAAAAATACCTATGTACAAAAGTGTTCTACAGGGAATTCTCTACAAAAAAGGTTTTTAGACCATTTCTCCTCAAACGAATAGTACGCTGGTAAATCAGGGCCGTAATTAGCGCAAGTCATATAATTCGTTATCTATTTACCATCACCGAAATGTTCGGTGTTACTATGCAGCACATCATTCCGCACTTCCATAGGTCATTGCCCTTTACAGGTTGGTACTTCATCGCAGATGCAATAGTATATTATTTTAGCGCTTGCTGTATTACCTACCCCCTCAGTAGGCTGTGCAGAAGTGATTTACAACATATTGTACAAACTTTCAACAATGAGGAAGCTACTCATGAAGAAATTGCAAACATGGGAGAGCGATTTATTTTAGCTTTATGCAACTGTACCTCGGCAGAAAAAAGTCTAGATGAATACAGATTTATGTCTTTTAACAGACTAGTTGGTAAAGCCAGCAACACTGTTATGTTGTCAAAACTTCCACCAACTTCTGCTGCCGCTCGGTAACACTGTTATCGAGTTTTTCACCAAATTCAAACATGGAAAAACGTGACGCTCAAAGCTACCGATTGGGGGTGGAAAAAAGTTGGCGGTATATTAATCCCAATAATGACTATAAAAGAACCAGCTCCCGGATCTGTTTTAACGCTTATTTCATGTTCATGTAAATTAGGGTGCGAATGCAGGTTTAGTTGCAGAAGAGCAGGCTTGCGTTGCTCTACAATGTGCCAAGTACTTTACCTCTAGGGTGGTGTGGAAATAAGGACAACACGGTCTTTTTATAGAGGTGAGGGGGTGGAAGTTGTATATTTATTAAAATTGTAACTAAACTTTAGTGCCTACTGCTATTTTAAGCGTTAAACGTTAAACTTTAAGGTAGATCGTACTGTAGAGAGTGCTAGTCGAAACCAACTCTTATATTTGCGCCATATTTCCCACGTTATTATTAATTTTAGGAAAAAAGTGATAAAAACCTTTTTGATAGAGAATTTTCCAAGGAACAATGTTGTATATAGGTATTTTTGTCGAAAATTACACCGTTGCCGAGATAATCTAGAAAAACTCAAAATGGGGGTAGAAAGGACGTCCTGGGGGATGAAGCACACTATTTAGGGATGGGAACGTTTTGGTTTAGTAATCCTTATGCTATTCCCAACATACCAACCAATTTTCAAATCTTTATGAATTTTGTCGGAATAAAAACGTAATATTCCTGAACTACTAGTTTTTATTGTATTATTAATTACTTCCACGTCCAGTGGAAGTATAGTAACGACAAAAAAATTTTAAAAAATTTTTATTGTCCAAATAGGCTTAAAATGTCATGAAACGTCGAGATTTTAAGTTTGAGCGAAAAAAAAATTTCTGTCTGTCTGTCGGTCTGTCAGTCTGTAACTTTTTTTTGTGCGCACGTTTACTCTGAAACCGTTTAAGATATTGACTTGAAATTTGGTACACATATGTACTTTAACGAGATCTAGAACCAGATTATATTTTCATCTTGTTCCGTCGAAGGGTTGGGGGGTATATTGGGGTAAATTTGGGGTAAATGGGTAAATTAAGCAGGTAGGAGTCCATGAAATTGGTATTTAGTATATACAAGAGAAGCTGAGGTCTCAAAAAAATTTTTGTCATTAACCACCCCTGTTACCACCCCCACCTCCTTATTAAAGGGGATGAAAAAAAAATGTGATTTAGTGCATGTACAGGAATCAGAAACCTCAAAATATTTTTTTACTTCATCCACCCTCCACTACCACCCCCCTATCACCACCCCCACCCCACTACCGATGTGGGGTATCGTTTTATGGGTTTTTGGGGTAGAGGATTTCAAATATTATATTATTAAAGTTCCATAAACAATTATTTTCACATACAAAGTTTTTTCGTTGTGAGTGACTCGGATAGAGAATCTGGATGTGGAAGTAGTGATTCCTTAGGCAGCGGTTTTGTGGAAGTGTGGCAATCCGAGACAACATCAGTTTTTGTAAAATAACGTCGATTTACAGCCAGAAGAGGTTAGGTTAAACAATTCCAGGCATTTAAAAGAAATGCTTTAAGTTAATGCATAAGAATGATTGTGATAGTAATAACTGCTGCTTAAACAAGCAATAGATAATCTATGGAAAAAAAATTAAAATTTTATATTGGTTTGTCTCTATTTTTAATAACTATTTCTTATTTAAATTTTAATTGCGCGAAGCATGAACTGCACGGAGGGGGAGTATATTTAAGAGAATACAAGTCATAATTAACAATTGACCTACATAAAATAGTAAAATACAAGTTAAACATTTTATATAATATATTATAATAAAAAAATTACAATGGTTTGTGTAGTCCAATCTATAGGTATATAAGGTATAGACGAGGGGTTAACCGCTGGAAGAAATTGTGTACATCTTATTACATACTTCAAACAGTTTACAGTAGGTACCGTCAACCGGGGCTACTTGAAACGATTTTGAGATATACTGTCTTATAGCTTTAAAATAAAATTGGTAATGTGATTTATAAAAATACTATACTAGGTCAATTATCCCAAGGAACCATTTTATGTCATTAAAACTTACAGATTTCGACTAAAAAATAGGAAAAAAAAATAAAATATGCCCGTTCCAAGTTACCCCACGATTGGGGCTACTTGAAACACCCTATAAAAATATATTATTTTTCCATGTAAACATCTTTAAGAGGTTACTTGGAACACAAAAAATATTTTTTTATGATATTACTTAAAAAAAATTAAATTAAACATAATAATAGTGATTTATTTGACAGTAGACAAATAAAAATAACAAACATATAGTCATATATTAACAAAAAATAAAGAAATTAAAAAAAATAATTCTATTATTTCGGGTGTGACACCTGCACGAGCTCGTTTAATATTCTCATATAAACGCACCTTCATTTCAGCTGCATGGCGATTCAGGAATAAACGAAGACAATCACTACCTGGCATATTGTTTTGGAATTCTTTAATTTTTTTTCCTGCTCTATCTAAATAACTTTTAACTAAATATTTTATATCATCACCCAATCTGAAACAATAATTATAGCTTCTACAAGAAAAGCCTCTTCATCAGTAGTCAAATGCATTGGACGACCTGGCAATTTCATATTTTTTTTATTAATTTTTAGGCTCAGCGTCGCTAACGACATGTCATATTTTTCAGAGGTCTCCCTGTATGTTATTTTTTTCATTTTTATTTCTTGTAAAGCTTTATTTAACACTTCGGCACCATAATCCGCATATTTTCTACTTCCTAATTCTCTTCTATAAGTTCGGACCATTGTTCCAAATTGCCCCTAAAATGTAAAAAAAATAAAGCCGGTCCTGTCAACCACATTTTTGATTGTGCATTATAGGTTATGATGAATTTTCAGTAAGAAATGTTCACTATGATTAAAAAAAAATATGATATAATTTTTGAACCTCCCATAGCCGCTATCCAACTGAAAGTAGTGTGAGTTATAAAAAAGTGGACTTTTCTTAACTTATTTGATGATTTTTTAAAAGAATCACAAAAACGAATATTATACTCAAACTACCAGTGTCCGGCTAAACAGACATTTACAAAGCAACCAGAATTTTTTCTGATAATTTGGCTACTCACCATTATATGTCAGGAAATTATTTATTTCGGCATATCACATTGTATCAAGTAGCCCCGCAGTTCTAAGTAGCCCCGGTTGACGGTACGTCAGTCTTTCATTGTTTATTTTATAAAGTGTCTTTTTCACAAAATTTACAGCGGTTAATCTCCAACCATAGCCATGTTCATTGCTAAAAAACTAAAAAGAAAAATTTCCTGTTAAGTGGTGAACATGTTTTGTCTAGACTGGCAAGACAATCCCAGTGAGCATTAAGGAACCATCTGAATCTGCAATAGTCCAAGGAGTCAATGGCTTTTATTCATGATACCTAAGAGTTCATATCCTGAAAAATTAATTTCTGCATTAGTAATTATTTATGAAACAACATTTAATTAGGCAAGCATATATGAAAAAAATGGTTGATAACTAATTCTTACCGTTGTAATAAGCTTTTATTCTGCAAATTTCTTGCAGAGTACTTCTTTCACCTAACCACAAACAGCTTCTCAATGCCTTGAATTCGTCCTTCTGTCTACGTAATTCTTTCAAAAATCAAGTAATTTGCAACATCCCTATGTGTAACATTTGGAAATACATCAATATTTGTACTAAAGTATTTTTTTCTCAAAATATAAGGATTTAATTCGATGGCAGCCGTATACCTAACCTCTACATCAGGAGACAATTCTGCAAAATACGAACTAACCGTCATCTTGACGATCAAAATTGTTTATATAACAGTATTAGGAATAGTTGTAGATGTTAAATAATCCAACAATAAGTTCTTAAATGGCACAAACACTGCAAAATTCACTTTAAAGAAACACGTTTAATCGGCGGATTTCTCAATGACAGCTGTTTGTTTTTCCTAAGGTCTCAAAATCTGTGACGTCGGCGCACTCGACCCATACTAGTGCACGGGTGCATGATGATTGAAAACGTGCGTGACTATTTTCTTAGCGACGACCCCCGAGCATCCCCGGTAAGTTTCGATGTCAGATTTGGACTCAGCGACCTCGAAAGCCCCCGGGAAGCGATTTCCCCGTGATTTTTGGGCACTTTGAATTTTTCACTCAATTTCATCCCCTCCCACCTCCGAGCATTCCTTTTAAGTTTCGATATCAGATTTGGACTCCAGCCCCCGGGAAGCGATTCCCACGAGATTTTTACGGCTTTCTATCAATTTCTAGAATTTTTCAAAAAATTAGGCACTTTAGACGCATTTTATGCACCCCCAAAGCAATTTTCTTCGAACGATTTATTCACTATATGTAGACTTTTTCCTAATATTTTTCCGAAAACGATGCCGAAAACCGCATCTCGATCCGAGATGTACTTCAAAATTTAGTTATTCCGGGCAAATTTGATCTAATTTCCCCGATATATATCCTGTGGAATTGCATGCATATTGTCAATAATGCAATTTACATATGTAAAAGTCAAGACAATTTAAGGAGCCGGTAATAAATCATACTTCCTACTCACAAGCAGCATTACTTAGTACTTATTTCAACTTATAAGTGTTTCTTTCTGTTCATTTATTGCCGATCGGACTACAAAATTTGCGCCGTATCTGTTTTTCGTTTGAGATGTGTTTTCGTACTTCTCTATGACTACAAGATTAGAACTCGATACGGAGTTTCCTGTGTACTCAAGAATGATGTGAAATAGTCTAAACTTGAAAAATTTGGAGAGGACGAATTTGTGACCTCAAGAACCCTTCGTGCTTACCTTACGCGTTAAAAATTCAAGTTTAGTGGATCGCGTAGATATTCGCTTTGTATCACAAACACAACTCTGTCATAATCTTATTAAACTGCTAGTGAGTTGATACTATCCTAAAATTGTCATTTCCCATTTAATCTACAAGAAATTTTATATCTGTAAACACAATTCCATCACTGCTTTTTCAAAATTCGAATCAATTGGTCTTCAACTTTACCGTCTCAAATAAAACCGAAGTACGTTTTAGGTTAAGGTGTGAAAACAGAAACAAATATTAAGATAATCAGCCGTGTCGAAGAGATATCCCATTTTTTTACGCAGTCGGTAGGCATTATTGAGCTGACTTGGGAAGAAGTGAACAACAGTCGGTGTCAGTCAATGGCATGATGAGAATGATTTCTGCAAATTAAGATTACAAATCAATATTCTCGTCCTTATTTCTCACTTTTCTGTCTTATTGCAACTTAATTATTCTCTGTCGTTTTCTATATTTCGTTAGAATAAACAACTTTTGACGTTTTTTCTAGCTATAATTAATATCAATTTGAATTTGCAATTGTAGATTTGTTGGAAAAAGTTTGCTGTAGGTAAATTTACTAACTAAATAATCATCCATTGGATGATCTTTACGCCTCTGAAACATAGGCCGTTATGGAAGTAGACAGAAAATTTTGCAAGAAATGCATCCTTAAAAGCGACCCTCCAGCATCGTATTCTCAGGAATCTTCTCACTTTTTGAGTGACAAAAGGCGAGGAGGACGACGTCCAAAACATTGATCTGACAGGAAAGAGCTGAAGGAGCTGACAGGAAAGAGCTTTGGTGAGGCCGCGAGCTTAACAGGCAACCGCGACAGATAGCAGTGATGCTGTCAGACGTGCTCTGCAACAAACGGAGACGAATTAGAATAATGCATGAATCATAAAACGTCTGGAACGACGTAAATAAGAAGATAAAAAGAAGGCGTCGAGAATAATTTTATATAGGTAGTGACAATACCTTCCTGTTGAAGATCTTGCGGAAGCGCATACTCTGGTTAAGGATTCTTTTTCTAATCGGACGGTAAATTTTCGTGAATTTTTTTTTTGAAAATACGCGTTTTTTGCCTTAACACTAATATACAAAAAAGTAATTTCTTAATTCTTTCACGAAAAAAAGGAGTTAGGGGGATGAGATTTTTTGAGGTAAGTGAAATAGATAGAAATTGATGGAGCCAGAGGATGAGGGTGGTGGGCCAATTTTTGTTCGATTTATCTCTGGTATTTCACTGATAATTTTTTAAATTTTTTTCAAATAAACAAACTTGTAGGAGGGGACAAATCTTTTGCTTTTTTTTCAAATGCCTTTTTAAGTACAAAGGAAAGGGGGGAGGAGACATTTTTTTACAGTTAAGTTTACAGGTAAGTGAGTGATTTTTTTATCTTTAATTTAAAAGATTATCGCAATCCAAGTAATAAGAATGGAGGGAGGGGGCATAATGCGTTTGCGGGAATACAGGGTCAAGGAAAAGGGATAGGGACTTCGGACCTTGGTATTCGGCAATATAAATCTTTTTCCATTTTAATACTTCATCAATCTACCTTTTATCAAATATTAAACTTATTATAAATAATTATTTAACACCGTCTCGAGTTTTCGCGGCTCATTTCTCTAGTTTAGATGTCTACTGGATATATAAAACAATTATTTTTCCGTTTAACTCGCTCTAACTCAGAAACGGCACAAATCAGATTATGCGTCTCCGCGAGATCTTCAATTTTTAATTTTGCTTTTTTTCGTCAAGTCAATAATAACAAAGTTATCGGGGAGAAACCTGTTTTTGCGAATTTTTAATGCGAATTTCTCCTCACCCCGTGCGATTAGGCTGAACTAACTTCATAACATAATGAAAGGGAACCCGATAATCTATGAGATGAGGAGCGAGGTCTCAGATAATCACATCATCAATAATTCTAGTAATTATTCAAGTACGGCAATCCTTTATCTCCACAATGAAGATACTACAAGAGTCAATAGAGAGACTATTAATTTTCTTAATAACGAGACCGCTACACATTTGAACATAGATAGTTAACTGTAAGGTCGCCTCTAAAAAATACAATTGCCCAGTTCAGTTATTAAATAGTCTCACCCTCTCCAAGATACCACCTCATAGGTTAAATCTAAAAGTGAGGACAATCATTATGTTACTCAAAAATTTATTAACTGGCGCAGTCCTAACTGGATCACCACAATAAATCCCGGAATCCATTCCCAGATATTTGTTGTCAGTCAAACCGGCAGTTTTAATCACATTAACAAATCAAGGTCATACCCTGGATAGCGTTAGTGTGTACCTACTTAAGAGTTCATCAAAATTCTATCTGCCGTTTTCAAGTGTTCGTCGTGTTTGAGATGTGAAGGTGAAGATGAATTCGCACCAAGAAAAGCTCTTAACGTATTCTGATAAGATATGTACAAGAAAATGCCTTGTAATTGTAATGTAAGTACTGGAACATGTGGTATGGTTTATTATTTTATAGTCATCATCAACGAATAATAGGGATAATTTATTGTTTCAAATGAGCACTAACACCAGCTTCATCTACTTATCAAGATGCCTGGTGAATGCAGGCTTAAATACAAATGTTATTATATTACTCGAAACAGATTTTGTCAAAATTGTGCAAACATCTCATGATGGAATTGATAAATAGCAAATGGACATAAGGTCTTCATCATACACGATTGTCCCTAAAGGATTAAACTGTAAAGACGTAAGCTCCGCCTCTTGTCGCTTTAAGGCTATGGAGCAAAAAATCGATAATCTCTTGAAACATTTCATAAATCAAAATTATTTTACTTCCACACCCAGTGGAAGTATAGTAACGACAAAAAAAATTTTACAAATTTTTATTGTTCAAATAGGCTTAGAATGTCATGAAACGTCGAGATTTCAAGTTTGAGCGAAAAAAAATTTCTGTCTGTCGGTCTGTCTGTCGGTCTGTCGGTCTGTCTGTCGGTCTGTAACTTTTTTTTGTGCGCACGTTTACTCTGGAACCGTTTGAGATATTAACTTGAAATTTGGTACACATATGTACTTTAACGAGATCTAGAACTAGATTATATTTTCATCTTGTTCCGTCGAAGGGTTGGGGGATAAATTGGGGTAAATTTGGAGTAAATAGGTAAATCAAGCAGGTAAGAGTCCATAAAATTGGTATTTAGTATATACAAGAGAAGCTAAGATCTCAAAAAAAATTTTGGCATTGGCCACCCCCATTACCACCCCCACCCCATTATTAAAGGGGAACAAAAAAAATGCGTTTTAGTGTGTGTACAAGAACCAGAAACACAAAATATTTTTTACTTCATCCACCCCCCAACTCCCACCCCCTGTCACCACCCCCACCCCACTACCGATGTGGAGTATCGTTTTATGGGTTTTTGGGGTAGAAGATTTCAAATATTATATTATTAAAGTTCCATAAACAATTATTTCCACATACAAAATTTTTTCGTTGCGAGTGGCTTGGATAGAAAATCTGGATGTGGAAGTAGTGATTCCTTGGGCAGTGGTTTTTTAATCCTTTAAGGGCATTCATATATGATGAGGACTTTAGTTGATTTTTAATCACCTAAAGATTCAATATTCGACTTGAGTTTCGTTTCCTGTGGATGAAATTTTTTTAACACACTGCTAGTACTAAGTACAAACTATCACATTTAAATTAGCAAAATTATGCCAAATTGTATCGAAGTCAGTTTGATAGTTTCGGCGCTATCGTGTCTACGTTGTACAGGGTTATTCATTATATTTAGGCCACCCTTCATTACCGTTATTATTGGAGATATTACATGAAACGCTGACAGATTTAATAACAGAATACTTATCATTTTCATAGACTACTTTAATAACTGTAATTTCCGTTCGTATAATAAATAGCTTAAATACGATTTTCAGTGCCCAATAACTCGAAAACGGTTAAAGATAGGCCTATCATATGTCATATTTTTGAAATCAGAAAAAAAAGAATAATTCAAAAATTCAACAATACATAGGGCGTTCCACTAAAAAATATATTATTGCTTCTTTACCTCTCAATTTCTGCACGCCACTGTGCTTCCATTATCTTATTAAAGGGGTTCAGTTACACCCCTACAACTTTTGTCCGAAACTTTTTTTTCTATCTCCAATAATAACGATAATAAAGGGTGGCCTAAATATAATGAATTACCCAGTACATACACACAGTTTTTTTAAATAAATTCTCGTTTCTGGGACTTCAAATCGTAATGATCTGGTCTTATCACAATTTCCTATTTTGGATCAATTGCGGTTTTTTCAATTTTTATGAGTGGGGAGATTAAAAGTAAATAAAATCGTTACTTACAAAATATGAATAAATATTTTTATCAGACATGCAATTTACATTCCGAGTATTTAATCCCGCACAAAATGCTATTGCATGTTGAATTTAAGAAATGTATGAGACGATGAATGAAAAGAATTTTTATGCAAATACTCCTGGCAGTCAGTCACACTCAGTTAATTGTTGGATACCTTGTAAGATATGAAAGTAATAGAACGGCAAATAATTTATTTGAGAGCAAGAAAATACATATTTTCATATTAAAATCAAAGTTATATTCTCAGAAAATTTTAGAACATGTAGTACTAGAGGCAGAAAGTTTATGGTTCATTTTCTTCTTCAATATATAAAATCGAATGAAACTGGCGTGAAATAATTTTCATCATAATTTTAAGCAGAATTTCAAATGAAGCATGCGCATACACTTTGTATTGTCTTTTTGTCTTTATTCACAACGTCTTGTCAGACGTTTTGTGATTCATGAAAATTATTCTAGTTGACCTTTGCTTGCTGTATAGCATGCCTGGCGGCATCACGCCATCTGTCGCGGTTGCCTGTTAGGCGCACAGCCTCATTAAAGCTGTTTCTCATCAGTTTTTTGGTGACATCAGCCCAACGTTTTGAAGGGCGTCTTCTTCGCCTTTTGCCATCTGATTTTCCCTGAACTGTAAACCGTTATATATTATCCTCTCCCCAAAAGTGA
The DNA here is from genome assembly GCA_936432065.2 of Rutpela maculata. Lineage (NCBI taxonomy): Eukaryota > Metazoa > Arthropoda > Insecta > Coleoptera > Cerambycidae > Rutpela > Rutpela maculata. The sequence continues at coordinate 111,039,824 of OW386285.2, forward strand.
GAGGATTCGAGATAACGATGCTGGATAGTCGATTTTGGCGATGTACTTCTTAGAGAATAGAAATTAGTAACAAATATCCTAGACCGACATTTCGAAAGCATCAATACGAATAATTCATGTCTCAGAGGCGTAAAGAAAGATGGAGAAAACTAGGGTGTTAGCAAGTCTAATCTTTGTGCGCCTCGTGATATTTCTGTCACACCAAATTTTGGCCAACTGGCAAGTTGCCTATCTTGCCATCTGTATTCTTAGCTGAATCCAGAATCGCAGTCGCCAGTATTGCCCACAAGGACGCCAAGGTATACCATCTTGTTAACTACCTCACAGTCAGCTATCCTTAATATGTCTGGGTGCTTATCATTTGGTCTACAATCATACTACTACGTTTTGTTGTAATTTACACTGAGGCCATAATCAAAGCTTGTTGTCTGAAGCATCAACAGATGTATGGGTTCGTCCTCGCTTGCTGTAACTAATAGTAGATCTATGCAAAAAAAAACCGCTGCCCAAGGAATCACTACTTCCACATCCAAGTCTCTTACAACAAAATACTATATTTGCACTCCACTATGTGGAAATAATTGTTTATGGAACTTTAATGGTATAATATTTGAAATCAAAACCCCATAAAATTATATGCCACATCTGTAATAGAGGTGGGGGTGAATGAAGTGAAAAAAATTCTTTTTGGCTTTGACTCTTGTATACACTAAATCACACTATTTTTTCACCACCTTTAATAATAGGGTGGGGGCGGTAATAGGATGGCTAATGCCATTTTTTTTGAGGCCTTAGCTCCTCTTATATTTACTAAATACCTTTTCATGGACTCTTACTTGCTTGATTTACCTATTTACCCCAATTTACCTCAATTTACCCTTCAACTCTGCAACGGAATAAGATGAAAATATAATCTAGTTCCAGATCTCGTTAAAAAACATACGTGTGTCATATTTTAAGTGAATATCTTAAACGGTTCCAGAGTAATCGTGAGCACCAAAACGATACAAGACTAACATACACACCGACGCAACAGACAAATTTATTTTGCTCAGACTTAAAATATTGACGTTTCTTGATATTATAAGCCTATTTAAACAATGAAAATTTCCAAAAATTTTTTTTGCGTTAATATACTTCAACTGAATGTCGAACTAATACGCAGAAAATGGCAAGACAAAGATATAAAAAATCTTTGTGTGCCGTAAACTACACGATAGAAGTAAAGCCTCTACTACAAGCATTTTCTTCGAGGAAACCTACTACGCATCCATACTACTCAAGGTAACCCACTCTGCATCCAATTTACTCGAGTAAAGCCACTGCGCATTCATACTTCTTGAAGTAACCCACTCGCATCCATTTTACTCGAGGAAACCCACTGCGCATCCATATCACTTGAGGTAACCTACTGCGCATCTATGGCACTCGAGAAAAGCCACTGCGCATCCACACTACCCGTGATAACCTACTGCGCATCCATTGTACTCGAGGGAAGCCACTGCGCATCCATACTACTTAAAGTAACCCACTGCGCATCCATACTACTTGAGGTAACCTACTATAATACTCGAAAAAAGTCACTGAGTATATAAATATTCGAGGAAAGCCACTGCGCATCCATAATACTCGAGGAAACCTACTGCGCATCCATAGTAGTCGAGGAAAGCCAGTGCGCATCCATACTACTCAAGGTAACTTTAACAACATAATATTTGAAATCGTCTACCCCAAAAACATATAAAACGATATGCTACATAGGTAGTGGGGGTGGGGGTGGTGGTAGAGGGTTGGTAGTGGGGGTGGATGAAGTAAAAAAATATTTGGAAGCTTTTGATTCTTGTACACACACTAAATCACAATTTTTTTTTCATCCCATTTAATAAGGAGGTGGGGGTGGTAATGGGGGTGGCTAATGCCAAAAATTTTTTTTAGACCTTAGCTTCTCTTTTGTATACTAAATACCCATTTTATGGACTCTTACTTGCTTGATTTACCCATTTACCCGAAATTTACCCCAATTTACCCCCTAACCCTTCGACGAAATAAGATGAAAATATAATCTAGTTCTAGATCTCGTTAAAGTACATATGTGTACCAAATTTCAAGTCAATATCTTAAACGGTTCCAGAGTAAACGTTACAGACAGACCGACAGACAGACAGACAGACAGACAGACAGACAGAAATTTTTTTCGCTCAAACTTAAAATCTCGACGTTTCATGACATTTTAAGCCTATTTGAACAATAAAAGTTTTTTAAAATTTCTTTGTCGTTACTATACTTTCACTGGATGTGGAAGTAATAGGTGATAGATGGAACTAATTCCCACAAAGACGGGGTTTGAATTTTCTAGTTCGTTGTTGGTATCATTTTGACATACTAAAAGTCTAGAAAAATCTGAGTGTGCAAAATGTGTTTTTTTTGGCCGCCATCTTAAAAATTTTAAAAAATCATAAAAAATTGTGTGTTGTATTAAATTACAGAAAACTTCGTGATGAAAAAGATTATGATATTGATTTGAACTGAAATTTTGTAATTTACAATTTAACAAATTACAAAATTCAATTCGTTGTATCTCAGTTAGTAATGAAAATATTTTCATAAACTCCAAAATCTATTGTTGCATTTTTATAAAAAGTAAAATATATATGACAAAAACGAATAATTTTAAACGGGAGTCCATTGACCAGGGGGAGGGAGGGGACGCAAGAATTTTGAAAAATTTTTTCGCAAACTGCTTTTTCAAAATTTTTTAGGGGTCGTTAGAGGAGTGCTTCGCTAGATGTTATTTCCCATATTTCATATGGGTCCCATGCGCCACAGACGAGAAAAAAATTATTGAAATTTCTACATCCGCCACTGAATTCCACACCTTAACGTCGATACGTACATCTACCACTACCACACGGCTCATTTGTATCCGTTTTGAAGGTGCAGCGGATAATATTTAGTAATAACTCTGGTGCAGGGCTCATTTCACATGTTATGGGCTGTAGTTGTTCTCCTACTTTTTCAAACTCCACTCTTCGGGATTGGCAATATTGGTGCTCAGAGTTTTCAAACAAAGACATTGTAAATGTACGCGGAGAAGATGATGAACAGCAGCATCTTCTGTGGGTGGCAATTTTGCAATATTAAATTCACTTTTGGAAGTTGTCATTTTTTTCAGGTGGAGATCATATCGTGGTAGGTTCAAAGTCTCTGTCTTTGGATTTCCACCTTACAATGATACCAATGCTTTGGTGCCAATGTCTGTGAGTTTCTTTCTGTTTGCGTTTTCTGATTCAAACAGAGTAGCACAAATGCTAAATTCCTCATATTTCCAAAAATGTCGATATGATGCTAATTTACTTTTAGAAAATAAGGAGCTTGTGGTATCGCATCCAGTTAAAGCATGTGAAAAGATAATAATTCTGCATCCCTTTTCGCCAAGCACATGTTGCATCGATTTAATATCACGTTCTTTATACGTAGATGACTGCAAACAAATATTTCGTGTATTATACTAAATCAAAAGTACAACAATATCGGTGTCAACAGCAACAACTGTTCCATGGTTTTCTTCTGCCAACAACAAGCTATTAACATCTCCATGTTTTTTTCCAGTTCTCTTATTTGTTGTAGATACACTATGGCACATTGTGCATAGTTATTGTGCCCCACAACTGCAAAAAAGGCAGCATGTGCTCTACAGCTTGCAAATGCATTATCAAGTTTCCTGTTCGTTCAGCCCAAATAAATACCTTGGCAATGTCAACCATATCTAGATACATGATCCACAGTTTTGCTGTTCTACTTTGTACCTTTAAGGAGTTCTTTTTCTCTTGCAATTCAGAAGACAACTTCAGCAGTTCGGTAGAGGAACTTATTTTAGAAACTGTGATCTCTCTATTATACAGCTTATCGTAAATCTTTATGTGACTCTGCAAATTTGGCAAACTTGACTGTATCCATTGGTTCCATCTGTTCCTCACTTGAGAGCTCTGCCGGAAGTTGTAAGTTACTGTCCAGGACATCCTCAAGGAACGTTGATGTAAGTACAGATGAAAGCAGTATGTGTCCTCTAACAGCTCTTGAATATTAGTGTGTTATTTATTTCTATTGTTTAAAATCAATATCATAATCTTTTTCAGAATGAAATTTTCTGTTGATGCCACACACGATATTTTTTTATTTAAAAAAATTTTTCAAGACGGTGATCAAAATAACGCAGTTTGCACACTCAGATTTTTTAAAATTTTTAGGGTGTCAAAAAATATCAACAATGAACTAAAAAACTCAAACCCCGTCCTTGTGGGAATTAGTTCCACCCAAAAACCTATATCTACTGTACTATAAGGTGGTACCATTTGCAAATCTTAAGTTAGAAATCTTGATTCCGTCTATAGCTACTCCACCGTGCCAGTCCTCTAGCGCACGTCGCATTACGTATTCAATATAGATGTTAAAGAGGATTGGTGACAGAACACAGTCTGACGCCTTTGCCAACTTTACATTTATCGGAGTTAGTGTAGTCTATTTTTACCAAAGCAGACTTTTCTTCATACAGTCGGCGGATAAGAAATACTAGATGTTTGGGTGTCCCCATCTCCAATAATACAGTTCACAATTTGTCCACATTGTCAAAAGCCTTACGTTAGTCTACGAAATAAAGGTACATAGGCACGTAATATTCTCTTACCTTCTCTGTAGCAAATTCAGTACTTGCTCTCTGGTACGGCGTCCTTTAACAAAGTCAGGATTGAAGAATATACACTATACACCATTATTTTACTAGCGTGCAATGTTAGTGCCAGTAATCTGTAGTTAGTCCATGTAATGAAGCATTATTTGACGAGTTTTTTGTAAATATTTCGTGCAAAGACGAGATTACCTTTCCCCCCCGTTTTCGAGGGTGCTGAACACGATGGAAGTGGTGGGGGAAGTTTTTTGACTACCGCAACACCCTGAAACGGCCAAAAATCACCCCTTTTATGGGGATCCCATTATGTCTTCATATATAAACGGGCCTGAGGAGTGATTCATCGACGGGTTATACTTGAAATAACATGGAAGTGGCTTATAGAGTAAGTGGAATCCAGAGAGCAGGCCTAGGGGGTTTATTAAACCCTCCCGAGGGGTTAAAAATCTTTCTTTTCAAACGCTTATCCCCCGTTTTCGGTGTCGCTGATCACGAAAAATATTCATTTTTAGCTCCTCATCCCTCAAACGGGCAGAAACCACCCTCACTCACTAAAAAGCATGCTATCCAGGATTTACAGGTTTTTCGGCACATGATCGTTGTTCCTATGCATATCCCTTCATTCAATCCTTCAAAGAAGTGTAAAATTTATTAATTACACTTTGGATCGTCAATACGCCCTTCCCCGTTTTCGCAGGCGCTGATCACGATAAAAATATAATTAACGAATTTTACACCCCTTGGAAGGGTTGAAACAACCCCCGAGGTCGCTACCACCTTCTCTTCCGGGAAAAATGAGAGGATATGCACAGGAATAACGATCATGTGCCGAAAAACTTGTAAATCCTGGATAGCATGCTTTCCGGTGAGTGAGGGGTGGTTTCTGCCCGCTTGAGGGATGCGGAGGGCTCCAAAAACTCAAACGGAAACGGAGTATACGCGTTTGAACCGAATAATTTGAAAAAAAAAGAAAGAATTTCCACCCCTAGGGAGGGTTTAATCAACCCCCTAGGTCTGCTGTCTGAATTCCACTTACTCTATAACTCCCTTCCATGTTATTTCAAATATGTGTAACCCGTCGATAAATCACTCCCCACATCCGTTTATATATGAAAACATAAAGGGATCCCCATAAAAGGGGTGGTTTTTGGCCGTTCAGGGGTTTGCGGTGGTCAAAAATTTCTCCCACCACTTCCACCGTGTTCAGCACCGTCGAAAGCGAGGGAGGGAGGTAATCTAGTCTTTGCACGAAATATTTACACTATTTTTGCCTTCTAGTCCAGTCAATGGATGGTATCTAGAGGGAAATGCATGTATTACAGATATGGTCCAGTTTCAATAGGGATTATGGTAATAAGCTGTTTTACATATATTTCAAATTGAAATCAAATATTTTAAGTCTAACAGAAGTTATCGTGTTTACAAGAAGCGGTATACACGCACACATAGATTTTTTTTTTTTTTGGCTTTGGGTCAAAGACCATACAGCCACCACACATAGATATACACGCACACACACACTTACAGACGCAAAGATATTTTTTATTCGATATTTCAGTTCAGTCTGCTGTGAAACGGATATCTGTACAAGAAATTTTTTTCTACGATGATTATTAAAATTTATTTTCAATTTATAATAAATTTATAATAAAGTTAGAATACAGTCAAAATATATACAATTCATTACTGAACCATAACAGAAACGAAAAAAATTAATACAAACATTATTGTAGAAAATTTAGTCAGCTTTAATTTTGCATATAGCCACTTTTTGATTAGGGCTAACCGTTTTCGAGATATGAGCGAAAAACCAAAAGACGGGACCTTCTTCGTGCCCCCCTGCATCCCCCCCACCTCCTACGTTCGGGAACTTTTGGTATGTTTACCTCCTAAATAGTCGAAACACAGCCCTTAAGTCAAAAATTGTGATCTCGGCGTTTCCTTCTAGACCCCCTTATTGAACGTTCATTGACTGGGCTATTCATTACATAGACTAAGTTATCTCATACATCTGTCGCTTCCTTTTTATGTATTGACACGAAGATTGAGGTTCTCCAATCATTGGGCCAAAATCCTGTTTTCCATCTTCCTTGACATAGTCTATGAAGAATTCTCACATCATCTTCACCAACTAACCTAAGCGCCTTGGCCGTGATATTATCGACTCAAGCTGCTTTGTCAGTTTTTAGTTTTTATAGTTACCTCCACTTTTGATTTAAGTATTGAAGGTTCGTGTTCGTAGCCCTGTTGCCAGTCACCTACTCTGGACGGTCTGCTTCAAAAAGGTTTTCACAGTATTGGCGCCAAACCTCAATTCTTATCAGTTCTTAGAGTACCAGAGGAGTCCTTAATTGACCACGTTTTAGGTTTAACTCTATGTGTAATCGCTATTACTGTTCGGAAAAGATCTTTGCTATTATCTTGTATTATCTTAACCACCATCTTGTATTATCTTATACTCTTCGCTGAAACGACGTCTAGGTATGTTATATTTGCCAAGTATTTTTCTAAAACCATAAATATCACTCGTAGGGACACTTTTTTCATGACATCGTGTTAATCATCGAATTCTAAATACATTTCAAAATGTCCTCTTGTCTGCCCAATGTTCGTCCGGCATGTTTCTTGTAAGCACAATAATTAAAGATGGAAGTTTTATCGGGTTGAAATTTGGACTGTAAGTTAATGTTAGCTAGAGGACGAGCCATGTTGTTTTTGAAAATTTCGTGTATAGGTATAAAAGTTAATAAACATTCGAACTTAAATATACGTGAAAATATAGCAATTATATGTAGAGAATTTACTTATTTTCAAAAAAATGAAATGTTCAATAAACGTAACAAATAATTAATTCTATTATTAAATACATAGATATATATTTTATTGATGTTTTACACTTACAAACAACAGAAGTCGATTAAGAATTTAAAAAATAGTGTAATAAATCTTCTAAATAACAAATACAACAATAAATTTCACAAACAAACATCAACTAACATTACACCTAGAAACCTAAAGTCTTATGTTTTCAATTACAGTGTTCATCGTACTAATTTGTCTGTTTTTAAATTGTTTCAATGGACTTCGAAGCGATCTATAAAATTTAACTGCAATTGAAAACGAACTTTCTGGTTCCGATTGTTCTACATGATCTTGGTAGTAAATGACATTATTTTTTGTTTTATAATGAGGTAAGTTACAGTGTTTGTCAAAGATTGAACCATTTAGTGGATTGAATTGTAATTTTTGACATACAGAAGGCATTTTAAGATAAATAAACAACGAAATCAGTATCTTGTGCTTAATAAAAGAATCACAACATAAAGCTTCATGTCTATAGTTCACATTATCTTCAATTGTAAACTAAATCTATCTTCTTTGTAAACTAAATATTCTGAATCAACATGCTGAATATCCTCAAACTAACAATGCGTATGTCGTAACATATTGTCAAAGAGAAATAATATGTGGTTTTTAGTGCTGGTGTGGAGGCTGGCTAGTGCCATCAGACCAAACACACACATTCGTATTGGTCAAGAAACACATTCCCTGAATAAGCAGATCACTACTTGCCCATTTGCCACTAGAACCAAGTTTGTTCCACTAAAGGGTTGGATCCAAAATTACCCCCAAAAATTGAACTTCTTCATTATTACTGGAGAATTTGTCTCGATGAAAAAGTCATTATTTACGTCTTATTTATATTATAATTCAAAATATTACCTTTGAACATAGTTAAGTACTGATTTGGAATTCTTGATTCTTGGTGGACTGCAATATTTACATTTCTTTGGAAAATGTATTACTTGACTGCAACTTCTGTGTCCTGTTTTATAAATGTTATAAAATTTAGACTCAATATTGTATCTTTGAAGTTCTTGTATTAATAAATTATTTTGGACACAGTCAAAAGCATTTCTAAGATCGAAAAACACACTGTCCTTTCTCAAAACAAGCAATATTCTTTTCCATAGAATTCATTATAGCGTCGCTGGTACTCCTATTTTTTATAAACCCACGCTGCATTAAAACAAATCAATTATTATGAAAAGTTTGGGAGTTGATGAGGGTAAATAGGAGCAAGAGGGGGCAAATAGGAGTAAATAGGTAAAGCAATCAAATAAAAGTCCATAAAATTGGGATTTAGGGTACGTACCAGAAGCCAAGGTCGAAACACTTTTTTAGCATTAGTCACCCCCACTATCACTCCCATTACCACCACCACCAAGTGGGTAAAAATAATAAAATTAGTGTGTGCGCAAGAACCAAAGGCCTCGATTTTTCTTTAGCATCAGCCACTTTCGCTACCACCTCCACTACCGATGTGACATCGTTTTATGGGTTCTTGTGAGACGATTTCAAGTATTATATTATTAAAGCTTTATGAACAATTATTTCCACATAGTGGAGTTCAAATATAGTATCAAAATTGTATTTGTTGCAAGAGATTTGGATAGGAAATCTGGATGTGGAAGTAGTAATTTATTAGGGAGCGGTTTTTTATGGCAATAGGATAGTTTAGTTTATACTATATTAAAGTTGTCATATAAGCACCAGCTGATTTTAATGATCTTAAAATTGAAGAGTAATGATCAAATATTCAAAATTTTACGAAAATAAGTTTTTTTTAGGTTTCTAAAGTTTTAAATTATTTAAAAAGGCATCTAAACCAGGGACCGAAAACGAAATTAATTTCGGTTAATTTCGGTTAGGGTTAAATAACGTATATCATTTTCAGTTTTCATGGCAGCGACAATTTGGTTTCCACTTACGGTTTCGGTTGTCAAAGCAGCAACAATTCGGTTCTCGGTTATGGTTTCGGTTTACAGATCCGCGGAAATTCGGCTTCTGTTATAAAAAATTAGTAATTAACTTGCGGTTTTCGGTTTTTGGCTTTTTACTTGCCTTTTAACTTACATAATCTTTATAATGGACGAATCGACTTAGATACGGTTTTCACCATACAATTTGGTATTTCTACATCATGGTTTAAAGATTTGAATCTTTGATTTCAACCATATTTTTTGAACTTTAAAGTCGTAAGTACGGTGCGGATTTCAGTCTCGGTTTCGGTCCCTAATCTAAACAAATTATACTAAACAAGATATTACGTTTTCAAAGTACGCTGTAATCTACGGGAGATAATATGTCCTCTGTTTATGCATGTAAGAGACATTTTTATTTTTTGTATAATGGAGTATTCATATATATGGTAATTATTACAGAGTAAATAGATAACCTATAAGTTTTGAATATGAAAGAGTAAATAACGTGGGTTAAATTTTCAATTACAATAGTTATTTATATATTCTTCTTGTCACAATAGGATACTTTAAAAGTATTCTCTGAGGTAATATTGATTTTAATTATATCAAACAGAAGCTATTAGCAGCTGGAAATTTCTCCGTATTTATTTGTGTGACGTTGAAAACATTGAAAACGCTCTTATTACTTTTTTATTCGAAAAAGTATTTTTTATATTTATATGAATGTAATAATAACACATATCGAACACTGAAAATATGAAAATATAAGGAACATAGCTGCTAGTGAATAATTTTATAATGCACCTATTTTCGAAACCTGAAAAAACAGGCTGAACTTAAGTTTAAAAAATTACTTAGAGAATTAAAATATTATAAATCTGAATTAAAAACCGCTGCCTAAGAAATCACTACTTACACATCCATATTTCCTATCCCAGTGTCTTAAAACGAAAAAATTTTGATACTATATTTGCACTCCACTGTGTGGAAGTCACTTTTCATACATATTTTTCGAGATATTGCGAACTGAAAATTGTAAATCCCTAAAATCAGTATTTCTGGACATTTTTTTTTTTAATTACTCGAAAAATGTGGACTTTAAAAAAATGCAAAGGTACAAAATTAAAGCTTTTACGAACATAAAAATTGTTATTCTTGTAAAAATTAAAGGTATTAAAATTTTTATTTCAATTGAGACGTATTACGACCTTTTACACTGAAAACTAAAAAAGTTACACATAAAAAAATAACTCATTTAAAAATTTAGGCGCCATTTTTTTTAGTCTTATTGTTCTAATTTCTTATTAGTTCAAATTTTTTTAAAATTCTTTGTTAATGCATATTATTACTAACATGCTCAATTTTTTTAGAATTCTTAAAATAATTATTTTTCATTCTGTACCCACTTTCAATAATTACAATTTTCATAATTTTTTTAAAAAAATCAGGTTTTTGGAAATATTTTTTTATAAAAAATGGTAAGAGTACAAAAATGAAGCTTATAAAAAAACGAATAGTTTGGTTTTTTTTTACTTTCCTACGACAAACTTTTCCAGAGATACCTATAAAGGTTTAAAGATGGTGCTTGAGCGCATACGCAAAAAAATTATGTACTTATTTAAAATTTAAATATCTCAAAAACTAGAAGATTGATAAAAACATGATATAAGAATGAAATGAAGCTTCTAAGAAAACGAAGAGTTTGGGTTTTTATTTTTTTTCCTTCGACAAACTGTTCCAGAGATATGACAGTTTGAAATAATGTTGAAACTTTTCAGGTTGTACGCGCATTTAAAATGTCTATAGTAGGTAGAGAAACGAGCAATAGGCGTCTATTTTTCGAAGAATACGCAGAAAAAGCGGGTTGCATTGCATTTTAGCATGTTTAGAGTGCAGATTAAAAATGTTGGTTTACTTAATTATATTAATTTGATTTATTTTTAATAATCTATATTTTTAATAAAATTAGACATGTTACTATATCCTCTTGTGACCATTTTTAATCCACCATTTTTTTTTTTTTTTTTTTAATAAATTTGGACCTCACAATGATATTCAGCTAAAAATCATAAGTATATGGATTTTCGTGAATTTATTTGTAACATTAGAAGAATTATTAATTTTTCAGTATTTAAGGGTGATTTCAATCCTTAATATTTTAGTCTCATAAGTTTTGATGTCACAGTCATATTCAGCGACCTCAAAAACATAAGTCTATGGATTTTCGTTAATTTATTCGTAAAATTAGAAGAGTAATTAATTTTTCAGTTTCTGTAGGGTTGGTTTCCACCCTTAAAAATAAAAAGCAGATAATGCGACAATATAGATTTTAAAAATTACAGATTAAAGTTTCATTTTCTTACAAATTCTTTATAAACAACCTCGAAAACTATAACGATCATTATTTTCTTAAAAGAAATATTAAAAAATTTCGATATTTGTATTTTTCGTTGAGATTTATAAAAAATTTATTATTATTTTTTTTATTTGCAGAACTTTAATAATATAATATTTGAAATCGTCTACCCCAGAACTAAAATAATATGTCATACGGTGGGGGTGGTACTGGGGATGGTAGAAGGAATGGCTAATGCCAAAAATTTTTTTGAGGCCATTGATTCTTGTACATATAAATCACAATTTCATTTTTTTTTACCCCATTTAATAGTGGGATAGGAGTGGTAACGGGGATGGTAGAGCTAATGCCAGAAACATTTTTGAGACCCTCGGTTCTTACATACACACTAAATCGCAATATTATTTTTTACCCTTATTAATAATGCGGTGGGGGTGGTAATGGGGATAACAGAGGGGGTAGCTAACATCAAAAAAATGTTTAGAGGCCTCTGGTTCTTGTATACACGCTAACTCACAATTTTATTTTTTTTACCCCCTTTAATAAAAATATGCGGGTGGTAAAAAAATGTTGAGACCTTGACTTCTGTACTTACACTAAATCCCAATTTAATGAACACCTACTTTCTGGCTTTTTACCCTCATTCACCTATTTACCGCCGAATCCTTCAATATAATCTAGTTCCAGATCTGGTTATATCTAATTATACCTAATAACATATAGTGTATCAAACTTCACGTCAATATCATACACCGTTCCAGAGTAATCGTGCGCACAAAAAAAAGTTGCAGACAGACAGACAAACAGACAAGCAAACAGACAGACCGACAGACAGAAATATTTTTTTGCTCAAATTTCGACGTTTCATTACATTCTAAGCCTATCTGAACAAAAAAAAATCGCGTTACTATACTTCATTCCACTACGAGGATGTGGAAGTAATAATCACAGAAAAGATCTAAAATGAAGAGCGTTCCCACGACTTGGACCAACATGGAAAACGACTCTGCTGAATTTAAGCAACGACTAATAGTACTGTATATTTCAGGAGTCACAATGAAGCGTCTAAAAAAACCGCTTTTAACTATAAAGGCAAGCCTTAATCTTCTTCTTCTTCTCATTTTTCTTCTTATTGACAAAGTCTTGACAGACGTCATAAGATTAATGCATTATTCCAATTAACCTCTGTTTGCCGCATGGCATGTCTGCCAGCATCGCGCCATTTGTGGCGGTTGTTTGTTAGGCGCACAGCCTCATCCTTTCCCATCAGCTCCTTGGTAATATTGTAGAAGAACTTATTATTCTACGTCTGAGACGCGACACCAATTTATTTAATAAGAGCGCCAGTCGCGTTCTCCTCCTGTTCTTCCACTCCCAGGCGGGTTCGAGATAAGATACAACTAGAACAAGTAATAGGCCAAGGCCGCACTACCTTAGGTTATTAACGACGCTCTCTATTTCGATAATAATTGGTTTTTCTCTCTGACGGGATTTTCCTTATTTACCTAATAATAATGGATTTTATGCCTAAAGATTTCTGATTTGTTTTCATAAAAAAATCCCTCTCGAGCTTCCGTACCTACTATAATACGTGAATTGAGATTTTCAATCAAATGGAGTCGTGAGACCGGTCTTTTAAACGGAAACTCTCGAGGTATGAGACTTACAACATATTATCAATAAAATGCAAAAAGTTCAAAGAACACCATTTATTTACTAGGTTTAAAATAAGTACAATGAAATTGTGCAATATCCTATCCAATAAATTATATAATCTGAATTAAATCGCCTCCCCAATTATTATTATTTTTTTTAACTGTTTTACGTCGGCCTATTTCCGCTACCAGGGCCTATCACCGACGCCAGGAGACGAGCTACCCCCAACCTGGAAATTTTGCCGAACCTCTTCCCTTAAGAAGAGTAGGGATCTTTTACTTGCCTAACATTTAATAGACAAGGGACCGCTTGCTTTACATCCCCTCCGAAGGATGATATATCCACTACGTAATCCTCGTCTGAAATTACGTAACTTCCGAGTATACACTGATATACAAGCCTCTAGAAGGTGGGACGAGAACGCTGTATTTCCCAAATGGGAGCCCATCCAAGTACTAACCGCGCTCGACGTTGCTTCAACATTGAAGTTGCCTCTACGCTCGCCCCAACCTCCCCAATTAAGGCAAGGTAAATTTTACCATACAAATAAGAGCGTGCGCTAACAATCGATTTGGCAGAAAAGATTCAAGCAAGTTTCCCAGAATTGAACGCAAGCATTTAGGTTTTTATTGTGGCTGACTTAAAATAATATAAAATTATTTTACTAAAAAAATTTGGTTCGCTTGTGATTAGCTTTAAGGTTCTCATTTGTGATTATATCATTCACAAGATCGGAGTTCAAAAGTGCGTTCAACTAATACATGAATTAGATAACTTTCTGTCACTCTCGCAACTTACTGGTCCCTATGCAGGTTCAATATAGGGAAATTGACACCACTTCGCCTTAGAGTGACTTTTTGGAAAAATGGTATTTTGTCACATTTATTCACAAGGCGGTTTTTTCCATAACTTTGTTATTTGGAAAGCCCTGCATTTGGCTTTCCTACTATCGGTTTCTACTGATTATTCAACGTACTCGTCCAAATTGCAAGCCGCTGGATGAATCCAAATTTGTTTTATGTGAGAAACAGGCCTTGTCCATTTTTACTATTTTTTTACTAATAACACAGCCCCACAAAAAAAAAGTTCAGACCAGCGAACCAGACCCATGTATCCCTATGTATTTTCGGTCGCTGAATCCGAATCCGAGGTCAAAAAAATTCGTACACCCCCAAAATTTTTAGCTAGAGCCAAAAAACACCCTGGAATGGGGTAAAAAGAATATTAAGCTACGAGAATAGTTGTTACATCCTAATCGATCGAATTATACAAATTAAGGTTAAACAGCAGCGTACATACAATAGATATGAAACACACCCCCCAGTGAGGGGCGAAAACTAGCCCACATTTATAAAAATCGATCCAAAACAATAATGACTGCTTAAAAAGCTCAAAATGTCTAAGTTTTGTTAAAGTGATAAAAAACTGCATCAGGTCCGACGTAATCTTCATAAACTGCCCCTATAGGGTTGAGAACAACCACCCTTAAGTTTAAAGGACACAAAACAAGAGAAAACGTAAAATCCAACAGGATTTCTATTTTGCGTAGTACTCTAAAATAGAACTAGAAACTTACGTACCATCAACGTCCTACAGTGTCAACCCTCAGATGGTGTGAAAACTACCCCCTATGTAAGATTTATCCATAAAATGTTACAGTGACTTCTATAATACTGCGAAACACCTGCGTTGTGTGGAAGTGAGACTATGTTCGACGCTGTGCTTGAAAACCACCCCCACGAGGTTGTGAGATGACATCCCTATATCCGTAGGATGCTGGAAAAACAGAGAGAAACTAACCGGATTTACATTTTTATGGATGCTATGATTAGGAAAAATCGTGATGCACACTTCCAGCGTCCTACGTATATAAGGATAGCATCTCACAACCACATGGGGGTTGTTTTCAAGCACAGCGTCGAACATAGTCTAGTTTCTTCTCACTTCCACACAACACAGGTGTTTCGAATTTTTATAGAAGTCACTGTAACCTTTTATAGATAAATCTTACATAGGGGGTAGTTTTCACACCATCTGAGGGTTGACACTGTAGGACGTTGATGGTACGTAAGTTTCTAGTTCTATTTTAGAGTATTTCGCAAAGTAGAAATCCTGTTGGATTTTACGTTTTCTCTTGTTTTGTGTCCTTTAAACTTGGGGGTGGTTGTTCTCAACCCTATAGGGGCAGTTTATGAAGATTACGTCGGATCTGATGCAGTTTCTTATCACTTTAACAAAACTTAGATATTTCGAGCTTTTTCAGCAGTCATTACTGATTTGGATCGATTTTTTTATAAATGGGGGCTAGTTTTCGCCCCTCACTGGGGGCGTGTTTCATATCTATTGTATGTATGCTGCTGTTTAACCTTAATTTGTATAATTCGATCGATTAGGATGTAACAACTATTCTCGTAGCTTAATATTCTTTTTACTCCAATCCATGGGTGTTTCTTGGCTCTAGCTAAAGATTTTGGGGGTGTACGAATTTTGTTGACCTCGGATTCGGATTCAGCGACCGAAAATACATAGGGATACATGGGTCTGGTTCGCTGGTCTGAATTTTTTTTTTTTTTTGTGGGGCTGTGTAATTGCCTATAGACGCTACGCACCTTTGTCGCATTTGCCGGTTTCGCCTTTTTTGGTACGTTGCATTGTTAAAATTTTACATTCTTTCTTTTGAATGATACCCCTAATGACTGTATTTTCATTTCCATTGTCTTTTGTGAAGAGATTAAAAAATTGAAAATATTTTCAAAATCCTTCGTAAAAGTATATTATTTCTTTTTCCTTGACCAAAAATTACACTTTTATTTTTGGTGCATTTTTCCATGACCTACTTTTACTCCCATGGCCTGGACCAAAACATATTTTCCTAAGTGAAAATTCGGTATTTCTTCGAATTTTCACTTGGTTGTGCCTTACGTTTTAACGAACGTCTATAAGTTCTTTTGCGGTAGCTTTCAACACCTCTGATGCCTTCCAAACTTATATGTTATGCTCAAAAATGCCTTTAAATGAATTTTTTACGAAATTTTATTTTATTTTCTAGGTCGATTCTGGGACGTTCTATAACAATATCAGACCAACATTTTAGAGAGGGTTCTATTAACTTCTTGCTATTTATCAACCGTTCTATATTGCGCTCGCTCCGGTTGATATCGCCAAAAAATTAGAAAATCCGGTAGAATACGATACTGGAGAGTCGCTTTTATTTGGCGGACGGATTTCTCGGAAAATCGAGTTATTTGGTGCAATGAGCTCTCCAGGTAATTCGTAACGAATAGAGTGGGAGCTAGGTGGCTTTTTCGGCAGCTCATCGTTTTATGAACTTTGAGATATTTTTATGGTTTAATGGATGATAACGATTCATAAAATCGACTTCTGGCGGGGCACCTCCTGTCAGAAGCGTCACGAACACTGTTTAAAAATCAGTGAAATCATGTCATCGTTAAAGGCTCATTTTTTTTGTGTGTACACATTTTATGTTTAGAATGAATAAATAAGATCGCCAGAAAGTATGGATCAGGAGGCGCAGCCAGAAAGGTAATAATGATACAATACATCTGAGGCACGGTACGGAGTCAAGTAAGTCGAAAGTGTTAAATTCCTGTATATTTAAGAGCCTATGGTACTTTTGTTGACACTAAGAACTTTACGGGGAGGCTATTCTATTGTTGAAGGAGCTTATATTTACGTTTTAAAAAGAAGCCAGAACTTGTAACGATGAGTTTAGAGTTCTGAGATGAAATATGCGAAAAAAAATCCAATTTTCTTAGAAAATCCTAAACATTTTCTTTCTGGCTAGCCTTACTGACGGGAGTTTCTTTCTGGGAATTTTTTTCTGTGTTCAAAACAAAACATGCTCAACCTTAAAAAAGCTTGTAACGATGATGTTATATAACTCCGTTTTTTTACCTCTTTGACCTTTCTGGTTGCGCCCCTGATGGCCCACACTTTCTGACGATCTTATTTTATTCATTCTAAACATAAAATGTGTACACACAAAAAAAATTGGCTTTGTAACGATGATAAAATTTCACTGATTTTTATATCTTGAACCATATGCCAGAAGTCTATTTTGTCGTTATTTAAGTTCGATAGAATTAATCAGCGCATAGAAAATGCTTGTAATGATGAGTGTCCGAAAAAGCCACTTGGGTCCCGCACCAGAACGTCTTAAAACCCACATCTAGAAAACATCAATATGTTGTCTGTCTGTATCCCTGTTTATCTCAGACACGTAAAAAAAGATGGAGAAAGCTAGATAGAGAACAGTTCTCAATAAGACTATTTAAAAAGACTTGTCCCCCAGTCAAATAGGGACAATTAGAGGAAAAACCTAATCAAGTGTTGAAACTTGACAGAGATGTTCATTAAGGTTTACTATTAAATATACTAAAAGTCCCCAGCTCAAACTGTTGCGCTAGAGCCGCCATTTTAGAAAGATGGCGCTCTGTTTCAGTCTATTGCTTAAAACTCTCTAACCATTAGCGATATCGAAACTATGTTTATATAAAAAGTGAATATTATAAAATTATCTACAAAAAAAGTCATCTGCATTTTTTTCGTATCTATTATTATACTCTTTGAAAATACGAAAGCAAAGAGTATATTGCATTTTTTCATCGACACATAGCAAAAATTATAAATATCGCTCGTAGAGAAAAAAAATTATGATTTCACTGTGTTAGAATTCTTTCAAAATGTCTTTCTGTCAGTCCATTCGTCATACCTCTCCGTCCGTCATATCTCTTTTAAGCTAAATAACATAATTTCGATATCGCTAATGGCTAGAGAGATATAAACAAGAAACTGAATCAGATGCTGCTCGAGCGCAACAGTTTGAGCTGGGGTCTTTTGGTATATTTAATAGTAAACCTTAGTTGCCTTTGCCAAGTTTCAAAACTTCATCAGTTTTTTCCGTCGGAATTTGCTCTAATTTGACTGGGGTATTGACCCGCTGTACATCTTTCTTTTTCTGAGGACCCAGATTGGAAGACAATTTTTAAAATGTATGTAAACTACGTGGAGGACATGGAACCCGAACATAAGGGATTTTGGGTCCCAGTGGATTTTTCTGAAATTTTTATGTAAAATTGATTAACATTTACGGAACACTCATATGGAATTAAATTTTTGTGAGGCTTCAGGATATACCCAGAAAACAGATCCAACGTTGCCATCATCTGTGTTCTGGTATGTTCCAAAATTGTTTTTTTCTTTTGATTTAAATCAATTTCAAGTTTCAGTTGCTAGAAAAATTTATTGTATTAATAGTTTACAGTCTGTAGAAAGGATAGATTCGAATAGAAGATTCGACACAGTCAAATTGCGCCATTTTATTACGTGTAGTTACTATTAATGCGGGAAAATATGGTGAAATAAAGGCTAAACCTAGGAGTGAAAGTTGAAGACCTGAAAATTTTCATAAACCTTTATTTTGAGGTGAAAAGTCTCATAAGATATCGTTCTGCTACTGAAGATATCGAAGGTCAAAGGTCACGAGAATCGTTTTTTCGCAAATATCTCGCTTCCTATGCATCGCATGTCGTTAGATGTTATTACAAAACTTGTATATCATAAAATTAACGTTTGGTTCTTGTATACACGCTAAGTCACAACTGATTAACCGTTTTCGAGATATAGCGCGGAGAGTGGGGATAATATTTATAAATATTTTTTTTAACTTTATTAATAACAATAATATTTTTATTGTATAATTAACATTGTAAATTGTACTGTCAGTGTACCTAGCTCCGCAGTTTACATAGCGTTATCCTATAAATGGATGCGTGCTTCCCCCTCTCCGAGCTATATCTCGAAAACAGTCAATCATACGAAAAAATGCATATAACCAAACTTATAGAGAATTTTATGCTCTACAAGTTTTGTAATGACCTTTAACAACACGAAACGCATAGGAAGCGAGATATTTGCAAAATAAGCGATTTTCGTGACATTTGACCTTCGATATATCCAGTAGCGGACACGAGATCTTATGAGACTTTTCAACCCATCTCTAGAACGTCAAATTTTCAGCTTTCCAACTTTCATTCCGAGGTTTAATCCTTAATTGGAGTATACATTTTTTATTACTTCCACATCCAGTGGATACGTAGTATGGAACGTGGAAGAAAATGGCTGACTGGTACGAAAAGAAAGTCTCACTTTAATTGATAATTATAAAAATTCATTCTTCATACATAGCACCATCGAGGCCAGTTAGAACCTTAAATTAATGTATCTATTAACGGGCTATGTAGATTACGAAAATTTAAATCGTCTAATTTCCTCAGTCTGTCTGTTAACATCTCGAGTTCGGTGCGAACACTGTGGATCCATAGATTTGCGAGAAAGGAAAGTGTTTACGTACACACCAAAACTTGAAGCATTTTCTCGCGAGCTTACCACAACTAACTATATACACCGGGAATCAGCGACACATTTTTGGGACTCATACCATTAAGGCTGATTTTCACATATGTAGTAGTTTACTGCGTATACATACACGCGTAAAAAATTTATTGAAATAAAAAAAAATTACCATCAAAGTTGAAATTTTGTATGTTGTTTAATAATGTTAAAAAGTGATAAAAAAATCATAGTCAGCTGTTAAAATGTGGATAATACGTCCTCTGCTTATACAGTGTGTCCTACCTACGTATATAAGGACTAGCCACCCCCGTAATTTTTTTTTTATAAACCGATTTTTATGGTTTTTTTTTTATATGTAGATTTCGCAAAAAGGCATTAGAAACATGTTCTATTAATGCCGGAACTCAAAGCCACGGCCAACTACGACCTTTGTTTAAGTGCGAAATATTGAGAAGTACCATTAGGGATTTTTTTTTAGAATATTGGAACGGATTCTTATTTATATATGTTAGATCACGATTTACATGAGTGACTTTTTAAAAAGGATTTATTTATTTAATGGAGCCAACGTTGGCTCTTGAAGAAGGAATAATACAATAAATTAGAAGTGTTGCATTCTAACTGAGTTTAATAACTGATTCAACAAAGCGTGTTTAGTCATATTTATAACATACAGAACCTGAGTAAGCAAAATATATAACAAAGGAATTGCAGTTCTGCAGTCTGCACAAGTTATGAGAAACAAAAGGTGTAATATGATATCTTGAAGATAAGCAATTAATAAGAGAAGCTGTTATCGTGAAATACGATATACCTGTGAAGGTTTATTATGGCTAAGTCGCAATAAGATAGCGTGTAATATTATATAACAACTTCCCCCTTAATAAAAAAGTTGATGTTATGCAGCAACTTTTGAAAATTGTTAAAACGTTAAATGAATATAATGCAAAAATAAATTGAAACAATGTTGAATGGATACAAAGCAAAATAATAAAATAATGTAAAAGTTAAAATTGGTAAGCGATAATAAAACATTACATAACGTAATAAGGATAAAATACAATAGTCTAAATTAATAGACAAGGGTAAAACTCCACATGAAAGTCTATGTTAACTCGATGTCCTCTTCTTCTTGAGGTCTAATACCGGGTCGCTTTCTTGGAGGGATCAGTCTAGGAAATTTGGTAAATACTCTGCTTCGCTCTGAAGGAGGTGAAGGAGGGTTATCTGTTGAGGGTTGGATTCGCAATGCTCCACATCTTCTTCTTCTGCATTTACAAGTTATGTAAAGTAGAACTAATAGGATGATGAGAGTGATTATGAAGTATGTGAACCAAGATACATGTTTGGTCACAAAAGGTTCGTTTATGAGGTCGTCTAGGTCTTTGGAATATTGCTCTAGTTTGTTTTTAGCAATATCTAAATCTTCTACGTCGAGACTGTTTAATTTAAGCGGTTTTAATTTTGGAATTTCGATTTTGTCGGGCATGTGATTGCAGCATTCAAAAGGAATTTGGATTGGATGTGAATTGTCCTTAATTTCGGAAAAGTCTTTAGCACTGGCTTGTATTCGAGTAATGCCTGCATAGGCGTAACATCCTGGTTGTAGTTTTATGATGGAATTTTTGTTAATTAGCTCTGTTATGGATTCTCTCTTCGGGCAGTTGATGGTAATGTGAAGTGGTTCGGAATTAATCACTAGCCATGTGTTGTCTTCAAGTTCTTGGACGTTGTATCCTTGACTAATGATGAAGGAAGTTTGACAATTTTCTGGGAGTTTCGGCAATGGTTTTAATATTCTAGCTTCACAAATGGCATTTTGGTCGATAGGATATGCAAACAGGTTCGAACATAGTTTGGTTCCAAAATAAAGTGGTTTGCATTCTTTCAAATTTTGTATAGGTATGTACATTAAAGAATCATCGTCTCTCGCGATAAACTTTTGTGAAATAGATAAAAAGTGATGTAGACCAGTTCTGTTATCAAGTATGGGTATAGGGTACAGACGAAAGGTGTTGTAATTTTGAGGTTCAATGAGAGGTATTGTTAAAACAAATATTAAATTAGAATCTAGTTGAAAAGCTTTTAGTTCAATAATATCCAGATATTGAGCAACTGCTGATAGTTTAATTGGAAGAGGTAAATTGTTCCTTCGCAAACTCTGTGAAATCTCTTGTAACGCCGTTACTAAGTGATCAGGTGTTATGATTGATGAATGAATAATTCCTAATCTGGCGAATGTTATTGAATTTAAAATATCGTTTAGATTGTCTTCGATATACAAATAGCTGGCCATTAGTTGTTCGGAAATGTATAGAAATTTTAGTTTTATTTCGGCAGCTTGGATCGTTTGAGTCATAGTTTGAATTGTGTGCTCAATTTCTTTGATATCTTTGTTAAATGTTTCCTCATCAATTTGTAATTTTTGTATAGTTGAGTTGAAATTTTTGATAACAGAAGTCGTAACTGAGATTTGATTTTTGATTAAGTTTTCTAATTGATGTTCGTCATTATTCAATTTATTTATACAGTTAGTGTAGTACTCGCCATCTTCGGCGTCTAAGTTTCCGGTAATTGATTTGAATATTGTTCCGAAACCGTTAAGTATTCCGCGTTTATATCTCTTTGTGTCTGAAAAGACTTCGTCAAATTTCGTTTTTATTGAACTAGCTATTTGCATTAAAAGGTTAAACTCTGTTTTGACTTCGCTTCTAAACAGTATTGATTTTTGGTCAGCACCATCGAGGGTGTTCAAGATTCTGTCTAAATTATTTTGGTTTTTGTCAAAAGCTAGTTTGAGGGATGAAATATTTTTATGCACTAGCAGAGTCCATTTGTCATTTGTCACCACGATGTCCGTGTCTTGGTGATAGTATACACCAACAGTGTTATTGATCGGGGTAATTTTGTATTGACAGAGTGCTGATCCGAACAGCAGGAGAAACCTGAAAATAAATTTAATTTTCAGTATATGGTTTCATTCTATCAAAATTTACTTTAGTTTCTTGTTTTGTTTCGAGATTTAATAAGGTAGCAGAATTTTGAAAAATTTCTTTTATTTTAAAGGGACCGTTAAATTTATTTTGTAGTTTGTTCTTAATTTGTGATTCTTTTACATAAACTAAGTCACCTATTTTGTACTCAGATCGTTTCTGGGGAACATTTCTGTCAAAGCGAACTTTCGCTTTCTCCTTTTGAGCTTGTGTTCGATTACGGGCTATTTTATAATAGTGGGATATTCTATTGTTCAAATCTCTGACATATTTAGTTATTAGTTCTTTCTGGTTATATAAGGTTTCAGGTGGTCTGTTAGACGTATGTCCAAATATAAGTTCGTATGGGGTGAAACCGTGTGTTTTATTTACTGAATTGTTATAACATATTACTGCATATGGTAAAATTGTGAAAGGGTGTTCGTTCGGATTTTCAGTTTTATGAATTCTTATCATTTCAGCTAGAGTAGCATGAAATCTTTCTATGGATCCGTTCGATTGGGGGTGTCCTACGCTTGAATAAGTTAATTTTATGTCGTAGAGGGCGCAGAGATCTTTGAGCAAGCGGTTGTCAAATTCGCCACCGTAATCGCAATGGATTCTTAATGGGGTACCATAATGTTGGAAATATAACAACAAAGTGTTTACGACAGATTTTGCGGATTTATCCGGGACTGCATATGCTTGCGTGAATTTAGTTAATTCGTCGCGAATGGTTAAAGCGTAATTTCGAGTAGGGAATTCAAATAAATCGATATTGATTCTTTCGAATGGTGTTCTTGGCGTTTCTGTGACTACTAGAGGGTTATTAAGGTTTTTCCGGCATACTTTAGTCTTTTGGCAAGTTTCGCAATTTTTTATCAAATTTTCAACGTCTTTAGTTAGACCTTGCCAAGTGTATTTTTCTCTAATTCTTCGAATCGTTTCATTTATTCCGCGGTGTAGATTATTTTTACCAAAATGATTTTGCTCTAATATAATTGGAATTTCATCTTCGTCGGCAGTTCTGACGATATCTTGACAAATTACTACTTTTAAGTCTTTTTCTGCAAAAATGAATGATAGGATTTCAAGTATGGGGAGGTCTAAGTTATTTTCCACAAAGTATGTCTTAGAAAGATCTAAAACATCTTGGTTTTTAAATAGTACCAAAAATAGATGTTCAATTACAGATTCGATATCAAAAGGTAGAGGGATGATAAAATATCTCCTATGTCTGACTGTTTTGCTCGATACAATATTGATTTTATCGTTATGAAATTCGGGATTTTCTTCGAATATGTCCTCGATAATTTTGTGATGTAGGTCTTGTAGGTTGTTCTGTTGGAAAAAGGTTATAATATCTTTATGTTCTCGATACAAAAGTTGTTTGTTCGAAGCTTTGATTTTCGAATAGTCAATTAAAGATGTTGTTTTATATAGGTTGGTGAAAGTTTCAAATTCTCGGGAAATTTGTTCGTTAGTGATTTCGTTGTTATCGTCTGGGTTTTCGTCGTCGTCTGACTCTTCGTCATTCGCGGCTAGAACCTTTGAATAGAATTTGGAACATTCGGAAAAATGATTAATTTTGATTCTGGAAAGTGCGTCCGCGTTCTTATTGATTTTACCGGGTTTATAAATTATTTCATAGTCGTACTCTTCTAATTTGAGTCGCCAACGAGCAAGTCTACTTCCTGGATCTTTTATAGAGAATAGCCAGGTGAGTGGTCTGTGGTCGGTGACAAGTTTGAACTTTCTACCATACAGATATGGTCTAAAGTGCTTTACACTCCATACTATCGATAAAAGTTCGCGTTCAATCGTTGAATACTTAGTTTCTGCACTGCACAAGGTTCTAGAAGCATACGCAATGGGTAAATCTTTGCCAATAGGCCCCTGGCTCAGCACTGAGCCGACGGCAAATGCGCTCGCATCAGTGGTTGGAACGAAAGGTTCATCAAAATTAGGGTAGATTAATATCGGAGTTGTCGTTAATGTTTGTTTCAAATCTTGAAAAGATTTTATACAATCATTGTCGAAGAGAAATGGTATGTCTTTCTGTAAGAGTTTTGTTAAGGGCCTGGTAATCTTGGAGAAATTAGGGATAAAGCGCCTATAATATCCGGCTAAGCCTAGAAATGATTTAATTTCTTTTTGATTTTTTGGTTGAGGGAAATTTAGAATAGCGTCAACTTTCGAAGGATTCGGTTTTACGCCGTCTTTTGTAATGAGATGTCCTAAATAAGCGACTTCTTTGCGGAGAAACTCGCATTTGTCGGGTTGAATTTTTAGATTGGCTTTCTGTAATCGTTTGAAAACTTCCGTTAATCGAGAAATATGCTCGTGAATAGTAGGGGAGTAAACAATAATATCGTCCATATAGACGAGACATCGTTCATTTTGGATACCTAATAAAATGTTATCCATCACTCTTTGAAATGTTGATGGAGCATTCTTAAGTCCAAAAGGCATTCTTACGAATTCAAAATGACCATTTTCAACTGTGAAAGCAGTTTTTTGAATATCTTTCGCATCAATCTCGATTTGGTGAAATCCGGAGGCTAAGTCCAAAGTTGTAAAATATTGACATTTGCCTAATTGATCGAGGAGGTCGGAAATATTGGGTAGCGGGTATTTATCGTCAATAGTCAGTTCGTTGAGTTTTCTGTAGTCCACTACAACTCGCCATTTTTGTTTACCGGAGGCGTCGAGTTTTTTTGGTACAACCCAAACCGGAGAGGACCAGGGAGAAATCGAAGGTCTAATGATGCCTTGATCAAGCATATTAGAGACTTGTGTTTTGACTTCCTCTTTATGGATATGAGGGTAGCGATATGACTTTGTGAAAACCGGTTTTGAATCGTTCGTATCAATGGAATGCTTAATTTCGTTAGTAAAAGTTAAATTGTCTCCTTCCAAATAGAATATATCTTGAAAGTCTAAACAAAGCTGCGTTACTATTTCGGCCTCTTCTTCGTTTAGATGATCCAAGCGCAATTCGTTCCTAATTTCGAAGGATCTGTCCGTCTGTAGGTGTGAGTCAGAATTTTGAGTGTTTAAATTGAAAATTGATTTGAATTTTTGTACTGGCTCTAGTTTTATGTTAGAAAAATTTACCGTTTTTGGTATTGCATTCGCGTTTATAATTGAGGTTAAAAATTCTCCATTGTTATCGATTTTGACAATAGCATTTGGTAAGCGTACTTTCTCGTTTTCCTGGGCTAACAGTATAGCTTCGGTATTTTGCAAATTACATTTTAATTTACAGATTTTTTCCATGCGAGGTTCGATAGAAATTAAATTTTTGATGTTGCTTAAATTTGGGTTTTGGTTTCTGATGTTACTAGTTGGTTGTACAGGTAAATTTACTGTAGTTTCTTCCGTGACTTTAAATAATGGTACGTTTTTAAAATTCGTGACTAGTTGTTTGTTTTTAAAGTCTACTTGGCATTCGTAATGTTCTAGAAAATCTGCGCCTAGTAGTCCGTCAAAATCTATATCTAGATTATAGATATAAACTTTGTGTGACTCATCTGAAAAGGGGATGAGAACAGATTCGTTGATATAAATTTTTTGATCAGTAATGCCCTGTATAATTACATTTTCAGGAGATCTACGTCTATAATTTTCAGCTGTTTTAGGTTTAAAAATTGAAATTCCTGCACCTGTGTCTATCAAAATTTTAAATTTGCCAGTTGCGTCTTTGATGTAATAAAGATTTTTTGAATTTACGGTTAATAAGGTGTGAGAAAGCGTATTTACATGAACGTTTGTTCTGGGAAGTTCAGCATTGGATCGAAACTGTCGTTGAGATTCACTGTTTGTATTTGGTTTGATATTTGGTCGAATTGGTCCATTTGTTGTGTTGGAGTATCCGCGGGGTACTCCGGATCTAAGCGAAAATCCTGAGGATTAGCAGTATAATCCTCCTGTAGTGTTTGAGAATTAGCAGTATAATTCTCGTACTGCTCATATTGAGAATTAGCCGTATAATTGTCTGAAAAGTTTTGAGCGTTGCCTGAATCGTAATTTTCACAACTATCATTTTGATAATCGGGCGAGTAGTCATTATATTGATTATAGTTACATTGATTGTCATAATTGTCATAAGGTTCGTAATTCAAATGATGAGCTTTTTGCTGGTTAAAGCGATTAAAATTTGGGTTAGGTTGGATAGCTGATGGTCGCTGTTGCATAAAATTAGGGTTCGGCCTTATGGCTGAGGGCCTGTTTTGCTGTGATTGATTTGGCTGATTATTTTGAGGGAATGTCCTCTGACTAAATTGATTATTACTAGGTTGTGCGAAGTTTTGATGAGAAAAATTTTGTGAGTTTGGGTTTCCTTGGAAACTTGGTCTCTGGAAGTTTTGAGACTGTTGCCTTGTGCGGCATTCGCTTATTACATGTCCATTCCGTTTACAGAAGGAACAAAACTTTTGTTGCAAATTGGGACCTTGTGGTCGCTTTTGTTGAATTACTGGATTTTTGACTGGACTATTTTTTGGGAATTTTTGCTGTTCAAAATAAGAGAGTTGTAGCTCTCTACGAATTCTAATAATCGCATTCATTATAGAAGGAGGGTTACTGGCACGTATTATTCTGCCTAGATTTGGTTCTAGACCCGTTAACAAATTATTTAATGTCATAGTTTCAATCAGGTTTGTTTGCGCGGTTCTTTGCTCCGAAGTTAAATTTTGTTTTTGCACTGCAGCGTGCATTTTCGCATTGTGCGTTTGTAAACGCGAAACAAATGTTAAGGCGGATTCACTAGGTAATTGGTGAATTCGTTGTAGGTCCTGAATTAGGGACGTTAAATCTCGGGAGTCTCCGAAGTGAGTTTCTAGTAGTGCCTTTATTTCTGGCCATGTGCTAGGGTTGCGTGAATTTATAAGTTCGGCGGCTCTGCCTTTTAATTTATTTTTGATGTGCATGGTTAATAGAATTTTTTGGTCATGAATTGCCATACTTTGTGCACAGGAACACGAGTTTAGGAATGTCTGTAAATTTATGGCGTTGCCATCGAATTCTGGTATTAGTGAAAAAATTTCAGAGAGCTTGTAAGGCTCAATTTGTTGTGGTTGTTGTTGTTGTTGTTCGGCTGGTGCCGGTGGCACTGGTTGAACAGTCTCTGGTTGAGCTCTATCAGGCATTTTGCTTTTTTATTTAGAGATTTTTGAACTAAAATTGGTTACGTATCAGCAGTATGATACGGAAATTAAATTAAAATTAGCTTGTTTTGTTACGTCGTAAATGAATTGTGTATTAACTGTATAATACACAGTCGTTTCGTGAATACGAAAATAAATAACTTAAAATTAAAATTGTTGCGTTGTAGCTTGTATAGGATTTGTTTGATAACAGAATTGGCTTTGTTTGCCGAGTGTATTAGCGGTATAATACACGTAAATAATTATGATAAATAATATTTGTAAAAATGAAAAGAAATAACGAGATGATTCTTAAAATGACTTACGTTAATTTCATCTCCATGAGTAGGTTCTTCGTCCGTCAAGGGATTGGGATCCGCCACCACCAGTGAGGAAGGTCTCCTTGTTCTTGCAGATATACACGCACTAGTTAGGCACCTTCTGCAGATGTTGTCCTTGTTCTTTTGCGCTTCACTACCAGTTAGGCTTCTTGTTCTGATGATGTTTACGGATCCTACCGACTGCGCCAATGTTAGATCACGATTTACATGAGTGACTTTTTAAAAAGGATTTATTTATTTAATGGAGCCAACGTTGGCTCTTGAAGAAGGAATAATACAATAAATTAGAAGTGTTGCATTCTAACTGAGTTTAATAACTGATTCAACAAAGCGTGTTTAGTCATATTTATAACATACAGAACCTGAGTAAGCAAAATATATAACAAAGGAATTGCAGTTCTGCAGTCTGCACAAGTTATGAGAAACAAAAGGTGTAATATGATATCTTGAAGATAAGCAATTAATAAGAGAAGCTGTTATCGTGAAATACGATATACCTGTGAAGGTTTATTATGGCTAAGTCGCAATAAGATAGCGTGTAATATTATATAACATATATTGTATCAATTTTTGTCGTGATAGTAATACAGGGTGGCCCAAAATATTATAAATAAGTTTTTAAGGAGACACATATTGGTACAATAGGTACAATAGTATATTATAATATTCTAAAAAAACAAATCCCTAATAGTACTTCTCAATATTTCTCCGGAGTTATTAGAACATGTTCCTAATGCCTTTTTGCGAGAGATCTAAATATTAAAAAAAAACAAAAATCGGTTCATAAATAAAAATTTTACAGGGGTTGCTAGTCCTTAAGTAGAACACACTGGACGTATTATCCATTGTCATTTTAACTAACTAAGATTTTTTTATCACTTTTTAACATCATTAAACAATATACAAAATTTCAACTTACATGGTTATTTTTTTATTTCAATAAATTTTTTACGCGTGGGTGGCGTTCTCGTAGCTTCCCCCACCGCGGATGCGCCAGCTGACTGCCGTTTCTTGTATGTACAAGCAATAAACTAGTACATATGTGAAAATCAGCCTTAATGAAATGACTAGCTCCAAAAGGTCGCTGTCTCCCGGGCTAATAGTAAGGTGTAAAAAAGATGGTTATACATACAAGATCAATCCACTTCTTATGTATTATAGCAATCTCTTTTACACCTTACTATAGTTAGTTGTACTAAGTTTCGCGAAAAAATGCTTTTGATACAGTAACCGCCGCAGTTACAGTCACAGTTCGGCTGTGAGTTCTTACCTTTTGGAAGCATTTCCTGCCATGTGTTTATAAAAACTTTTCGTATTATTTTTATGTGCAGAGTCAGTTCCTAAACGAGAATTATTTCTCTAATTCCCTTATGCGATGCGATAACAATGATTTAATACACGAACAATTCTGCTATAGAATGAAGGTTTCCTTAAATAACTTGGTCCAAATATCAAATTATCAAATTTACTAATCTCAAAATTAAAAGTGAACTGTAAGAGAATTCATAAGAGTACATTTTTCTGTTTACGTCCATACAGAACGGAATATTTATTTGTGCGTCAATTCTTACCAAAACAAAGATACTTTTACTTAGCAAATGAGTGATAATGTCACGGAGACAAAAGACTGATAAATATATTAGTTTTTTATAGATTAAACAATTGCTATTTTATACGGTTAAAAGGTTCACATTTGTCTGTGAGGAAATTATTAATAGACGAGACAAATAAAAATATAGTATATAAAAATATATTACAATTTCCTTCAAATGTACATAAGGCCGCTTTAATGTCCTTTATATCCACAAATTTAAGTTTAAGCAGTATTCGTTTAGTACAACGAAAAGAATAAAATAATAGAAATATAAATAACAATTTATTATCTTTAAAATTATTAAATATATACAGGGAGCGTTTTACTTTCAACAACTTTGTAAACTAACAATTTCGAAGAGAGGCGCCAAACATATTTAAAGGGAGAATACATTTTACCATAAAATTCGTCCACTCTACTCATCTCTTTAGCCATATAGCCACCACAAAAAATGTTTGATAAAGGTCCTCTGGATTCATTGCACAACAGTTTCGATCCTTACCAATTCGTCTCCGTGTAATTTTACTTAAAGTTTATTTTTTGATGTCTTAATTTTAATTTATGAAACTTAAATAATCTGCATGCAGGAAACATGTATTCGCATTTATCATAATTCAATATGACTCAAATAATCGACTGTCTTACAAGAATTCGGTTGTTGATAATTTTCAAAAATAGTGAAGTATTAGTAATTTAGGAGTTAATTTCATTATAGGTATATTTAATTTACAAGAAAAATTCGAATTGTAACATAGTTTAAAAAACCGCTGCCCAAGAAATCACAACTTCCACATCCAGATTCTCTATCCAAGTCACTCACAACGAAAAAACTTTGTATGTGGCAATAATTGTATATGGAACATTAATAATATAATATTTGAAATCCCATAAAACGATACGCCACATCGGTAGTGGGGTGGGGGTGGTGATAGGGGACTGGTAGTTGAGGTGGATGAAGTAAGAAAATATTTTTCTGGTTCTTGTACATACACCAAATCACAATTTTTTTTCAACCCGTTTAACAAGGGGGTGGGGATGGTAATGGGAGTGGATAATGCCAAAAATTCTTTGAGACTTTAGCTTCTCTTGTATATACTAAATACAAATTTTATGGACTTACCTGCTTGATTTTACCCACTTACCCCAATTTACCCCCCAACCCTTCGACGGAACAAGATGAAAATATAATCTAATTCCAGATCTCGTTAAAGTACATATGTGTACCAAATTTCAAGTCAATATCTTAAACGGTTTCAGAGTAAACGTGCGCACAAAAAAAGTTACAGACAGACCGACAGACAGACCGACCGACAGACAGACAAACAGAATTTTTTTTTTTCGCTCAAACTTAAAATCTCGACGTTTGACATTTTAAGCCTATATGAACAATAAAAATTTTAAAAATTTTTTTTGTCGTTACTATACTTCCACTGGATGTGGAAGTAAAATTATCAAACCTCGACACTAACGCAGTGACGCCATAAAGGCAGGGTCGGATTATCCATTAGGCTGTAGACTAAGGGCGCCAATGTGTTCACCATCTGTTATATCCCCATGAAAAAATAAAGAATCCCTGAAAAAATAGTCGATGCCGAGCTGTGATGAGAAATAAGCAAAAAACGGTGGTTGTTGGTCGTTTCAGGAGGTGCGCATGACTAAAAACTATTTCATCCTGTTATTAACGTTCAGCACCGTCGAAAACAGGGGGAAGGATAGGTTTCATAATTTTAGAATTCATTGGGGCTGCGGTAACAAAGTAAGAAGCAAAACTGTTGGCGATTCTATTATAATGATATATTCTTTCATTATCAATAATTAATTCAATGGGTTTGCTTTAGATTTTAGTTTTGTCGTCTTTGATTACCAGGCAACAACGCTTTCGAAAAATTTTACCGATAAAATTCTAAGCACTGCATTACATATGAAAATTGCACTGGGATTGATAGATAAAACGTCACATTATAACCTACAACAATTGCATTTTCCATCATAATAATTTGAATTGTTAATTTAGTTAATAATAGAAAATTTCTTGTTCTATTATGTTTTGTTCTGGAAATAGTCTAATAAGTATATTTCATACATTAAAAATAATCTGAAAATTCAGCATTCAAAGCGTTCGCATTCGTTCATTTTGATGTGATTTTACTGGCAAAGTACCCTAAACTGCGTCTCGGGCACTTTTTGTCAAATCACATCAAAATGAACTCAAACAGTTTCTAGGCAACACGTTTTCATGCCCTGAATTTTCGATAATTTTTAATACACTCAATAATATTACTACATATGGGCTCCCATGTTGGGAAATACAGCGTTCTCGTCCCACCTTCTAGAGGCTTGTATATCAGTGTATACTCGGAAGTTACGTAATTTCAGACGAGGATTACGTAGTGGATATACCATCCTTCGGAGGGGATGTAAAGCAGGCGGTCCCTTGTCTATTAAATGTTAGGCAAGTAAAAGATCCCTACTCTTCTTAAGGGAAGAGGTTCGGCAAAATTTCCAGGTTGGGGGTAGCTCGTCTCCTGGCGTCGGTGATAGGCCCTGGTAGCGGAAATAGGCCGACGTTAAAAAAAAAAAAATATTACTACAGAAAAATATTTTAACAGTTCTAACAACAAATTAAATTTCGTTATTCTTGTCATGTGACACAAATCACCCAATCATTTTAACATTACACTGATAACACCATCCAGGAAAATTTTCAACCTTTTTGATTTTATTGTTTCAAAAAATTTTCTGACCGAATATCCCTCTAACATTGACAAACGCCTCATAATTTTATGAGAATTTCAAGCACCTTGCTTGGTAATAGCTCTCCGCCTTCGGCATCGGGCTACTACCAAGCAACGTGCTTTCGATTGTCATAAAACTATCTCGTACATTATCAATGATCTAGGGATATTATAGCTGACAATTTTTTACTAAATGTATTAACCAATCAAAATTTTTCATTTCGTGTCATGTATCAAAATTCATCCAATCAGTAAAAGATTGCAGCGATAACACACATTATGTGGTGTTATCAGCCAAGGCACAAATGATATGTTCGAATGGCAGACTGAAATTCAACAAATAATGTTAAATTAAAAATCAATTTAGAAAAATGTTACAAAAGTTGGGTAATGTTTCAAACGATTCAATAAATCAAATTGTACAAGAAAATATAATTGGTTAAAAATACCAAAAAGTAGTAAAAATTACACAGCCCCACAAAAAAAAAGTTTTTGATCTGGATGACTGACCATAGTATTCCTATGTGTTTTTCGACGCTAAATCCGAATCCGAGGTCAAAAAAATTCGTATACCCCCAAACTTTTGCGCTACAGCCAAAAACAACCCCGAAAATGAGGTAAAACCGTCCCATACATCAGGATTCAATGAATGGATGTAAATGAATGCTGAAAAACATGGGAAGGGAAATGTTTTATATTCAGCAGTAACTTACATGAATATTGACTGGAAAACTACCCTTATAATATGTTGAAAACTCCCCCTGTACAAGCATATAGTATATAAATGCCAATAAATCGCGAGAAATGTTAAAGTTTTCATAGTTTGGAATACAGTACATGAATCTTAAGCGTGTCTCAAAATCACCCATATAACAGGGTGGAAATCACCCTTATATAAAAATAGACTGCTTGAATACCAATAGATTGTGGGAAATGGAGGAGTTTTCGATGTTTTAATTCCATAGAATCTTGGGTGACCCTTTTCTACCTTATTCTCAGTCGGTACAAAAACTACCCCTATAATAGAGTGGAAACCAGCCTAATTACAGAATAAAGCACAAATGCCAATAAATCACGGGAAATAACTTTTTTAAAGTTTAAGTACAGAACATGAATCTGAAGTGACTTCCAGGGCACCTCGCTTACTCGTGACCCAAAATCTCTTCTATAAAGGGTGGTAGTCACCCTTATATAAGAATAAATTGCATGAATACCAATAAATCGTTGGAGTTTTCATTGTTTCAGTTCCAGAATAGATTCTTGAGTGACGTTGATCTACCCTATTCTTACTTGCTACCCAAAATCATCCCTAAAAAACCACCCCTACATAATAAAATGTACATATGCCAGTTTTTCAATTTTTCTTCTCAGAATATCTTTTCTTCTCATTTTCAAATGATCTCCTCACTGGCTCTCTTTTATGTTCTTCGTGCGTGTCTCTTTTCATAGACCAACAGTAGTCGGTCATCATATGGACATCCCACCTTCCTTGATACCGCTTCTCCATCTCCGAAATATCCTGGTGAAAGCGTTCGCTTTGCTCTTCATTGTATTCACCCACATTTTCTGGATGGCGGACAACTGTTAGTCCATAAAAAGAGACACACACGAAGAACACAATAGGGAGCCATTGAGAAGATCATTTGAAAATAAGAAAAAAAGTACTCTAGGAAAAAAAGATTAAAAAAATGTTCATATTCTTCGGTCAAGCTGCATTAACCTTTTCGTGCAATAAATACAGCTTGACTGAAGAATATGAACATTTTTTTAATTTTTTTTCCTAGAATACCTTTTTTCTTATTTTCAAATGATCTTCTCATTAGCTCCCTATTGTGTTCTTCGTGTGTGTCTCTCTTTATGGACCAACAGTTGTCCGCCATCTAAAAAATTTTGGTGAATACAATGAAGAGCAAGGCGAACGCTTTCACCAGGATATTTCGGAGATGGGGAAGCGGTATCAAGGAAGGTGGGATGTCCACATGATGGCCGACTACTATTGGTCTATGAGAAGACTCACGCACGAAGAACTTAAAAGAGAGCCAGTGAGGAGATCATTTGAAAATGAGAAGAAAAGGTATTCTAGAAGAAAAATTGAAAAACTGACATATACATTTTATTATGTAGGGGTGGTTTTTTTAGGGATGATTTTGGGTACCAAGTGAGAATGGGGTAGATCAACGTCACTCAAGAATCTATTCTGGAACTGAAATAATGAAAACTCCAACATTTCTCACGATTTATTGGTATTCATGTAATTTATTCTTATATAGGTAGCTACCACCCTTTATAGAAGAGATTTTGGGTCACAAGTAAGCGAGGTGCCCTGGGAGTCACTCCAGATTCATGTTCTATACTTAAACTATAAAAAAGTTATTTCCCGTGATTTATTGGCATTTGTGATTCTATTCTGGAATTGAAACATCGAAAACTCCTCCATTTCCCACAATCTATTGGTATCCACGCAGTCTATTTTTATATAAGGGTGGTTTCCACCCTTCATATGGGTGGTTTTGAGACACGCGTAAGATTCCTGTACTGTATTTCAAACTATAAAAACTTTAACATTTCTCGCGATTTATTGGCATTTATATACTATATGTTTGTACAGGGGGAGTTTTCAGCATATTATAAGGGTAGTTTTCCAGTCAATATTCAAGTAAGTGACTGCTGAACATAAAACATTTTCCCTTCTCATGTTTTTCACCATTCATTTACATCCGTTCATTGAATCCTGATGTATGGGACGGTTTTACTCTATTTTTGGGGTTGTTTTTGGCTGTAGCGCAAAAGTTGGGGGTATACGAATTTTTCTGACCTCGGATTTGGATTCAGCGTCGAAAAATACATAGGAATACTATGGTCATTCATCCAGATCAAAAACTTTTTTTTTTGTGGGGCTGTGTTATCTTACCGAATACACCTCGAACATTGATAAGTACTCATAATCTTGTCGTAGAGAATGCTTCAAGCATGTTGCTTAACGCTAAAGATAATACTACCAAGCAACACGCTGTCAGTAGTCTCTATGACAAAATTATCTCGGTCTTATCAATGCTCTAGGTATATTATAAGCAGGCACCGTAACCGAACCGTAACCGAAAACCGGATTGGTGCTGCTTTGAAAACCTAAATCGAAAACCAAATTAACGCTGCTCTGAAAACCGAAACCGTAACCGAAAACCGAAAATAGTGTACGTTAGGTAACCGTAAACGAAACCGAGCCGAATAAAAAATTCGTTTTCGGTCCCTGCAAGCATTAATTTAATTTTCACCGAAACCCTAACCGAAAACCGCACAGTAATTACGAATTTTTCCTAACCGTAACCGAAACCGAAAACCGGAATGAAAAGAAGCTTAGAAAGCGTGATATTGTACATAGCATTACAAGATGATCTGTGAAAAGGTGCCCAAACTATTTTTATAATGGTCTGCCAACACACACACACAGCGCAGCATGCGGGGCAGGTGATGCGTACTGCTTGCCGCGAAGATGTTTTAGTTTCAATCTCTTTCTATTAGTCAAGGCATTATGATTTGACTCATGGCCCTGTACCACGTGAATATTTTCAATATGTTTTCGATACTTTAAACAGGATAAAAATTGTAGAAACAATCAACATTGAGTCGATTTACCGAATAAACATGATTTTTTCAATATTTCGTGAAAAGTATAGGTTTATATATATTCCAAATTTTTTTTATCATCAGATTTACTTATTTTGAGGTCCTACCATGAACGTATGCTGCATAGGTAGGCTAAATAATTTTTTTATAAAAGTTATTAACTTTTATTTTATCCATAATTTCACGAATTTTACAGTAAATTTTTTTTTATTTTCATAAAAAAACGGACTTAATTTAATTTTTAAGGTAAATCGCCTTGAAGCATCACTAAATACACATTTCAAGCTTTAAAAGAGATCTAATAACGAGATTTGAACCAGAGAAATAGGTGGTTAAACTTAGTTATATGCATATATTAAATTTTACCATTTTCTCAAAATTTTAAAACTTTGAAAGTGTACATCTTCAAAAATAAATTTTTGAAATTTTTTTCTCTCATCGGATCTTTTTATACATTACTTCAAGAGTAAAATGCGAAAGATCTAAGTTTCTATCTTTAAATTTTTAGAAATAGTAGAGCTTTTACCTATTTCATCGCAAATCTCTTTATGTTCCGACATACATTCATCTTTATATTTGAAAATATAATAATCCAATAGCTACATGTTTCTTCTTTCATTTAAGCTTTAGTGAGGCCAATTTCATTAATTAGTTCAAAAGTTATAACAAATATAGTGCAGCGCGCCCAAGGCGTAATTACGTATCTCCTTGTTCCATTTTCGTGAGTTAAACAAAAAAATCTGGCGTCTACATTTTTGATCGTACAAAAAAACTTCATATACATTTTTGACGTGAAATTTCCCGTACTTTCGAATTACTTTTTGAAAGAAAAAAATATTTTAAGATATATTTGACAAATATTGGTATTTTGCAAGTAATTTTTTTAATAACAAATTACGCTCAAGGACTATTATTGGTAATTTTTGGTATGTTATTCCTGACATGTTCAGAAATGTATTCTCAAAAGTTACTGCTTCCCGGAATTTTTACGAAGTGAAAATTTCTAATAATATCGCCTTATCGTCAGAGGGTACAAAAGAGACAATTTACAAATGGAGAGCTAAGTGGATAAAGGTGTTATGTCACAAAAACACGTTATTGAGTAATTTAACTCGAAAATTTTTAGGCGAGAACTTTTTTGTTATAACGACTATATAGCTTGCATTTTGCGATGATATTGACATTTGATGTACTTTTCAGAGACAAATAACTAAAGTTGTCAGTATTAAAAAATTAATGTACATAACAGCTTTATCCGTTTATAAGTTTCTCTGAAATGAATAAGGAATTAGTGAATAAAAGTGTTAAGAAATTAAACATATTTTATTATTATTAAAACATTGTACAATTTCTAGGTAGTCGGACAGTTCTACGGTTTTGAGCCACAGTTTGGCAATTTCCAAGTATGTTGTGATAATACGGCCTTACCATTCATTTATGAATGGTAATTGTTCTTTAAGATTGGCCAGTTTTCCTACACTTAGGCTGCCCTTGTTTTCATTAAACACCGCTAGAGCAATACAGTCGGAATTTATCTTATGCATATTCCTTTTCTTTAAAATATCGACTTTGTAAAATGGAGTCATTTCATCTAGTGATGTAATAGTAGCACCCATAGGTGCCATTTTATACCGTCGTGAAAATAAACCTTTTCATTATTCAAGTTTTTCTTCCTGTTGTACAAATTGAGTTTTGAGGCAATAGGCGTCTGAATTTAAGATGCCAGCGCCACAGTGGAGAACTCGTGAACTAATTATAGGCCGTTTGTTTATTTATTTGGCGAATACTTATATCGATTTTTTTCTGTTTATTGTTATTTTTGGCGTTAAAAATAATAACAATAATATATGACCTAAAGGTTTGCAAGATTTTGTTGTAAGTGATTTGCAAGATGTTAATGGCATTGTTCAGCAAAATTCATATTTTTTAGGTTATCTGGTTTTCCCCTTGAAAAGTACAGTTTCTTCGACATAAACGGTGTCTGGCTAGTTAAATATTAATAAACTTAAATATTTCTTTAAATTTATGTACAGTTGTAGTTTAAATCACTTTTTTTTCAGGAAACATGAGTGACATTTAGGTTAAGCATATTGCAATGTATGGCACATTTGAGAAGCACTAAAAATGTAAAAATTCTAATTGTGTGTATGAAGGGGAATATGTTTTAAATGCAGGACATATTATTTTGTGTGGTACAATCCATATTCAACACAAAACTTAATAAATGTGTATGCTCTATGTTTACAAACAAGTGTCAGATCATGAAATTAGTGGTACCTACATTGTAACTGAAAAGATATTTATTAATTCTTTAAGTAAAATAACTGAAACAGTATTTTGTAAAATATGAAATAGAAATATTCAGGGGTAAAACATAATGGTGCATGATGCAATAGTATACATTACTTTTATAAATATACTGAAATTGCATATATTTACTTATTTCAAAAATTTCACTTACAATGTGTGATTGTTCAGGCCATTATTATTGCTACTCGGGCCCCTCGGGCCACGGTTATTTGCACCAGCTTTTTCCCTCCCAATGCCCTGTCTACATCAAAGAGGGTATGCTGTGAACATTGTCCTGCCAATTCAACTTTCACGAGTTGTCCCTGCAATCTACAAAGGATACCGACTAGGTTGGCTCCAGCAAATTGTATCTTGTGTAGTCCTTTTAAACGCTATCATATTTTTAATAACTTAGCATCTCAGTTTATCATTATTTACTTATTGTTGATATCATCGTACACTAAAGAGACAATGACAGAATGGCCTATAATTAGTTTGACTATAGATCACCAGGTGGCGTACTCCTTATTTTCAGACGCCTATTCCATCAATATCCTTGAAATGATTCTTCATATCTATGACAACGGCGTCTTTGGGAGTTCTTAAAATTTCTCGATACTGGTCCGGAACGTAGATGTTTTGATGTTTCCTTAAAATTTTCTCGACTCTGCCAAAGTCTCTGTCAGAATCTAAATATGAATGTCCCACCTCCGAAAATTTATGGTCGATAATTTTAAATTCTCTCTTTAAAATCAACAACTGGTAAAATGTAATGATATTGAAGTTTTTATTTGGTCCACCACAGGAGTCGGGCCATATTATGTGATCGATCTTTTCTTGGAAATATTCATTGTAAATTTGTGAAAAGGTATGTAAGCAACTAGAAATTTCTAGGCTTTCACGGCTGGCCATATCTTTACTCCATGTGAAAAAGAACGTTTTTTTTTTCAGTATTCCTCAGTGTATGTATGCCAAGGTTGTAAAACCACATTTGACGAAGGTAAAATGCTTTCGATGTACTTAATTTTGGCAGCGGCATGGTTTGCTGAAGATCTAAAGTAAGAAAGCAAATCGTTCTATCTACTGTAACTTTTGCTCCGTCACGCTTTTGTTGTTCGAAAGCTAGTTTGCAATTTTCTCCGTATTCTTTAGTATTATTTATTTTATTTTTTTTTTTATTTTTTTTAACCCAATAGATGTAAGCATAGCGAACCCTGTAATTCTTAAACGATAACCTTACAAACCCAAATGACCTTTGACTTGATTGGCGTAATTATCATACTTATTATTTTTTCCGCAAGAATTTCGGAATTCGCCAGATTTGCCTTAAACAATTTAATGCTCTTTCAAAATATTGAGTGGGCAGAGGCCATACCAGATATCAGTTTTGCTCTTGTCATAAAAATGTCTACGCTCCAGCCCTCTTCTATTTGTCAGCATAAAAATGTTTGTACAAAAATCAACACCGCAAAGCGTCACTTTCCAGTATTTCTGATTTGCAGACTAATTTGCTAGAATACTTTGATAAATTCGTATTTTATTATTGCATTTTATATTGATAATGTTTTGTTTTTAAAACATTATTAAAACTTGCCTGGGAAGAAATTGCCACTATGTGACTGATTTCTGCTGAATTGCCAAAAAGTATAAATGTGTTTACAGCAATTAGATACTCAAGTACCATCTCGACTCTTGTACCATCTCATACCATTTCGAAATTGAACGAAATGAATGCATGGATTAAAACACTATAAGCACTATTTCCAAATATCAGCCAATTTATGAACATCTTACATGATTCATGAAATCGTTTATTCATTGTAATATCAGTTTACTACGACTGGCCATTTTCACTATAATAGTAAGAAACACTTAACACAACTTGTCACATTACTGTCAATATAACATAACTTTAAAAGCAAAGTGTTTTGGATTAAAACAATTTAATATCGCACAGTAATGGATAAAGGTGGTATGTGATCATGACATCTTTATCCAATAAATTATATAAAAACCATATGTACACAACACCTTTATCAAACATTAAAACGCATTTAGGAAAGGTTTATTAACCCGAAAACTTATTGAAATGATAGATTATAAGTTAAAATAGTTGTCTGTGTAGAAATCTCAAAATTTTCAAAAATGTCACATAACACCTTTATCCACTTAGCTCTTCAAATATAAGACGATAATAGTGTTTCAAATAATGAAGGTAGCCCGCATAAATTCTGTAGAGATGACAGTAAAGTACCAAATATGTATATATAAAATAGGATATTAATAATAAATAATTATCGATTGACTTTTCTTTATTATAATATAAATCACGAAAAGCTTTATTAATATTTACTCATGTGTTATCTCGATTTGCCAAACACTACAACTGACTGAAAAGGTTCTAAATTAATAAAAGTTTACAAATACTTCACACTGTAAAAGTAAAAAATACGATTTTAAAACGTATCACTCGTGTTTTGTTAAGTGCCATGTCATATGTTAATATTTACTTACCATTTAAATGCATGTTTTTCAATGAATTTAGAACAATCTCTGTAATAAATACCGTGTGTGTTAATTTCCAAATTTGTAGACAGCTTATGTAAAGAGAATTGACTGAGCTTTCCGATGCTTTTTTAATTTTTTCTCTTACATAAAAAACAAGACTTTTGACCGAATATGCGCTCCGGGCTATTCCAGTTCGCGGAGAAGTTTTGCATTTTCCTCCGCGTAATATTAATTTACAAAGATGATTTTTTGTCTACAAGCAGTTTATGCACTATTTCGATTAAAAATCACATTCTACCTCCGCTTAAAGGTGGCTAAATCTTTGAAGACAACAAATATAAAAGGGTGAACAAAAATTAAATTTTACAGTTAATTTTATTAATAAACAAACTGAGTAATTTAAACAAAATTTTCTCAATTTAATATTTATTGTTATAATCGTAGATAAAGTATAGTATTCAACTTGCGGTAATGGTAATAACTCACTTGATGAATTACAGTACTCGCCTACGGCTCGTGCTGTATCATCTGCGTGAGTTATTACCTACATTACCGCTCGTTGAATAATATACTATTTTAACCACAACTATCGTATAATCATTGCATTCGAAATTTAACAATTGATAAATAGTGATAGTCATTATTCCAACTTAATGAACATAATCTCATCCTAACGATCTTTGACCAACCAGGAACTAGTTGTTTTCATTCTAACGCACCTTTGACCAATCAGGAACTAGCAACTTGGATAAAGAAAGAGCGAATACATTTTTTCCAAGAGAGAGTCCACGTTTTTGTGCACATTTTTGAGTGTGGCGTTTAACACGTCACAGTTTTACTGTACACTAACTCAATTTTTCCACTTTTAAACGATTAAAACAGGTAAAATATACGATAGTCGTGGATAAAATATAGTATTCAGCTTGCGTATAATGGCTATTACACGCTCGAATGATTTACGATACTCACCTTCGGCTAGTGATGTAAACATCACCCTCGCGAGTAATAGCCATCATACGCTCGCTGAATAATCTACTATTCCAGATAACTGTCTTTTATTTACTTATCAAGACATATACTACTCGAAAAATATAAAGACATCTGAAATGGCCGATGGGCGAAGAAAGGCCCTTATTTACCCTTGTCCTTTAGGATTGGCAACAATTTTTCAACTTTGTCCCTACAATTAAAGTAAGGGTTCAACTTATACATATACTAGAGTTTGTTGTATCTCATCTGCTGTAGTACAAGTAAATTTAATAAATGTGTATTTTTTGATTTCCATAAAATACAATTTTCTTCGTAACTAATTTATTTGATTCTATTTTATTTTGACCATTCATTTGTCAGTATCATTAATATACAGGGCCACCGCTCATGTGCAGATTTGCCTTTGCCGCTCCTCTAAATATTATTGCTTTTCTACTGGAATTAGACAAATAACTACTACTTTTGAACTTAAAATGATATAGCAAAAGTAATAATAGTACAGTAACTAGAGGTTTTAACTTAGGAATAATGTCATATTGAACGGATTTCGTTCATTTATGGCAGCATAATAATAATTGCTTCACAGAAAAGTTTCTAATTTTGCGGGGGCTTGCTAATTTATAGGAGGTGGCACTTAAAAAATATATATGTTTATTGTAGATGAAAAAGAATCAAATTTTAAGAAGAAAAGGTTCTATGCAAGTTTTCACATGAATTGATAATTTTTAAGTTATAACGATTTCAAAATTGCTATTTTAAAAAGAAGGTATTTCCAAATGGCTTTCGTCAAGTATCTCGAAAAGTATTACTTTATCGAAAAAATGTTACAGACCAATTACAGAAAGTACAGACTGAGAATTAATTATATTTTTTGTTTATTGATGTAGGATTAATAATTTCGGAGATATTTAAGTTTATATTTGGGATCCAAGTGTTCATAAGATAATTATTTAGAGTGAGAGTGAAATATCTCAGAAACTGTGACACCTACGTCAAAAATGCTAATAAGTAGAATAATAGGTTTTTAATTATGCTTTCAATTATTTTTTTATTTGCTTCTGTAGCATAAAAAGCAAAGAAGTTATGACCGAAGCAATGTGCGACTTCACATTTTTTTAATAACAACGTCGCCATTTTGTTACTGTAATTAGCCAGTAATTAAAAAAAAAGGAATTTCAAACACTATTTCTCAATAATATATAGCATGACGTAAATGCTCAAATTTTTTCGTTTGTATAGAGCACTTGCTTTAGAAAAAAGTTAAGTTTAAACTATAAAGTTATTTTCGATAAAACGTAATTTTTTTTTTCCTTTTCCAAATATCTCAATAAATATTAGTTTCAGTGAAAAATGGATAGAGACGAAAAATAAAGCTGATAAACTCATAATAAATTTCGCTTTTTTAATTATTTACATAGATTTAATAGTTTCGGAAATATGAAAGTTTACAAATGGCATCCGAACGTTTATAAAACGAAAAATTTAGTTTAGATGTTAAATATCTCAAAAAATGTGACACCTACGTCAAGCATGCCAAGGAATGAAATTAAAGACAATTAATTGCGCTTTCAAATTATTTTTCATTTTTTCCTGTAGCATAAGATATAAAGAAGTTATGAAGGAAAAATATGCATATTTATATTTTTTTATATAAAATGGTCGCCATTTTGTTACTATAATTAGCCAGTAATTTAAACAAATTATCTCAAATACAGATTTTTCGTTAAAATGTAGCATTTTCCAG
Source organism: Rutpela maculata (assembly GCA_936432065.2). Lineage (NCBI taxonomy): Eukaryota > Metazoa > Arthropoda > Insecta > Coleoptera > Cerambycidae > Rutpela > Rutpela maculata. The sequence continues at coordinate 111,083,605 of OW386285.2, forward strand.
ATGCTCAATTTTTTTGCTCATTTAAAGCACTTTCGTTGGAAAAAAATGCATTTTAAACTGTAATGAAGGTAATTTCGAAAAAACTTTTATTTTTTGAAAATATCTCAATAAATATTAGTTTTACTGAAAAAATTATAGAGACCAAAAATAAAGCTTATAAACTGCGGAGAACGTTTGATATTACTAATGTCTCATAAATATATTTCAGATGTGTATTATTATTAGAATTGTAGATTCTGGAACAACCTGTATATTACATCTTAATGATAATAAGTTGAATGATATAAAGCCTTTGTTAAATCTATGTCGAAACAGAGGCCTGCAATCTGGCATCAATACCTCCAACATCAAGTGCAGCTGCTGAACATCTTTTCCGCGTTCACCACCAGGTACAACAACAACGGATATTCCTCCGGAGAAGTGCGGTTGGAAAAAGGACACATTCCTTAAGCCAATTACTGCACAAAAAATGCCGGCGCCCGAAAAAATTTTAAAAATGATTTTCTGTAACTGCAAAAAAGATTGTGGAAAAGCCTGCAGTTGTAGAAAATCGGGTATATTGTGTACAATAGGATGTGACTTCTGTTCGAAAAATTTCTATACCAACCTACTGCAAAACAAAGATGCACATATATTAGAAGATCCAGTAGTAATAGTGATAGTGATAGTGATAGTAATAGTAATAATAATAGCAACAGTTGTTTATTAACCATTTCAGAGAACAGAGAAGTGTATGTATAAAGAAAGAAAGCTTCATAAACATAGATAATAGAAAAAAGTAATGAAATTAACAGATATATAAATCAATAGACAATGGCTAAAAGTGACATCAATACATGAAAATATACACAATATGCAATACAGAAATATAACGAAAAATAAACAAAATTCAACAAAATGTCGAATTATAATCACATCTCTAATAATAGGGTTTTCCCAGAAAAAAAAATTATTGCTGAAATACTTAATTCACGTAAAAAAATTATTTATGGCATATTTATTATCTTTTTAATTTTACTAATAGTAACGAAAAAAAAAACTTAAAGTTTGAAAAATATTGAGTTCATTTTAAACAGTCATAAATTAGCGCGTTGTGACGTCAACGCCCTGAAATCCAATAAAAACTCGACATAAGATAGCTGTGAAAAATATAAAACAACCTCTATTTATTGGCAGCACTTTTTAATTATTATGAGTTGTAATAGATTATCAAAATACCTGAAATAGCTTGTTTTGTACCTTTGTGTAATAATACTAGTGAAAATGCTCCCTCGATATTATTTTTGACAGTACCAATCAATATTGAAAGACGAAAAAAGTGGTTTTCTGCTGTAAAATCTAAACAAATATTTCATCTGGGAAAAGATTTAAATTATTCACCATTTCAAAGTCTACTTTAGGTAAATTATCAGCAGCACCTTTAACATACCCCTCTTCCACTTTACTCATTTTGATCGTAGAATTAATAATACATAAACCAGAAACTAATAAAATATTTTCACTCCATACAATCCAAACATCAAAATATAAATAAAGTTTTAGGTTAATCATCCGATGTGAACTGTCAATGCAGAAGCGGGTGAAGGTTAAGCCTAAACTACAAAAGATCAACGTCCGACGCTTTTACGAATAACTTGTGTGGTATTTATCTGGATTCTGATTGGCCAATATTTACAAGTCCACTGCTTTAGACCAATCACAGTACAAACAATAAAAGAGGAAATTCTGAGGAGTTTTAGAGGAAAGCTTCCTTTAACACACAGTTGGAACCTATTATTAACTAATTACATCCATAATCTCATTGGTTTTCCGGGCAGATACGTCATTCTGGCGCGTTCAAATGCCCGTTTTAAAAAGCCCTGAAATTATCAGCAAGTTGTTTCAACGATATTTTCTTAGAAGTAATTCTTATTAGAAAAGTAAATTGTTATAAATTAATAGAGTGTTTTATTATATCATTTTCACGACATAAAATGTTAAAATAAAATTAGTGGGAAAACCCTATTGTTAAAATGATAAGTAGAGAAAAAGATAAAACAAAAATATAAAACTTAAAAAAAAGATAATAAAAAATCCAACTGTACAAGTCTTTGTTAAGTTACACTTACTTCTCAAATTATCATAATTTACTATGTTGTAGAAAATGCTATCGATTAAAAACTGTTTTGATCCGTTTTTAAATTTTTTATAATTAATCATGTTTCTAATGTCATTTGATAAAGCATTAAATAATATTATATAGTTAAAGGGATAGACAATAAATTCGTATTGTAGTTGTGAAAATCAGAACATATTTTAAAAAATAAATGACAAAATCTTATAGTGAATTATCTATTTTATTCCTTTTTACTTACCAGAATTAAAACGAGAAATTATTATTACCTTACGCCATTTACATCCTATAATTTAAATTTTTAAAATTTAACTTCAGATTCGTAATCAACGACACCAGAAACCTATATGCCCAAATTAAAACGCGAAATCGAGTAATTTGTTACATTTGCCCCGTTTTCCTCCGCCATATCTGCTATTTTCAATTTTTAAATTTTGACTTCAGACTCATAATTAGCGGCCCCAAAAACCTATATGTATAAATTAAAACGCGAAATCAAGCAATTTATTACATTTGCCCCGTTTCCCTCTGACATATTGGAGCCACCATTTTCAATTTTTTAATTTTCCTTCATATTAGTAATTAGTGACCCCAAGAACTTATAAGCATAAATTAGAATGCAAAATCAAGTATTTTTTTACATTTTGCGTCATTTCCGTCCGCCATATTGAAGCCGCCATTTTGAATTTTTTTATTTTGACTTCAGATTCGTAATCTAATCAGCGACCCCAAAAACATAAATATACTGCATTTCAAAAATGGATAATCAATACTTTTCCATATATTATTTCTTTTTATTTAGGGGTGGAAAACCACCCCTAAATCAAATCGGGGGTAAGAACAAGCGCCGGGACCATATAGAAACTGAAGATGATACCTTTTACTACAAGAATCACCGATAAAAAAAATTATCATTCAATATGAAATTATTCCGAAGTTTTACATATTTTTTACCTCTAGGTACTGTACTATAAACAGAGTTTGTAATAGCCCAGTCAATGAACGTTCAATAAGGGGGTCTAGAGGGAAATGCCGAGATCACAATTTTTGATTTGAGAGTTGTGTTTGGACTATTTAGGAGGTAAGCATACCAAAAGTCACCGAACGTAGGAAGTGCCCCCCCACTTGGTTCAGTAATGAATTATATAGCACCCCCTCGTGCAGGGGGGCACGAAGAAGGTTCCGGTTTTTGGTTTTTCGCTCATATCTCGAAAACGGTTAGCCCTAATCAAAAAGTGGTTATATGCAAAATTAAAGCTGACTTCTACAATAATGTTTCCATTAATTTTTTTCGTATCTGTTATGGTTTAGTAATGAAATGTATATCTTTTGTATCCTAACTTTATTATAAATTTATTATAAATTGAAAATAAATTTTAATAATCATCGTAGAAAAAAATTTCTTGTACAGATATCCGTTTCACAGCAGATTGAACTGAAATATCGAATAAAAAATGTCTGCGTCTGTAAGTGTGTGTGTGCGTATATATCTATGTATGCGTGTATACCGTTTCTTGTAAAAACGATAACTTCTGTTAGACTTAAAATATTTGATTTCAATTTGGAACATATGTAAAACAGCATATTACCATAATCCTTATTGAAGTTGAGCCATATCCGTAATACATGGTGATAACCAGAAGCCTACAAACTCTCATACGTAAAATACGTTTTATTTTAATTTCAGAGCAAAATATTACTAAGCATACAAAAATAAGAAGATGTATAAGATTTATAAAACGTAATATACCGGGTGTATGTTAGGCAAACCAACTTTATTTAAATCAGATGATATATCAGTGTTATCCTAAAATATGGAACATGGTATTTTTAATAACATTATTATGAAGTGAGAATTGTAGGCCTGTGGTTATCACAGATATGGCCCAATTATGATTATTGTAATATGCTGTTTTACATATGTTCCAAATTGTAATCAAATATTTTAAATCTAACAGAAGTTATCGTGTTTACAAGAAGGGGTATACACTCACACATAGATATACACGCACACGTACACTTCCAGACGCAAAGACATTTTTTATTCGATATTTCAGTTCAGTCTGTTGTGAAACGGATATCTGTACAGGAATTTTTATTCTACGATGATTATTAAAATTTATTTTCAATTTATAATAAAGTTAGAATACAGTCAAAAGATATACAATTCATTAGTGAACCATAGCAGATACGAAAAAAATTAATAAACGTTATTGTAGAAAATTTAGTCAGCTTTAATTTTGCATATAGCCTTTTTTAGGGCTAACCGTTTTCGAGATATGAGCGAAAAACCAAAAACCAGAACCTTCTTCGTGCTCCCTTGCATCCCCCCACCTCCTACGTTCGGGGACTTTTGGTATATTTACCTCCTAAATAGTCCACAGCCCTCTAGTCAAAAAATGTGATCTCAGCATTTCCCTCTAGAAACCATTCATTGACTGGACTATAAGTGGTGTAAGAAGTCATACTCTCCAGTAATAAACTTTTAAAAAACACTGGCACACAACAAAAGATATTTTTCAAGAGCACTCTGACACTCTCCATAAGTACAATATTTTTCATCCCATTTTTGAGATTAAGACATTACCTGGACTCAGTATCTGATGATATTAGACGTGCCATACAGTAAGAGGAGGCCAACTAGAAAAAGGTATATGAAAAAATGTCTTCCAAGATGTAAATAATTTTAAGAAGACATTCTCGATATTTTTTAACGAAGTATGTAGTTCTTTTCACCATTCGATAAAGCATATTGTCCTTCAAAAGATAGTCAATGTTAAACATTGACAAAAATTTATTAGGAAAATTAAGACCGCAGTCATTGAATGTTTTACCCATGTGACTATTTATTTATTAGTTCTTTTAGATGAAACATTTTTTGATAACAAATAGTATAGTAAAATTAAAAGTTGACCCGGAACAAATTTGTAACAAGCTGATTTCTTCAGGATTGTATTTTATGGCTATCCAGGAATCTCTGACTGAAAATCCCAAAAAAAGAAAAAATGCGCCGCCATGTTGAAATTAGACACTTTTTTCCTTTAACCGGTAATAGCCCGCACGGATGACTCTTTAGGAAACAAGTAAAGAGGCAAAATTTTGAGAGAAAGAGCTAAGTCTTAATGTCATATAAAGTTTTTTGCAATCGGTTAAATATTAGCAAAGTTACGGTTGTCAAAATGACAGATTTGTATATATATATAAAAAAAGAATACTTATATATATATACTAATTAATTAAAGTAATACATTCGTAAAATAAAATCCATTCTAAAAACAAAAGAACGTAACAACAAACAATAACAGAACTCATAAATAGTGAAAAAATAAACTATAAACTCTTTAAAAACTCTCAAATACGAGCTTTAACTAAAAACTAGCCTCATTCTCAGAAAGTAACACCTCTGACGCATTGTCACAGTCCTGTCCAATGAAAGGGTATAGCCGGAAAAGTTAGGGAAATGTGCCCCCGCACTTACTTAGTTAAAATGATCCAGATGATGCAGTTTATAGAGTATATTACACGGTAAAAATTTTAACCCGCTACTACCCCTACAAATGTGGAAAAAAAATAATATGTCTTTAATTATTATATATTTTTTTTCGGCACGAGTATTGCTTGCATGGAGATAACTTACTCCAAAAAATAAGGTCATTTTATGACCATTTTAACCATCGGAAAAAAAATATAAATTTTTTTTAGAGGACAAAGGGGTGGCTTTCCTTCGTGGTACAATCATCATTCCATGATATATTATGTTTTGACACTTCGTGATTATCATACTAAATTGTCAGATTTTTTGCTGTGGTGGAACAATATGGAAAAAAATAAAATTGGGTAAAATAAAATATTTACACATGCCTCCTAGTTGTAACAGTTAATACTTATAGCCTTACAAGGTATTGTTGCATATCTACAACCGACCGCGGGTGCCAGTGCGATGTTGCCAAGTCTACTTTTTCCCCCAGACGTACGGAAATTCTGCACAATCTGACAATACCACTTCGGGAGGTCCCAAGGGCGAAGTATTAACTCTCTAGGACCTTGGGGAAAAGTTTAGCAACGAATGATGTTCATTGTAATTACTGTCGCATTACGACATCTAAAAAACGACGTACTGAACCAGATGAAGAAAGTGAGGGAACGATCGAAGAAGACCAGCCTTTTGTGCCTTCGACATCTTCTAGCACTACGACTAGTGACTCTGATGAAATAATAGAACTACCATTGCAAAGACTCGTTGCTACACATAAATACTGTTGTGGTGATGATGAAGAACTGACCGTAAAATTCACTAATGTGAGACTACAGTGCTATTGAAACAAACAAATAGACATCCCCGAGGCAATCGTTGCTGCAAAATACAGTAGATTAAATATGGCTTTTATGAAGACGATATTACACATCTGGAACCATATGCCAATTGTAGCTCGATTCCTAGATCGGATTTATGCATTCTATTAAATTCCTTAACCTCTTAACCCCAATAACAAATCTAAAAGGCTCTACAGACCACAGGCTTAACGGTAGATGCCATTTACGAATTAAAGTCACTGTTGGAAAATTCTAGTACAAGAACTTCTTCTGTCCTTGTTTTTCTGTTAAAACTGAAAACGGGTAGTAATAATGATAACAGAATGAGCTATTACTAAATTGTTCGATATGGTGCCAGCGTGCAGCGCACTTACTAGGAAGCTGAACAAATTGACCATCCTCAGAATGGTATCATTGGTATATTATTAAGGTTATAATTAATAACCATAACCCTAATAAGATAGTCTGATAAACCGCGGTGGTCTGTAGAGCCTTTTAGAGTTGTTATGTTACTGGGACTAAAGAATTTAATAGAATGCATACATCCGATCTAGGAATCGAGCTACAATTGGCATATGGTTCCAGATGTTCAACGTCTTCATAATAACGATGTTTAATCAAACGTAGACACATTTCGCGCCCAGGGATCCATCAGGGCGACTTAAGTTTACACATAGACTGGACCACGGATAGTAGGTTAAACCACAAAGGTTATAAAAACAAAGGCATATTAGGAATCAATATCACAAGTCAGGATAAGTATTGACAAACGACAACTAATGTTAAACAACTATACCATATTGAGATAAAAAATTATCCATCTGCGTAGCTGGCTGATGGAACCCATCCAAGGCCAAAAATGAGGGGGGAAAAAAATCAAATGTATTTTACAGCAACGATTGCCTTGGAGGATGTATATTTGTTTGTTTCGATAGCACTGTAGTCTCGCAGTAGTGGGTATTACGGTCAGTTCTTTACCGTAGTTCCATTATTTCAATGGTAGTTCCACTATTTCATCAGTCACTAATCGTAGTGCTAGAAGATGGCGAAGGCACAAAAGGCTGGTCTTCTTTGATCGTTCCCTCACTTTCTTCATCTGGTTCAGTACGTCGTGTTTCAGATGTTGTAATGCGACAGTAATTACAAAGAACATCATTCGCTGCTAAACATTTCTCCAAGCTCCTAGAGAGTTAATACTTCGCCCCTGGGGGGTGAACCCTGGAACCTCCAGAAGTGGTATTGCCAGATTGTAAGTTTAAGTATTAAGTTACAACTAAGAGTGTGTAAATATTTTTTTTTTACCCAATTTTATTTTTTCCCATATTGTTCCACCACAGTAAAAAATCTGACAATTTAGTATGATAATGACGAAGTGTCAAGACATAATATATCATAGAATGGTGATTGTACCACGAAGGGTAGCCACCCTTTTGTCCTCTAAAAAAAATTTATATTTTTTTTCCGATGGTTAAAATGGTCATAAAATCTCATCATGTATACATTTTTTGTTTTTCAATGCTCAATAAGTAACGTTATTAAATCTGTATCTTGACCAACAACTATAACAGGGTTACACATACCGTGCGTGTAATTGTCCATTAGGCATGTACATTCACTTAGCGCGAGAGATATGACAACACAGCGTTGTAAACTCGTCCGTTAGGGGAGTATCCCAGCTCTCAGTTATTTCATTTCAGCCAGCTGGCACACGCGATGTTGTAGTTCTTACTACCTATGCCTAGCAAGCCGCTACACACACGGTGAGCAACCTATAATAGCAGCTTTTACAATTGAATAATCAGCATCTGCATCCGAACATTTGACTGTAATATTATTTTGATTGAAATTTGATGTTAGAAGTTTAATTCAGTGATCTTTATTTGACACATGTTAAAAATTCGTTTTGAGATATCTCTACTACTTTTTGTGGGTCAATATTCATTTCTTTCTGAAATGCATTTTTAGCTCTTCTTTGATATTCTGTAAATTTAAGGGAAGTGCTTTCATTAGAATAGCCATCGAAAATAATAATAAAATTTAAACCATAATGATAACGAACAAATGAAACACACTGATGAACAATATCTTTACATTGAGCCATGTCCAGGAGTCTGTATCCGCTCCTGGCGCGGGGTAGCGGACTCAACAGGACCAATAAAAAGTTGTTGTATACGATGGTGATCAGGCCGGCTATCACATGCGCGGCACCGGTGTGGTGCAGCATCCCGGCCTCGACAATGCGAAAATTAAAAGTACTAGAACACAAATTTATGCGCCTCATTTCAGCCTCTGATAGATACACCTCCCTCAGAGATCTCTATGCACGTTGCCACGACATAACCCCACTAGCGGACTTTGTTCAAAATACATCGCAAAAATTCTACCAATTCAAATTGGGCGACAGTCCGCTAACCCGAAACATTACACGAATCAGACAGCATAATGCCATACTTTTCAATATAAAACACCCCTTACCATACCAGGCGTTGCCTATCTTTCGGCAACCTCCCTAGCCAAATCTTTCTTACACCACAATTTCCCTTTCACCACCTTTTACTTTCACCACCTTTTAAAACTAAACTAAACCCCTTTTCTACTCCCTCTATTAATCTCGTTTTTGTTATTTTTGTCAATTTTTGTTCTTTTGTCCCTTTTTGTTCTTCTTCCAAATCCTCTTTCGACCAATAACTTCTCGCAAACCCAAACCTTTTAAATCATAATTTCCCCTTCACCCTACCTTCCCGAAGGCAGGCAGACCATCGGATGAAGATTGTGACTTGTTCAAACGGGTTTTTTCATTGAGTTTTTCCCGTATCACCAAACCTTTAAAAACAGTGCGCGTGTGTTTGTGCACGCGCCCCTAACCACAGTTTTTAATTTAGCTTTAATTAGTTATAAGTGTTTTTAAACTTCATTTAGTTATAAATATTCAAATTGTTAGGTTTAAGTCTTTTTTTTCCTAGACAGGAACCCTAACCTACTCATTAATTGTAGTTCAAGCCCGAGTCGAACCTGCTTCATCCGACTGCACATTCACCACGACGCTGCGCGGCGTGGTTGTGCGGTCGGCTCTGAACCGGGATCCGACTCTGGCGCATATTTGTAAACATAATTGTGAATAAATACTTTTTGAATTTGAATTTGAATTTGGGCGTTGCCACAAAACTTTTCTAAGGAGAAACCCCCCCCCGTCTATTACCAATTGTTTAGCACTTTCAGGCAAAGTTGGACTTGGTGTAAGTTTTTTATCAAAATAAGAAAAAAAGAAATGATTTTTTTTATTTTTCGAAACAAAATATCGCTAAATAAACTAACCGGTATATGCTTTATTTCATATTTAAATAAACCATGTGTAATTAGAATTACCAAAAAAAGTTTTTGTTGACTATTTTTACATTCCTACGGTGTTAAAATACAAAAAGTACCCTTTTTTGAAAAGAATCTGTCATTTTGACAATCATAACTTTGTTAATATTTAACGAACTAATTGGTCATGACATCCAGATCAATGACCAGATGCGGATTCCTAAAGGTCATGACCAAGCCCAGCCCTCGTAAGTGGCTGGCATTGTCCGGACATTACCGAATGACAAAGCCCCGGGTTCGGACGGCATGGAATACAAGCTGCTCAAATATCTCTCTAGAAAAGGTATTGTGCAATTGACGTGACGTATATTATCAACGCAATCCTGCGACTGCAACACTGGCCTAGTCAGTGGAAATGCGCCGTGGTCGTGCCAATCTTAAAACCGAAAAAGAACGCGAAGCTTGCTGGCAGTTATCGACCAATATCGTTACTGTCAGCGATCTTCAAGTTGGTGGAGAAGATCATCCTGAACAGATTAAACTCTATTCAGGATGAACTTCACATCGACGAGTGCCAATTCGGCTTCAGGCGGCGCAGGAGCACTGTGAACAGGTCGTTAGGATCGTGAATGACGTCAAGGTGCAATACAACCTCGGGAAGAGTACCGTCATGGTGCTCCTCGATATTGAGAAAGCTTTCGATACTGTATGGATCCCGGGGCTGCTCCACAAACTAAATGCACTGGAATTTCCCATGCACATAACCAAACTTATTCACCCTTTCCTGACAGATAGATCGCTGCAGGTCAGAATGAATAATAAACTATCAAGTCGGCGGGACATTCGCGCGGGCGTCCCCCAGGGGTCGTGCCTGTCAACGAAACTGTACAACTTGTACGTCTCCGACTTCCTGGAGTTCCCGAATACGAACCTTGCTAAGTACGCCGACGACACAGCCATGTATGCGCATTCGCACAACGCATAAGCGGCTAATATGCTGCTGAAGGCGCACATGGCCTGTGCCACGGCGTATTACGATAAGTGGAAGATTCGAATCAACGCCGAGAAGTTTGAGTCGATTCTCTTCACGCGCCGGTTCACAGAGAACCGCATCCTAACGCCAATTTTGATCGGGGACAACAAATTCCAATTAAACAGCGCGTGAAGTATTTGGGGATTAACTTGGACAAACTACTGACGTTTAACATACATATTAACTAAACAGTACGCAAGGTCTACTCCATGTCCAGGAGTCTGTACCCGCTCCTGGCCAGGGGTAGTGGACTTAACAGGACAAATGAGAAATTGTTGTACACGATGGTGATCAGGCCGGCCATCACATGCGCGGCGCCGGTGTGGTGTAGCATACTGGCCATGACAATGCGAAAATTAAAAGTTTTAGAACATAAACTCATGCGCCTCATTTCTGATTCCTCGCTCAGAGATTTATATGATCATTGCCACGACATAACTCCGACTAGTGGACTACGTCCAAGAAATATCTCATAAATTATATCAATTCCGCAAAATAACCCGAATCAGAGAGCATAATGCAATCCTTTTCGATATTCGACACACCTTAGCATACCAGGCGTTGCCTATTTCCCGGCAACCTCTTCCCTAGTTATACTTTCCTATGCATAACCTATAATTTCCCCACCTTTGATCTTTACCGCAACTAAACTAAACTAACCTTCTTCTATCCTCTCCCTATTTGTTTAATTTTGTTCTTGTTTGTCCTTTTTGTCCTCTTTTGTTTTTAAAATCCCCTTTAGGCCGAAAAATTCCTTCAAATCTGAACATTTTATAAGAAAACTTCTATTTCACCACATTTTCCTGGCGGCAGTAAGACTACCAGGGTGGAATTGTTTCGAACGGGTTTTTTCGTTGAGTTTTGTTTTCCCGTGCCAACAACCCAAATTTTTTAGTGCGTGCAACAATTAATTTTAAGAAGTTTTATTTTAATTATTTTTAAATATTTTTGTATATTATATTTAAATTGTTTAAGTTTTTAATTTTTAAACAGGAGTATTGACTCAAAAACATTCATTAAGCCGAATAGAACCTGCCCCGTCCAGACCCTCATTCACCACGGCGCTGCGCGCCGTATTTGTCTGCCTGGCTCCGGCCCAGGCTTCGGGCAGACGCATAATTGTACTTCTGATTATAATAAATTCTTGTTCAGCTTTAGCTTCTGCACTTATGAATCGGGTAGGTCGGGTTCGATCCTTGTCAGAGAAAAAACTTTCTTCATTTTTTTTTAGGTTTATTTTTTAGGATGTTTTTTTGGTTGTTTTTAGGTTGTTTTTTAGGTTGTTTTTTAGGTTGTTTTTTTTTAAGTTAGTTGAAAAAAAAGAGTTGAGGTTTGGTTTGGCTACGAGATTGGTTTTTCCGATTTTATTTTTTTTTTTTTAGGTTATATACTATGTACCATGGCCTATGTACTATGGGCCTCAGGGCCTCGAAACAGTTATAATCAGGTTTCTCGTCCCCAAAAACGTAGATCTACACCCAAAAATGATCTCGCTACGACGACTGAAACGGAATTAATAGTCCAAAATGACATTAGGTCCCAAACTGTTACTTTGTGCGACCGAACAGAAGTTAAAAGTGACTGATCCAATGGGCTCCCGTTCTGAATATAGCCCTTAGGTTTCCTACTGACACGACATAAAAGAGAAATCGCTTTTAACCGCTTGTGCATAATTCTTACAGCAATCCGCCGGACTATAGCCATAGAATACAATCCCGAAGAAATTAGCTTGTTACAAATTTGTTCCGGGTTTGGTCCAAATTTAATTTAATTTTACTGAAGTAAAAGCCAACTTAATTTTAAACCGATTTGAATGAAATGTGCGTGTAGGTAGACACGTAGAATTTCCAAAAATAAAATATTTTCCAAAATAGAGTATTGTTAAATAAATAAGGAACTGAAAATTATTTACGCATTGGCGTAAAATATTTATCAATATCGAGTACTAAGTTTGCCAAAAGTAAAAAACCATTGAAGTAAAATAACGTCACAATGAAAATAACTAAATATAACGCTGAAAATTACAGAAACTCAAACAAATTTGCAGTCTGTTTATGACAAACTTCAAATATATTGTTTGTTGTTATTGGCGGTTAGCTTATTGATTTTGGGATTTTTAAATTAAGTACGGACAGGAAAATCTTCAAAGAAAGTTAAAGAGAATGGAAAATGGACATTTATAAATCAAGTACGCTTCTCTCTGAAAATTTAGTATGCATGTGAATTATGTTTTGTGAGCAACTACTTACTTAAGGTAATTATGTATAGAATATTGTGTCGACGCAATGAAGGTTTTCACTTCTTAATTCTCAGCAACAGCTCCGATTTTGATAATTTTTTGTTAAATGTGTGTTTTTTAATATTATTCTGAATCAGAAACATCCCAAGTGGTGCAAATAATTATTTATATTGTTTAAACAATAATAACAATATTTGCAGAAAAAAATAACTAAAAAATTTTTTTTCGCAATATTTATAAAAGTTGTTTTTATTAAAAATTTAAGTTCAAGAATATTTCTCACAGTTGGGACTGATAATTATTTGTATTGTTTAAACAATAATAACAACTTTTACAGGAAAAATCTATTTTTTTATGGTTTTTCGCGATATTCATGAAAAAGTGAATTGTTTTATTGAAAATTTAGTTTAATAAATATTTTGAAATATTTCGAAGCTAATAATTATTTAAATTGTTTAAACAATGATAATACAATATACACGAAATCCTTTTTTATGTCTTTTCGCTATATTTATAGAAAAGTGAGTTGTTTTTATTGAAAATTTAGTATAAGAAATATTTTGTAATGGTATTTTATATAACAAGTGGCTAAAAGGGTGTTTTTTTTTACAAGTGGGGCGTTTATAGTACGAGCTGAAGGCGAGTGCTATAAACCACACGAGTAAGAAAAAACACATTTTAGTCTTGAATCATATACAAAATTTTTTGTATCGCCATTCGAAATTATAAAACAATATAATTTTATAAAAATAGACTAAATTCTACTGCTGTTTCCATAGAAACCAATAAGTTTTATTTCACACTGTGAAATAATGGTATATTATTCAACGAGCGGTAATGTAGGTAATAACTCACGCAGATGAACTTTATAGCACGAGCCGAAGGCAAGTGCTGATATTCATCAAGTTAGTTATTACTATTACCGCAAGTTGAATACTATACTTTATCTACAATTATAACAACAAATATTAAATTGAGAAAATTTTGTTTAAATTACTCAGTTTGTTTATTAATAATATTAACTGTAAAATTTAATTTTTGTACACCCTTTTATATTTGTTGTCTTCAAAGATTTAGCCACCTTTAAGCGAAGGTAGAATGTGATTTTTAATTGAAATAGCGCATAAACTGCTTGTAGACAAAAAATCAGCTTTGTATATTAATATTCCTCGGCGGAAAATGCAAAACTTCTCCGCGAACTGCAATAGCCCGGAGCGCATATTCGGTCAAAAAACTTGTTTTTTATGTTAGAGAAAAAATTTTAAAAAAGAGTCGGAAAGCTCAATCAATTCTCTTTACATAAGCTGTCTACAAATTTTTCGAAAAAAACGATAATTATCGAGATATTCGAGGAAATGTAGAAAATTACATGTTTTCTTATAGAGTGTATGTAAATCTTAAAAAAATAATTTTTCTCAGAAACCTCTGTTTTGAAGGGCCAATATTAACGGAGCGTCAGAGTAGTACATGATATTAAGTGAACATCGTATATGAGATCGATTTCAGTTAATTACCGATTAATTACGGTGACGAAATGGAGAAATTTTACAGAAAAACAAAAAATTCCCAAAGCCCGTCCTCTCTAATTCCTTCATTTTTGTCGGTTGTCGGAATTCAAAAAATAAAAAAGAGAGTTTTAGCAAGTTTAATTCTATATTTAAATAACTAGAGTAGTCTTTTGGTATAGGAGCCAAGATTAAAAAGTTTCCAACTGTAGAAGCTCGAAATTTGCGATGTTTTGCCGTACATGGCCAACATTTCAGTAGTTATCTCCGAAACAAAAAAAAAAATCAAAATTCTGATGGTAGCAAAAGATTCGTAGTGGAAAATACTCTTTGACCTTGTTTTTTATTTCGAGCTAACTTCCACCGTTTCGGAGATATCTGCGAAAAATAACAAAAAACAGCTTACATTTCGGAGCCGAAAAAATTGCAAAAACACGCAATCTTGACACGTTCATATTTTTCGAAAAATACCATTGGGATGGCCGTACGATGTTGCGACGTAAAGAGGAAGTCTTCCAGATAAACCTGATCGTAAATTGCACGGCGAAATTCGAAAATTCGATCTCTTTTTGTAACATGTTGTTTAATTTTTTACTCATTTTTGCAACACTAAAAGTTTGGTAGACTTGCACTTTCATCATTGATACTGTCTAAGCTATCATGGGAAAAAATCTAGCTTTATAGATATTAACGCGAAAAATCTGTCGCTACCTCCCTGGCTACCACCTTCGTGTGTCGCGCTTTACGCCGATTGGACAGGCTAGGCATGAAGATAAAGGTGATTGGCTCTGTATCTAGCGTGAGTTATAATAACTCACTCAACATAACTCACGCTATTTGTTTATGGATACTATTAACTGTTCAAAAGCAGTACATTAATTAGTATATAACCTAATAAGGGTAGATAAAATTTCTTTGTCTACTCTTATTAGGTTATGTACTAATTAATGAACTGCTTTTGATCAATTAATAGTATCCATAAACAAACAGCGTGAGTTATTATAACTCACGCTAGGTACAGAGCCAATAACCTTTATCTTCATGCCTAGTCTGTCCAATCGACGTAACGCCCGACACACGAAGGTGGAGCGTTAATATCTATAAAGATTTTCGGAAATGTCACAAAATGCTACTTTTGATTCGTTTGTGCCGAGCTCAATTTTCGAATTTCGTCGTGCAATTTAGGATCAGGTTTATCTGGAAGACTTCCTCTTTACGTCGCGACATCGTACGGCCATCCCAATGGTGTTTTTTGAAAAATATGAACGTGTCAAGATTGCATGTTTTTGCAATTTTTTCGTCTCCGAAATGTAAGCTGTTTTTTGCTAATTTTCGCAAATATCTCCGAAACGGTGGGAGTTAGCTCGAAATAAAAAATAAGGTCAAACGAGTATTTTCCACTACGAATCTTTTGCTTCCATAAGAATTTTGATTTTTTTTTTCGTTTCGGAGATAACTACTGAAATGTTAGCCATGTGTGGCAAAAAATCGCAAATTTTGAGATTCTACAGTTGGAAACTTTTTAATCTTGGCTCCTACACCAAAAGACTACTCTAGTTAACTAAAATAGGATTAAATTTGCTAAAACTCCTTTTTTTATTTTTTGAGTTCTGACAAAAATGAAGGAATTAGAGGGGGCGGGATTTGGGACTTTTTTTTTCAGTACATTTTCTACATTTTGTCACCGTAATTAATCGGTAATTAACTGAAATCGATCTCATATACGATGTTTATTTAATATCATGTACTACTTTGACGCTCCGTTAATCTTGGCCTTTCGAAACAAAGGTTTCTGAGAAAAATTATTTTTTTAAGATTTGCATACGCTCTATAGGAAAACGTGTAATTTCTTACATTTCCTCGAATATCTCGATAACTATTGTTTTTTTCGAAAAATTTGTAGACAGCTTATATAAAGAGAATTGATTGAGCTTTCCGACGTTCTCTGACATAAAAAACAAGACTTTTGACCGAATATGGGCTCCGGGCTATTGCAGTTCGCGGAGAAGTTTTGCATTTTCCGCCGCGTAATATTAATCTACAAAGCTGATTTTTTGTCTACAAGCAGTTTGTGCACTATTTCGATTAAAAATCACATTCTACCTCCGCTTAAAGGTGGCTAAATCTTTGAAAACAACAAATATAAAAGGGTGAACAAAAATTAAATTTTACAGTTAATTTTATTAATAAACAAACTCAGTAATTTAAACAAAATTTTCTCAATTTAATATTTATTGTTATAATCGTAGATAAAGTATAGTATTCAACTTGCGGTAATGGTAATAACTCACTTGATGGAAACTTTCATCTGCGTGAGTTATTACCTACATTACCGCTCGTTGAATAATATACTATTATTTCACTCTTTTTTCTTTATTTTACACTTGTCAATAATGACATTGTTTTCATTCATTGAAAGTGTCAAATAAATGCCATTTTAGGATATGGCGTTACAAAAACATAATTATTTGTTCTTGATTATTATTTATATTTATTGAAACATTATTGAAAAATATTTATAGAAAAATATAATATTCCATTTTTTTTTCATAATAAATTTAGGCATGATAGGAAACATATGGAATTGATGTATAAATTACGAAACGAAGAATTTTTTTTATTATTTAAGTATAATTTATTAATTTTAATTTTACAAAAGTTGAAAAACAAAATCTAATTTTCGTTCAAGTCTATAGAATCGAACTCTTGATTTTCTTCAACTGCACTCATTGCCAGTACACACAATGCATGCAGGTGAGCAATGCAAATAGTCGGGGAGCCCTCCCTAGCTGCACGTGCTCCCTCCGCCCGATCCTTGGGGACAATATTTTTCATAAAGATTGAAGCCTAAGGAACAATTTAAGACATATTCTAAAAAAAAAAAACTGGCTGTACTTTCAAAATGGCACTTTATTTTTTGTACAGAAAGTTTTCCTCCAACTTTTTTAGTTTTTGTGTTAAATGACAAAAACAATATTTGCAAATTCTTTTTTTTAACGAACGCCATTTTGAAAGTACAGCCAATTTTTTTTTTTAGGACATGTCTTAAATTGTTCCTTAGGCTTTAATCTTTGTGAAAATCATTGTCCTACAGGATCAGGGGGGGGGGGGGGTGTGCACGGACACTTAGGGTGGACTCCCGTAGTAAAATCACTCTTTCTCCACATGTTGCACCGCATCCTGTTTTTCACCAACAGAAAGTTATTTTTAAGATGTTGTCCGGTGCTGCTTGTTGTGTCATTTTTACTGGCGTAAATACACCCTTTTGACATACTGCTTAGCTGCATCTTCTGTTGGAGGTAGTGACGGAATTTGTACGCTCTTATTTTTTGAGGCAAGTGCTATAAATCATTTATGCCTTCTTTCATTTAAATTTTGCGGACGTTTTAGCACAATACAAAGCAAGAATAGAAAACATACCTTCGTTAAAAAGTATTTCTTCACGTGGATCTTCAACCATAAAAGTTCCAGCTGCTGCATGTAACTTTTCATCATCATTGAAAATTTTTACAAAATGATTTTTACCTCTTCTATAAAAAGCCGATGTTGTATCACATGCTCTAAATGCATGCATAGAAAGGAGATCCTCCTTTTTGATATTTGTAATATCGTTTAAGCCTGTCTTTGTTAAGTAAACTCTTGGTAATATATTGTTTTTTGGTGGTCTAAAAAAATACAATTCTTTATTATCTGGTGACAAAACCATCAATAACACCAGAACATCAATGGCCTCAGCTATAACAACTACATGAAGAAAAAGTCAATCTAGTGCTGTTTGAACGATTAAACGATCGGCATCACTTTCTGCTTGAGTACACTCAAAATTATTTTTAATCAGCTTCTTATAAAGAAGATTAATAAATCTATTTTTATTCTTGCTGTTAGCTAAAAACTTTTCCTTAGTTGTCTGCAAAGACATATCTTCATCAAATAAATATTAATCAGTCGAGGTATTACCGATGTATCTACGATTTCTCTCTGATGCTTTAGTACCATCAGCATTGTGTCCATCAAATACAACTTTAACATTAGTGCCATAATTATTACGTAAATATCTGATGTATTGTTGACAAATATTAGAAAACTTTTGATTTTTTTTCCAGCTTAATCTGTGAAGTAACATTGAAAAAATAGATTTTCTTCTGTAAAAGTTGTTATTATTGTTTAAACAATATAAATGATTATCACTGTGAGAAACATTTCTGATACCTATTTAATTTTCAATAAAAATAACTCTTTTCTATAAATATAGCAAAAAAACATAAAAAAAAATTCCTGTATATGTCAGTATTATTGTTTAAACAATATAAATAATTAATAGCTTCGAAATATTTCAAACTATTATACTAAATTTTCAATAAAAGCAATTCACTTTTTCATAAATATCGCGAAAAAACATACAAAAATAGATGTTTCCTGTAAAAATTGTTATTATTATTTAAACAATATAAATAATTATTATCAACCCCGACTGTGAGAAACATTTTTGTACTTAAATTTTCAATAAAAACAACTCGATGTTTTCCAAATATCGCGAAAAAAAGTTTTCAATATTTTTTCCTGTAAATATTGTTGTTATTGTTTAAACAATATAAATAATTATTTGCGTCACTTGGGATGTTTCTGATTTTGAATAATATTAAAAAACACACATTCAAAAAAATATATATCAAAATCGGAGCTGTTGCTAAGAATTAAGAAGTTTTGACGATTTTTAGGCTTCACTGAATCGACTATTATTGGAGTTTGGAATTGGAATACTTTTAAATGTAGATAATAATAAAATTTCTTGTGAAAATCATCACACGCAAATGTAATGGTGGTGAAATGAAACAATTTTTGGTTTTACAAAATAAAAAAAATGTGCATGTTTTATAGTTTAGAAAATCGGTTTTCATGTCTACCACAACAAAGACGCAGTTCGTAATATAAAACGGATTTCTGTAAATATTTGTAAATGTTGATGCTAACTATTTTCCAAGTTACCTCAATAACCTTCTGAGGTGAAGCAGATCTAGATTGTTTGTGAAAGGAGAGTTTATTGTGAAATCCGAGCTACTTCTTAGAAGCAATTAATATATAATTAACCCCGTCAGACAAAACTTATCGCACTAAAACAAAGAAAATACAAAACACTGCATCTAAATTTTTATTGTTGAGCTGGAAAAGAAAAAGCTCGGTTCAAGTAAGCACATGGAGGGTAGCAATTATGCCAGACAGCTAAGTTTGTTGTAGATATTAAATCTTGGTACCAAAAGTTCAGGAAAATTTTAAGTACTGTAAGATATTTTAGTAAATAATTAATAAGGACATCCAAATCTTTATATTCGTTAACTACTGATACTTCAAGCAAATAATATTTTTTATAGAATTTAACAAACAGTAAAAAAATAATGTATGAAAAATCAAAAGAAAATCTATCTAAGAAAATGATTAATTTTAAATCTTGCGTCATTGTTCTTTTAATAATCTTTCTGCTTTTGTTAGAAATCTATCTCCTCAATCAATAATGAAAATCTAATTAAAATATCAATTGTATCTTGTATCTCTGTAATTCTCCGACAACTCACATCTAGTTTTGCTCTACAAAAGAATTAATTTACAAAAACCTATCAGTTTTAAATTCAAAGGCACTCGCCTCGAAAAATTGAACTATGAGTCTAATTCTTCTAACGCTTAGCCTTTGAAACGCGTGTTTCCCGCTCTTGTCGTGAACTCTTTAGAAATGAAGCCATTCTCAAGATATTTCAATACATCAAATACATTTAAAAGAAACCGCTGCCCAAGGAATCACTACTTCCACACCCAGATTTTCTATCGAAGTCACTCACAACGAAAAAATGTTGTATGCCAAATAATTGTTCTTGGAACTTTAATAATATAATATTTGAAATTCTCTACCTCAAAAATGCATAAAACGATACCCCACATCGGTAGTGGGGTGATAATGGTGGTGGATGAAGTAAAAAAATATTTTGAGATTTCTGGTTCTTGTACACACACACTAAATCACATTTTTTTTCATCCCCTTTAATAATGGGTGGGGGTGGTAATGGTGGCTAATGCCAAAATTTTTTTGAGAACTTAGTTTCTCTTGTATATACTAAATATCAATTTTATGGACTCTTACCTGCTTGATTTACCATTTACCTATTTACCCCAAATTTACCTCAATTTACCCCCCAACCCCTCGACGGATCAAGATGAAAATATTATCTAGATCCAGATCTCGTTAAAGTATATTAGCCCGTCGGGCAGAGCGCGAAAAGCCTTCTCTTTCTTGACCTACCCAATACTGAAGTATAACCAGATGGGACCTTCACTACTTATTAAAGCATGTTATTTTACATAGGAAATCAAAATTGATGACACTCTCCATTGGTCGAGACCGAAGATATAAGAAAAAAACTAAAAAAAAAAGAAATTTAGAAATTTAAGATTTAATCAAATATAACTTTAGAACTAAAACAGATAAAAATACAATTTTTTTTTGGTTTTGACAAATAAACATTGCTTTTTAATTTGAAGTATAATTTATTGCAATAATTAAAAAAGTAACATAAAAAAACTAGCAATATTCAAAAAGATACACAAATCAGCAACATTTTTCTAATTCTTAACTCGCCATAACTCGCTTATATAACGAGGTATTCAATTTTTTCTTTCACCAAAAACTGACAAATTTAATAGGCTTAATTTTGTCTCAATTAATGCTGGATCTAATTTTTTAACTAAAAGCGCTACAGCCCTTGAAACACAACGAAGCACAGTACGGCGACGAAGACGCGAGGCTTCCTTTCCCGCCCCCGCTACTTTCTCGGCCCATCAAGAAACGTATCGGCTGCTGGCCTCATTATTGTCTGGATAAATATTAATAAGTATATACTATTTTACAGTTTACAGTTTATGTATATTGTAGATTCATTTTTATCAATGGAGAAAAACTACATGTTTGTTTTACGAAACTGATGAAAGCAGTGAAAATCTAATGGTAAAAAACCAACTGTTACTGGCATCGGGTCTATTATTAATTGTGCAAATGAAAGAAAATATGCAATTTCATTAAAATTTTTATAAAACAAAGTGGTGGCACTTATTTGCACACCCTTCGATACCGATTTCATTATTCTTGTCTGACATCTTTTTGTAATAAATAACATTAGCAAAGATAATACGTATTGTCTCCGATATTAGTAACGCGATAAAAAAATGCAAGTGAGCCTTCATGTAGTTATAATAAAGAAAAACACTCAGTTTAAAATAAAATGATTTGTGGAAAATCCAGAAAAATTAAGAATAAATTAAGAACATCTTTAAGTACCAGTTTGTACAGGAACGGGTGCGGAAACTAGAAAAAAATATATATTAAAGCTGCAGTGTCGCATTGTGATACAGAAATACAAGGCAGGTTACACATTTATTCAGATTTATTTGGGCTAATGGAAATTTATTATGCAAAATATATTAGCAAAAAAAAATTAAATGTGTACAAACTAAACAACTGAAAGAAAAAAATGAATTTAAAGTAGCGTTAAATATTTTATTTAAGGAGGTTTATCTTGCTGTTTTGCAAAAAAGAATTCTTAACTCTAATATTTCTAAAAACACGTCTTAATGATATATTTGAAGAAATGACGGAAGAAAAATTAGATTATTATAGCAGTGGAAATATAAGAAAGAGATAGAAAAGCATTTAAGCAAACAAAGTGTTTTGTGAACACACAGAAAATACAACAACAGTTCATTCAAGTGATAATAAAGCTAAAAGGATTTTTGTTGTCAGTCACAAGTGAATCAGGCGAAGAAAACTTGGTTCATGAGAATGAATTGACAATTCCTGATAAAGCTGCCGGTATCTTAAGAGAAGCTATAGCTGGATGTTTTAAAACTATAAAAAAAACACGACTACTAATCTGAATGAACACAAGAAGTTTCAGATTTGTTATAAACATTTATGTCGTGGATACTAAATATGTCAGGTCAGACAAATTTGATATTTCCATAGTAATGGAATTTATATTAATACTTATGGAAAAAAAAAACAATCAGCTTAGGCCATTTTTTTAATCCTTTACATATCACTACATGTGTTTCGTGCCGTCAGAAGAAAAAGAACTTAATGATATGCTTTATTTTTTTGGCTATGGTTATTCCTACGATGAAATACGTACATTTTTAACGTCTTTAGCTAGTCACGTATTAGTAAAAACTGGTGACGACATTTTTATACCACCTGGAGTTCCTCCAGTAAGTTCTGAAGAAAACAATTACATTTATCGCAGCGATAATTTTGATCAAAACGAAGACAGGCTAGATGGTAAAAATCCCACTAGGAATAGTATTATTTAAAAAAAAAAGAACAACCTATTTACACAAGCATATTTAGATCGTCTATCCAATTTTAACCGATTTTAACCCTTCCAGTTTACATGAAAACAAAAATATAGTTATGTACAAAAATCCAACTAATCGTTCAGAGCCTCTACGAGTTAGTGAAAGCATGGCAAATAATTGTTTTGATTATGTGGTTACCTCTGACATTTTATGGAAAATATTAAAATATAACGAAGGAAAGTAAAAACTTTACTAGCTGGCATGATTTTACTTCCACATCCAGTGGAAGTATAGTAACGACAAAAAAACTTTTAAAAATTTTTATTGTTCAAATAGGCTTAGAATGTCATGAAACGTCGAGATTTCAAGTTTGAGCGAAAAAAAAAATCTGTCTGTCTGTCGGTCTGTAACTTTTTTTGTGCGCACGTTTACTCTGGAACCGTTTGAGATATTGACTTGAAATTTGGTACATATATGTACTTTAACAAGATCTAGAACTAGATTATGTTTTCATCTTGTTCCGTCGAAGGGTTGGGGGGTAAATTGGGGTAAATTTGGAGTAAATAGGTAAATCACGCAGAAAAGTTCATAAAATTGATATTTAATATAGACGAGAAGCTAAGGTCTCAAAAAAATTTTGGCATTAGCCACCCCCATTACCACCCCCACCCCATTATTGAAGGGGATGAAAAAAAATGTGATTTAGTGTGTATACAAGAACCAGAAACCTCAACATATTTTTTTACTTTATCCACCCCCCACTCCCACCCCCTGTCACCACCTCCACCCCACTACCGATGTGGGGTATCGTTTTATGGGTTTTTGGGGTAGAGGATTTCAAATATTATATTATTAAAGTTCCATAAACAATTATTTCCAGATACAAAATTTTTTCGTTGTGTGACTTGGACTTTTACAATGATATATCTGAAAATCAGTTATATCTGTCTGATACCTACCTATTATTTTCACTTTATTAATGCACCACCCGTGTAGTACGACACCATATATAGCAGATTATTACAACTAATATCATATTATTCAATTTGATTTGTTAATTTTATCATCTTACAATAAAGGAAGATAATTCTAAAGCTTTTGTTACGGCCGCTGATTGTAGCCTTGCGCGATTTATGATGAACGCTGGATGTACCGAGAACGAGTGGGGAAGCCTCGCTACTCCGTCGCCGTAGCGCGCTTCGTTCTGTTTAAAAGGCTGTACCGCTTTTATTTACAGAGCTAGACCCAGCATTAATTGAGACAAAATGAAGTCTATGAAATTTGGCAGTTTTTGGTGAATAAAACATTCGAATAGCTCAATACATAAGCGAGTTACAATGGGTTAGACCTTTCAAAAAAAATTGACAATTTGTGTACCATCTAAATCAACGTCAATTTTTTAATGTTAAAGTTATTATTTTTGTAATAAATTATACATCATATTAAAGAGAATCGTTTGTACTATAAAACTACTTTTCGTTTGAAAGTTATTCGTGGTTGAATTTGAATTTTGTTATTTTCATTTTTTTTTGTTTTTTTCTTGTAACTTCAGTCTCGACCAATGGAGAGTGTCGTCAAAAGTGATTTCCTATGTAAAAAAACCTGCTGAATGAAATGAAATAGGTTTTATTTGGTTATACCTCGGTATTGGGTTAGTGAACAATAGAGCCAGCCATCCGACGTACTATATATTATGTGTACCAAATTTCAAGTCAATATCTTAAACGGTCCCAGAGTAAACGTGCACACAAAAAAGTTACAGACAGACAGACAGAATTTTTTTTGCTCAAACTTAAAATCTCGACGTTTCATGACATTCTAAGCCTATTTGAACAATAAACATTTTTAAAAAATTTTTGTCGTTACTACCTACTTCCAGTGGATGAGGAAGTAATTAATAAAAATTGAAGTTTTGCAATTAGCTATCAAACACCCTGACAGGCAAAGCATTCACAGATAAAAACAAATAAGTTTCACCTATCTATTAATGGAGCCTATGAATATTTTAAAGTAAGTTATTTTTTGTTTGCTTATAGTTAGACCAAAAGATATTTTTTGGCCTACATTTAAATGAATATCCTTCTTCTTAATCAGAACGTCTTGACAGATATTTTGTGATTCATGTATTATTCTGGCTGGGTGTCTTTTACTGTATAGCGGGTATGACAGCATTATGCCATGTGTCGCTATTGCCTGTTGGACAAAATGCCTTAACAAAAATCTTTCTCAACGTTATGGACGACGTCCTCTTCGCCCCTTGCCATCTTATTTCTTATTTTCTCTGAACTATCATATATTCCACATTGTTCTACCCCGGTTGATTTAGCAAAATAATGAGAGGATTCGGAATAATAGGATGTTGGAGAGTCTCTCTTGGAGATTTATTTCTTGGAAAATCGAGCTGTTAGTAGGATGAGCTGTCCATGAAATTCGCAACAAACATCTCCAGATCCAATTTTGAAAGCATCAATACGCCGTCTGCCCACTCTCCTAACCGTTCATGTCTCAGAGGCGTAAAGAAAGATGGAAACAATTAGGGCATTCGCAAGTCTGACCTTCGTGCATCTCATGATATTTCTGTCACGTCAAATTTTGGTCAATTAGCAAGTTGTCGATCTTGCCATTTATGTTCTTAGTTGAACTTCATATTCACCAGTACTGTCCACAAGGATTCCAAGATATACCATCTTGTTTAGTAGTTTACAATCATATATCCTTAAAGTGTCTGTGTGGTTTTCATTTGCTTTGAAAATTGTCCAGAGGTATCAAATCAAAATCAAAATTGATAAAATCCCGGCAGTACTAGATTGACCGACCAACTTATTGAAAATAATGAACCTTTGATGATTCAAAGATGTCTCTTTTTTGGGGCTTTGTATAATGCAAGCGCGAATTGCTCTCCACCACTTATAATTTCGACAATGACCACTGTATGAGTACGTCAGCGTCGTCTACATCAGTAATTGTTTTGATTCCCTCGTTTTAAATCTCTCCACCAATGGCGAAATAAACCGATCCTTATTTGTGAGATTGTTTATTATTTTATTTTGCGTTTCAGTCAGTGGCGCGTTCTCACTGAAAATAATTTCCGGTAAAATGCGTTTCAAAAGTCGCTGCTGTCTTTCGATGCTCTTCGTACTGCAGACATTATCAGCATACTCATCATACACTACAGTCACTTTTTTGCCATAATGATTACAAATAAAGCGAACGTAAGCTGTATAAACGTCGTCAAAGGTACTCTGCTTACTACTCGATGAATCAAATTGCCGCCATCAACAATGAACTGGCAATCAGAAAAATCTATTGGCCTTTCTCGTGCAGCATTGAAAATATCATTCAGAGACGAATTCTTGGTTTTTCTTTCTCTTTGAAGAGAGGAAGGGGAATTGAAGCAAGCTCAAAGTTGAAACATGACTCCAAAAATTATAAATACCTGACTGTTTATTTATTTATATTTAATTTTCAGAGTATCAGGATCTGAGAGAGAATAAAATGATACAGAAAATGCAATATAACTTTAAGTATACTATATAATATATACGTTTAAGGTAATTAATTATTCATGTCTGAAGTTTTTATTGCCGTAATCCTTCCGGGTATAGCCTGAAGCCGTCTTTATACCTAAAAAATCAAAACCCGCTATACATGCATCTTATGGAGTTAATTCCGCTAGATGAATTCATTCCTGAGCATTTTTCTCGTTAAAGTAACCGGTTTTAAGATATTCGCTGTGAAACTTCCAAACTACCCCCCTGTTCAGACGCTGTTAGCACGAAATAGGTGAGGATAAGCTACAAGGTTAATAGAACATTTTTTATGCAGAATTTAACGACAAACTTTTTATTCCCTATGCTTTTTTCTCTTCCGACGAACGGTTTACAAGATAGAAGTGAAAAACCAGCTTTAAGTCCCCGTTAGGACTTTTGCAAAAAAAAAAAGGGACGTTCCACCTCTAAATTGAGGGAGAATTTTTCGGGTATCTATTTCTAACCTATCTAGAGTACGCATCTCAAATATTATTACTTTATAAATGATTTCTTCTATTCACTGTTTTTTAATCTATTTTGCGTGTACTAGAAAGGTGATATGGGAAATTGTATGTTTTTAATTAAAAGATAGATTCCATACAATATTAAATTAGGACACTAAGTAATGTACGGAACAATTAAATATTTTGAAGAATATAGACTGACCTGGATGACGCGACGAGGGGCGACTCTCTCCCTGCTTACCTTTAGATTGGTTCTATTCATAGTTTATTAGAAAAATTAAATTCTCACAAACATTCGTGGTATAAAACTTTTAACATTTATATTATTTGTACACTAAATTAATGTTCCTACGACTCACAACCTACTTCGACTCTATAGTATGGGGGTGGCATGGAAAGTTTAAACCCACCTGCATCTGCACGATGTTGACGGGTGGCAGCAATCGTCTAGAGACTGCTATATTATATTGCAGTTCATTTCCTGCGTGTGTAGAAACAAATAAATCTATAATTGATTTCTGTCAAAGAAATATAGTCAACTAAATATTCGTAGTCGGTAACGTACAAGTTCTACAAATTTTTAACCGGTTTTGAAAAAGCAGTTTCTCAATTCTTTGTGTGTTTGTCCGTATGTCCGAGTGCTTATATATATGCATGTATGTGTCGCCCCATAATGCTCCATATTGATAATTGTACCAACAAAATTAAAATTAAGTGAACTGAAATAAAAAGGAGCCCCTGTATAACAAACGGCTTAATAAGAGAAAAACCAGTTTAAAAAAAGCCAATAATTTAACCAAAGCAAATGAAAACCGACGGAATAATGAATTAATAAAAGTATCTAAAATAAATTATTATAAAAACTTAGTAAACGAAAATGTTATAGATTGTAGATTGTTTAACGGGTCGTTTGGCCCTAAATTGGCTTTTCTTCACCTCGACCTAAAAGATTTTTTGCGAATTACCTTACAACTAATTGTTACCGAGGATTCCAAGATTTTTCACAAAGCTTGTAATTTTCCGGGGAGTTAATTTCACTATGTCTTCAGACGTTAATTCCGCCGGTTCCGGAATGCGGATTAGTACCTTGCATTCGCAGAGTATATGTTCCGCAGTCTCAGTTGCAACATCGAAGTATCTGCAAACGAAAATGTTAATGTGGCAATGTATTTTTAATATACTAAATGAGGGCAGAGAAAACGTTAATATCAATATAAAAAATCAGAGAGGTGAAATTATCAATAACAAACTAGAAAAATCTGAATATTTTAACATTTCTTTCAGTGATGTTGCTAAACAATTAACTGAAACGATATCGTTCCATGATAGAATTGTATTGTCAAATACACGAATTATGCATTCATTTGTACTAACACCAGTTACTGAGTCAGAGATAACAAAGATCATTAGAGAACTAAAAAAAAAAAAAAAACTCCCGGTGTTGATGATCTTAAGGCAGAGAGAGAGACATTAAAATAAATTGTGGAATACATTGCAACTCTTTTGACACATTTAATAAGTAAGTCCATGGAAGATGGTGTTTTACCGAGATCGCTGTAATCAAGCCTCTAGTTCTCCAAGACACACAATTACAGATGACGGGGGAGGTAAAGTATCTTGGAGTCATTGTAGACTCCAAACTTACCTGGTCCAACACCTGGGCAGAGTAATACATAAGTCTCTTGCCGTACTAGCAATATACAAACGATTGTATGGCAAGACATGGGGGTTCAAGCCTAGTATGGTGCACTGGCTCTATACCAGTGTAATAAGACTCATCACATACGTTTGTGGCCCAAGATCACTCAAGCAACAGCAGCTAACAGGCTGAGCCGGATGCAGAGGCCGGCCTGCCTGGGAATTACAGGTGCAATGAAAAGCACCCCAACAGCAGCCATGGTGATCCTATTAGACCTCCCTCCTCGGAGTTTTGTGACTTAGGGGGAGGTCAGAATGGGAGTTTACAGGCCACAAAATTCTCAGACTCCGACTCCTTTTGGAGGCAACTCGGGGCACATGAGGATAATAAACATTGTAGCGGACCCTCTATTAAGCATGAGATCGGAAAACAGGGTACCAAAAATTACATTCAACAAACCCTTCACTGTCACCATTGAAGATAGGAAGGACTGGATAACAGGTGCTCGTGATGCTTTACGCAAAGGTCTGGTATACCGATGAATCCAGGATGGAATCAAGACCTGGAGCAGGAATACATGGTGAAAGGTCAAGAGCGAGTATAAGCCTCTCTCTTGAACAGCACTCCACTGTATTCAAGACAGAAATTCTGGCCATACTCGAGTGTGTACGCGAGAATGTTAAACGACGATATGTGAAAAAGCAGAACTCAATTGCATCAGATAATCAGGCGGCACTTAAGGCACTAGCCTCAACAAGGTCTCTTCCAGACTGGATTGAAACTGCCATGAAGAGCTCAAAATTCTGGGTGAGCGGAACAGAGTTCATGTTTCAGATATTCCATGCATATTTTCGTTCATAATTTTCCGTTCTAGTTCTGTCAACATTTGAAAAATTTAAAAAATTTTAAAAAAATTTAAGAAAATTCCGAAATGGTGCCATTGCGGATAAATGAAGACTCGGAGGGGAAAACGTACCCCAATAAACATTTCTCTTCATTCTTTGGGCTTTCCATTGGTATGTCTACCTCTTCTGTAGCGTCACCCGTTACGGAGTTATGCCACTCTGAGTGTCGCAGCGGTGACACTCGGGCATTTAAGTGCATTCATTGTTGCGTCTATCATATCTAGTCTAAACAATCAAGAAAGCGAAAGACGAGCTATTCATAGTGTATGCATTGATTCATTGGTGCAGCAAAATTGAGTGGTCTTAGTTAAGCCATGTAGCACAGGAATTTTAGTTTTTGACTTTGAATTAATTATTGTAAAGCTGAAAATTTGCAGGATTGCAGTTTTGGTCCAGGACAATACATACCAAAAAGTCCCCTACTCTCCCCTGTCGGCTTCCCTGTTTTGCGGAGCAACAAGGGCCTAAGTTGCAGAAATTGCACATCTGGTTATAAAGTGCAGCAAAGAAGGTTGTTACTGGTCCGATTTGGGTTGAAATGATCATAAAAGCTTCGGAGAAGCATATCCGTTCGTGTTTCACATGTTCCATGCATATTTCGTTCATAATTTTCCGTTCTAGGGCTGCCAAAACTTCAAAAATTGAAAAAAAATTTCTTAATGGCTCCATTGCGGATAAATGAAGACTCGGAGGGGAAAACGTACTCGAATAAACATTTCACTTCATACTTTGGGCTTTCCATTAGTGTGTCTACCTTCTCTGTAGCGTCACCAGTTACGGAGCTACGCCACTTTGAGTGTCACCGCGCGGCGGCCTCGCCCATCATGTGCTCGATGGAACTGCCCTGGCTGCACTGATGAGACCAGTTGCGAATTCCTGTTTATATATTATTGGCGTTTTATAAGATTTATTGAATGAAATTTAACTTGTCAGACTCAGAAAATTACTTTATTCGGCTAGACAATTGACATTATTGATCTACTGGGTAGGGTCGTCCGGATCATCATCCATATCCACGACTGGCTATTTGTACAGCTGGATCCTCTACGGCTTCGGCACATGATGCTGCAGTTCAGACCAGAGTTCCTGCACTCGCACTGGGCAACGCAGTCCGCCTTGCAGGCACAGGAAATTCGCCGTAGCAGGCTATCAGGATCTGGCTGCCTTGTGGTAGGAACAGGAATCGGAACCAGGCCCTGGCGTCCTGATTTCCATCCCCAATCCTCCGGGTGAGGAGAGGAGAATATTGTGAGGATTTAATCTCTCGAAAAGCTTGCAGCACTCAACTAATGTGCGTATTCCTCAAAGCCCAAAGTATGAAGAGAATGTTTATTCGGGTACGTTTTCCTCTCCTAGTCTTCATTTATCCGCAATGGAGCCATTTCGAAATGTTTTCAACTTTTGAAGTTTTGTCAGCACTAGAACGGAAAATTATGAACGAAATATGCATGGAACATGTGAAATACGAACGGATATGCTTCTCCGAAACTATTATGATAATTTCGACCCAAATCGGACCAGTAACAACCTTTTTGCTGCACTTTATAGCCAGCTCTGCAATCTCTGCGATCTCTGCAACTTAGGGCCTTTGTTGCTCCGCAAAAACAGAGAAGGCGACGGGGGAGAGTAGGGGACTTTTTGGTACATATTGTCCTGGACCAAAACTACAATCCTGCAAATTTTCAGCTTTACAATAATTAATCCAAAGTCAAAAACTAAAATTCCTGTGCTACATGGCTTAACTAAGATCACTCAATTTTGCCACACCAATGAACCAAAGCATACGCTTAGAGAACTATCAAAGTTAATGAACTAAGAGTATAGCTCGTCTTGCGCCTTCTTGATTGTTTAGACTAGGCGTGATAGACGCAACAATGAACGCACTTAAATGTCCGAGTGTTGCCGCAGCGACTCTCATAATGGCGTAACTCGGTAACGGGTGACTCTACAGAGAAGGTAGACATACCAATGGAAAGTCCAAAGTATGAAGAGAAATGTTTATTAGGGTATGTTTTCCCCTCTGAGTCTCCATTTATCCGCAATGGCGCCATTTCGGAATTTTTTTGAAATTTTTTAAATTTTTGAAATGTTGACAGAATCAGAACGGAAAATCATGAACAAACATATGCATGGAACATCTGAAATATGAACAGATATGCTTATCCTAATCTTTTATGACATTTGAACCCAAATCGGAGCAGTAATGACCTTTCTGTTGCACTTTATAGCCAGCTCCGCAAATTTTGCGACTTAGGCCCTTGTTGCTCCGAAAAAACAGGGAAGCCGACGGGGGAGAGTAGGGGACTTTTTGGTACGTGTCGTCCTCGACCAAAAGTACAATCCTGGAAATTTTCAGCTTTACAATAATTAATTCCGGGTCAAAAACTAAAATTCCTGGGCTATTTTGTGTTTGTAACTTTTTTAGTTTTCATTATAAAAGGTCGTAATACGTCTCAATCTAAAGAAAATTTTAATACCTTTAATCTTCACAATAAAAAGTGTTCTCATTGTAGATTTTGAGTAATTCTAGATTTTAACGTTGTATATTTTTTCTGAACGTTTCGGCGCCATTTTGAAAATGCCATATTTCCAAAACTAAACATCGAAAAAGTAAAACCATTCGATTTGTTTTCGTAAAAGCTTTAATTTTGTACCCTTGCATTTCTTTATTAAAGTCCACATTTTTCTAGTAATTAAAAAAAAAACGTCTAGGAGTACTGAATTTCAATTTTCAATTCACAATATCTCGAAAAATATGCATTTTCGCAAAAGTGTATAAGGCGTTTCTTTCTTATAATTTGATTCTCTATCCTATACCACAATTTCCCTTTCACCACCTTTTACTTTCACCACCTTTTACTCTCAAACCCCTTTTCTACTCCCTCTATTAATCTTGTTTTTATTATTTTTGTCAATTTTTGTTCTTTTGTCCTCTTCTTCTAAATCCCCTTTTGACCAATAACCTCTAGTAAATCCAAAATTTTTAAAATCACAACCTCCTCCCACCTCACCTTTCCAGAGACCACTGGATGAATCTCGTGACTAGCTCGAACGGGTTTTTTCATTGAGTCTTTTCCCGTATAACAATCTTATCGTCATAAATTTAGTGCGCGTGTGCTAAAAATCCAAACTTATCTTTAGCTTTAAGTAGTTTCTAATTGTTTTAAAATGTTTTCTGATTCTGTCAAGTAAATTGTTAGGTGTAAGTTTTTAATGTATCTTAAGAACAGGAGCCCTAACGCCCACCACTTCATCTGCTGTTTTAGCCAAAGCTGGACCCACTCCACCTGATCACTCATCTACCGCGGCGTTGCACGCCGCGGTGGGGTGATCGGCTCTAGACTAGTCCCCAGCCGAGGCGTACGACTGTACTATTTAACAATAATAAATTTGTTTTGAATTGAATTGAATTGAATTGAATTGAATTGAATTGAATTGAATTGAATTGAATTGAATTGAATTGAATTGAATTGAATTGAATTGAATTGAATTGAATTGAATTGAATTTAATTGAATTTAATTGAATTGAATTGAATTGATTCTCTATCAGATTATATGTATTTTTTGTTTTTTTTGTTTTTTTTGCTACCAAAAAGCAGGAAAAATGACAATATAGATTCTTATGTACATACTTTATAATGCATGTTGAAGAAAAAATTTGGAAATTCATTACATCATTTTCGGGCTGGGATTTGACAGCTTCCCTTACTGTACTATATGCACATATTAGTCAATTTATCGAATATGATTTTTTAAAACTAACAATAAGATCACTTTATTTTGGGAAACCAAACTTTAACAAATGGACTGTGTGGTATAGGGCAAATTTACAACAAATAATATATTTCCCATGAAGATATATTCTTTGTAAGAAATCATATTGTTGATTAGGTAATTCATATAATGGTAATGATAATCTGAAAGAGCTTTGCAATATCAATTAAAATTGAAATAACTCGATATAATAAATAACGAGTTAATAGCCTAGATGCATCTCTGCAATCAAAAATAGTGTTTATAGATATGGGACGATTAAACGACGAGCCCTGTATAAATGAAGCTATATCATATCAAATCAAATATATATTCGTACTAGGCAACGCGTAAGTATAACTTTTTCCTTTTAATTTATGATATGATTAACATTTATCGAACGCACAATAACTATTTTATACCTGCAATAACTAGCATTCCCTCAATATGCAACACCATATATGGTAATTAAAAAAACGGGGCTTTTTCAGATAAATCATTCCATTAATCTTCGGTGATTTTTAGGATATAAATAGAATATATCAGTTATTACTGAAATATTGATATAATTTATTAATTATATCAATATTTTCGTATTATTGGCAAAATATTCCTATATTCTATTTATTTGCAGACTGAAAATATCCCAATGGCTAATTCTGGAATCCACGAGAGGACATCATCCTATTTAAATCAAATAAATAATCTGATGGTCGAAGAAGCTTACAGTTTAAAATCGTATCCCGCATCGGTTAGAGAACTTTCTGCGATGATCGTTCATGCGCACAAGGAATCCTTACCTGAATGCACCTCTTGCGAACCCTCCCCTACTCAACCAGGTGAGACGCGCGCTGTCTTTAAAAAATCTCACACGTGTGGTAGTTTGTACGCAAAGTGCGGTTGTAACAATGAATCTGACACGAATAATACACTCTTTCATACATATTCCAATCCATCACATGAGTCCCAATTCTCTCCTGAAAAACGATCATCAAACCCAATTATATCAAGTATTTATCCTAAATCAGAAACAAAAAGACTTTCCAGCCCTGAAATAAACAATTCACATTTTACTAAACATCCCCATGTGTGCCTGACGCCAAAATTTACCAAGTCTCCCTCAAAAACTGTCATTAAAGCCAACGTTTACCTTAACCATCCTGAAATAAATTTCCCGATCCCTGTCGAATTACCTCAAGAAGATTGTGATAAATTAGTGCCAAAACAAAGTAAATCTCTTCCTGCGAATTTATACCCCGAATTAAAAAATAAATTAGATTATCATAAGTATACTGCATTAGCCTACGAATCCCAACACCATAACCATACCCAGCCTGTCTATAAAGAAGAAGAAGCTCAAAAATTTTTTAGAGACTTTGGTATATTTGGTCCCATGGGTAACGGTGTTGGGACTAATATAAGAAGAAGTTCTAAAAGTTCAGTGGACGAAGAAACTATCCAGCAAATTAGAAAGAATTCGAAAAGTGTATTAGAATTAAAACGTAGAAATTCTGGTTTACCGGAAGACTACGAATACTTAAAATCAGCCGTTGCGAGATTAAAGATAGAATTATCGGATTTAGAAGGGAAATATGAAACTACTCAAACTGAATTGTACGACACCAAGAAACAGTTAAGCTGTAAAGAATCAGAAGTCCTGCGACTGCAGAGAGAAATTCACAAGCTCAAGGTAAGCTTTTACATTATATTATATCGCTTTTTGGATCATATTTTGGTTATCTGACTGCAGGAAATATTATTCTAATAATGAAATATTTATTTAATTTTTATCAAAATGAAATGGCATATAGACAAAATGTTTACATAACCACTTTAAAACATTCCACATTCTTAAGGGTGGCCCAAAAAAGTCTTATTTCTTTACAATATCAGTGTTATTTTTTTCATTAATACCTAATAATTAGGTATATATCTTTTTATTTAATTTAAAAATTAGTATAGTAAATTGGAAAAGAATTTATATTACAATTTCTCTCAAAATTGAAATCGTTGGACAATCAAATTTTCAATAAAAGTTTCAAACATTCTTATTGTTCTTTAGAACAATACAAAATAAATAATTTTAGAGATATTTACACACGTTTTTGTACGTATATATTTTTTCTCTCAGTTTAATTTGAGATTATACTTTTTAAAGTATCACCGGATATCATACTCTAGAATGAACATGAAGTCTATTTGGGAAAGAGTTATTAATCCTATAGACAGGTGTTTTATTATTTTTTTATTGATTTAGACAAATTATGATATTCGTATTACGTATATTATTATTAGATCTCAGTTTTACAATTTTTTCAAAGATTTCTAAATTTATTTCTTGATAGAAATAAACCGTGCGTGTACGTATTCTACTTAGCGTGTATATCTCTTTTTGCTTTAAAGAAATGCCTACCCCCCCGGTGCTTACCGAGAACAAACTTAAGTCAAATCACTCAAAAAGTAACTACTAACAACAAATGGGGTGCCATTTGAAAAAATAGTATTAAGGGTGTTTCCTAAGAGACATGCTTTTGCTCTTGTAGGGAATCATTTTCAATAGTACCTTGTTTATTTATTTACATACACTAGTCATCAGGTCAAAAAAACCAATCACTGAGTAGAAAAAAAAATACAAAAATAGAATGTAAGATTATTTTTAATTATATACCATAATGTGCACATATAAACAATATTCCAGAATGTTTAAAGGACCTATAAGCAAATTAAATATACAGTACGACTATTACAATAAAGATAATTTATTATAGATAAATTATCTTTATTGTAATAGTCGTATATGTAAAACAGCATATTACCATAATCCCTATTATTTACATACACTAGTCATCAGGTCAAAAAATCCAATCACTGAGTAGAAAAAAAAAATACAAAAATAGAATGTTATATTATTTATAATTATATACCATAATGTGCACATATAAACAATATTCCAGAATGTTTAAAGGAACTATAAGCAAATTAAATATACAGTACAACTATTACAATAAAGATAATTTATTATAGATAATGATTTTAGGGAGGCAATGTTACAGTTGAAATAATCGACGCGATCATGTATGCATTATCAGTAGTACATATGCCAGGACTTTGAGATTTTTTTATATTCGTCCTAAACGTGGCCTGATTAAATAAATGTATTTGCGGTGATCTTCTAATGATGCTAATAAGAAACACAGTAATAGGTTTAGATAACTAATAGGTGTACGTTCCCATCAACTTTAAATGTGGGATACTTTAAGAACTTACGTTAAATATATTCTAATTTTTCTTATGCGTGTCTCGTAACTTGTAATATGGGGACTATACAATTGACGCGTATTCCAAATTAGACCTCACAATAGAAAAATACAGTAGTTTTAGACCAGAGGCATTTACTCCAGTCAAATTAGAAAATTTCGACGTTTGACGGAAAAAACTGATAGTTTTCAAACTTGGCAAAGATGTTCATTAAGGTTTACTATTAAACATACTAAATAGTACAGGAAAACTTTACTTTAACTGGAAAAAAATTTGTGCAGACCTTAAACTTTGGTTATAGGTTCAAAATAGATCAAAGTTCACGAAACAAAAAACTTTAGGAGTTTTACGGAATCATGGGGACCTATAGGGGGTGAAAAGGTGATTTTTAATTAAAAAATCGATTTTTCTCTTATTTTCTGGGGAAATATGGCATTTACAAAAAATAGTTCAAATAAAAGTTGTTTCTGACAAAATTATCTTTAAAAAAGAAGAAAGAACTTATAATTATTAGTACTGTTCTTTATCTTTAGTGTTTAACAAAAAGTCCTGAATTCAATCCGTTGCATTCGAGCCGCCATGTTGAAAAGATAGCGCTAGTTTTATGCATTTTTTTCCTATCTGTTATTATACTCTTTGGAAAAACGAGAGCAAAGAGTATATTGAATTTCATCGCGACATTTCAAAAATTGTAAATATCGCTCGTAGAGAAAAAATTATATCACTGTGTTAGTCATAGAATTCGCAACAACTTTGAAAATGTCCGCCATGGGTTCGTCTTTCTGTCAATCCGTTCGTCTGTCCGTCTGCCCCTCCGTCCGTCACGTGTCTGTTAAGCTACATAACTTAAGAGAAAAAAGTCCGTTTTTTTTTTAAATTTGAATTAGTGCCAGCTAAAAGAAGAACCATAGTGTTTTTGAAAAAAATCTATCAGTAAATAAAAAGGTTATGAAACATTATGTAAAAAAAAACACGTGAAGAGTATTGTGTTTGATACGATTCTATAAACACAAAAATTCTGTATAGTATACTATCAACGTTTCAACAAGATGGTATCACCGGGAGATCATTAAAATTGCAAGTGTGGCACTTAAACCTACAATTCTATCAAAGATTACAAAAACTCTTCACTTATACTTTTTTCATAAAATGTTTCATAATTTTTTTTTTATTGATCGATATTTTTTAAAAACGCTGGGGTCTTCCTCTAGCAAACACTAATATATTGTCCAAATTTGAATAAAAGTGAACTTTTCTCTCTTAAGTTAGTTACCTTAAAAGACACATGACGGACGCAGGGGCAGACGGACAGACGAACTGACTGACAGAAAGGTGAACCCATGGAGGACATCTTGAAAGTTGTTGCGAATTCTATGATTAACACAGTGAAATCATAATTTCTTTCTCTACAAGCGATATTTACAATTTTTGATATGTGTCGATTAAATGTAATATACTCTTTGCTCTCGTATTTCCAAAGAGTATAATAATAGATACGAAAAAAAATGCAACATTTCTTGTACAGAATTTTATGAGCTTCATTTTTTACAGAACATATTTTCGATATCGCTAATGGTTAGAGAGATATAAGCAAAAAAACTGAATCGGTGCGCCATCTTTTCATGTGGCGGCTCGAGCGCAACAGATTGAATTCAGGACTTTTAGTCTGTTTAATAGTAAATCTTAATGAACATAAAGATGTTCAAGATAAAGTTTTGAAACTTGGCAAAGGCCAAGTTTCAAAACTTTATCAGCATTTCCCTCTAATTTTCCTTATTTGACTGGATCAATTACTGAAATGAAAAGTAGTGCTAATAAAAATCCTAAAATATAGGATTTTTATTAGCACTACTTTGTTAACTACTTGATTAATATGATCTGGAAGTGGCAGATTTTCATCAAACACTAAGGGCGAGTTGTACCAAAGTACCCTAACCCGGTGTTAAGCTAACCCTGTATTAGAATTTAAAAATTTCACGAGTTGAACCACCTGAATTAAGTCTTTTTTTGTGGGAGGGAAAATCATCATGGTCGTTTAGAGTCTATTGCGGACGGGTAGTGCTGGACTCCAACTAGCTAAAACCCCTCCCTCTCTTCAGTGTTTCCTGTTGGCCTAGGACTGCTTTCGCTTTTCATCAGACCCACAGGTCACAAAAGTGTGTCGGTGTTAATTGGCGTTTCTCCATGGGTTCAAACCCATATCTCTTTCCTCCTCGTCCTTCTTTTTGATAATGAGGGTTATTCCCTCCTCCGCTCTTCTCCAGTTCTCCCCTGTTTCTAGCATCCTCTCTACCATATCTTCCGGAAACAATAACGACGCCCCACCGTCTCGTCTCTCTACCCTCCAACTATTGCATGGGAACACGGTGTGCTCCACGTCATCGACCTCTCCACAGTATGTACACTCTCTGCTGTCAGTCTTGCCAATATCATATAAGTACTCCATGAAGCATTCATGTCCGCTCAGGGCTTGGGTGAGGTAATAGCCTACCTCACCATACCACCGTTCCATCCACGCTCTGATGTTCGGGAATGAGGCGTCTCGTCCACCTTCCCTTGTCTGCAGTATCTCACCTTCTCTGCCATCTTTCAAATGGCCGGTCCCTGGCCTCTGCCCTCCCGGCTCCTTCAAAGATTTCCAGCCGTTCTTTGCCCATCAGATCCAAAGGGGGGATCCCCGCCACTACCAACGCCGCCTCGTACGAAATCGTTTTATATGCACTGCATACTTTTAATGCGGCACATCACTGGATCCTAGACATCCTCCCCCTCGTCCTATCCACCTTCATCGCACTTTCCCAGAACGGAGCTGCATACAAGAGGGTAGAGTGCACAGCAGTCTCCTCTTGCTTGCTCTCGGTCCGTGCGTATTGATCATAAGCCTCCCAATGGCTGTGGCTGCCTTTCCCGC
Organism: Rutpela maculata; assembly: GCA_936432065.2. Lineage (NCBI taxonomy): Eukaryota > Metazoa > Arthropoda > Insecta > Coleoptera > Cerambycidae > Rutpela > Rutpela maculata. Next base: position 111,122,909 of record OW386285.2, read on the forward strand.
CTTCTCGGCCGTCTTTGTGGCATGGACACTGAAGTTCAGCTTGGAGTCCGGCCAGACCTCTATTTATTTCAGGTGGTTCCCTGGAGATATCTCCACCTGGCCCACCCTAACTTCATGGGTGGAAGATTTCTTTTTCTGGTGATAACCAGGAGCTCCGTTTTCCCGGCAGCTAGCTCATGCTGCATTCTTTCTAGCCATCTCTCTATCTTTCTGATGGTCTCGTTGGCCGCTTCCATTATTTGGATAGTCCACCTTCCAGTCACCATTATGGCCAAGTCTTCGGCATACCCGATGATCTTCATACCCTCCTTCCAAGGCAATCGAAAGACATCGTCAAAAATCACGTTCCACAAGGTCGGATCCTTATGGAACCCCTCACGAGATGCTTTTCTAGGTTATCTCTCCCTCTGACTTGAATCCGATCATCCTGTCTTGAAAGTAGCTCATTATCACCCTGACAAGATACGGAGCTACCCCAAGCTCAGCATCTTCCTGACAATCATCTCCCATCCCGCCGTGTTAAACGCGTTTTTGACATCTAGGGTCACGACAGCGTTTCGTGGCTAGGTCTTCCTACGCCGTCTCCTTTAGTAGTCTAATGGCTTCTACCGTTCATCGTCCACCTGCTCGGGAAATCCCCACTCTTTAGAGCACGGTTTATTACTCTTAAGATGTCTCCCGGGTATTCTTCTGCAACTAGCTTGACTATTTCAGGCAGTATCTCGTCTAAACCTGAAGCCTTTCCACTTTTAAGTCTGACACATGCTGCCGCCAGCTCCTCCTCCGTGAGTGGAGGGACCACATCCACTTCTACCGCCCTTCATCTGACTATATCCCTTTCTGGGAATAGAGCTGCCACGACTTTCGCCACTTTCTCTGCCGGAAAGGGAGGGGGGATTTCTGATCTGTCGAGTGGCAATCTTGTAGCCGCTAGTTTAGAAATTTCGCTAGTTGTACCATCTGAATTAACCCTGGTGTTAACAATCACAGATATAACTAAGTATAAGCACAAAATAAAGAACTACCAGGACCGGCATTCTCAGCACCGCCATTGATGGTTCTTGATCAATTTTTATGACCTTCACCATCTTTTTGTAGGTATTTCCGTAAATTCGTTTATTGCTTTAACCTAACATTCAGTGAAATAATATCCAACAATTCAACTGTATTTTTCAATAAATGGACTAACGGAAATAAATACCTACAAGAAGATCGCGTCAAAGGAATTTGGGCGGGAAGCTTAAGTGTCGCTTCTGGTAGTTCTCTTTTCTGTGGTATAAATGCGAGAGTGCAAGTTGCTAGCGATGGTTGTATGCAATATAATAAAAAAATCGTCAAGTTGTGTCAAATGCATTATAAACATTAATATCAGACAGGTTGTAGGTTATACCCATAATGAAAATACCCCGCCTTAAACCACGACCTAGTTTAAGTTTTACGAGGTTAAGCGTATTGGTACAACGCGACATTCCTCTGACTAACCCCGTGTTTGTACAACTCGCCCTAAATGTTTCTGGTCTTCCACTTCTTATTCGCGACGTCTTGCCAGATGTTTTATGATCCATGAATTATTCTAGTTCTAGTTGGTCTCCGCTTGCTGTATAGCACGCTTGATAGCGTCACGCCATCTTTCGCGGTTGTTTGGTAGGCGTACAGCCTCACTAAAGCTCTCTCCCATCACATGTTTGGTAACATAAGTTCAACATTTTGGAGGGCGTCCTCTTCGCCTCTTGCCATTTAGTTTTCCCGGAATTATCAACCGTTCTATATTGTTCTCTCTCCGATTGTGAAGGCAAAAAATGAAAGGATTCGGCAGAATACGACTCTGGTGAATCGCTTTTAGAGATGTATTTTTTGGCGAATCGAGCTATTGGTGTAATGGGCTGTACAAGGAATTGATGACATTTACATCTCGAAAGTATCAATTCACTCTCTGTCCGCTCCCCAAACAGTGCATGTCTCAGAGGCGTAAAGAAATGTGGAGAAAAGTAGGGTGTTAGTAAGTTTGATCTTTGTTCATTTCGTGATATTTCTATCATGCCAAATGTTGCTATCTTCGTATTCGCGGTTGCCAGTATTAGACCAGGAGTCCGCCGACCACTAATTGGGTGTCATAGGTTTACTTCCAAAATGTGTGAATTGTTTTTAATTTGGGACAGTAGAGCACAGAAATGACCATGCCTTTTTTTTGAGCAGGGGCGTACGGCAGGCCCCCAAAAGTGTAATATAAGAAATATGACTTGTAAAAGTTAAAAAAAAGTCACAAATAAGTCATAGGTTTACGCATGGGGGTTAGAGGGATTTCTTAATTTACCCCCAAACAAACTCACATTCATTTTGGGCGGTACAAGGAAGCGCTACGCTCGCCCAAATTTGAAAAAAAGTCATATAAAAAAAATGAAAAATTTATGAATGGCAATCAGGAACCTGGTAAGTATGAACCTCCTCAGTGCTAAAAGACATTCGCCATCTTTGAAATGTGGTCCGAACGTCTTTCCTTTTATGATAATTGACGGCGTATCGACTGTTCCTACCGCATGTACTAGTTACACTTGTGATTCGATGAGTATAACAAATTTACGACTGGCAATCATAAACTTGGTAAGTAAGAACCCCCTTCTATCGGGGTCTACTGCAAGATCATTTCGGCCATTTATTTTTTTTCATCTGTTCGAGGCAACCGTACCATAAGAATTGTTTGATTTTATAGGTATGTTATAGTTCTATCTATTTAAATTATGTTCCTGATTCCTGAACTTCGTACATAGTTCATTCTGGATATACTACTACTACTTCCTTTTCAAATGTCAGCTTCTAGAGTAAAAAGTCTTTTCCTAGATATACTCTCAGTAATAATTTAATATATGAGAAATTCAATTCTCTTACTGTTCATTTTATGGAGTTGATTTGCCAAATTGCTTGTTTTTTTTGTAAATTTATTGCTCATGGCTTCTCTACTTCTACAGCTATAGCGCTTCCCCCAGATATCTAAAAGATTGGCAATGTGTTATGTTTGCTGGAATTTCCTTTATATATCAATATTTCTGCTCAAAAATATGTTAGACAATACTTCCAAAATTAAAATTTTCGCAAGTTTTAAACTTCCGTCAATTTTCTGTTAAATTAAAACAAACTCAACATTGAAATGTAATAAGAAAATTCAATCATGTGCGAATTGCACTTGTACGCTGTGGTACTAGACAACATGACATGAGTACGATTATAGGCCTTTTGATTTATCACTTATAGACTGACTAACTGCACTAATTAAAAAGTATAACTTCAGTAATATCACCATGCGTCTCATCTGAAAATATGTACAATTTATCTTAAGTTTGACAACTGTTTAGACTTCCTAAAACAAGCAGAGCTTTTTATAAAGAATGACTTTTTCTCGGCAAATCAAACATATGTATGTTTACAAAAGTGGGATACCGCTGGGGACATTTATTTAAATTTTACAACTGTTTATGACTTTTTAAGACAAGCAAAACTTTTTATAAAGAACGACTTTTTCTCGAAAAAACAAAAATAAGAAAATTTCCAAGAGTGCGGTACCCCATCCGGTCACACACTGTATTTAGAGAAAAAATACTAGAGACCAAAAAGAAAGCTTATACGCTAAGCATGAATTTGACTTTATTTTAATTGCTGTGGGGTTAATAGTTTCGAAGATATAGTAATTTAAAGATGACATAAGGACGTTACCAAGTATTTAGTTTAAATGTTTAAATACCCGAATGAATTTGTGTTTCTTTTCATATCTGCAGGATAGGAGATAGGCATCCGAATGTTTGTAGCGAAGTATTTAGATTGAATGTTTTCCTAAAATCTATGTCAAAAATGTTACCGACCAAAATTAATTAAGCTTTCAAATTAGCAATATTTTTTTAAATTTTTCAATTTGGGTTGGTTTTCACCCCTTAGCTGTATGAGCGAGTGTCGAGACCATGTAGAAACTGAAGAAGATACCTTTTACTACAAGAATCACCCATGAAAACAGATTATCATTACGTTTGACATTCTTCCTAAGTTTTGTAATTTTCTACCACTAGGTACAGTACTATTTGGGGGTCAACATAAAGCTATCTTTCTCAAAAATGAAATCAGTTTTCTGGTGGAGAATCCAACCCTAAACATCCATCAGCTCTTACTGCTAATGTGGTTATTTCATAATTTGTATTTATAGTCCATGCCAAAGTTGCAAAAACCCCAAAAGTGCAGGAGTAGCTACCAAACATGACTACCCCCTCGTTTTTGAGAACGGCCAACATGATGGTGATAGTCGCGTGGTCCCTACCCCCCTCGAACTACCCCCAAATGCAAAATCAATTTTTCGTTGTCAGGCATGCGAAGACTTGTTCGATCGGGTTGGTTTTGAGGAAAATTTCGGAACCAGACATCCTAACGACTCACGGGGGTTGAAACCACCCCCTCCCGCAATATCGAAACATGCAAAAAACATCCAAACGTGCTGAAAATTGTTTGCTACAGGTTTTCAAGGCCGGCTAATACGATGCTGATATTGTTTAGCCTCCCACCCCTAACCAACTATCCCTAAATGCATAAAACCACCCCTTCTCCCATTTTTCGCTATCAGACATGCGAGACTAGACTTGTAGAATCGTTTTTTTTTTTTTAAAAACTCAATATGTCCTGTAAAATTTTGCAACCAGATATTCTAACGGCCTCCCCTGTTTTCGAGGACGGAGAACACGATAGTTGCATCAGTCTCTCTTAGCTCTCAAAAACTACGCTTGCATGCCCAAAGCCATCGATTTTCCTTAGTGTCAGATCACAAGCGCTCATTGGATCAGGATCTCTAGGGAGATTGCAGCTTAAAATGAGTTTGATAGGACGGGCTATGCGCATGTATACATATATAGTCATCTATAGTAAACCTGGGATTTAACAGACACTCAAAAAATGTCGACGCCTTTGACCCATCAAACACGCCGCATCGCAAAGCAAAGATGACGACATTTTTTGAGTGCCTGTTAAATCCGAGGTTTACTTTATCTGCATAGTCCACTTTTTTTTTTATATATTTATAGAAAATAATTTTCAGCACGTTTGGATGTTTTTTTGCATGTTTCGGTATTCGGTTTCGTTAGAATATCTGGTTGCGAAATTTTACAGGATATATTGAGTTTCTTCAAAAAAAAATCCGATCCAACAAGTCCTCGTATGCCTGAAAACGAAAAATGGGAAAAAAGAGGTGGTTTTATGCATTTAGTTGGTGGGAGGCTAAATAATATCAGTATCGTATTCCCTGCCCTTGAAAACGTGTGGAAAATAATTTTCAGCACGTTTGGATGTTTTTTGCATGTTTATGTACTGAGGGAGGGGGTGATTTCATCCCCGGTGGGTCATTAGGATGTCTGGTTGCGGAATTTTACAGGATATATTGAGTTTCCTCAAAAAAAGTTCGATCCAACAAGTCCTCGCATGTCTGACAGAAAAATCGAAAAAAGGAGTGGTTTTTTGCATTTGGTGGTAGTTCGAGGAGGGTAGTTATGTTTGGTGCACTTTTGGGGTTTTACACTTTTTTTGCAAGTTTCATATGGACTATTACATTAAATTGGCATTCTAAAACTAGTAATAACTAAGTATATGTCCTAGCTAAATGTCATGACGTCAATAGTCATATGCGCAGTATAGTTCAGGCAGTTCAGTTCATGGCAGCCATGAGATACAAACTTCTCCTTCTTTTGATATGTCGTTGCATTTTACCGTTTTCGCTAAATGTCAAAAAATGCCACTTTTGATTCGTTTGTGCCGAGCCGAATATTCGATTTGCCCTCTGTAATTTACGATGCGGATCAACTAGAACTCTTCCTCTTTGCGTAGCGACATCATACGGCCGTTCCGCTGGTGTATTTCGAAAAATATGTGTTTTAAGATTGCATGTTTTTACGCTATTTCGGTATCGAAATGCATTCTTTTTTTTACTATTCTTTGCCGATATCTCTGAAACGGTAAGAGCTAGACCACAATAAATATACCGTAAAACGAGTTCGTTTCATCAGTTTTTTTATTTCTTTCTTTTTTTTAGTTTCGAAGATATTTACTGAAATGTGTGGCGAAGTGCAGCAAGAATTGCACATTTTTTGTTTAAAAAGTTGGTTACTCCTTAACCTTGGCACCTCGGCCAAGGAACTACTCTAACGAATTTAAATAGATTTTGATTTTTTGTCTTGCGACAAAAATGAGGGAAATAGAAGGGGCGGAGGAGGACTTTTTTTTTTCGGTAAAATTTTATCATTTTGTCACCGTAATTAGTCGGTAATTAACTGAAATCGATTTCAAATACGATATCCTCTTAATATCATGCATTACCTAGACTTCAACGCCATTAATCTCGGCCCTTCGAAGCAAACGTTTCTGGAAAAAATCATTTTTTTAAGATTTACATGCATTTTCTAGGGAAACGTAAAATTTTTTCCATTTTTCTAAAAATCTCGATAATTATCAGTTTTTTCAAAATATTTGTTGACATCAATTCTAAAGAAAATTGATGAGCTTTCCGATGCTTTCTTTTATTTTTTCTGTAACATACAAAACAACAAAGCACCTCCTCGCATTTCCCAAAATTCATAGAATATTTAAAAAAACTACTACAAGTTAAAACATTAGTATTTGTTTATTTGGTATTAACAGGGCAGCAATCTAACAACAATAAAATTACTTCTAACCACTGACGTCACGTGTTAATAAAATTTAAAACAAGTAGTAGTTTTTGCGGATTTATGAATAATTAACAAATATCAGAGTGATTTTAATTGCCATTACGTTATCCTCGAATGTTTCACTGTTCAAATAACTAGCTATTTTTAAGTTTTTTACACTCATGAAACAACCCCATCTAAGCAAACACTCAATATAAAAACTTAAAAGCATTGTAACGTAAATAAATTTAACTAATATCATTAATACTCACAATTCCAACCAGTACTTTTGAAAGTTACCTGTTGGAGAAGTTATTGACGTATTAACAGAATCAAACGTTTTTGACGTGGAAATAAAGTATATGAGTGAAGCCGTCTTTCTTTTGTTCCTTTGTATTCTGTTCATGGCAAATCATGGTTTATATTTATATTGATATTCGACGATACTTTGGACAAGTACTTGGAGAATAACTTAAATTATATTGTAGTTAATTCAATATAAAATGATTTTTGTTTAGAAGAATGAATTATTGTGAAATCTCGCACAATCAATGAAGATGGCGTTAAAATGGGAACCTATTTATATCAATTCGATTCAGTTAATTTCAATGCCCTAATTACGGACATTTATAAAACAAATGATACAGCGAGAGGCAAATGTTAGGTACAGTGATAAATAAATGTTGATAGCAAACACCTTTTGTTGCATTTCACGGTTTCACTAATATTTGATAACGTTCTGCCTTGAATTTATCGGAATAGTACAGTCAAATTAAATATTCATTGACACAAAATAATTACAACAAATTGGGCAAAATGTCTTTTCGAGGGGCATCGCGAAGGAAATCTGGTGTATACCCAGAAGGAAATCCAAGGCAATTTTCGTCAAAGAAGGTGTACAAAATTTTGGGTTGTCCATCGTATTTTTTTAAATATCTCGAAAAATATTGTTATCGGAAATTTTCAAGGCTTATAAATGACACTTAAAATGCCATTGTTTATTGACGTTGATAAAAATTGACCGAGATATAGTCCAATCAATGAATGCCCAAAAGGGGATTATAGAGAACATTTAGGAGGGGAAAATTTTCCTCTTCAGGGTTGTGTCGGAAGTAGTTAGGAGATAAAAATACTAAAAAACCCCGCCCCTAGCCCCGCCGCTTCAGAGGTAGAGAGGGTTGGAAAGGTTTCTTTTTTCGATTCTTCGCTTATAACTTGGAAACGATGCGTTGTATGGAAAAAGGTAATCTATGCAAAATTAAATGTAATTAAATTTCCCACAAGAATATTTATATTCATTTTCTTCCTATGTATTATAGTTTACGATATACTCACCAGCGAAAATCGATAATTAATTAAAAAAATCAATTATGTACCTTGAATATTTCTATCAAAGAGGTTTACCGTGGCCTGCTAATAAATCACAGTCACAAAATAATTTTTATTTTACAACACTCGACGTATTTACTAACGTAATATTTTGTCGAAATCTATACATTTTCTTAAATATACAGTGTGACTCACTTAAAATGAAGATACCCTTACAACTTTTTTATTTTGTTTCCGATTTGAATCAAATTTTACTTAAGTATAGAACAAATTAGAATCTACTTATCACCATAAAAACATTGAGCTGCCACAAAGGCAAAGCCACCTGCGCCTGCGGTACCAAAATATGCTTTTGAATGTTAGAAATTCTAAAAAATCCATCCTATCGGCGCCACAAACGTATATACACCAAAATTTGATTTGGTTATTGATGAGGGATTTCTCATACATAAGCTCATCTGGCAAAGGTGATCCTCAGTTTCCGCAATTTGTGGTGGCTACGTGAAAGACCCATCAATATGATTTTTAATCTTTTTCCTCATATTTTGGTACTGCAAGTGGCTTTCCCTTTATAGCAGGTGAATGATTAAGTAATGATAAGTAGATCCTAATTTGTTCCATACTTGAGTAAAATTGGATTCAAATCGGAAACAAAATGAAAAAGTTTTGAGGGTATCTTCATTTTAAGTGAGTCACACTGTATATTTAAAGACATGTATAGATTTCGACAAAATATTACGTTAGTAAATATGTCCAGTGTTGTAAAATAAAGATTGTTTTCTAACTGTGATTTATTAGCAGATCACGGTAAACCGCTTTGACAGAAATATTCAAGGTACATAATTGATTTTTTTTATTAATTATCGATTTTCGTTGGCAAATATCTCGTAAACTATAACACATAGGAAGAAAATGAATATAAACATGTGGGAAATTTAATTACGTTTAATTTTACATAGATTACCTTTTTCCGTACGACTTTTACTATGTTTACCTCCTGTGTGTGAGAGACAACACAGTCTAGTTGCTCTCCTCTACCGAGTTCGAGTCTCAGCTGCGGCAGATGGAAATGTCACAGGGAATGGGTGTTGTGATATTGTCTATGTGTGTGTGTGTGTGTGTGTGTCCGTTCTGGTTGAGTGGTAGAATAGCCTACGGCTAAACTCAGCCAGGACATTAATGTAAATAAGGCGATAAAAAAAACTACCCCCAACACATTCCTGAAGAGAAAAATTCTCTCATCCTCAATGTTCTCTACAACTCTTTCATTGACTGAACTAATAAAAGTTTTTAAAGAAGCAATTTTTTTCGTCTATTTGTCACATTTCCACAAAAACCGAGAATTTCTCGTAAATGTTCATTCATATAAAGCTTACTATACTCTTTCCAAATACAAAAATGAAGAATACAGTCTGGTAAACCCCAAGGTGGCGTATGTATGTGTTGGTAACACGACGTACGATTTGATATGCGATGCGCATAAAGCTATCGCAGTGACATAGAGATGAACTAGTTGCGTAAGTCTTATTCTCTTAGTTTATATGATCAGGCGACCTTTGGACGCGCCAGCTCAGAGTTTACTCGACTGTTTATTGTATTTGAGCGGCATATTACCAAAATCATAGATATCGGTCGTAAAGAAAAAATGTTTATTGTTGTGTTAGTCATCCAATTCTGAACTAATTTCAAAATGGCCGTTTGTCTGTCCGACTGGCTGTGTTCAAAAATTTGTCGATGCAGGTCACTTGGGATAGCACTTAAAAAACTCTCAATGCAGATTCACCCCAGATAAATAGAGAACAAATATACGCTACTCTCAAGTTAAGGACCTACCTAAATATTGTTTGCATAACTGTACTGAACAGTCTTTAGATTATAACACCCATGTTGAGATGTCTTTAAATGACATATAACTTTCCATTTATTAAACAAATAAAAAAACCGCTGCCCAAGGAATCACTGCTTCCACATCCAATTCTATATCCAAGTCACTCACAACGAAAAAACTTTGTATGTGGAAATAATTGTTTATGGAACTTTAATAATATAGTATTTGAAATCCTCTACCCCAAAAACCCATAAAACGATACCCCACATCGGTAGTGGGGTGGGGGTTGTGATAGGGGGTGGTAGTGGGGGTGGATGAAGTAAAAAAATGTTTTGAGGTTTCTGGTTCTTGTACATACACTAAATCATAATTTTTTTCATCCCTTTTAATAAGGGGTAGGGGTTGGTAATGGGGGGTGGCTAATGCCAAAAATTTTTTGAGACCTTAGCTTTTCTTGTATATACTAAATACCAATTTTGTGGACTCTTACCTGCTTGATTTACCCATTTACCCCAAACTTACCCCAATTTACCCCCCAATCCTTCGGCGTAACAAGATGAAAATATAATCTAGTTCTAGATCTCGTTAAAGTACATATGTGTACCAAATTTCAAGTCAATATCTCAAACGGTTCCAGAGTAAACGTGCGCACAAAAAAAAGTTACAGACAGACCGACAGATAGACAGACCGACATACAGACAGAAATTTTTTTTCGCTCAAACTTAAAATCTCGACGTTTCATGACATTTTAAGCCTATTTGAACAATAAAAATTTTTAAAAATTTTTTTGTCCTTACTATACTTCCACTGGATGTGGAAGTAATTAAACAGTGAGTTGATTTTGAATATGATTAATTTTGAATAATGAAATAAAATTTTAATTTCGTCAGCTGATATCAAGGTACCATAGAAATTATTGCAATTAGCCGAAGATATAAAGCCGTTTATTTTTTAAACGACTTCATAAAATTTAAAAAAGGAAAAGGTTCTCAATTCGATCGGTATGTATGTTTTTTTTCGATAAATATTCTGACGTACCTTAAGCGATTTCTGCCAAATCTGTTGCAAACTGTAGGCTATGGTCCGGCGGTCAGATAAAGCCAAGTTACATATATTTTTAACTCTACTCAGAGCGACATAGACTTGTCCTTTTGCGACAACCTTTTTTTCTCAAATGAATTACGACTTTATCTAACGTGGTGCCTTGCAATTTATAAACTGTTACCGCCCAACTTAGAATTACTGGTAGCATTCTTGGCATCGGCCACCTCAACCCATTATTAAAGGGGGTGAAAAAAATAAAATTGTGATTTACTGTCTGTACAAGAACCAAAGGCCTCAAATTTGTTTTGACATCAGCCACCCCGTACAAAAATAAAATTGCGATTTAGTGTGTGTACAAAAACCAAAAGGTTTAATAACTTTATTTTGGCATCAGCCACCCCCACCGAAAATTTGGATGTGGAAGTAGTGATTCCTTATGCAGAGGTTTGTCATTTCACACTAAGACGAGTGTATAGATTCTCTCACAATAGTTTCCTTCACTATGTAGAAGTTAAATAAATAAAAGAAGCTCCTAAGAAGGTTGAAAAAAGTAAAGAAAAAATCTAAACCACCTTCAAAAAATATCTCTAAAGGGTAAAAAATAAAATTTCACTCAGTTTTACAAATACTTATCTACCTATTAGTGGAAAGTAGCAAGGAACTGTACCTTATTAACTTAATATCAATTTGAAATCGGTGCAAAGATATTTAATTTCAAAAATACTTTTTTTTTAAATTTTGGCAATTTAATTACGGTTCTTATTGTTATATTTGAATACATTTTGATGATGGTTAAATATGTTTTCATTAGTTAGAAATGAAAATACAATGGCAATTATTTGCTAATGTATAAGTAACTGCACCTAGAGCTTGATAAATAGCTAGATTATCAGTTTTCCCTCACCCAATTTCCTGAAGTACCTCCTGGTCAGTATTCATCATTAGGCAGCGAGTCGTATCCGGACAGAGAGTACCAGCAGATCGTCTTGAGAGTGTATAGTTGTAAAGTGGATTGAGTCGTCTGCCAGATAGATCTGCTCAGGCACAACACTCCACGTTTCAAGTGAACAACGAGGTGACCAGGTGAATGTCGTGCAGCACCCTGCTCTCGAGGTGGATCTAGTTGTTGATGCGCTCGAATGTCCACAAACGTACAGTCTGAGGGTTATATGCTGTTTTAGTCGATTTTTTTTTTCAATATAGTTGTTCACATACCAATGGTGAACAAATAAATATCTCTAAATGATTTTGAATCAAATATCAAGACAAAATTTTAGCTCGATTATTCAATAGCCAAATTTAAAATTTCTCACTTTTCGATTGGCACTTATAAAAGTCGATTGGGTTTACCAAAAAGGTAAAGTATTCATTCGACTTAAGGAACATCAGATAATAAATGAGGATGGAAGAAGAAAAGTTATTCTTTGAATAAATAATGCTTCTATACATTATGCCGTTGCTGTACGTAGGTGTTTTAATGAAAATTTTTCAAACAAATGGATTTGACGGAATAGCTTTTATTTTTTCTTCTTTATTTAGTAACATCAAGATTAGATGCTAAATGAGGAAGAAAAAAGAAAAGCTATTCCGTCCAATCCATTTGTTGAAAAATTTTCATTAAGACACCTACGTACAGCGACGGCATAATGTATAGAAGCATTATTTATTTAAAGAATAACTTTTCTTTTTTGTCCTCATTTAGTATCTGATGTTATTTAAGTCGATAGAATATTTTACCTATTTAGTAAACCCAAACGACTTTTATAAGGGCCAGTCGATACGTGAGAAATGTTAAATTTGGCTATTGAATAATCAAGCTAAAATTTTGTCTAAAGGTATTTGAGACAACTGCGAATCGTATACGTTATCCAATTTGCCGATAAAAAATTGCCTAATAGTTGATCTCGAAATTTAGACCCATATTGAGGAACTTAGTAGGCCTTTAAAATATAAAAATTACATTTTTTTTAAACAGTCAAATAGACCTCATCGAACACTATTATCAAAAAGAAAAAAATTAAATCGGGCAAAGCGTTCCAAAACACCGAGGTGTTGCTGTATTAAATAGCACACACTGTATAAAGGCATACTTTATGAAATCACATCTAGCACCTACCGTCGATATGTACTGCTTCTACCCGCAGCTTCGGTCGCACTTCAAATCGATGATGTAAGCTTTCAAAGCTTTTATGTTTACTACTCGCCTCACAAGTAATAAAGTGATGTTACATATACTAAACCCGTCCTTGATAAATAACCTACAGAATAAAAAAACTGCATCGAAATCAGTTGGATGTTTCCAGATTTTAGGGAATAGGCAACAAACTTACGGTTCGAGTAGAGGACATCTGCGCCTGGAACGGGATCATAAATAGGGTTTAAAGTTTTGGGATACCTGAGAAAATAGACAAGTGCGAGTACGCTGGAGTGAAGGTAGACGTAGAGGATATTTGCGATGAAGGTACAAGACATGTTTCTCTTCCTATTCATAATGACTTTTTGTGGCTAATGGATTATTATAGTTGACCTCCGTTTGGTCTATAGCACATGTGACGGCATGACGCCATCTGTTGCGGCAGCCTGTTAGGCAGAAGAAAATACCGGTAAACTGAATTTAATGTTAATAATCTTCTGATTATGCCAGCATGGTGTGCGAAACGCGCGTCGAGTAGTGTAGCGAGTGGACCAAATTAGATGGGATTTGAGGTTTTCTCTAAAACTATGGGAGATAGACAAAAACCAATATAGATGTCATGAGCTCGATTTTCGAGAAACAAACAAACCGCGATCGTCATCTTTTTCGACTACCGAGCTACAGAGCGTTTTTGGAAAATTAGCATTTTTGAATGACCTCCCTATCTCAATTACCAAGTGTCGAATCGAAAATAGAATAACACATACTTAAGACACTTTTTTGAGTAGAATCCGCTGTTGATAAGAAGAAAATTATGCATGCCTCAGTTTTCGAGATATACACATAACTTGTGTTTTTTTTTAATGGAACACCCTGTAAATTATCTCATTGTTCCATCACGACTTAAATTAGCTATCCAACGATATGTCATATTTATCTCTAGAAAAACTGGTTAATTTTCGAAAAAGGACCCCGGACACAATACGGTTTTGCGGCTCCGGTCAAATTTCGTAAAACTCTGGGATAGTAGTTCTCAGTGAGTAGAAAAAAAGTCTAAATGGGCGCGAAGCTCCCAGCCCCATTGGTTAAGAGATAAGACCAGCTGAAGCTCTAGAAACCACCCCTACCAAACCACGAGCTAATCCACCTAACCCTGGGAACAGCGAGTTTAGTCGCTTATTTTTCTTGAAATTATTAAATTCCATACCACAAGCAGCATAATACACCTAACCACCAACCTCCCAACCCACCTACTCCCCAGAAACCACCCCTTCTAAACCACAAGAAGGCTAACCCACCTGATCCTGGGAACAGCGAGTTTCATCGCTTACTTTTCTTGAGATAATTGAATTCCACACCACTATAAGGCTAAACCGCCTAACCACCCACCCCCCAACCCACCTAATCCCTAGAAACCACCCCTACCAAACCACGAGTAGGCCAACCCTCCTGACCGTGGGAAGAGCGAATTTAATCGCTTATTTTTCTTGAAAGAATTAAATTCCACACCACAAGCGGGCTAAACCACCTAACCACCAACCCTCTAACTACCAACCCTCTAACCCACCTAACCCCTAGAAACCACCTCTACCAAACCACCAGTAGGCTAATCCACATGACTCTCGGAATAGTAGTACATAGCAGTACAAGTCTGAATGGGCGCCAAGCTCAAAAATATACTGGTTTTGAGCTAGAGCTGCTTGAACGCTGCGACCAGCAAATATTCTGTTCGCTAAAAATTGCGAATATTCAAATACCGTTTTCATGCTTTAAAATCCGCCTATACTCGTACCAAGAATTTTTGAAGACGCTGATCATGAATCTGGGGTCAGATTATCGATATCGGATTAGCCCGCTTGTGGTTTGGTAGGGGTGGTCTAGAGCTTCAGCTGGTCTTATCTCGGAACCAATGGGGTTTGGAGTTTCGCGCCCATTTAGACTTTTTTCTACTCACTGAGAAATACTATTTCCCAGAGTTTCACGAAATTTGACCGGAGCCGCAAAACCCATGTATTGTGTGCGGGGTCCTTTAATATATTTGTGAGGAGGACATGGAAAACAACACTTCTTATAATCCAAAGCAATTTTGTCAAAAATAGGAAAAACTAAACTACAATAAACATTCGAATTGTCTTCCATTGACATCTATGCATTTTTGACACCTTAAATGTTTTCTTAAAATGTTTTCTTAACCGCTTCTCAAGTCACCGAAGTAACTCCTTGAAAATCCAGAATGATTTTGTGTTAGGTAAAGAGAAACGAGGCCCTACAGCTTATAGTGGAGTCCGAACCACTTCTTGGGGATAATTTCATAATTAAAATTATTTCGCGATGAGCAGGGATTGAACCTGCTTCGCTAGGTACGACAGTATGCAAGCTAGACGCGCTAAACCACTGAGCTACCGTCTCCTTACAGCATTTGTTGAATCTCCAATCATGAAAGGAGTTATTGTCCGAAACGCAGCTAATGTTTTGTTTTCCAATTCTTCTATGTTATTAGAACCTTCTCCATATATAATATTTTTTTAAATAACCCCAAAGCCAAAAGTTGGCAGGAGTTATATCGGGAGATCTAGTTGGCCACAAAATAGGACCATTTTTGCCTAAAAATTAAACAATATCCAAACAACGTCTTTGTTTTTTATTAATGTCCAGTTAAATTAATTGTTAAATATCAATTTAGTTAGCTTAGATAACTGGACATTGATAAACTAGTCCTGAGTGATATTATAGATACCTATCCAATCCTCCCCAAATTGAGCATTTAAATAATTTGTGTGTTTTATTTGACGTATGACCTGGGTCGCCACGTCATCGTGTTAGTAAATAATCTTTGAAATTTTCTTGCAGGCATATTTTCTACAAAGGTCTCTATTTCTTGTCGTAGAATGTTAATAAAATGTTTGGCATTCAAATTACCGTGAAAAAAATGAGGACTTATTATTTGGTATCCAATAAAACCACACTATACATCAAATCCAAATCGTCCTTGACGATTATAACTATAGCGGTTACGTGCGGATTTTCATGAGCCCAATGATGGTTATTATTCCGATTAAAAATTCCGGCACTGCTTATATGGGCCTCGTCTGTCCACATAATTGTTCCTTTAAATCCTGACACTTCATTGCACTGACGCAAAAACCACTGGCAAAAATCGAGACGCCTTTGAAAGTCGTTTGGGTATAGAGGGTGACTAATCCTAATTTTGGATGTTTTTTTTTTAAGCAACGTAACTCAGTTATTTCTGGGATTCCTAAATTTTTCTGTATTTCGCAAGACGATATAGGATTTTCTCTTACATTTTCTAAAACAATATTTTCTACTGCTTCTCTACCTGCTTTATTATATATTTTTGCTCGAGGTTTTACAAATGATCCAAACTTTTAAATTTTGTTGTAGCCTTTTGAATATTTTTATGTCTGGCTGTCTCTTTTCTGGATATCTAAAAATATTGTTTAGGCGGCACTTTTGGCACACAAGTTTTACTCTCTATAACTTACCTATTAAAATAAAACTCAGAAACTAAATTTGAACCTTCTCCGCATGCTATAAAACACTTAATCATATCATATTTTTAACCGTTACTAAATTGAACCATTTTTAACGATGCTCACTCACAATTAACTCACAAATTAGTTTTTGGCATTTACCTACGATTATTTTGTTCTTCTTTACCATGGCCTTCTCAATAAATATTAGAAATGCGATAAATATGCATAGATGTCAATGGAAGACAATTCGACCATTTATCGTAGTTTAGTTTTTCCTATTTTTGGCAAAATTATTTTATATTATGAGAAGTGTTGTTGTTAATAGTTTTTCTACTCTAGAGTCTGTAGAATGGATAAGTAGGCAATTCCAGTTAACTGAACGGATATATTTCATATCAGTTCTAGGATGGATATGAAATGAAACCGACCAATCACAGTTCGTGTATTAAGTACATAGAAAACTATTCGTTTTAAAATCAAATTAGTGCGTAAGCTGTCAAAGTAACTGTCAGTGTGTATTTGTGTAATATATTAATGTTTAATACATTTTGTAGTTTTTTTAAGCTGGTCGCAGAAAAAGTATACTGTACAACGCGAGTGGATGATCCATATCGCACTCAAAAGATTTGAAGCACTCCGCCTACGACGTCGTGCTCAAACTTCTTTATCGTGCGATATGGATATCATATCCACTCTTATTGCACAAACTACTATTTCCATGGCCTCCTCACAAGTATATTAAATTTTTCGAAAATAAACCACTTTTCCTAGAGATAAATATGACATATGATATATCGCTGTGATCAAATAACGAAATAATTTACAGGGTGTTCCGTTTAAAGTTATGTCTATATCTCGAAAATTGAGGCATGCATAATTTTCTTCTTATCATCAACAGATTCTACTCAAAAAAGTGCCTTAAAAATGTGTTACTCGATTTTCTTCGATTCGGCACTTGGTAATTGAGATCTATATCTCAATTACCAAGTGCCGAATGGAAGAAAATCGAGTAACACAGGTCATCCAAAAATGCCAATTTTCCAAGAACGCTCTGTAGCTCGGTAGTCGAAAAAGATCGCCGATCGCCGTTTGTTTGTTTCTCGAAAATCGAGCTCCGGACACCTATATTGGTTTTTGTCTATCTGCCCTAGTGTTAGAGAAAACCCCAAATCCCATCTAATTTAGTCCATCCTGTACAAGTGTTTTGATGTTTGTAGAAACTACTTCAAAAGCAACGTCACACCGAAGGTGGGACCTCCGCTGCGAAATAATACTCAATGATTTATATAAAAATATAATTATGACTCGTATTCAATTTTCACCAGCGCTGAACTCTATATAAGTTTAAGGTTTCAAAGAAGACTTATAAATGCAATACCTTTTGAAAATTCGCGAAGAACTGCAAGAAGGGGCATGTTTTTTTACGCGGCGGCGATTTCTTTGAATCCTGAAAGTGTTTAATTTTACCAAGTGAAGGAGAATCCTTATAAACACATTTTTATTAATTATAATTTTGATGTGTACGGTTATGACCCATGTCCCCTAACTGTAAACGTTTTGTTGTACAATTTAAGAGATAACTATATTATATTGTTATTTTGATATACTAATAAATATCAATAGCCATCAAAAATGGCAACACAAGAGAGTATTTTATATCCCCCTTAAGACCCATTTTGATTTTTCTTCCTAGCTTGCATGGTTTTCGAGCAATTCAATTTTTTCTACAGGCCGCGCGTAAAAAATTTCAAATAAACGAAAATTCGCGCGCATTGAAAATACAAATTTTGGAATTTTTTTTCAATAACGATTTTCTCGAAAACCATGGCATATACAACAAGATTATAATAGGGCTTTTTTTTAGGAAATTAGTCAATCTTTCTTTTTTTATGATGAGCAATTTTTTTTATATCTTCAACGGTTGGGTTAGGTTAGGTTAGGTTAATTTATCTTCAACGGTTAATGAGTTATCAGTAAAATATGGCTTTTTTCACCGAAGGGGTGGTTTTTTGGGGGGTTGCGCGGTACCCCCAGAACGGATTTTTGTGGTTTTGTGTTCCACTAACAGTTACTGAAGGAAAATTTCAGATAACATTTTTTGTGATGGACATTTTTATAATTATTGGACTATAAACAAAAATATTTTTATCTCTACCAAAAAATATTTTTATCAGATGTTGATGTAATGGACGGATAAACATTATATTTCGCCGTTTTCCAATAATTCTCAAAAAGTTCTCATTTATAAATTCGAGAATGTGGGTACTCTAAATTTACCTAACCGGTAACCAGTTACAGTTACTCTACTAACAATATAACAATAATAATAGCGGAGCGGATCTAGAAAAGTAATTCCTTAATTTTTTTACGAAAAAAAGAAGTTAGGGGGATGGGATTTTTTTGAGGTAGGTGAAATAGATAAGAATTGATGGAGCCGGAAGATTGGGGTGGTGAGCCAATTAGGCGAGGGGAGGGAGGTAGGGAAAGGAAAATTATTCAACCACCTCGAACTTTTTTCCCTGTCGTGCGATTTTCAAAAACCAAAATGGAATTTGTTCGTTATTACGTCTAATATTTGCCTGAATTATTTTTTTACTTTTTTCAAATAAACAAACTTGTGGGAAGGGAAAAACCTTTTGCATTTTTTTAAAAATGCGTTTGGGAGAACGAAGGAATGGGCTCAGAAGAGAAATTACTACACTTATTAAAATTTGAATTACATATTAACAGACCTTATTAACAAATATATAGTGATAACACGATAAAAATTTGAGGTTAATCCATTGTGCCGAGTTAGAGCGAGTTAAGCGGAAAAATAATTGTTATATATATCCATTACACACCTAAAGCTAGAGAAATGCGCCGCGAAAACCCGTGACGGTGTTAACTAATTATTTATAATAAGTTTAATATTTGATGGACGGTAGACTGATAAAATATTAAGATGGAAAAAAGATTTATATATCCGAATGTTAAGCTCCGAAGTCCCTATCCCTTTTCCTTCAAACCCACAAACGCATTATACCCCCTCCCTCCCTTCCTATTGTTTGGATTGCGATAATTTTTTTTTAAATAAAGGATAAAAAAATCTCACTTACCTGTAAAAAAATTTCTGTTCTGAGCCCTTTCCTTCGTTCTCAAAAACGCATTTTAAAAAGAATGCAAAAGGTTCCCCCCCACCACAAGTTTGTTTATCTGAAAAAAATTTAAAAATTTATTCAGTCAAATATTAGACGTAATAACGAACAAATTCCATTTTGGTTTTTGAAAATCGCACGACAGGAAAAAAAAGTTCGAGGTGGTTGATTAATTTTCCTTTTTCTACCTCCCTCCCCTCCCCTAATTGGCCCACCAAACCAATCAGCCGGCTCCATGAATTCTTATCCATTTCACCTACCTCAAAAAAATTTCATCCCCCTAACTTTTTTCCGTAAAAAAATTAAGGAATTACTTTTTTGTGTATTAGTTAGGGCACAAAAAAACGAGTATTTTCAAAAAAAATTTTCACGAAAAGTTACCGTCCGATTTGAAAAAAATTATGCGCTTCCGCGAGATCTTCAATTTTTAATTTTACTTTTTTTTCGTCAGGTCAATAATAACAAAGTTATGGTGGAAAAACCTGTTTTTTTCGAATTTTAAATGCGAATTCCTCCGCTACCCCGTGTGATTAAGCTGAACTAAGTTGATAACGTGATAAAAGAGAACGCGTGTAACCGAATTGTCAAAAAAATTTTTTTTTAAAAAGTTGGTTTTAAAACTCCTCTTTTTCTCGCCAGATCCGCTCCAGTATAACGTCTGTATGCGCTTTACCGAACCGTTCCAAAATACGGGTACGGGTACAGGGTATACACTGACACAACATTAAATTAGCCCGAGGAGCAGCATGATAGAATTTTGACGATATCTGTTTTATTTACGAAGTATAGTCGAAATAGTGGAAGGGTCGGCGGAGTAAGGCAGGTCGTCGAAAAACTTGCCTATAAAGCAGCCAAAGCAGATAAGAGACCAACAAGGGCTACTGCTACTATCCTCGCTCCTTTTGATTTTCTCTGACTCATTAACCATTTTATATAGTGTTAGGTATGTATATTGAATAGAATACAGTATTAATAATACAGATAACCTTGATCATTTATTTATAACTTGAATCACTTGAAACAATATAATAATTACAGCAAAATGTCAACTAACATATTTGTTATTAAACAAAAGGTGTTTCCCTAGGTTTAAGCTTAAACCTTTATTCTAGTACATATATAGCATATCCTAGTACATATATAACATCCCTCCCCCTTTTATTTCACAACAAAATCTTTTAAATGGGTGGGCAATGTTCGATTCCGCACTGGCCTAGTTAAACGTTCCATTTGAATTTGTTCCGGGCTGCTAGATTCTCTAACCTGGATTCGTGGAGGCGTGTCAGGTGCTCTCGATTCATTATCCAGTGCCATTTCTCTAGGTTGAAATAAATCTGAAACATTAGGATGTATAAATTGGGAATGTGGTGGTGTCGATTAGTTTGGTAGTGGAATTTGGACTGGAATATCCCGTTGGACTGAACAAGGATTGGACGCTGAGGGTGGTTCGCTGAGCTCACTTCTCTCATGGATTGTTGGATTCATTACTCTACGCCGCAGTTGATCAATGTGACGTTTGATAACATTTCCATTGCTTAAACGAATTCGGTATGACACAGGAGTCACACAATCTTCAACCATGCCTTCCAACCATTTCGGTCCCAGCGAATTATAGTTGCGGAAATAAACAGCATCGCCTTCTTCGAAAGAACGCAATTTATTCATAGCTTCTTTCTCCTCTCTGTGATTTGATTTGAGTGCATAAGGATGCATTTTGTCTAGAACTGTGCACAGCTTCCTTCCCATTAATAGCTCCGCGGGTGTCTTGGCTGTTCCCGCATGTACTGTAGTATGTTGCCGGAAAAGCATTCTCTGAACCTGTAAACCAAGGTCGCCTTCTTCCACTGGTGCCATGTCCAATATCTTACATCTCTCAACGTCTTTTCTTCATGGGTAAGTTTTTGGATTTCCTCAATGGCAATTGGTCGGTTATTGGACTCAAGCAGCAATATATCCCCTGGTGATTCCATTTTATCGGCTTCTTGTTGTTGTGGGAGACGACTCAAGCAGTCTGCATTTGCATTTTCAGTACCCTTCCTGAATTCGACAGTATAATCATAGGCGCTTAAAGTCAAACACCATCGTAGCATCCTCGGTGACAGAATTGCTGAAATTGGCTTTTTTTGATTGAATAATCCCAAGAGCGGCATATGATCTGTTGTAATAATGAACTGACGTCCTGCCATGAATTGATGAAAGTGTTTAACCCCTTCCACCATAGACAGTGCTTCCTTATCTATCTGGGCATAATTTCGCTGACTTTTAGTAAGTGTATGAGACCAGAAGGCAATCGGTTTCTCAATGCCATTCTCTCGATGTGATAAAATCGCTGCGATACCATATGGTGACGCATCACAATTCATGACTAGCAACTTGCTTTCATCATAATGTGTAAGAACTACCTTTGACCCCAATAAGTTCTTCAGCTCCACAAAAGCCCTCTCATGATAATCGTTCCACTGCCATGTTGATTCCTTGTCTAATAATCGGTGTAATGGTTCTGCTTTGGCTGCCTTATCTTTTAGGAAACGATTATAAAAATTAATCATACCCAGGAATGATTGGAGCTCTTGTTTATTGGTTGGCCTCGGTGCCTCCTTTATTGCTTTAATTCTCTCCTCTGTTGGTCGTACTCCATCAGCTGCTAACCGATATCCTAGAAAAGTAATCTCAGATTTACCAATTTCACGTTTTTCTCTTTTCAGTCACTCCAGCTCTCTCCAACCTTTCCAATACGCGCAACAGTCTGTCGTCATGCTCTCTTTTATCCTTTCCTCTGATCATGATATCGTCTAAATAGATTTTTATTCCAGGAATGCCAACTAACAGCATTTCCATGAATTTTTGGAAAAGTCCTGGGGCTGCATTGATACCAAAAGGCAGTCTCTTGACCCGGAAAAGTCCCTTATGTGTATTGACAGTCAACACTTTTGCAGTTTCATCATCTACTCGTAGCTGTTGATAAGCCTGTGCCAAATTTATCTTTGAGAAAATTGTGCTGGGATCTGTTAAGGTTATCATTTCTGTTATCGTTGGTAGAGGATAAGAATTTTTCTCGATGGCTTTATTTACAGTGCTTCGATAATCACCGCACAGCCTAATTTGACCATCGCTTTTTCGAACCGGTACCAAAGGCGTTGCCCACTCGGAATATTCTGTTGGTTCCAATACACCCTGTTCCACAAGTTTATCCAATTCCTTCTCCACTACTGGTTTTAAAGCAAATGGAACCTGCCTGTGTTTTAAAAAAATTGGAGTGGTTGTCTCATTTAATTCCAGACTTATCGGCTTGCCTCGAAATTGGCCCAGTTTTCCGCCAAAAACAGTTGGAAATCGTTCGTACAAACTCACCGGCTTGATCATGCAATTAATACCATAAACTCCGTGAACAGAAATTCCTAGTTGTTCAAACCAATCTCTACCAAGTAGGTCGCATCCTCCTCCATTTGTAATAAATACACGTAAGTGTTTTTGAATTCGATTATACTGTACTTTGATCGTGGCTTCTCCGATAATCGAAATATTTTCTTGCGTCCATGTGTGTAACCTCAGCGTAGCTGTCTTAATGACACTATTTTTATTTTTGATTTTTTCCCAAGTCTGTCGACGTATAATTGAACAGACCGCACCAGAGTCTACTTCCATCTGGAGAAGAACTCCATTTAATTTAATATTTTCCAGGATTTTCTTATGATCCTGAACTGCGTGAATTGCATTCAGCGTATATAAATCACAGTCATCTTCCGCTACTTGGTTGCAATTTCTTGATTTTCCGTTTCTCTTCTCTGCGTTCCCTTCTTTTTCATCGCTCTTCTTTTTGAAACAGGCCGCTTTAATATGACCTTTCTTCCCGCAGTAATTACACGTCACATCTCTGAATCTGCATGTTTTTCCATCATGTATTTTTCCGCAGTGGTAGCAAGGATTATGATTTGATCCATTCTTCTTTTGGTCTACCACTGCTACTGAATTCTCGGTTGCAATTCTGACTTCCTCGACATTTTTCGTGCTGTTTCTGCCGCTGTAGCCAGTTCATATGCTCTGTCAAAAGTAAGATTAGGTTCAGCGAAAAGTTTCTTCTGTAATCCTTCGTCTGTCGCGCCACAGACTATTCTATCACGTAGCATGTTATTTAATTCAGTAAAACTGCAAAATGTACTTAATCTTCTTAAATCCGCAACAAAATTTGTGATAGATTCGCCCTGCTTCTGTGTACGCTTATTAAAATTGAATTGTTCCACAATCTCATTTGGATTCGGGTTGAAATGGTTTTTAAGTTTAATTAGTAGTTGTTCATACGTGAATTCTTTCGGACTCTGTGGTGTCAGCAGGGATCTCAGAACATCGTATGCTGATGAGCCTATTTGTGTTAATAAAATAGCACGTTTCTTCGTTGCATCAACGATATCATTAGCTTCAAAAAAAAAAACTCCAATCTCTCCTGATAACTAAACCATGATGTACTAACATCGAATGACCCCAATTGTCCGATAACTGGACCTCGCACTTGCTGAGCCTGGACCTGGACATTGTTGTTTGGCATAGTAATTCAGTAATTTTCAAACTCTTTCCACTTCCTCGTCCCAAATTATGTTATGTATATTGAATAGAATACAGTATTAATAATACAGATAACCTTGATCATTTATTTATAACTTGAATCACTTGAAACAATAAAATAATTACAGCAAAATGTCAACTAACATATTTGTTATTAAACAAAAGGTGTTTCCCTAGGTTTAAGCTTAAACCTTTATTCTAGTACATATATAGCATATCCTAGTACATATATAACATATAGTTCTCGCTTCACTTGGTGTGGCAATTGTAGGGTTTAAAAGAGTATGATGATGGAGATTTGTTTTGGGGGTATATTTCTTAGAAAATTGATATGTTAGTGCGATGGAGTGTAGCAAATATTCGTAGCAAATATTTCCGGATCCACATCTTAAAAGCATCAGTACCATTTGTCTGTCTCCCTAATAGTACAATAGTACTATTCTCAGGAAGTGCATGAGCTCATATTCACTTGACGAATTTAAGGCGCATATTTCATAATAGAAATCTTATGGACACCAATAACCACTACATCCTGCCAGTACCCCAACACACGTCACATAACGTGTTCACTACACATGTTGAAGATGATTGTTGATAGAACACCTTTGCCAACTTTACATTTGTCGGAATTAGTGTTGTCGACATTCATCAAAGCCGAGTTTTCGTCATATAGTGAGCAAGAAAATGTCTGACTGCTCCCATCACCAATAAGATAGTCCATATTTGATTCCTCTCCATATCATCAGTAAGTAGTCTACGAAATTAGTGTTGTCGACATACATCAAAGCCGAGTTTTCGTCATATAGTGAGCAAGAAAATGTCTGACTGCTCCCATCACCAATAAGATAGTCCATATTTGATTCCTCTCCATATCATCAGTAAGTAGTCTACGAAACAAAGGCAAATACGCATGTAAGATTTTGCCTCTCTTTTTTGCCTCCTCGATAAGTTGTCGTAAAGTCAGCATTTCTTCTCTAGTATCACGCCTTTTAATAGTAAATAAGTCATTTATTAAGTCTGCTTATTCAAGAGGTATTTGCTACGTTAGACACTGAAGTCTGGATTGAAGAATAGTGAGCCTCCGCAGTCGAAAGCTCACCAAAAGGAAGAGCTTACTCATTACATACATACCAATCATCGCACGACTCTCATAGATGAGTAGACTATTTTGTGTGAGTTAGTAGTTCTTCAACTGCAGTCACCCAACATTACATTTTTTTGGTAGCTTGTCTTTTATATTACAGCTGATCTACATTTCTTTATATTTTTTTAATTACTAGATGTTTATTTTGATTCGAGTCTCTTTTTGTACAGCTGCGTTTTTGATTTTCTTATTTAATTTTTAATATTTTAGAGATTTTCTACAGTCGGTACATTTCTGAATCTAATTAGGTCATTCATTTAAAGAGGTTAGACCATGTGGGTTATTTAATAGCTTTGGCTGGTATTAAGTAAATGCAAAACCTTTCAAATCCACAAAATTCTGAACGAATTCTGGCATTCACGAAACTAAAACTGAATGTGTATCATTATAGCTTATTTTGATGTTAGATATTTTACACGCGAGCTAAACTTGTTAAATCAATATAAATAAATCTAAACTTGGGGTTACTTAAAAGGTAATTATAAAGTATTTATGTTTTACTTAAAAATTTTAATATCATATCAGCGGTTTACCATAACCTTTTAAAAATAAGTAAGAACGAGTTGAAAATCGATACAGCAACTGTTCTGTGGGTAAAAACTAGCATTTAATTTTGTTAAGTTAAAGTTAAAAATATTTCATAGAAAAGTCGTCATTTCGTCAAAAGTTTTTAAGTCTTGCGAGGCGAGAATTAGTCGGTCCAGTGACCAGACAGCGGTAAGAGCGAAGTCAAGACAAGCTCAAAATATTTCGATCTTCCTCAACACTTTCTCCAACACAAACATGTTCGTATAAGATATTTTATAAGTCACACTTGTACGTAGGCGAAAAATATATACAAAAAATACTAAATGCGTATCAGACTTGTTTATCGAGACAAAATAATGCTTTATAGAGCAAGGATTCTTCTGAAAATATCATATTTCTTATGAATGTGTCACCCATTTTGTTTGGTTCTATTAGTTAAAATAAAACACAGATGGAAAATGGTTAAGAGTATCGACAGCAAATTTAAAAATATTAATTTTTTAATGTTATTTCAAAAGAATGTCATTTTAAATTTATTGCTTAATAAAATACAAACGCTTTATGTCGTAAAAAACAATAGTTATAAGTCACAAAGTGTTGTAAAGTTCAAAAGTGTCCACTCCTGTGAAAATTTATTCTACAAATGCGATGGAATATATCTTAGTTTTTATCTGGTTGTATATGGGGTTAAATAAATGCACATTTTAGAAAATCTCATACGTATTCTGCCAGGTTTAGATCTAGAGATCCTGATGGTAACCTCAAATGAACAAATTCGTTGATCTGATGTTGTTGACCCAAGATAATTCTCTCAAGACGAAATCGAGCGCTGTCTCCCAAAAACATGAAATTTAACTCTTAATTATAATAATAATCCTAAACTATACCATTTATGGTAACATCTACATAAGTTCTGCGTTTGTTGTTCCTTCGCATATGTACAGCATAGTACATTCCTCCAAAAAGATTTTCTCCCTTCTCAAACTCCTATGTTATGGTAAACCGTACAATGTCTGGTAAACCTCTTAGTTAGATCCAAGTTCTTAGGCCCTTCAAATCTGAAATCACAATGACTGCATACCCTGGACTCATCTGTGTTTAGTCAAATGTCCTTACACCCAACTCTTTCACGGTGTTTGCGGCCTTAAGTTAGCTCTATGGAGTCGATCTTACTCATGCGATGTGCACCCGAGCAGTGACTGTGAAACTTGTCTTGTTTTTGCGTTATAAAGCATGATCTTCTGGAAGAGGTCTTGCACAAACGACTCGTGTGTCCTGAAATCTTCTGTTAGGCAAGCTACAGATCTAAAATACATAGCACAATTATGGACGAAATACTAATTTGTCACGTAACAATGGTTTAGTCATGTTTTCTAAACGACTTTACGACTTTACATTCTGGAAAAAATAAATCATATCTACCAGGAAAAATTTCTATTTTATCACATGTGATGTGCACCACGATTAACCTGCTACACATGTTTGTTTGGCCTCCAGAAACCACATGTTTCAAAATTATCCTGGTTATTGGATTGAATGACGTAATGAGTTTTTTTTGACAACGGAGTTCTGATCTTAGTATAACGAAATTTTTATTTATTTTATCATATGAAGTATACCAAATAAATAAAGGCATTGAGACGCAATTAATGTCATATTTAAAGTTTTAAGAACCTTTAGAAATGGGTACAAGTAGAGGAGCTGATTTTCGTCAGTTCACTGACAGCGCCAATCTCCCTAAAGGAAACAAAACATCATGTTGAGTCGCACTCGCATATACAATTAATTTGATTTTGATTATTTTCCAGCAACCTTATCCTTAGCCACTCTTTCTTGCACCACAACCTCTTATTTCTCTTTTAGACTGAAAAATCCTTTACAAATTCAAATATTTTATACATATTTTATTCTACCACATTTTCCTGGTGGTTGCTTCGAACTGGTTTTTCGTTGAGTTCTTTATCCCGTGCTAGCAAAATTTCTAAGTGCATCGTTGAGTACTTTAGTATTACTTTTAATTAGTTTTAAGTACTTCTGTGTATTATGTTTTCAACCTTATTATTAGCTATAAGTTGGCTTGCAGAGAACAGGAATTCTAATTTCTCACACCCGCTGTTGTTCAAGCCGAACCCGATCGGCAAGACACATTCTAGTAATATAATGTTAAATTTTGTTTACTACTACTACGTATTTCGACATATACTTTGGAGGGGATGTAAAGCAGTCAGTCCCTTATCTATTAAATGTTAGGCAAGTAAAAGATCCCTACTCTTCGGCAGAGAAGAGTTCGGAAAATTTCCTGATTGGGGGTAGCTCGTCTCCTGGCGCCGGTAATAGGCCTCGATAGCGAAAATAGGCCGACGTTAAATAAATGAATAAAGAAAAACATTGTCGCACAGATTATAGATCTCTTTAGAGTGTGTTGTCTTGTTTTGTTATTGATAATTGAAGGTGATGAACACGATTTGTTGTAATTTCGAAGAAGATTTCTTGCACATACTTAGGGGAAAAATAGAAAAATGTTGGTACTCGACTCGATATTCCATCTCGACCTTATAATTTGTTATGAATACATTCAGTTTTTTTTTTATTTTCAAAGTTTTCGGATGCATCTAAGCGTTTTGAAATACATGGCCATAGTTGACTTGTGTGGTCAACAGTCGATACAATTATTGTTCATTAGAATACATAAATTTAAATTACGAACCACTTAACTTGGAGGGGATGTAAAGCAGTCAGTCCCTTATCTATTAAATGTTAGGCAAGTAAAAGATCCCTACTCTTCGGCAGAGAAGAGTTCGGAAAATTTCCTGATTGGGGGTAGCTCGTCTCCTGGCGCCGGTAATAGGCCTCGATAGCGAAAATAGGCCGACGTTAAATAAATGAATAAAGAAAAACATTGTCGCACAGATTATAGATCTCTTTAGAGTGTGTTGTCTTGTTTTGTTATTGATAATTGAAGGTGATGAACACGATTTGTTGTAATTTCGAAGAAGATTTCTTGCACATACTTAGGGGAAAAATAGAAAAATGTTGGTACTCGACTCGATATTCCATCTCGACCTTATAATTTGTTATGAATACATTCAGTTTTTTTTTTATTTTCAAAGTTTTCGGATGCATCTAAGCGTTTTGAAATACATGGCCATAGTTGACTTGTGTGGTCAACAGTCGATACAATTATTGTTCATTAGAATGCATAAATTTAAATTACGAACCACTTAACATGATTCGAATAAATTTTCTTATGGAAAATGAATTGTAAAAGCTTAGGTTATAAAAATTTTTAAAAATCGAATGTACCGGTAACAATTCAGAAAAAATTAAAGGAGTTCAAAAAAATAGTTTCTAGTTTCTACAATAGAAATTGGTCAAATTGTGAAAAAGTTAATAAACGTTCCTATATATGCGTGGTCACGGATTTCCAACTATCAATTTGACAGCGAGAAATGAGATAATGCTGTAGCCCATTTTTTAAGCAAATGAAACTATTTTATAATTACGCGTTTTTTACCATAAATAGTCCTCGGTTAGAAAGGTCCAGGAAAATATTTTTTTTACAATTGTGTTGAAAGTCAAATTTT
Organism: Rutpela maculata; assembly: GCA_936432065.2. Lineage (NCBI taxonomy): Eukaryota > Metazoa > Arthropoda > Insecta > Coleoptera > Cerambycidae > Rutpela > Rutpela maculata. Next base: position 111,152,360 of record OW386285.2, read on the forward strand.
CTAACTTCAAAATGACTGCGGAAAATGTCACTTTGCCGTACGCGGTGCGTGAAAAAATTTACACACGCCTCGATCACATCTTGACAAATTTAAAATTTTGGAGAAACTTTAAGGGCAATAACTTCACAATCGTAAAAAAAATAGTATGTAGCACACATGTGCAAAACTTGTATGATAGGAACACGAGCGAAGCGAAACTTTCATACATCGTTTTGCAATGAAGCCCTTGCCACACTCGTATTACAATATACTCTTTTTGCATAAATAATTTCTGAATTGTTACAGAAAAAAATCTAGTTTTTAGATACGTTGCAGCGCTCAGCGTGTTATGAAACTGATTTCTGTAAAATATTTGTTTTCTGCGATGTCTATTAAAAATATGTCAGGTTATAATATACCTATTTGATTAAATCAAATATGTATAACAAGAAATATATTTTTATATTATAAAAGGCGTAATTCCATTTTTAATATTTAGTCCTCATTATCAAAATCAAGATGTACTAAAATCAAACGCTCACGCCAAACTCCTATTAGCCAAATTTATGATTAACTATCGAAATTGAAGATATATCAGTTCTCTTAAGGTAACTTCGGAGTTGCGTGACAAGGCCCTTTGTTCTCCTGGTCATTTTAAACGTTTTTATTTTTATTGGGGTTTTTATCAGATAAGTGGGTTTATCGTAGTTCAACATTTTATAATGGGTATTTTATTCCATGATATACATTGATATACTATACAGTGAGCATGAATAGCGACAAACGACCAAAAATTTTTGACTTCTTGACTTCTTTTTACGAATGAGTACAAATGTCTTATCTTCAGAATTTTAAGCTTCTTATTTCTAATCGACATAATTATATTTATGTATGTACTTTTTAAATGTTTTTTATTTTTTTAACCTCCCCACAATAAAATTGTGGGAGGTTACTACGTTTAGTCCAAAATCGAAAATTGAGATAATATCAAATCTTTACGTTTTGAGGTCCCAGGAACCCAAAAAAGTGGTTTTTAAAAAATGTCTGTGTATGTGTGTGTTTGTATGTATGTTAGCACGATAGCGGCGAAGCTACTAAACGGATTTGGATGAAACTTTGCATGAGGGTTTCTTTAGTGCTCCAGAAGATCTGAAAAGGTTTTGGTTGAGATCGGATTACGTTCAGTGCCGTTTTGACACAACAAGTTGTTTATTTTATGATTACTTACAATTTGTAATCGAACCATTGAAATGCAGTAAAAATTCCAATTTCAACGATATATCATACTTGCACCCTTTCGATTTCATTTCCGTTAAAAAAATTAAAAAGAATTCGTTATATGCGCACACATGACAGCATCCAAAAAATATTATTGGTATTATTGCTAGGGGAAAATGTATTTTGCCATCTGTCAAAAATATTTGGGTTGGTAACCTTTGTGAATGTTGATTTATAGGTTATGATACGTGACGTCACAGCTAACCTGAAAAATATATATTTCTGAAGATTTAAGAATATTACGTAGCTATTATTATATATTATTATTATATATTAATAAAATTTCTGCCTGGTTCCCGTACTTTCAACTAAAATCTAGTACAGTGTAATGTTTGTGAAGTTCTAAATACTTTGTCCTAATAAAATAGGACTCTTTTTGTAGGTTGGAAATCTAACCTGTAATTAGCTGTCTATTTTTATTAATCAACAATTAGGCAATCCAAACCACGTGACTTTGCGTTGCAGTTAAACATTTGTTGACAGTGGCCTAGTTTACACCGTGAAATAATTTGGTCTGATTCGAGGGAACTAATGGAGTGGGGATCGTTCGACTCGAATTTATTTAGTTTGTGCCTGTTTACATCACATCACTATACCTGAATTTTTTTGGATTAGTTTATGAGCACCAGGAGTAAGCAAACCTAACCTATAAACGCTTTACTTGTTTCAAAATGTTTCCTAAAAAGAAAATTACATTTGCGATTTTTAATGTAGTGCTACCAGTTTTAAAACAAATTCAACGAAATAGATGGAAAAAGTTATTAGAAATGCTTAAGAGAACACGTTTTCATTTACAAAACCAATTAACTGTTAGGTTTATACAACAAAGTACCAGTTTAGTTTTAAACCAAACAATAAATGAAACCATACGTGCAGAACTCATGGCTGATACAATTAGATACAAAAAAGAATTTAAAAATTTTCTTTATATAATGTTTTTAGTGTTCTTTATGAGACATTTGCTAGATTTGTCTGATACATCTACGTCTACATCGCATTTGACATTAGGTTCGGTATTAAACCGCGAATTATATATGGTCTGATACTCCTGCTCAAGAGAATCAGACCAAAGGCGGACTAGCTTAGTTCAGACTGTTTACATCGAACGCACTATACGTTTAATGCAGAGTATGGTTCGCAAAAGGTACTTGGTTCGCAGACCAAGCTGTCGGTGTAAACTAGGCAATTAGTTAAACGTTGGTCAAAACAGTTTGTGTTTTTCCGTCGGCCTGGCTAAGTATCTTGAAATTTTAACAATATAGTGTTTTTTGTGGATTGTGGCAAGGCGTTTTTGATTGTTTTCAAGTAATAAACTTTATTTAATTATGCAAAGTGAGTATTTTAAGAACTTGGTGTTGAAAAATCAAGATGGGAAATCGAGATGGAAGGTGTTAGATCATCCCTTTTAATCGCGGCTATCCATCTTTGACGTCGTTTTCTCGACAGATCATTTATATGAGGGGAATATTTAGAATTCACGACGGTAAAAGCTAACCTTGTCATGATTTCCACGATGTCAACAACCCACTACTATGCACATATCAGGTATTTTTTCCAATTATAGCCAATAATATTATCACGAAAAAATCTAATAAGGCACATTAAACAATTCTTTACAAAACACTCATATTAAAAACCTTTAAAACGCAAACCAACCCAAATATTTTTGACAATGTCAAGACTCATTTTAGTTGGTCTTTTAAAGGTAATAATTGTTTATAGCCGTGTTCGGATATTACGTCTGATTGATGGGACGCGTCACAATCGTTCATTTAATGTAAATCGAGCTAACCGAGCTAAATCTGAAACGTTCGAATATTACAAAATAAAGGACTCAGACGAAGCTCGACTTGCTCGGGCCTTTTAGATCGTGCAGGAAGATTTTAATTTGACGCATACGTAGTCCGCTTGAACTGTCCATAATGTTATTGACTTGTTGAGGTTAGAGTGTCATTTAGGCTAAGTTCTGTATTATTTTTATTCACTATTCAATGTTCTACAAAATCTTCGAAACGTTATCTGTTAATACCCTTATAATATCCGGCAATTGGTTAAAATGCAACATAAACAAACATGAGAGGTTATGTTTTAACAGATTGCTTCTAGTCCACTTCAGTTCGTTCGATATTTGTCCATGAAATAAATGGCTCCAAAGTCACGTGTAATTTATCTGTTTGCTCAATGCTCTGATTTCCGATGTAATATCTAAGCACAGCTGATTTGGATCCACCGTGTGAGGAGGTTCCAGCCGCTTTCAGTAGCTGCCGATTTTTTGATCTTGTAAGACAATTTTTTAAGTATTCTATTTAACAGTTATAGTAGGGTCGGCAAACACTCGAACGTGTAACTACACGGAATTTAATAAAAAAAAACAATTCCTTTGAAGCCTACAAGCCACATAGAATGATACTTGAAGGGGAGCCAAAAAAAATTCCCTTAGCACATTACATGTACAGGGTTTACGTAAAGTCACTAACTCCACAACTCTTTTTTCTTAATTTTCATCGCACTAATTTCAGACCGAATCCCTCTTGTATTGTTCTTCGTTTTATGATGTTAAAATATTTTACCGCCATCTTGGATCCACAATGCTGGATTGACTTATTTACTATTGTTCCAATAATCCTTCCCGGCCTCACTCCGTCCAGCCTTTCAATTGCTACGGCAATGCTTCGCACGGTAGATGTCAGGCTGGCTCCAGACACTGGTGTTCGGGTGGGACAGATGTACATTTATTCATTTTTAATAAAATTGTTTTGATTCGATTTGATTTGTGGCGAGACCTCGCGAAATCAAGACACGTCGGGCAAGCCCGGCGCTTGGATGGATAACCGTATCTCATCTCGCCGACCTGGTTATGTGGTAGAGTACCATTAGCTAAACTTCGCCAGGACGTTAATACAAATAAGGCGATTAAAAAATTACTAGCCAGGAAGAACTTGTTTTCATGTCAAAAATAAACCAAATGGGATGTCCAAAAAAAACAGTGTGAAATGCATTCCAGTGATGTTTCATTGCTCGTCAGACAATAAAGTTACATAATATGGATATCTTTTTTGAATATGAAAACCAAACCACTCCACCATCATTTGCTTGTATGGGAGAAATGCGACACTATAATAAATCAGACATAATTCATCTATTAGAGAACACCATCGGTACGAGACCAGTTACTCCAGGGAAAATTGGTGGCATAGAATATGATGGAGCTGCATTGTCCACTTATTATTACCAAGAACCTCGCAGACTTTTAGCGAATACTGTACCATGGAATTTATGTAGCGTTATCAAAAATTCTCAAGAAATTTTGTCAAGGAGAGTGGATTTGGTTTGGATTCGTTATTCTGCTAGCAGTGTCAAGAATTCAGTATGTGACCTTAGAGATTCTGGCATACGTTGCGAAGTTAGATCAACCACCAAGATTCCAAACAACTGGAAGGAGTTTCTTCGCAATGCGCAAAACAAAGAAGGACTTTTCAAACTCTTCGTTCAGTACGTACTTGAGTAATTTATAGCTACTGATGTAGTCACGAATATCGGATAACACATTCGTTCTCGACGTCTTACAAATAAAAATTTAGATGGTCTCATCAGTTGTATAGAAGAAGCGGATGAAAAAATTCTTTTGTGTGTTAAAGACATGGTGGAAAATGGATTTCTCAATGTTTTCATATGTACAGCAGACTGTGGTGATTATTGCCATTTCTGTTTATTTATTTATTTTTTTTACGGCCTTATTTAGATTAATGTCCTGGCGGAGTTTAGCCGAAGGCTATTCTACCACTCAACCAGGATGGACGGACGAACATCACAACACCTATTCCCTGCGACATTGCCATCTGTCACAGCTGAGACTCTAACTCAGGAGAGAAGAGCGACTAGACCGTGTTGTTTCTCACACAACCGCAATCTAGCCCACTGCTACCGTCTCGGCAACACGTGAAAAACGTCACTACACATCCATACACTAGCCAGGATTCGAACCCGGGACCCCGTGATCGCAAACCTAATATTATCATTACCATTTATTAAATTTTATATGTACATGTCATTTAGAGTTATGTATATTGCAATATCTCACAGTATGTAAAATACATATTATAGATTTTGTGCAGGCGTAACAGGCGCGCATTGGCGGCAAACCTAACACCTTAAGCACTGCGCCACCGAGCCACTGACTATTTCATTCCTATAAATTTAATCCAATCAAAATCGATCATTTTAATCAAAAAATAGTTTCGCATCGACGAAATTTAACATTTAAAATTTTGCCAGGGTTTCTCAACCAATAAAAAACCAGAATGAAGCAACCAGGGCAAATTTTCCTTGGTTTTTTGAAAACATAGTAACCGATTCAACAAGTCAGCGTCATTACAATAATTTTTGTCAGTTCACGTCAGTTGTAATGCGAGAATAACGCTCCAAATGTTCAAGATTTTTTTTGATGATTTATTTATTCATTTTTTAAAATCTACTTCCTATATCTAATAAATCTGTTTTCCTTTGCCTAAATTTTTATTCATGAAATAGTCATAACGAATACCATTCGTAATATAATTTCGTCTGGCAAAATTTAATGATTATTCCACTCGAGTTTGTTGCTTTGGCAATTTCGTTCTTGACATTGACAAAAATAACTCGCCTGACGGCTCGTTATTAAAAACTTGGTCTGCAGGGGCTATGGGGTTTGTACGCAATGGGCAAAGCTCATCAATACATTCCGAATAATTTAATAGCCGAAAAATTGACAGAAAGAATGTCAGTAGCATAGACTAGGCCCATAAGTAGGAAATCCATCTCTATAAAGTGCAAGAAGCATTTCATGTAACAATTGGAGAAACAACGTTTTTAGGGTATTTCGACCCTGCTGAATATGAATCTGCCTGTTGCCAAAGCGAAATTTGGACCGGAAGTCCGGTATCCAAGATGGCGACCAAAACTCTGCTCCCCTATATCTCCTTTGTCCGTTGGCTTAAAATAATGATCTAAACATCTGATTAGGGGTTTTCTCGGATGCCAAACACATTGCAATGCTCAAAATTTACTTACCTTAAGTTTGGAGTGCATAGATCCAAGATGGCGCCCAAGTTGGCCGCCGAAACTTTGTTGTGTTTACGTGCGCTCCGTGCATCTTGTTGTATTTGGAGTGTAAAATCTGTCAGATATGTAGTTTTTAGTAGTTGAATGTGTGCCACTGTGTGTGTGTGTGTGTGTTACGTGTTTTTAAGTAATATTTAACACCTTCCGAAATATAATTTGGTAACAAAATTGTGTTACTGCTTGTAATAGTGGAAGGGGGAATAGTGGATGAACCTTATAAGAATTTCAAATTTGGCGCTAACTGTTCGTTCGCATCAAATGTATGCCGTGCTTGATGGCATCTGAGGTGAAATATCACAGTCTGTGTATAGTGAAGGCCGAAATGAGTCAGAAAAAGGTACTGATGCAGATGAAGGAGTGTGGCAAAAGTAATTTACCTATGATCCAAATTTGCAAAGAGCTCGAAGTCTCAGCCGCACTGAGTAACGTTTTGTCACTCTCAGATGTTTGGGAAAGATACGTTCATCTGGCGAGAACAATCGACGTTGAGATACCGAAATCATTTGAATCGCACTTGTCAACTTTTAAAGAGAAATTGCAGAACAGCATTAAGGACTCGTTCCTTTTCTTCCAGCCCTTAAACAAGGACATCACATGAGCGCAAACTCTCCTTATACCCCGGAAGTTTTTGCCCAAGGTGACTGCGGATGTTGCTTTAGAAGACATCGATCAAGATATTCCGATCCCGAGGCAAGTGCTCGATCGAACTCTTGCCCATGCTGCGCTGCTGCTTAGAGGGGAGCTGCAAGATTCGCCGGGTCACTCGGGGCTTCATGTTTCCCAAGAAGAGGCTGCTGCATTAATACCGAAAAATCTTCATCAACGTAGCAGCTGTGGTCGGTGCGTGTGTCTATGTGTGTGTGTTTATCTGTGTGTCTTTCTATGAAATTTTCTTTCAGTCACGATGACTTCTGCAAAAATCCATCAATGTTATTTTTATTTTCAAACGTTCGTCTCAATCAGGTCTCTAGATCCATTGATTTTCGGAAAACATGCACAGTTTTGCAGAACACGGTATATATGGTTCGTGTACCGACTTTTTATATAGAATAAACGACACTAATTTTTCTACAGAATCCTATCTGTGCAAATAGACTGGCGCTTGAGATTTTCAATTTTATTACTTTATAGATTGTAGCTTGTTTAAGAGGTCGCTTGTATCTTTACCCTTTCTTCACCTCGACGTTAAAGATCCGTTGTGAATTACCATCCAACTAGTCCTTATGATTTCCAGACTTATTAAAGCTTTTGATTTCCTGGCAGCTAATTTTTGGCGTTAATTCTAAGTACCTTCAGCCTATTGCGGATTAATATTTTTCAATTCAGCAGTCTTAGTTGCAGTATCACAATATCTGATTTTATCATTTTCTCCTTTGCCCATGTTCTTAAGATTATATCACAAAGGACAATAGGCAGCGCACAGTGTGGAATTTTCGTAATCTAGGCGGACAAAATATCATTTTGGCAAGTGTATGACATTTTAATAAACATCTTAATTCCTGAAAGTAAAATGATCAAACTTCATAAACATATATAATATATTTTTTTATCAACAACATTCAAAACATCCAAACAAGAGTCGTAAACTGTCGTGTTTCCTTGTTCACGCTATACCAAGTAAACTGAATGGACACGCTTCAACTTTTTAGTTAAGTACAAGTGTTCCTGCGGTTTACATGTGTTTTAGTGACAATATTATTTTAATGGTAATTGGAGGTAAGTGGCCATATATTTTTTTTTAAACATTATTCTATAAGACTAAGAAAGAAGATAAAAGTTTAAGCTTGACATAACATGGAAAAATTATTATTTTATGAATAAATAACTAAACTTTTAATTCATACCTCTGCAGACTACCCTTAACTTCTTATATTAACAAAAAAAGGTTAATTTGTGTACTTCTAATATCAGAAATAAAAAGTTGCGCGAGCTTGCGCTCTCACTAGTTTTTTTTTTTTAATTTCAGAATGAGTGTTGAAATTTCTCGAAGGTCAATTTTTGAAATATGGGTCTCCAATCCCAGGCAAAGCAAGTCAGATGCCATAATGTCTTGTATTTTACAAAAGTTAGGTAACCACTCATTGCCAAATAGTATTCTGTGCAGCAGAAAGCAGCAACAAACTACCTTCAAGCGAATAACCATTATGTTTTAAAAATTGCTTCTGATGTCTGTCCGACTTAGCCCATCTTTGCCCTATCTTGTTGCAAACAAGTTCTACTGACTTACAAATGCTGCTCAGAATACTATTTGGGAATGAGTGGTTACCTAACTTTTGTAAAATATAAGACATTATGGTATCTGGATCTTGCCTGGGATTGGAGATCCATATTTCAAAAATTGACCTCCGAGAAATTTCGACACTTCTGAAATTAAGAAAAAACTAGTGAGAGCGCAAGCTCGCGCAACTTTTTCTTTCTGATATTAGAAGTACACAAACTAACCTTTTTTTGAGTATAAGAAGTTGGGGGTAGTCTGGGGAGGTATGAAGTTTAGTTATTTATTTATAAAATATAATTTTTCCATATTTTCTCAAGTTATAACTTTTATCTTCTTTTTAAATCTTATAGAATAATTTTTCAAAAAAAAATTATATAGCCACTTACCTTCAAATACCATTAAAATAATATTGTCACTAAAACCACATGTAAACTGCAGGAACACTTATACTTCACTAAAAAGTTGAAGTGTGTTCATTCAGTTTATCCCTACTTGGTATAGCGTGAACAAGGAAACACGACAGTTTACGACACTTGTTTGGATGTTTTGAATGTTGCTGATAAAAAAATATACATATGCTCATGAAGTTTGAACATTTTAATTTCAGGAATTAACATGTTTATTAAAATATCATACACTTGTCAAAATAGTATTTTGTCCGCCTAGATTACGAAAAGTCCACACTGTGCAGCGGTTAGAAGACCTGTAATAGTTTTAAGTCGGACTTTTGGAGTTCGAGAAGCCTTATGACATTTCTCATCGAATAAGATATGAACTTTTCCGCTTGTGTTTGGCTAGAAGTATTCCTCCAGTAGAACTTCTTTTTTGGTTCTTTCCCATTTTTCTTCCTCTATGTGTCGCTTAGATAAGCTACAAAAAGCTTCGAGTCCGTAGCACCTTTTTTTTTTTTTTTTTTTGCAGTTACTTTCTTACCTTCTATTCCCTCGTACCCAGACATCTACGTCAGCGTAATCTTGTTGTCTTTCGCCGGTTTCGCCGGTTGCTTCAGAGATTGTTTGCATTCTCAGGCAATGTTAGATTTAAAGGTATTATATTTCATTACATTAGGACAGTTGTATTGAGTATTGTACTTAAATTAATACAAGAAGTGTCGTGCAACTAGATAAATGAAAACCAAACATACAAAGTTAGATGAAGACGAAAACATACACTCTTTAAATAATATTATATAGCTCAAAACTAATCAACAACATAGAATCGATATAAAGACTCGACATGTAAAGCACGAAAAAAAAATTGCTTGGCAAATCTTAATGCCATCCTATTTGAACGACTAGTAACCTCCACCACTGTTAAAAATGTAATACGTGTTATTATTATTGTTTAAGTAATACATGTTTTTTTCAAATCCTTTCAGTCAGCTGACGCTACTGACATTCATTATTCAGCGTTACCACAAATACAACTCTCTCACAGTTACTGCTGTTATACTTACTTCCCTGTGATCGGTTTGAATTTGAACTAGATTTGTTTTACAAATCATCACTTTAAGGGAACTCAGGTAATGGGTATTGTTCCACAAGAATATCTCTGTCAACCTGATAGGGCGTTGAAATAGATTTTTTAGTATAATAAGCAAACAGTGTTTATAAATACCCATGAACCATACAAAATGTTACATAATTATGTCACTGTAATATGAACGACAATGTATGCACATTAATATATTAACATTTGAATAGCAAAGAGATAATAAGTTATTAAATGACATATTATTAGTTTAATTGCTTGAATTACTAATTGTAAATTTCACATTTAATTATATGAAATAACTTAAAACGAGAAGAAGTTGCAGTCGCGCCTGGCGGCCTGCGAATATCTATCAATATTTTGATCGAATACGGTATAATTCACTTTTACGTGGTGTTGCAGAGATTAAGTACACAGCCAATATATTTTTTTATTATTTTTCAAATAAGTATTTGCAGTTGGCAACACCCAACACTTATTATTGTTCCTTGTATTCGATATAAGATTAATAATCTCTGGCACAATAGAAGATTTAGTATTGATCTCCGATTAAAGAACTTATATCTAGATACATAATGGCATTGATTTATTTGTCGCTGAAAGACTCACAATCTAAGGCACTTCTTCCCATAAGTTGCTGATTGGCCCATCGGCGTATTCGCGGCCGCTCGTGCACGATCGGCTTCAGTTCGATTATCATAATCTCAGTTGACAGTTCGGCCATTAATGTCAATAAATGTTTTTCGTGTTCTCCGACCAAAAACTGGTGAAAAAGTAATTTTATTTTAAGTTGTGATTTGCTTAATACCTAAATAATATTCTCTATTCATATTTACACAGTTTAGTGACAATATATTTTGTGCAAATAAATAGTGAAGTGCTGTGCCGTTTGCAGAAAGCAGTTTAGAAAAGAAGAAAATCGATCGTTCCATAGTCGTAACATGATGAAGTTCAGTTTACAGTTATAAAGTAAATAGCAATTAAATTTTAATATCCTTTAAATACATATTTATCTTACTGTTTTATCTTACTGTAATATCGTATGCCTACATCACGTTATATAAAGAGCCGGTAATGCAGGAATTGCAATAATTCATTTTAATGAAAATATTTACCATTCTACACATTTTCTACAGACACAACGCCACTGTTGCCTATGGGATGTGATGTTCATCTATCCATTTTAATGGACATATAATGTGACTATGTTAGGAGCAAACAAGGTATATAGTGAAAAGATATCCTGTTATGTATCTAGATATAAGCTCTTTAATCGGAGGTATTGATTTATTATTACACCTCCCTAACTACAAGTTTCTACTCCCAACATGTTTCCTTTTTTGGAAGCATCATATCTTCGTTAAAATATCGGTTACTTGTTATGAGGGTTAAATATAACTATATAACCATAATTAAAATATTAAATGTAATTAAAAGTTTTATTATCTATAATATCTAAGCAACATAATTTCTTATATGTAGGAGAATACGCTGTCTTCCACTTATAGTGGATTGTGTGAGTCGGACGAGAACCCAACAATTGTCTGATTTAATGAGATTAGTTCTCCCCCCCCCCCCCCCGTTTTCGAGGATGCTGAACACCGTGGTGGTGGCAGAATTTCTCGTTGGGGTGACCCACCCCCGAAAGCGGCCGAAGAGCATCCCCAAACGAGGTCAAACGCGTATTATAATAGTTTGAGCGACTCTTACTTGGTGATCCCCCATTTTCGAGATGCTGAACACCGTGGTGGTGAAAGAATTTGTCGTTGGGATGACCTACCCCCGCAAATGGCCAAAAACCACCCTAAAACGGTCAAACGAGTATTATAATTGTTTGAGGGACTCTTACTCGGTGATCCCCGTTTTCGAGGATGCTGAACATCGTGGTGATGGTGAAATTGCTCCCCGGGGTAACCCACCCCCGTAAGTGTCCATAACAACACTCCAAAGGAGAGAGTGCATTCTCCGCTCCCCCTTTTGAGGATGCTTCACAAAGTAGTCATCTTCATTTACTATGAAGCTGAAAAAAGATGAATGTATATTTTTTGTATATATTTCTTGGGAAAAATAGGTTTATATAACAATTGAAACATCTGATTTATTTAATTATAGTATATTATATAAAATATTTTTTATTGATGCAAACATTACTGCATACATTGTTACGCTGCCTTTTTTACATTATAAAATACTATGACTCAAAAAAAAAATTATAACAAAAAATATAGGTATTTGTTTATTTACTTTAAATTTATTTTTTACTTTCTTTGAACCCGTGCAGTTACACTTATTTTGAAAACCTGAAGGGGTATTTTTTGCCATTGAGGGGGTGTCAAGCATTCGATTTTGGTCCTCTCCGTGCTCGAAAATGGGAGGGAAAGCTTTTTTTCCAGTGGTATGATGAGAGAGCTGTCTCACCCCTTTGGAGGGTGGTTATTAGTCGTTCAGGGGGTGGGCGGGTATCAAGCATGCGTCCCAGGGTCCTCTCCATAATTGGTATGCTCTAAAACAGGAGATCAATAAGTTAAATATAATCAAGACGCATTTGGGGTTGGTTTTTAGTCGTTTGCGGGGGTGGGTCACCCCATCGAGAAGTTCTGCCACCACCACGGTGTTCAGCGTCCTCGAAAATAGGGCATCACCAAATAAGTATAATACGCGTTAACCCCCATTTGGGGATGGTTTTTGGCCATTTGCGAGGGTGGGTCACCCAAACGAGAAATTCTGCAACCACCACGGTGTTCAGCATCCTCGAAAACGGGGGGAGAACTAATCTCATTAAATCAGACAATAGATTCGTGTTATTTTCCGACTCACACAATCCACCATTATATAGCCACTTCGGCCTCTAATGAAATTATATATTGTTTACCAAACGTTGTCCATATAATATATACCTAAGTGCTACTCCCAAGAGATTTCTAAGTATACAAGTAATTCTTATTACACATATAATTTCTTTGATTGTATCCTCACAACATTTTTGGATTAAAAAGTTCCTAATACGTTTTTGTTGATTTTGGGGAACTTTATTGTACCTATTTGATTTAATCAAATAGGTATATTATAACCGCACAGTTTTTTTTAATAAAAGTTGTAGAAAGAAACTATTTTACAGAAATCCATATCATAACACGTTGAATTTAAATACCGAATAGAAATGTGTATGTATGTGTTTATATATGTATGTAGAATATTTCTTGTAAATAAAATATGTTAGACTCAAACACTTTTAATCAAAGGAACATAATATGTAAAATAGCATGGTAGAATACTCCCTATTGAGATCAGGAGGTGTTTTATTATAATTTTATAGCAAAACGTTGCGTTTTTAATTAAGCACAGAAAAATAAGAAAATATACAAGACATCAAAACTATAACATACATATTTTTGTATTCGAATTTTACATAGATCAAGCTTTACATAGATAGATAAATTCAGGCGAACCCGGTAGGGTAGGTGACTAAACTTTCTCGAAGTTTATGATGTCGACATAGAGAGCAGTATTTAGTAACTGACAGTCATACTTAAAGTTTTATAGGGTCAGATAATATATTAATGTAAGGTGGAGGTGTTCTTTTTATCAGAGCATGATCCTGAAAAGGTCTTCGAAAACCTTTTCTAAAATCATAATATACAAAGAAGTATTCAAACAGTTATTTTACCCGCCCTGCTTTCACTTGTATAAGATATCTCTTGGATTCTTGGACTTCGGTCTTGCTTGTCAGAAACAAGCTTACATAATATTAGTTTGAAAAATAAAATGAAAAAGATATTGGCTGAGCATTTAAATCTCAGTAGCTTCACGTAAAAGTAAATTGTGTCGAATTCAAGTAAAAAAATAAAGTAATTGTTGTAATAGTATTCCTTTCGCAGTTGAAATATGTTAATTTTTTAGATATAATTGCTATAAAAATTTTAGTCATTTCGTGGCAAAACGTTTTTAGTACATTATGCAGTATTTTTGTGTTTACAGAATTATATCAAAGGTTACAACACTCTTCATAAAAAGTTTGCTCTTAAAATGTTTCAAAATTTTTATAGTTACTTTTTTTTTTCAAAAACAATAAATAGTATTTTACCTATATATAGCTGACACTAACTGTCCAGATTTCAGTACAATCGGTTTTCTCTGTCTTGAATTATTGGGCTTACAAGAAAGTGACGGACGCAGATGGTCAGGTAGACGGACAAACGGACATTTTGACAGTGGTTCAGAATTCGTGACTAACAGAATAATGCGATTTTTTTCTTTATAATATATTTACAGTTTTAGAAATGTGCCGATCAAATGCAACATACTCTTCGTTTTTGTATTTACGAGGATATGAGAATAATAAATTGATATCTCATGAACATATAATATACCAAAATTTCGACTCATTTCGTTGGAATGTTACACCAAGTTGCAGACACAGTATTCTATAAAATGATATTATTATTTCCTTACATTGGACAACAATGTTTAATTTTATTAAAAATCTCATATTATCAGTTACCTTATTTTACCTTGCCTTAGTACCAACTAAGTTCAAGTCAGCTTGATCTAAGATCAAATCTGGGTACTAGGGCCGGTTGTACCATACAGCGATCGAGATCAGTTCAAGAGAACTGAAGTTCAGCGCTCATCACAGGTATCCAAAAAGCATTTGATCAGATGGATCATTATTTATTATTTTCCAAGCTAAAAGCCTTGGGATTCTCAGATACCTTGATCTGGCTTTTTACGTCCTACTTGTTTTGTAGAGAACAATTCGTAGAATGCGGTGATCACAGGTCTCGAAATTACTTAGGTACGTCAGGTGTTCCACAGGGCTTAAACCTGGGACCTTTGATGTTTTTAATTTTTATAAATGATATAACGTCAACAATCAATTTCCACCAGCTGCTTTTTGTAGATGATCTCAAAATTTATGCATGTGTAAACAATTCTAACGACTGTGCTAATTTACAAACTGAAATCAATAATGTTTCTGTGTGGTGTTTCAACAATTTCTTTAAGCTAAATATTGCTAAATGCAAGATAATGACGTTTACTCGTAGGCAAAACTCCATAAAATTTGATTATCATATTAACAATTTTTCCCTCAAACCTTGTTCCGAATTTAAGGATCTCGGTGTTATATTTGACTGTCAGCTAAGTTTCTCTAACCATATTAAACAAATGATCAAATCAGCTTCTAAGTTACTCGGGCCCTTTGTTAGAAATTGAAGCTGTTTCTCAAATGTTGAAAGCTTAAAATGATTATATTTTACATATATTCGATTGGAACTAGAATATGCGGCACTCGTATGGTTTCCTATATACCAAAACTCCATTTTATTAATTGAATTTACGCAAAGGAAATTTTTGTGTTTTTTAAATTAAATGGTTTTTATCCTCCGCGAGGCACTGACAATGCACTTTTATTAGATATGTTTCATATAATCTCACTAAGCAAGAGAAGGAACTGCATTGCTCTTCCTTTTATGTACAATATTGCAAATAATATTATTGACTGCCCGTCCCTTATTAATAAACTTTGTTTTCTGGTTCCTCGCATGAACTCACGTGAAAATTACTGTTTTTATTGTCCTTTTGGTCGAACTAACCTCATGCGCAGATCACCAATTTTTAATGCCTGTAATATATTTAACTCTATAGCTGGCGTCTGCGACGTTAATCTTAATAGATTAGATAGGATAATACACTTATATCTTACAAAAAATCCGTAAAAATGGATAATAATAATAATAACAATAATAGTAATGTCTTGAAGGAGGAGCAAAAACGGACAAAATATCGAGATCTGCTCTTCGAACTCCGCAGACTGTATCCAGACCATACTATTAAGATAGTGGTACTGATTATAGGAGCCCTCGGTGGAACGAGACACACACTGCTTTCGGAACTTTAGATCATACCGGCATGCCGAAATTCGGCAGAGGTCTTAGCCGGCAGAATGCAGAAGGCCGTCATCCTCGGTTCATTACGTCTGCTCAGGGCACACGATTCTCGAACCCAGTAGTCACTTACCCCACGGGTGTGGGGAGTGGCTGCCGGTACTACCAGCTCCCCTCTGTGAGGATCGGAGCCACAGAGAAGGGTGACTGGTTTTTAACAAAAAAAAAAAAATATATATAATAATATATTCCATCATACTATTTTTTTTCTTTCTTTTCTTTACACTTTTGTATTTCTTTTATTTCTATATTTGTATTGTAGTTTTGTAATTTGTATTATTGATTCTCTTTTAATTCATGTATAGTGGAGTAAAAAACAGGGGAAAAGTCGCTTCCTTCTCGAGTTTTTTTTTTTAAATCTTAGAACAAACCTAAATATATACCATTTCGTTAAGTAGGTCGATGTTCATTAGAAATCATGAAATACGACATTTTTTAGTGGTCACGGACATTGTTATTTTTAAAATGGTGTGAAATTTTTTTTTTTAAATCATGTTTTTTTGAACATCTAATGCCATAACTCAAAAGCGAATGGAGCTATCCACATGAACTTTTTTTTGTTATAAAACACACACTTAAGCGCTTCTATCTGTGTATAGTATTGTTAACTAAAACATTTTTAAGTTTGTTAAAAACTTAGATAACCTTGAAAGTTCAGAAAATACGCAGTCAAATTTTCACTAAGCTACAAACTTTTTTGTTTTTGGAAATTTTGTATAACATGCTGCGAAGAAAATAAAGCCAAAAGATCAAAAAAGTTTTTGATAGCATAAATTTTATTGTGTCTTTTACAGTTTAGGTACAGTGATTTTTTTAGAGCGCGCGAATTGCAGAAATTGAATATTAATATGCCCGCGTCCACTAAAACTAACTAGTCTCAGGGCGGTGTACTATCAACGTTATTCGTTTTCGTCGAAGGTCAAATTATAAAACCGCTGCCCAAGGAATCACTACTTCCACATCCAGATCTTCTATCCAAGTCTTTCAGAAAGAAAAAATTTGAATGTGGAAATCATTTTTTATGGAACTTTAATATATAATATTTGAAATCGTCTACCCCAAAAACCTATAAAACGATATGCCACATCGGTAGTGAGGCTGAGGGTGGTGAAAGGGGGGTGGTAGTAGTAGTGGTGGATAAAGTAAAAAAAAAAATTGAGGCCTTTGGTTCTTGTACACACACTAAATGACAATTTTATTTTTTTCGCCTCCTTGAATAATGGGGTGGGAGTTGGTAATGTGGGTGGTTAATGCCAAAAAAAAATTTTGAGAGCTTAGCTTCTCTTATATAAACTAAATACCAGTTTTATGGACTCTTACTTGCTTGATTTGTCTATTTACCCCCATTTACCCCCAACCCTTTTACGGAATAATCTAGTTCCAGATCTCGTTAAAATACATGGTACGTGTACCAAATTTCAAGTCAATAACTTAAACGGTTCCAGAGTAATCGTGCGCACAAAAAAGTTACAGACAGACCGACAGACAGAATTTTTTTTTGCTCAAACTTAAAATCTCGACGTTTCATGACATTCTAAGCCTATTTGGATAATACAAATTTTCAAAAATATTTTTGTCCATACTATATTTCCACTGAATGTGGAAGTAAAATGTGTAACGATATTATTTCTCTTATTACCACTTGTATTATATTGTAGAACGTATGGTCATTGTGCGAATTGTGCGTTGATTATCTACTTAAAAAATATTTAAGATAAATAAGCAATCTAAGTTTCATTGTAAAATGGAATGAATTTTATGTGGCGTAGTAATAGACGAAAACGATAAACTTATGCACAAGCCATGGAAACAGAGTTTAGAGACTATAATTAGGAAATTAAAAAAGACTTAATTTAGGAAGTTTTTTTCTTTTTTGTTACCTAATTTAGGCGAAAATAACACGTTTACTCAATTCACAGGTCTACAAAAAAAAAAAATTCTTCTCCGAGGACTAAACCTATCATGCCTTAAGTATTTTTGTCTGCTAAATCCGAATTTTCAATTAAAAAAATTTTCTACCGCGTAGATTTCGAGTAAATTCCGCTTTTTATTGTCAAAAAAACCGTATTTTGACGATACAAATCGGGATTTACTCGAAATCTACGCGGTAAAATTTTTTTTTAATTGAAAATTCGGATTCAGCATACAAAAATACATAAGAAATGATAGATTTAGTCATTGGAACAGAATTTCTTTTTTTGTAGACCTGTGTACAAAGTGCACCTGTGCCACAGATCTACAAGAAAAAAGTTCTATTCCAAGGAGTAAACTTATCATTCCTTATGTATTTTTGTGTGCTGATCCGAATTTTCAATTTAAAATTTTTCTTACCGCGTAGATTTTCAGTAAATCCCGGTTTTTATCGTCAAAATACGATTTTTTGATAATGTTTGACGTTTGCTCGAAATCTAAGTGGAAAATTCGGATTCAGCATACAAAAATACTTAACGCATGATAGATTTAGTCCTTGGAGTAGATTTTTTTTGTCGACCTGTGTTATTGTGTGGATCTAGGGTAAAAATGCAATGCATGGGAGTTTCAAATAGGGACTCTGACAGAGGAAATGTCGGATACAAATATTAAGATTGCCACGTGCTTTAAGAAACTGTCTTTTTTATTTAGCTCCAATAATAACGCAAAAAAGGAAAACTCGATAGTTTACTTTTTATCAAAACACTCCAAAATTGTTACTTTTCCTAAACTTCTGTTTATGGGATTTTATTAACCCCCTAGTTGCGCAACATTTTTTTCCATTTTACTATAATATTATTTTTCACCGTTTCCGAGATCCCAATGCAATGCATACTCCATTTAAGATTTTTAATTCCTTTTTGCCTTCAACCTTAGTCCTTAATGTGTCACTGGAAAAAATAAGTTATCCTTTCAGATCCTAAAACGTGATAAAACAGTCCTAAACATAAAAAAATAATAATGAAAAGTTCCGTTACACACAATACATAATCATTATTATTCTAAGTACGGCGCGCGTACGCTTCGAAAATTCCTCCATACTAAAAAATTCGTAACTAGCAAACTATTGCTAATAATGAAATTATTTTTTTTCTAAAAACTTTTTTAGTCTATTGACTTCACTTTCTTCACAGCATGTTACACAAAATTTTCAAAAACAAAAAATTTCCTCGCTTAGTGAAAATTTGATGGCGTATTCTCTAAACTTTCAGGGTCATCTACGTTTTTGGCATGTTTACATTTTTTTTTATTAGCAATTCTATGAATAGAGAGAAGCGCTTAAGTGTGTGTTTTATAACAAAAAAAAGTTCACATCGATAGCTCAATTCATTTTTGAGATATGGCAATGGATGTACAAAAAAACATGATTTAAAAAAAAATTAAATTTTACACTTTTTTGTAAATAAGAATATCTGTGACCACTAAAAAATGTCGTATTTTGTGTTTTTATATGTAAAATGATGTTGTTGGTAATACCCACTGAGTCTGATCTTGTTCTAAGCTCATAAAAAAAAACGACACAATTTTACCTCTTTTTCGCTCCACTAGTACATCATGTTTCCTGTAATTGGGTATTTATACCTGTTGGAAATAAATGTGAATTTATTTATTTATTAACAGTCATTCTTTTGTATTAACCATTTTTTAATCTCGTTCAGCTGAACCAAGTAAAATTGGATTTATCTGTTGTTGGTAGTCGTACATACTGTCAAAATCTCTAACACAGATATGAATTGGTCACAATTTCGCGACGTTTTCTTCACATAAGGAGAGCATAAGTGTGATTATGTTAATTAAATTTTTAAAAATTTAAATAAACGTTATATTTAATTTAGAGAATTATCTTTTCTAATGGCTTATGTGCTTTTGAATAGCGTATTTTCAACGTAAAAACTACCTACATGCTCATTTAATATTTCTGCTTTTGGTTCAATTTTTTGCGTAGTGTTCGGCTTTTGGTCAGAGGAGAGGTGCTGACATAGAACAGAGGACTGTCCATTTTGTTCTGCTGGTGGCAACTAATCAAAAGAGCCTAAAACTTTCAAGAGCATTCAATTTTAGCACACCCGAAATTTTGACCATTTTGATCAATAAGCATAAAAGAATAAACACGTTACTGAGAGCTTTTATTCAGCATCAGTATGCTTGTACACCAAAAGAAAAAATCGCGTCATGGAAACTTGTGAAAGAGTCTAACTGTAGAGTGGCCGTCTTCTATATATTTGTTATTATCTTCTGTTCAATATTACTTGCACTAATTCACCGAAATCTTTATCATAGATTAGATCATTGTAGATTGTAAATTGTTTAAAGGGTCGCTTGACCCGGGGTTGGCTTTTCTTCACCTCGACCTAAAAGGTCTTTTGTGAATTACCCTGCAACTAGTTGTTGCCCAGGTTTCCAAGACTTTTTGCAAAGCTTGCAATTTTCCTGGGAGCTAGTTTCCCTATGTCTTCAGGCGCTAATTCCGCCTATTCTAGGTACTTCAGCTTAATGCGGATAAGTACCTTGCATTCACAAAGTAAATGTTCCGCAGTTTCAGTTGCAGCTTCACAGTATCAGTATTTATCATCTTCTGCCATATCCATGTTCTTGAGATGATATCTCAGGGGGCAATGGCCAGTTAGAAGGCCTGTGATCAGTCTTAGGTCATACTTTTAAAGTTCGAGAAGCCTTGTGGCATTCTTTGTTGAATAGGTTATAAACCATTTCGCTTGTCTTTGGCCTGAAGTATTCCTCCAGTAGGACTTCTTCTGTTCCTCTTCCCATTTTAGGACCTCCTTCGTTAAGTGTCACTTAGATAAGCAGCAGAACGGTTCGGGTTACAAAAAACGGCCTCTTTTCTTGCGAGGCTATCAGCCAATTCGTTGCCTTCTATTCCCTCATGCCCTGACACTCACTCAAGATAACCTTGTTGTTTTTTGCCAGTTGCTTCAGGGATTGTCTGCATTCCCAGGCAATTTTTGACTCGAAGGTATAGGACCTGAGAGCCTTTAATGCTGCCTGATCAAGGCTTTAGATAGCCTGCATTTAGGCCCTGCTACGCCCACACCAACCCCTTCGTCCATCTTGAATCCATCTGTGTACCAGATGTGTGACTCTTTCCCCAACCGCAGTACTTCGACCCTGCTCGTCTGACGGCTTTCAATCAGCACATCAAACGGTCAATCAAAGTCATGCTTGATTGGCATTGAATCAGTGGGTATGGTCATGGATTCGAATTGGATTAACTCCAGAATCCTTAAGTGACTAATCAGTAGATTAGATCATTCAAAAATTCCATGTTTAATAAAAATAAGTACAAAATCAATAACTACGAATACGAAATAATATTAACTATTTTAAGTTATGTTTATGCACTTGAACTAGCTTGAATTAGCTTGAACTGTCTCCAGTGGGCGTTTACGTAAACCGACTTGATCTGTTGAACGTCACTGGTACAATCAATTTTTATTTTCTAATGGGGATCAATGCTGAACTGTGAGTTCAAGAACATGGTACAACCGGGCCTAAGTCTTACAGTTTTGGCAATTATAAAACCACCAAATGAAGTAAAAATAACACCGGCACACAAAAAAAAGTCGTGAACCTGAAACAAAACCTATCAAAATGTGTGTATTTTTGTATGTTAAGTCCGAATCTGATTGGCCTATGTCATTGGAATTTTTTTCTACTGTTAATTTATTCCTCAAATATCATATTATTTGAGAGATAAATTGACAGTAGGAAAAAACTTGATGACTTGGAAATTTTTATCATCAAATTCAGATTCAGCACATCAAAACACATATAAAATTATGTCTGGCCATCAGAATTATTTTTTTTTGTGTGTCGGTGCACCAGCACCTCGACCAGCACACACAAGAAAAAAATTCTGAACTGATGACCAGACATATCAGTTTATATGTATTTTGGTGCGCTGAATCCAAATTTGATGATAAAAAAAGTTATCAAAATTTTGTCCTACTGTCAATATATTCCTCAAATAATGGGATATTTGATTGAATAAATTGACAGTAGAAAAAAATTCCGATGACATAGGAAAAATCTGATGGCAATTTCGAATTCAGTGCACAAAATTACATACATTTTGACTTTTTTGTGTGTGCCGATGTAATTAATAGAATAATTATAAAAAATTAGGTATGCACAAGTGTTAATTGGTAAAAGTTTACCTTTAATAAGTAGGAAATAAATTGTTGGGGTGTTGCACCCTTGAGGAGATCTTGCACGTCAAATGGTGTATTATATTTTAGTTCAACTAATGACCAAATTAAATATTTATTGAAATATTTAATATTGCAGTTTATACTTAAATATAACCCAGCTCTGTCGGTTACCTGTACTTTAGGCAACGTCATATATATTTCAGCTCGTACCACTTTATCTATAAAAATGTTTTAATTAAAATAAAATTCTTTTAGAGTGTTCTCCAACAAACGACATCTTTTGGTCAAGATGGAGATATACTCACAAGTATCCAAGAACAACATGCAATGGCCAATAGAGTTCCACAAAGCCAATTATCCCTCAACAGTAGCAATTTGCCCAAAAAACAGGGTGTTTCCGCCGAATCTAGTGACCCCACAGGAGAAGCTAGTGACATCACTATCACGAAACATGAAAAAGATTTCAGGTAATATATTCTAATACATTTTTATTAGATATTCTCAATAATTTGTATGCTATATAATATTACAGTCTGTCCCAGTACGGGAAAATATATCGAGACTTTGAGTCAAAATTAAATTAAATATTTAATATTTTAATATTTTTCCTTAAGATCTGCTCCTTCGGAACTATTCCTCCTTATAGTATAGGAAACGAAGACCAAAAAATCCCCCAATTCGGAAATAAATAGTGCTCAACGGATTATTGTTTTAAGTTGTAGGGTTGACCCTTAGGAGTAACATACCAAAAGTTCCCAGCCGTGGGCCTCATGCGTTAGGCGGGAGGGGGGTGGAAAAGGTCGGTTTGTAGGTTTTCCGTTATTATCTCGAAAACTAAGCATCCTAGCGAAAAGATCATCCTATACAAAATTAAATTAAATTAAATTGTCTACAAAAAAGATCGTATTAATTTTTCGCTAGGGGCAGTAGTTACGGGTGTACGTGAGTTTGAAAATGCGAATAGCTGGAAAAACTGTGTATTGTGGGAGGTAATGCTTAACAAGTAGCAAATTTTATAATATTACAAGTATTTACAAGGTCATATTAAGTAATTGGTCGAGTTCATCGTCAAAATCATCATCATCTTCGTCGCCGTTGATGTTGACGATTGGAAGGCCGTTGATACACGAAGCGCGGCAACTGCTGCATGCAAGCGAGCACTGTATGCTTGCTTTGCTGCACCCGCAACGGCCCCCGCAACCATTTGTGCACCCGCAAAATATGTTATTTAGGACGGATTCTGGCGCAACTGGGTCCGTGCTTGTGACGGAGGTAAGGAAGACATCTGACCCTCTAATCCATCCCCAAGCAGTTGGCTCCTGCTGCTGATCGCCATATAGCCATTGCTGAATCTGCAAACAATAATTCGTCTTTTGTAGTTTAAAAAAATGTGACACAATATTGTCTAAGCACAATACAAAACATAAGTTAATGTAAACAAGCATATATTGATACCAACCTGCAAATGAACTCTAAGGGAGGGTTGGCGAACCGCCCCTCAGGCTTTGACTTTGTCGAGGCTTTAACAACGGCCTGGTGTCGTACCCGGTTCAGGTCTGCTCCTTATGGGGCCTGGTACAATGCCAAAAAAGCTGCTCTCCTGCATCAGCTACCATGTCCTGTATTGCTGAGGGATCACAGAAGACTTTGTAGTGTCTGTGACCTGCTTCTCGGCCTTCAAAAATACTTTCACCACACCTCCCTTGCTCTTGTTGTAAATAGCGGAGGTAGTATCACAACCGCTGAACGAATGAAGCAACAGAATGATTTTCGCAAATGGCTCCATTCGTTTAGCGGTTGTGATACTACCTCCGCTATTTACAACAATTATTGTTTGCAGATTCAGCAATGGCTATATGGAGATCAGCAGCAGGAGCCAACTGCTTGGGGATGGATGAGGGGGTCGGTTGTCTTCCTTACCCCCGTCACAAGCACGGATCCAGTTGCGCCAGAATCCGTCCTAAATAACATATTTTGCGGGTGCACAAATGGTTGTGGGGGCCGTTGCGGGTGCCGCAAAGCAGGCATACCGTGCTCGCTTGTGTGCAGCAGTTGCCGCGCTTCGTGTACCAACGGCCCGGCCCTCCAATCGTAAGCATCAACGGCGACGACGATGATGATGATCTTGACGATGAACTCGACCTTGTAAATACTTATAATATTATAAAATTTTCTACTTGTTAAGCATTACCTCCCACAATACACAGTTTTTCCAGCTAGTCGCATTTTCAAACTCACGTACACCCTTAACTGTTGCCCGTAGCGAAAAAATGAATAGAATCTTTTTTGTAGACTATTTAATTTACTTTCATTTTGTATAGGATGATCTTTTCGCTAGGATGCTTAGTTTTCGAGACAGTAACGAAAAACCTACAAACCGACCCTTTCCACCCCCCTCCCGCCTAACGCATGAGGCCACGGCTGGGGACTTTTGGTATGTTACAACTTAAAATAATAATCCATTGAGCACTATTTATTTCCGAATGAATGTCTTCGTTTCCTGGCCTATTAAGTGGGTTATATCATCATTTTTTGCCTGTCACTTCCAAACTACTGTATCATTTATAATAAATTATGAACACCGTAAGTCACTAACTGTGATTGAGAAATACGGTGTCTTCAATATTTTATCTAGGAAGCCAGGGGTGGAATACTATTAATACTTTTGACCCCTGACTTTTGTTATCGCCTGATTAACTTCGACACACATAACCTTTAAGGATCAACAGTTCCAAAGGAAACATGTACACATATTTTTCATCCAAACTATGATAGTATTGCCCATACTACTGAAATATCCCATATACATTACCAAGTTGAAAGATATACCGAAGGCTGATGAACTGGCCCAGGATAGCGTTTTTAAAGCCCTAGTAGGACCCGAAACCTTTTGCGGTGTGGCTAAACTATGCATACAAACAACCGTTAATGAATGGGTACAAAATATATCTCCAGAGTGGTGGAAGAGTTTCCCTTGACAGAGACAGTTCATTAAAGAACGATCAGCTAAATTCACGTACTACGCCAAAATAGAAAGGCCATTAGAATATTGATGAGATGAGTCTTCTAACTTGACACTTAATATACATGAGTCTAATAGGCCTGGCAGAGGATGCAACATGCAGATTCTGTCAATAGGAAGAGGAAACCGCAGTACATGTACTGTGCCATTGCGAAAGCCTAGCTAGACTGAGGTTCCAAATACTTGGCGAAGAAAAACCACGGGCAGAGAGCTATACTAAGGAGCCCTTTTCAAGACTATGGAGACTGACACTAAAGACAAAGTTGGATAAAGAGCTCTAAGTAGAATTAGATTAGGAGTGATACAATAGATTCACAGGGATCGGGTGGTCAAGGCCAATCAGCCTCCTCCTTTTTTTTTTAAATCTACAATCTACAAGAATCTAGCGAACCAAGTTAAAATTTGTGACTTGTAGTGTTGTTTGATTTTTTGTCTTGTTGATCTTATAGTAAATTGACCACATTTGAAACTTGCTAATGCGGGACATTATAATTTTCAGTGGCGTACCCAGCTTTTTGGGGCCGAGGGAGCAGTCTGTTTAAAAGGTGTGGTATAAGAATGTTGCAAATAAAAATAAAATACGGATTTTTATTTACAGCAATTTTTCAAACTTAAATTCCCTGGCTTGTCCAGAACTTTTGGAAGTTTTTTCCATATCTAATAATTGATGAGATGGGGAATGGGAATTTTTTTTTTGATGAGCGGGGGAGGGATGCGGAAAATGAGAAAAAGTGGGAAAATAAGCTAATAGACTAATGTGGGACTTTTTACAGGACGTTCGCTTTACAGGACAGTCCCTCAAAAAACAGGGCTGTCTTGCATAATGCAGAACGAATGGTCATTAGCCAGCGTATAATAACTGTAAAAGTCAGACGCTAAAAACTAGTTAATTTTTAAAAATACATCCCTAAAACTAGCCTCTCTAAGTACATCCGGGACTCTAATTAACTTTCCGTAATCCTTTCTTGAAACTATAATCAAAAAGGTATTTTAAGAAAGGATGCGGCACAAGATAGTCCATGCCAAAGTTGCAAAAACCCCAAAAGTGCAGGGGTAGCGACCAAACAAGTCCCCCCGTTTTCGAGGATGGCCAACATGATAGTGATAGTCGCGCGGTCCCTAGCCCCTCGAACTACCCCTAAACGCAAAAAAACACCTCTTTTTTCGATTTTTCGTTGTCAGGCATGCGAGAATTTGTTGGATCGGGTTTTTTTGAGAAAACTCAATATGTCCTGTAATATTTCGCAACCAGACATCCTAGCGACCCACGGGTGTTGAAACCACCCCCTCCCTCAATACCGAAACATGCAAAAAACATCCAAACGTGCTGAAAATTGTTTTCCACAAGTTTTCAAAGGCGAGGAATACGATTCTGATATGATTTCCTACCTCTAATCAACTACCCCTAAATGCATAAAACCACCCTTTTTTCCCATTTTTCGTTTTCAGGCATACGATGACTTGTTGGATTGGGTTTTTTTTGTGGAAACTCAATATGTCCTGTAAAGTTTCGCAACCTGACATTCTAACGACCCCAGGGGGTTCAATACCGAAATGTGCAAAAAAACCTTAAGAAGTACAATTAAATGCAATATGTGCTAAGGACTAAATGTACACATACATAGGTATTGGAAAACCTCGAGTCTTCGCATGCCTGATAACGAAAATGGGAAACGGGGGTGGTTTTTTGCGTTTAGAGGTAGTTCGAGGGGGGTAGGGACCGCGCGACTATCACCATCATGCTGGCCATCCTCGAAAATGTTTAGTCACCACTCCCTGCACTTTACACTTTTTTTGCAAAGTTTCGTATGGACTAAGAGAGCAAATACTGGATTTGCGATAACAAGAGAAGACAAGCTTATTAGTACTGTGACTGGAGGTTTTAACTTCGGAATAATGTCATATTGAACGGATTTCGTTCATTTTGGCAGTATAATAGTAAATGCTTCACAGAAAAATTTCTATATTGTGCCTTGCTAATTTATAGGGGGTGGATGCCACCCCTTCTCATGGGGTGGCACTTAAAAAATATAATATTTATTGAAGCTGAAACAGAATCAAATTTTAAGAAGAAAAGGTTCTATGCAATTTTTCACATAAATTG
Organism: Rutpela maculata; assembly: GCA_936432065.2. NCBI lineage: Eukaryota > Metazoa > Arthropoda > Insecta > Coleoptera > Cerambycidae > Rutpela > Rutpela maculata. Next base: position 111,179,637 of record OW386285.2, read on the forward strand.
ATAGTTTTTAAATTATAACGACTTCAAAATTGCGATTTTAGCTTAAAAAAAAGGTATTTCCAAACGGCTTTCATCAAGTATCTCGAAAAGTATTACTTTATCGAAAAAATGTTACAGACCAATTACAGAAAGTACAAACTATCAATTTATGTCAGTGAAAAATTGCATAGAACTTTTTCTTCTTAAAATTTGATTCTACTTCAGCTCCAATAAATATATTTTTTTAATTGCCATCCCCTGAGAGGAGGTGGCAAGCCCTCACACAATATAGAAATTTTTCTGTGAAGCATTTACGATTTTACTGCCAAAAATGAACGAAATCCGTTCAATATGACATTATTCCGAAGTTTTGCATATTTTTTACCTCTAGGTACTGTACTATATGTTCTGTTTCGTAGACTACTGTAAGTCTTTTGAGATGTAAAATGGAATTAAATGTGAGCTATGCTATTGAAGATGGGAGGGGGATACCGAAATATATAGTCTTTGTCATTTACCGGTTGTATTAATAAAACTCCAGTTTGCTGAAAGTCGCTAACACTAAGTTCGTCAGATTTAAGTTGGCAAAGGCATTAGACTGAGCTGTGTCACGTCACCAATACTTTTTAACATCTATAGTGAACATGCGATGCGATACGGCAGGATGGAGTAGCAGGTAAAATTAATACTTCTGAGATTTGCAGATGATTGCACCTTAGTTGCCCTAAACGAGGATGGGCTTATACACCTGTTAGATAAGCTTTAAAGAATAAGATCCGATTACGGTTTAAATGTAAATTACAACAAAGCGTAAAATATGATATAAACTGATACAATGAAGACCACCCAGACATGATAAGGATAGATGATTTAGAGATAGTAAACAAGACGGTACACTTGGAATCCTTGTAGAGATATGATATTCGACGAAGAATACAGAAGACAAGATCGGTAACTTCCCAGCTGAGCAAAACTTGCCATGATAAGTACTTGCTAACCTCTAGTTTTCTTCATCTTCCTTGGGCATCTAAGACATGGATCGTTAGAGAGGAAGGTAAACGGTGTATTAATGCTTTTGAATCCTCTCATTTCTTGGTTACATTAACCGGAGAGAAGATAACATAGAATGGCTGATGTTCAACGATAACCAGATGGCAAGAGGCGAAAAGGATGCCCTCCTAATCGTTGGGTCGATGTGAAAGAGCTTTGATGAGGCTTAGGAAGCAACCGCGACAGATGAAGCTGTCACACTATTAAACAGCAAAGGAAGGCCAACTAGAATAATACATGGATCATAAAGCTTAAATAAGAATACTTCAAAACGTAAATAAGAAGAACGCAAGTCTTAACTTCTGCACTTCAAAAAGTGAATTGAAATATAGCATTTTAAGCTGGGAATTTACTTTCATTTTTCTTGACTCAATATAAATCAAGAACATAAAAAAAATAGTAGAGTAATATTGAGCATCAAAATGGTGAATAAGGAATTTCTGGCTGCTGCAATTTCATTATTTTAATTTGTTGTTGTGAATATAATAACAAGTGCTATGAGCAATTTTGGATTAAATCGGTTCATTGCTTCATGTAAAATTTTAATAATTTATTTTTCAACGCTGGAATTTTCTGCTATTTTCCTTATTATCTCCGGTCCTTGTGATCATATCGCAAAAATAAAAGTACCAAATTGTTCGCAATCAAATTTCGAATAAAACTGAGCCTACGAAACAACTTTTTGATGATTTGCTCACTTGTAAAAAAGATAAACTATCAAAAATTGCCTTTTTTGACAATTTAAGAAATATAATGTAATAGGTAATGCACCAATTTTAACAAAAGTTGGTGAAACTGTACCTTTTATTGAACTAAACCTTCGCACAGTGGTTTTTTGGTTCAAAAATGGCTAGAGAGCGCAAATCTTGTCGGAAATGAACAATTTTTTTTTTAATTAAAGCTTACCGAAATTATAAGTCCTCGGAGCCCGAATTTTGAAAAAAATCCTTTTTTATATTAATATTAAGTTAAATATATATTAAGTTAGAGGCCAAAAAAATGGCTAGAGAGCGCTAATCTTGTCGGAAATAAACAATTTTTTTTTTAATTAAAGCTTGCCGAAACTACAACAGATCCTCGGAGCCCGAATTTAAAAAAAATCATTTTTTATTGTATTTAGTTAAAAGCAAAAACATTTTTTTTGCCTTTAACTACCTTAATATAATAAAAAAGAAATTTTTTTTTTCAAAATTCCGAGGATTTATTGGAATTTCGGTAAGCTTTAATTTAAAAAAAAATTGTTCATTTCCGACAATATTCGCGCTCTTTAGCCATTTTTTAACCAAAAAACTCAATTTGGGACCACTGTGCTTCGTGCCAAATTTTAGAACAAAATATTTTTTCAAGCGGCTTAAAATCAATAATAATGCCGAAATTTCCGTCGCTTATTGTTTAAGTGCATGGACTCGTAGGAGGACAATTTTTTGTTTAATGTATAGTCTAGGTAGGTAGGTAAAATTTGCTGGTAGATTTCTGATAATAATTATCAGAAATCTGCCAGCAAATTTTACCTACCAAACTTTACAAAAATCCTTAAAATTCTACTAAAAAGAAATAAAAATCTACCAAATGTGGTAACGCTGTCTAGGTGCCCGCGTACATAAATGCAATTGATACATATCCTCGTATAACTTCTTGTACGGCATAATTGCCCATAGTCTATTACTTTTTTCCTCTGCGAGAATTTTCGTAAACACGGCGTTCCTCCTCGGCATGAAAAAAACGATTTCCACACGTCGGACTGGAAAATCGGCAAATATATTTTGTCCGACAATTCGAAAATTGGATTCTACATATTTTTATTAAGCAATCTTGAAAAAATCAGTTGGTTATCAATCAATGTTTTAAAGTTATGTTATGTTATGTTTAGGGTGGTAGATACCCTTAACGTTCCAAAATTTTTGTCGAACAGTTTGTAGAAATATATAGAATATATATGTCGAGTCCAATTCTCAAATTGCCCGACAAAATATATTTGCCGATTTTCCAGTCCGACGCGTGGAAATCGTCTTTTTCATGCCGAGGAGGAACGCCTCGTTTACGAAAATTCTCGCGGAGGAAAAACGTAATAGACTAGGCGCAATTATGCCGTACAAGAAGTTATACGAGGATATGTATAAATTGCATTTATGTACGCGGGCACCTAGACTAGTAGGTTTCTACATGTATTTTACAATGATGTTAAGATAAAAAAAATATATCTTCATTTAAACCGCTTTTTTGAAATTTGTTTGTTTATAATTTTAAAAAATAAAATTATAAACAAGTTCAAATAACTCTGTCAATTTTTTATTAAACCAAAACCGGCAAACGAATTATGAAAATGGATAAAATATTTTTTTCTAAAAAAAATAGTGATCTGTTTGTATTTGAGGCCGAAATATGTTAGTTTTTGCATCTCAGTCCCTTATAATTAAGCAAATTGATATTTCTTCTTAAAATTTGAACTGGTTGTTTTTCAATACCTATGTTTTTGTCTCCAGTAGTTGAAAACAATCCAGAAGTACAATTTTTAAAATATATGTATAGAGGCCCGAAAGTCAGGTCTTTGGCGATTATGTCAGAGATCCGAAAACCGCCAAACGATATATTGTGGTTTCACAAATCAGGCTATAGTCGCAGATAGACCAGTATATAAGACGACTAGATCGCGAAATATATATTTTTTATTACAATAATATTAAAATTTTTACAAGCTGTCTATATAGACATAAGGATAGTTGTTCAGGCTAGGTTGATTTTTTGTGATAAAAATTAATAAAGATATAAAAAAATTGAAAATGTGCGTTATATGCACTTTATTCGATGTAATTATAAAAATTGTAGTTTTGAATTATTTTCAAATACCAGAGACAAAAATATAAGCATCTGAGAACAACCATTGTAAATTTCAAGAAAATATATCGATTTGTTTATTTATAAGCGACTGAGACGCAAGAACTGACATTTCCCGGCCCCAAATGCAAGTAAATCATTGTTTTCTTTAGAAAAATGTTAGATATTTTATCTATTTTCATAACTCGTTTGCCGTTTTTGCTTTAATAAAGAAATCAGAGTTATTTGAATTTGTTTATAACTATAATTTCGAAAATTATAAACAAATTTCAAAAAAAACGGTTTAAATGAAGATATCATTTTCTTTATGAATACCATTGCAAAATATATGTAAAAACTTATTTAAAAAAAATGTCCTTCTACGAGTCGATGCAATTAAACAATAAGCGAAGGAAATTTCGAAATTATTGGATTTAGCCGTTTGAATTAATATGTTGCCCTAAAATTCGGCACGAAGGTTTAGTTCAATAAAGGGCATGGTTTCACTAACTTTCGTTAAATTTGATGCATTATTACTTTATGTTTCTTAAATTGTAAAAGAGGCGATTTTTTGTGGTTTTTACTTTTTTTACAAGTTAACAAATCATCAAAAAGTTTTTTCACAGATCTAGCCTTATTCATAGTTTTATTTTAATTTTTGCGATAGGATTACTAGGACTGAAGATAATAAGGGAAATAGTAGAAAATTTCAGTTTTAAAAAATAAACTGTTAAAATTTTACAAGAAGTAACGGACCGATTTAATTCAAAACTGCTCGCAGCACTTATTATACATAAAACAAATTAAAACAATAAAATTGCTGCAGTCAAACAATTCCATTCAAATTTTAATTCTACTATAGGCATTCATCATACAGCAACAATAAAAAGGAAATTAATTAGGCTCTTCGTTTTTTTTTTTTTAATAAATTATAGGAAATCAAATAAACCTCATTGCTCAATTTTTATGTAGTACGCAATAATTTTTGAGTGATATTCGAAAGACGTTCAAGAAAAAATGTTTCTTCGAAATCAGTGAAAAATTTCGCAGCATCAAAAAATCCTATAACGATCAATTTTTCTCGAACAGCAACAAAACAAAGTTTTAAATGTTTCTTTATAAGCTTTCAAAATTTCCGAAAAATTTTTTTCTGGTAACAATATTTTTGAGATATTTGAGATATTACCAAAAACACATATTTTGGTTCATATCCCCCCCCCCCCCCCCCATCCACTTTTGACATACGATTTCTCGAGACTTATCGATTTTTTAAGAGTAAACACAATACGAATTTCGTTCATTATTTGATGAATTTCTCACTCTTTTCACTGTAATAACTAAAATATATATCTGAAATATATAAAAAAGTACAAATTTCGTAGTCATTGTAAACATTAACTTTTATTTAATCATCATCAGAAGCAGAGTTGGATGTTGGAATATTTGTCGGTTCAGGCCGCACGTTTCAATAGCTTGTGACATGACAACATCAGTAATTTCTTTCTATATTGATAAAATGTTCGTTGCTTTGTGCGTATTTTGTGGCGTCAATCGCTTGTCCAATAACTCCTTTCGGAGATTTTTGAGCCGTAAGAAAAAATTAATAAACTAATATAAGATAAATCGCCCAACTCATCTGTCTAAATCATTGCAGATGTATATTTGTAAATTTCACAAAGACACAAAAACTCGTTCTAATAATGACTGTTCCAAGCGTGTCCCAAAAACGTGTCCCAAGACACGGGAAATGGGGAACATTCTCAGAACGTCTCTCGAAATAAGAGTATGGAATAGAAAACTCAAAAATTATTAAGCGCTTCTCAAGTACATAGCAATATCGCACATTTTTTAAATATTTCTCTTAATCTTTAAGTAATTTTTCCCATAAGTTTGGAATTATTCTCATATTTATCTAAACAGAATATTCTTACTTTACTAAATATCTGATATCTGATAGTTTCTGATATAGTTACATGAATAATTTCCCCAATTAGAAAAATGTATGATTTTCGCTGAATGAGATCTCTATTAGTTTTACTTCAACAGAGTCGGAGTAGGGGTCATTCGAGGAAAAAATTCACATTTAATTGTATCAATGTTGAGAAAATTCTAAATATTCATTTTTGGCAGGTTATATAATGATAGTAATACCTCTAATTTTTCAACTCTAAATGAAGAAGCATAATTTAAAAGGCAGAAGAAAAATGGTATTATTCCAAGAATTTATAAGCTAGTAGCGTAATTCGGTCGAACGACGACAGCGCTACTCTGTGGTCATTTTATGTATCTGCAGGGGGGGGAGAATAATTCAGTTAATTTATGGAAAAAAATCTGCTATATTTAATATTTTTTCAAATGTATGTATTGGAGTACTAAGCTTCCAGATAAGTAGAAACTGGGATATACAATAAAAAAATTCTTATTGATAAAGGTCTTATCAGTTGGGGAGGTAACTCATAAGTAACTAAAGAAAATGGTTATTATATTAAATAAATTATAGGCCACTATAAATGGATAAAATAAAGACGACCTAACAACGTATTCATTATATTGATGGAAAAACTGTGAACAGGGAGATTACGTTGTTAAATTATTATATTGTAACGTGTTTCCACCCCTAGGAAACCACCCTTGCAAATTCCGTGGGTTCCAAAAATTATAACAAGAGATAACCACTAACACACTTTATTAAATAATTTACTGGATACTTCACAATACTGATTATTTACTTAAATGCACTTTACTGACTAAAAATAACAATGTTTATCACTTTGTTTTCACTTTGTCAAATCCAAACTTCTCTACTTTCTATACTTTTTGAACTACCCGCCGAGAATGCGGTCTTTTGTACCTAAAAATGACAGATCTCGATTTTTCTGTGATGACGCCACTATTCTCTAGATAATTCCGGATGTCATCACTCTAGAACTACTACTACTGGTGGTAGGTTCTTTCTCGAGTAGGTGCAAATACACCTGAATTAATTGAAGGGGTTGCAACACATCACAATATAAATAAAGTTGACGAAGTCATTATTGTTCTTGCTCTTCCTTATTTAGCATTTTTTAAAATTCATTTAACGTCGGTCTATTTCCGCTACCAAGGCGTATGTATCACCGATGCCAGGAGGTGATGGTATATCCACTACGTAATTCTTGCCTTGAAATTACATAGCTTCTGCGTATGCGCTAACATAGAAGCCGTTAGAAGATAACGTTGCTTCACCGTATGTATCGAAATATGTGCACAAGCAAGAAGTAAGCAAGAAAGATCTATTTTTTTAATTTGAGCTTACAAGAATGCGCCTTGCTGGAACCTGGCCCGGAGCCAACCAGATAATCACGGCGCGCAGCGCCATGGTGAACGTAAGGCTAAGGCAACAGGTCCGGTTTGTCTGAACCATAATTAAAAAATCAATGTTAAAACTGCTATCCGGCTGTGGCGGATTTAAAAATTAGCAATAAAATTTAAAAATGCTATCCACATGGACCTAAAACTAATTCATGTAAAACTTAAAAACTAGTTACTACTGTTTGTAGCACTGAATAAAAGAGGAGGGTCAATAAGGGCGGTTTTCCGCCCCCTCAGAAAATGGACTAAAACACATCGAGTAAGTTTCTTGAGTCCGTACACTCAAAGAAAATGATAGGTAAATTCAACCAAAAAGAGCATATGAAATTGCGCCTATCTAGTTTCATAGTTAAATCAATCAGAAAAAAATAGTCATACAACTTTATTTGTTTTCGTAAACAAATAGTAGTTTAATAATCATATCTTCTTGTAACAAATTAAATAGTACAATGACATTTTTTTATGTTCACTAACCGTTTTCAATTTGGTCTACAATTAAATAGTACAACGACTTTGTTTTTTGTTCACCAACTAATTTTTAGGTTGATCTACACTTAATAATAATAATAATAATAATAATAATAATAATAATAATAATAATAATAATAATAATAATAATAATTTATTTTATCCAAGAGATCATTTACATGATATAGGACATGTCAAAAATAAAAAAATAGTATCTGAAATATCAGATAAAATTAAGATAACAATGTCAATAGATAAAAATATAAAATACATATATAGGGTATAACAAATTAAAATAAAATTTTACAAAATATAAAACTACAAACTATCATTAAGGTACTCATCAACGGAGTAATATGCTTTACTTTTCAGTAAATGCTTTATTTGTATTTTAAAGTTTTTTTCATCGATAGATTTGTACGAATTAGGTAGCTTATTGTACACTTTAATTCCCAGATATTTTGGGCTAATGCTAATCTATGATGCGGAATTTCCAGGGTATGAATATTTCTCGTGTTATATATATGATTTGCATTAATGGTCTTATTATTTAATTGTGATCTGGCATATACCAATAGATTAAGAAGGAATAAGCAGGGTAGCGTAAGTATCCCAAGTTGTTTATAAATGTCTTTACAGCTGGTTCGCCTGGTTACTCCCACTATTAAACGTACTGCTCTCTTCTGTAATTTAAAAACCCTCAGCATATCAGGCGAAGAACCCCACGCAATTAAGGCATAACTAATAATCGATTCAAAGAATGAATGATAGAAAGTGATTAACACTGCTTTACTAACCATTTGCCGTAGTTGACTAATACAGTAACATATTGGAGCTATTTTTTTACAAATTTCATTTATATGTACCGTCCAAGTACAGTTCTCTTGAATGTGTAAACCTAAAAATTTTGAGGACGTAACTTGTCGAATGGATCCTTCATTTGACTTTATTAAAAGGCTGTGGTCAGTATTAATTTTACTAATATTAAAACGAATAAAAATGGATTTATTACTATTTAGGATGAGGTCGTTCTCAGTAAACCAATTATGAGCACTGCCTAATTGCTCATTTGCCTTTAGGACTGCCTCTGCACATTTTTGTGCAGTGATAAGCAGAGATGTATCATCAGCAAAAAGAATTGAATTTGTTTCACTGAAGTTGTTCACGTAAATTATGTAAAGAAGTGGTCCCAGGACAGACCCTTGTGGTACACCTACTGTTAATTTCATTTTCTTAGATTTAGTATCACCTATCTGTACATAGTGTTTCCTGTCACACAAATAACTCTTGAACCATTCCAGCGATACACCACGAATGCCGTAACTTTCTAATTTTTGTAAGAGTAAGTTGTGATTAACAAGATCAAAGGCTTTACTAAGATCTAGAAATATCCCTATACACTTGTTTTTATTATCTAAATTGTCGTATAATTCAGTCAAAAATTCGATTACAGCTGTAGTAGTAGAACGGCCTCTCCGAAAGCCAAATTGATTATTATTAAATATATTATATTTGTCAAAGAAATTTACTATTCTGTTCGATACACATTTTTCAAATACTTTGGAGAATGAACTTAATATAGAAATAGGCCTATAGTTTTCAACTTTATTTTTACATCCTGTTTTGAAAAATGGTCTAATCTTAGCAATTTTAAGTCTGTCTGGAAACGTGCTTTCGGCAAAGGATAAATTAATTAGCATACATAAAGGTTTAATAACTACTGGTAGACACTTTTTCAGTAAATTAACACTAATATTGTCGTCCCCATGGGATCTTGAATTTATTAAACCTTTTATTATGTCTGTTATTTCGAGTTCATCAACTGGTTGGAAGAAAAATGAACATTTGTTTTTATCTATTTGTGGTACTGTATATTGATGATTCATATCCCTTAATAAAAGTTTAGGAATGTTGTTAAAGTAATCGTTAAATGTATTACTTACCGTCGAAGGATCGGAATTTACAACATTATCAATATTTAAACTAATTTGTTTGTTATCCCTTTCTTTACTCCCGTTTATAATTTTCCAGGCAGTCTTGGACTTATTTTCGAAATTTTGTAAAATTCTGTCGTTATGCATTTTTTTCGCTTTATTTATTAGTTGCCGATATAACGATTTGTACCTTTTGTAATACGCTATAGTATCCTTATCTCCACTTAATGTAAGGCGATATAAGTCTTTTAACTTCTGTGAAGATATTTTTAGACCCCTTGTCAGCCATTTTTTTGAGGTATTATTGCATCCAAAATTTTTGATATTTTTTGTTTTCACAGGAAATGCCAATTCAAAGTAATGTAAGAAAGTATCCATAAAAAACTCAAATTTATTGTTTACATCATCACTGTCACTCTCTAAATATCTCCAATCTTCCGAAGCCAATAATTTGCAAAAATAATTTATATTTTCCGTATTGTCTACGGATCTATATCTCAATGTTCTTTTAGTATGATGAGGATTTTTAAAAACAGACAAGAGCTGTGCATTATGATCACTAATACCATTTTCAATTATATTGTTGTTGTATATAGTTTCATCTAAATTCGTACAAACATTATCCAAACAATTATTAATTCTCGTAGGTACCTTAAATATAGGGTTAATACAGTAAGAGTTTAAAATGTCTAAGAGATAATTTAAATTGTTAGATGGCTTTAAAAAATTTATATTGAAATCTCCACAGATGATTATATTATGTAGTTTGTTATTCTTTATCAGTAAACTAATTGCCATATTTAATTTATTTAAAAATATATCAATATCTCCATCTGGGCTCCTATATAATGCCAAAATCAGAATGGATTCGTTTTTATCCAAAATACATTTTACACCAGCACATTCAAAATGTTTTTCTATTGATAAGTTTTTTATATAACTAAGATCACAGCAATCGATTTCATTCCGTACATAAATACCTGTGCCACCATTTTTTAGTGAACTTCTACAAAAATAGTCTTTAAGGACATAACCATCAATCTGAATTGATTGTATTTGATCAGACTTGGCCCAGTGTTCCGAAACACAAAATACGTCACATTTCACTTCATTTAAGAATACTTCAAGTATTGTAAGTTTGTTACCTATACACTGAAGGTTTTGATATATTATGTTAAGTTTATGATGTTTATTGGGCACTATTTTAGTCTTCCGACATCTTACAGGAGCCTCGGAAGTAGGGTCGTCGGTTGTCCAGAGCATAAAAAATGTGTTTTTGTTAAATTCGGCACTTAATGACAAGTTATTCACTGATTCCGAATTTGAATCATTAAGTTCAACATTTGCGGATTCCCTGTTCATATACAAATTAGGTATAGCACTTTCTATTGTCTCAGCACTTTATTGTATGATGAAGTTTTTTTTGGTTAGCCAAAATCTCAGTATTGAGACATCAGACCACCCAAACCAAAGATTAGAGATCGTTTATAAGATCCATCCAAATATATCGATGATCCCTGAGAGAATTTGAACATTGCAATCATGTTATTAATTTTCTATAAATTCATAAGAGTATAAGATGATTGATTATTGTCAGTGATTATGTGGCGTCATCTGGGAATAATTTCTGTAATAGACTACGTGGTAAGCAAGCAAGTAATTTTTTTAGAACTTCTAGAAGACGACAATAATATTGGTTTGTCTACCAAGTACAATAATACAGCAAACTAATACTGGGTTAGAATTACAATTCGATAATAGTTAAAAATAAAATATACTATTATCTAGTTTCATTTGACAGAATTCAACAAAATAATAGTCAGACGAACAAAATAATAGTCTCATTCATCTATTTTTTAAGTTAATGTTTGTTTTGTTGTACGACAACTTTTTATTAATTAAAATAACAATCACCTCTTGTTTAAAAATACCATCAATATAGTTTGGTTTAACAAAATGAACGATATTGTTAGTTAACCATTTTTTTTTGTTGAATTTACCCATACTATTTCTTTGAGTGTAGGAACAATATTCAGTTGATTTCAGCCTAAACGGATGCAAACCCCCACCCCTATACCACCTATACCCCACAGACCTTATCTATGTAAGTATGTAACTGTGTAAATATACAGGGTGTAATTAGTTTCATGTCATTAAAAAACCGGTAAGATAGATCTATCGTCCAAAAATTCTATCAATTCAAACTGGGCGATAGTCCGCTAACCCGCAACATAACACGAATCAGACAGCATACATAATGCGATCCTTTTCGATATCCGACACCCCCTACCATACCAGGCGTTGCCTATCTTTGGGCAACCTCTCTAACCACATTTTCCTCTACGACAACTTCTCCTTTCCCCAGCTTTAATCCTCACCAAAACCTACAACCAACCCCTCTCTATTCCCTCTATTTGTTTTTACCTTTTTTGTTCCTTGCCCATTTTTTTGTCTCTAAATTCAGTCTCGACCAATAAATTCTTAACAAACAACAATTTCACATAACGTTACACACTTTTAACTATCCACGACACTTTCCTGGCGTCAGGAAGACTACTAGGATGGAATTGTCTCAAACGGTTTTTTCGTTGAGTTTTGTTTTCCCGTGCCAGCAATTAAAATTTTTAAGTGTTCGCGTGTGCGCGAAATCAATAGTTATTACAGTTTTAATTTTAATTATTTTTAAGTACCCTCGTGTACTACGTTGCACGATACTGTTAAATTTAAGCCTTTCTCCACTAGGCCGGAGTTTTAACTCACAACTAATTTTCGTCACCGCCAAACCGGACCCTCCCCGCCCAACCTCACACCCACCTCGGCGATGTTCGCCGTGGTTGTCTGGCTGGCTCCGGGCTGGACTCCGGAATGGCGCATTATTGTATGTGAATATTAATAAATGCTTGTTGTTGGTTTATTTTTATTAAACTCCGGAAACGTAGCCGAGACAACAGAAAAACACAAACGTTTAACGAATGAAAACGAATGTTTGCCGTCCGCGCCATATTGGAAGTCACGTGGTTTGGATTGCCCAATTGATAAACCGGCCATAAGTCGAACATCTGCTCGTACTAGTCGACTAGGTTGGTCAGGCTGATCACTTATCATAACCTAAATCCATGAGGAGCATAGTTGTATACTGAACTGTCACGAATGTCGAGGCACATGTTATTAAGCGACGTTGATTTAATAATCCTTTGTAAAACTTCTTTTAAATCACATTTCTTCCAAACTCAAATGCTATTATATTATATAGGTATTATTACTATTCTCCTTTACCGGATTGAACATAGAGCGCTTAGTGGTAATAGAGCGCACCTCGAACTATGCTTCTCGTATTGTGGGGTGTGCAATACTAACTTTTCCTTATACATTTTTTAAGAATTGATACTTGGACTGCAGAAATTGACATTTTTTATATAAAGGCAGATTTACTTAAACTAATTAAATTAAGAACTAACAATGAATCAGCTTAATAATAAATACTTTGTATTGTTTAGATCCAAACAGCTAATTAAAGATGCTATTATGGATAACGATTTCTTGAAGAACTTGGACACGTCTCAAGTAAGGGAAATGGTAGATTCGATGTATTCAAAAGAATTTCCGGCAGGTTCACTTGTGGTACGCGAGGGAGAAGCTGGCGTCCATTTGTTTGTTTCAGCTGACGGCGATTTTGAAGTTATAAAAGATGGGAAAGTGCTTGGGCACATGGGTCCGGGAAAAGCTTTCGGGGAACTTGCAATATTATATAATTGCACCAGAACAGCATCCATAAGGGGTAAGTTTTGTATTCTTAATTCAAAGTTATTAATTAAGATATGTAGCATGGCAACATTCGCCAAATCAGATGCCAACATATAAAGCGCGGGAATTCATCACTCTCCCGCTCTATTCGAAATTCTGGCATTCTTTACTACATCGGGATATTACCAAGTAACGTGCTTTGGGAAACTGTGATAAAATTATTTCGTATTATCAACGTCCATTATAGCTGAAAATCACGTTATAATATTTAAAAAAATGTATGCGAATTTCATCAATCATTTATATCATGGCATCTTCATAATCTTCTATCGCAAAATGCTTACTGCATCTTATTTTCAACGGAAAATTTATCTTTCCTGTAACATTTTTTAATACATTTCGTTCTTACTAGCATTACCATCTCATCACTACTTTGTTTTGCTTTTTTAAAGTTGTTGTGGCAAACAGCTATATTTAAATCTTCCCCCCAGTCATCTAATAATCGCATTTTACTTTATTGATTGGAAAATTATAAAACCACTGCTCTCTTTAACAACTAGACACGATTAAACTAATAGCTTCAATTGCAAGATAAATAAATACAAAAATAATAAATTTTTTCAAAGTACTCAGGAATTAAGCGCTATTTACATCTCAAATACATACGAACATTTAAACATTTTAAAGGTTATCCGGCACAGTGACGCGCAGGATTGCCGCCTCCACCGGATCCCTTCCACACAGTTCAAGTTACCATGCTACCTAATAACTTTAGGAACCTTGTCCTTAATTAATCTATTTTAGTAACCTCATATCTTTTGCTACATACAGAGTGATTTGTAATTACGCGTCAATACCTCAGCGGGCGATTGCAAAAAATATAATGTAGTTTGTTATGAACACCATGGTCCGATATTGCCAAATAAGGGTGATAAACCACCCCAAGAGAGCTAATAAAAGACATTTTTTTGACAATTACATCTCAACGGCTTGAAGTGTAAAATCATAATTTTAAGCAGAAATCACATTAATATATTTACCTATAATGTATTCCTAATTTATAATTAAATTGGTCGTCAACAACTAGATATAAACGGAATATATTTTGTTGTGCGTTATTAATCCCAAGCTGTTTTTAATTAACGTAATTTTTGCAACAAACTTCATAACGTTAATTTATTTCCCTCATTTACAATTCGTCAAATTTATGTTTATGTATAATTATAAATAACACAATGACTAGATTCTACAAAAATAGATTTATTTGTCTCAATTAATTCCGTACTTTAAATCATAATTACTATTCCTCGTGTTCTTATAATTTATAATGAATATAAAAATGTATTTATTAGTATAGTGGATTGTGTGAGTCGGACGAAAACCCGACTATTGTCTGACTCAATCAGATTAATTCCGCCCGCCCCCGTTTTCGAGGATGCTGAACACCGTGGTGATGGCAGAATTTCTCGTTGGGGTGACCCACTCCCGCAAACGGCCGAAAACCACCCACAATCGGGAGTTAACGCATATTATAATTGTTTGAGGGACTCTTACTTGGTGATCCCCCGTTTTCGAGGATGCTGGAAACCGTGGTGGTGGCAGAATTTCTCGTTGGGGTGACTCACCTCCGCAAACGGTGATTAACGCGTATTATAATTGTTTTAGGAACCCTTACTTAGAGGATGCTGAACAACTGCTTGGTGGAATTCCTCCCCGGGGTGACCCACCCCCGTAAATAGCCAATAAAAACCCTCCAAAGGGGTGAGAGCGTGTTCTCGGCATACCCCGGGCATACCCCCTCCGTTTTTGAGGATGCTACATAGGAAAAAACATTAATATGACGCTTCGATCTTGTCAACAAAGTAGTGATCTTCATTTACTGTGGAGCTAAAAAAAGATGAATGTTTATTTTCTGCACATAGTTTTTGGAAAAAATTACTTGGTGATCCCCCGTTTTCGAGGATGCTGAACAACTGCTTGGTGGAATTCCTCCCTGCGGTGACCCACCCCCGTAAATAGCCAATAAAAACCCTCCAAAGGGGTGAGAGTGTGTTCTCGGCATACCCTCCGTTTTTGAGGATGCTACATAAGAAAAAAGCATTAATATGACGCTTCGATCTTGTCAACAAAGTAGTGATCTTCATTTACTGTGGAGCTAAAAAAAGATGAATGGTTATTTTCTGCACATAGTTTTTGGAAAAAATAGGTTTATATAATAATTGAAACATCTGACTTATTTAATGATAATATATTATATAAAATATTTTTATTGAAGGGTTATTTTTTTTTGTCATTGAGGAGGTGAACGGGTGTCAAGCACTCGATTAGTGGTCCACTCCGTGTTCGGCATGCTCGAAAATGGGAGGGAAACCTTTTTGTCCAGTGGTATGATGAGAGCACTCTCTCACCCCTTGGAGGGTAGTTACTGGCCATTGAGGGGGTGGGCGGGTATCAGGCACGCATCCTAGGGTCCTCACCATAATTGGAATGCTCAAAAACGGGGGACTAATAAGTTAGATTCCGTGAAACATTAACAATACGCGTTTAACCCCGTTTGGGAGTGGATTTTGGCCGTTTGCGGGGGTGAGTCACCTCAACGAGAAATTTTGCCACCACCACGGTGTTCAGCATCCTCGGAAACGTATAGTGGGGGAAGAGAACTACTTTCGTTAAATCAGACAATAGTCGAGTTTCTCGGGTCTTTTTCCAACTCACACAATCCACTATAGTAGTAGACAAACTATTTTAATTAAGGATAGGATTTTGCAGAGTGAGAGGGAAATATGCGTTTATTTTCGGTTTATTATAAATATTTAAAAAACCAAAAATGGTATAATCTTTAAAATAGTTTCAGATACTTCCCATTTCTCTAAGGAATACAATAATATACAGTTTTTATAATAAATTTCATATAGAGTTAACTGTCATACTCTAATAATCAAATTAGGAACTATTTTCATTGACAAACTACAATATTCAAGTACAACAGAAATTTACAATAAAAGTATTTATAGTTAAATTCCTTAGAGCAATAGCAAATATTTAAAATAGTTTTAAAGTTCATACTATGTTTGGTTTTTTAAATATTTGTAATAAATCGAAAATAAATGCATATTTCCCTCTCACTCTGCAAAATCCTATCCTTAATAACAAACGATACTCTCCGAAATCAGGAATCTGGAAAGACAGAGATTATTATTACCTGTCGCTATCCAGTATATGCAAAAAGCATATACTAAACTAGCTTTTTGTAACATTATCATATATTTTTTAGCTGTAACTGAATCAAAAGTATGGATGCTGCATAGAAAGGTGTTTCAACAAATAATGATGCGCACAGGTTTACAAAGACTGCAAGACAATATCCACTTTCTTAAATCCGTACCTCTTCTTCAGAATCTCAGTACTGATGTTTTAGCCAAAATTGCTGATGTTTTAGAAGTGGTAAGTAGTCATCGTTGAATTTGTATATTTATATGTTCATTCCATATTTTTTAATTTTCAGGAATTTTACCCAGCCGGTGCTTACATTATTAGACAAGGTGCTAGTGGAGATTCATTCTTCATAATTAGCAGTGGATCTGTTAAAGTGACCCAAAGATTGCCAGGTACGTTTATAAATATTTTGCCTTTGTTTACTTGCCCCAGCCTATCATAAGATAGAGAAATAATGTACCGTACATTACTTTCTTGAATTATCTTTAATTAAAAAAAATATGCATGCCAATTCGTTTATCAAGGAAATCCATACATAATCTCATCCCCTACACAAACATTTCAAATAACATACCCCGCTTATGATACATCATTTAAAAGGTTACTTATCAAATATAAAAATGTAATATTTTGGAAAAAAAATCAAATGATTTTATCTCCTCGAAATAAGCCTTTAGTATAGTAAATATATGGAATAACTAGGTGATAGGTGGAACAAATTTCCACAAAGACGGGGTTTGATTTTTTTAGTTCGTTGTTAGTATTTTTTTGACATACTAAACGTCTAGAAAAATCTAAGTGTGCAAAATGCGTTTTCTTGGCCGCCATCTTGAAGAAATTTTAAAAAATCATAAAAAATCGTTTATTGTATCAAATTACAGAAAATTTCATGCTGAAAAATATTATGATAATGGTTTTAAAATATAAAAGTAAATAACAAAACGGTGGTCGAAAAACTGAAAATCATATTTTTATTAATCAAAATGCATTTTATAGTACAAATGCATATGTATTTCATCAATCTTACATCGTACATGAGAGAAAAGCTAAATCTGGTAGTCTTCTTCAGTTTCTTCTAAATCACTTACTTTCGGTGCATTATTTGTGCAAGTTCTACCAGAACAGTTACAACATATCACAATACATTCGAGACCATTACCACTACCACACGGCACATTTGTATCCGTTTTGCAGGTGCAGCGGATCGTGTTTAGTAATAACTCTGGTGCAGGGCTCATTTCACACGTTATGGGCTGTAGTTGGTCTCCTACTTTGTTCCAACCCCCACTCTTCAGGATTGGTATAATATTGCCAACACCAATAATTGGTGTTCATAGTTTTCCAACAAAGACGTTGTAAATGTACGCGGAGAAGATGATGAACAGCAACATCTTCTGTAGGTGGCAATCTTGCAATATTAAATTTACTTTTGGCGGTTGTGATTTTTGTCAAGTAGATATTATATCATAGTAGGTTCAGAGTCTCTGTATTTGAATTTCCACCGTACAATGATATCAATGGTTTGGTGCCAATATCTGTGAGTTCCTTTCTGTTTGCATTTTCTGATCCAAACAGAGTAGCGCAAATGCTAAATTCATCACATTTCCAAAAATGTTGATATGCTACGGATTTACTTTTAGCAAATAAGGAGCTTGTAGTATCGCATATAGTTAAAGCATGTAAGAAGAGAATAATTTTGCATCCCTTTTCGCCAAGCACATGTTGCATCGATTTAATATCACATTTTTTATCACTGAATGTAGGCGACTGCAAACAAATACTTCGTATATTATGGTAAATCAAAAGTACAGGAATATCGGTGTCGTCAGCAACAACTGTTACATGTTTTTCTTCTGGCAAGATTAGTGCTGTTTTTAGAATAACAGTGTCAACATCATCTGCAGCATGAATCACAGTGTGGCTATTCGCTTCTAAGTGTTTCCCAAGCATGGTTATAAAACATTGTTTATTTTCATTATTAGAAAGAAAGGGCCCTTTGCCAATAAGAAGTGAAGAGCTCTCAGTAAATTTCACTGTTAGTGATGATTGTTTTGTGCGTATCTGATGCTCTACATCCTTTGTACTGGAGATGGTATATCCATCAAATACAATTGTCACAACTTTATATTGCTTGGCAATATGACTGCTATATGGTTGTAACACATCTGAAAATTTCCCAGTTTTTGGTCATGGCAATTTATGTAGTAGTGCACCCCCGTCAGGAACATACGATGTTTCTGCAGGTAACATATAAGTCAAACTAGTTGCTATGTCATCCGAAGTTCTTGCTAATGATGATTTGTCACTTTTTCTCAATAACTGACTTTCTGGATCAAATAGAGATGGAGGAAGTATTTAATTTTTGCAGATCAGGATTTACAGACAAACATGGCAGCACTCTCTGAGTGCGGAATCCTGTATCAATATGTTGAATAGCTCCGTCAACAACAATACCTTTTCTTAATATCTTCATTGTGACAGGTAGATCCTTTTTGACTATGGTAACAGAGCTGGAAGCTTTTCCAGTCAGTTTGGATTAGATTCGAGGTCCAATTAACTTAGCTTCATCTGCAGTTACCTTGTGTTGACTGTCTACTAACCCACTAAAAATATTATGCCACAAATAATAAATTATAAACAATATTATGTAGCTCAACTCATTGTGAATCAAATGGATTGTGATCTTCCAAAAATTGAAGTAATGTAAGAAAATCCTTCTTATCTCTAGATTTTCTAGCATGGGATATTTGTTTCCTAGACTGTTAGTGTGTTATTATACTCTTTGCAAAAACGAAGAGTATATTGTATTTGATCGGCACATTTCTAAAATCGTAAATATCGCTCGTAGAGAAAAAATTTCCATATCATTGTGTTAGTGAACGAATTCTGAACAACTTTCACAATGCCCGTCTGTCCATCTGTCCGTCTGTCCGTCTATCCGTCCGTCCGTTACGTTTCTTGTAAGCACGATAACTTAAGAAAAAAAAAAGTCCGATTGTATTGAAATTTAGAAAGTAAGTTAGTGTTAGCTAGAGGAAGAACCCTATTGTTTTTGAAGAAAATCAATCAGTAAATAAAAAATTTATTAATTATTTAATAAAAAAAATAATTCTCTTGTACTAAAGTGGAAATCTTGCGAGATATTATTTCCATAATGATTTTTTTTTCTTTATGAAGTTTACTAATATATATTTCATAGAAGTGAAATATGTATGAATGTCGAAAGTTATATATCACAGACAATCAATTTTTGTAGGAATAGGTGGTGGCGCAGCGGCTAAAGCTTTTGCTTGCTTGCTTGCTTGCTTGCTTTGCGTTGCAATCCAAAGGTCCCGTGTTCGAATCCCACAGGTTGGATATTTTTTTTTCATTTTTTTTTTCATACAATTTTTTTCACAATAAAGATGGTATCACAAAATTTAGGATGTCCAAAACTAACATTATTTACAAGAAAACTGCGAAGAGTATCCTATAGAATGTGTAACAATTATATATAAAAAGCTCAGTAAACTGGCGAAGAGTACGTTTTTAGCTTGTTTATTTTTATGTTTTGAAACCAATATCATAATCTTTTTTAGCATGAAATTTTCTGTAATTTGACACTGCATACAATTTTTAATCATTTTTAAAAAAATTTCAAGATAGCGGCCAAAAAACACATTTTGCACACTTAGATTTTTTTAGACTTTTAGTATGCCAAAAAGATACCAACAACGAACTAAAAAATTCAAACCCCGTCTTTGTGGGAATTAGTTCCACTGAAAAACCTATATCTACTGTACAACTTGGAAGCGTACAAGTCCAGTAAATGACTTTTTGGATGAGGTGCTTACGCTATCTTTTCTGTGACCGAAAATCTATTGAAAAGTAAAATAGTGTTTACTAATAATAACACAGTTCGTCTTAGAAACTGTTAAAACGCTTGTGTCTATTGATTCGTTACCAAGCAATGCGTTAAGTTTATACTTTTTTAGAAGCCTAATAGACTGGCGGTACATGACCAGTCAGGTGCATCGTTTTTAAAATGCATGCCAATCATATATATGAATGAAATTACCATGAATATGCCAGAAACGCAAATTTTAGGCAGTCGTCGCGTGCAGGAGGGTGTGCAAATCGATTTTTTTGTTTTTTTTTTAATTTTAAAATGGATGCCAATAGTGCCAAAAGAAAAGCCGTGAAAAAGAATCCAGCGGAAATTGGCATGGAAATTCATTGGCATGCAGTTTCCGCGCGCAAAACAACTTTTGATGCGCACATTAAATCGTAAAATTTTTTGGTGTTCTTGATTTTAGATGATTTTGATTTTGGATTTTTTTTCAAGGCTTTTCGTTTGTCACTATTGGCATCAATTTTAAAATAAAAAAAAAAAACAAAAAAAAAAAAAAACAAAAAAAGCGATTTGCACACCCTTCTGCACGCGACGACTGCCTAAAATTTGCATTTCTGGCATATTCATGGTAATTTCATTCATATATATGATTGGCATGCATTTTAAAAACGTTGCACCTGACTGGTCTTGTACCGCCAGTCTATAAGTCGGAAAGTTTTTTCAAGTATCTACCGGAAAAAGGTATTGTTTAGCTTGTATATATCATTGACGTGATTCCGCGATGGAGGCACCGGCTCACCAGTCGAAATCTACTCTCTTAAAACAGAATAATAATGTAAGAGTTGCCGGTAGTAACAGACCCATTTCGCTGCTGTCGACATTCTCTAAACTGGTGAAGGTCGTTCTGAGCAAGATTAATTCCACACAGGAGGGACTTTACCCGACGACAAGCATCAATTATGCTTCAAAAAGGGGCACAATATGACATAGCAGATCGTTAGGATACTTAACGTTGTCAAGGTGCAATACAACCTCGGGAAAAACACCACGGTGATTCTCCTAGATGTTGAGGAAGTATGCGATATGATTTGGATCTCAGGGGTTGACATACAAATTACAAGAATATAATTTTCCTGGATATATCCTTAAACTGTTATACTCGTACTTGACAAACGCTGCTACTATTAGTAAGCAACAAACCATACATTTATGCGGGGATTACACAACAATCGTGCCTAGGACTAAAATTGTTCAATTTATTGGCGTCCGCCTTCTCTTTGTTTTCGAATACGATACCGACCATGTACGCCGAGGATGCAATATTCCTTATCTGAACCACTGCACTCTGCAACGTAACGTGTTCCATCTTGCGACGTATACTTTCCGGTGAGGTCGGAAAGCGGTCACTTTTGGCACCTTAGCAACGGTTCGGTTGCTCGGGCGCCACCTTTACAATTTTTGCGTGGGGCAAAGGTCCCACACTAGCCTCTTAATGCAGCCTATTACAGTAGGGCTGGGATAGCTACAGTGGAGAAAACAGTAACTTCCAGTGGGTCAATTGGGAAAATTGGACTGTCACACAAACAGCAGTAAAACACAGAATTCGGTAAAACAAAATATCTATTTATTTCCGATACTCTACAATACTATCTTATTTATTATTATTATTTACGTTAAAATATACCATTATATACAAGACAAAAACCCAGACTATGATATTATGGTTACGGTTATGCTACGATGACGTTGCGGTGCTGTTACGGTGAGGTTACTTAGAGCAGATAGAAGCAAAGCAGCGGTATGCGATCGAAGTAATGTGGTGATGGACGGTTAACGGCGCGAAATGGCAAGGTGACAGGTTACAGTGCAGGGACGGTACGTTCGTTAGATACCAGGAAGGAGCAAGCAATACACCAAAACAAGGCAACAATCAAAACAAATATTGTAAGACTTGGCTAATACGAGAAACCCTAATGCTAAAAAAAGTTATATAGCAGCCCGCAGCTCCTGGCCTGAAAACAAGTTATGGTTAAAGCGACTCGTACACCAATCATACCAGGTGAAATGGATGACGCCTAGGAAATTAGTGTACCCTTTTCCCTGTCCACAAGATATCTTTAGCGAAGTGGATAACACTGGGTATCCTGAGGGCAGCGAAAGTGACAATGACAGCAACAGCACTCCAACCTGAAACAAGGTATGAATACAGTAAAGCGTATACACTGATCGTGCCAGGTGAAATGGATAACGCCTGGGAAATCAGGGTACCTTTTCTGGGCCCACGAGATACTTTCAGCGAAGTGGATAAACACTGGGTATCTCGAGGGTACCAAAAGTAACAGAAGAATCCGGTGGGCACGTCCTCTCGTACTCCTAACCTGCAATTTTTGGGCGTCTAGAGAGGCACTCACATCCACTACGTTGGGTGAATTGGATAACGCCCAGAATAGTGGTGTGTTGATCTTATGCTCACGAGATACCTCCAGTGAAATGGATAACACTGGGTATCTCGAGGGCACAGAACTTAGCTAACAGTGACAAAAGATGAGATGAGGCAGATGATTAATAGGTCCCTAATACCAGCCAAGTCATTACTTTTACCTACTATCTTACTTTACTCACTTTCGTCCTGGTCTGGTTGCGGTCTTGAGCAGCACTGTTCGGTCCGGTTTTCTCAGCGGTGATCTTATTTCCGGAGCTGGCTGCAGTGGGCACGTCTGGTCGCTGTTGGAGCTCGTGAGGAACTGAATTGTCTGATCTCGGCGCGTCGGATATCTAGTCCACTATCCCCTCTATTCACGGTGCTGACGGGGAGATGGTGCGCGTGGATATTGATTGACGTAGGCGCAACTTAGTACAGTGTCGCGGAAATATAATTCAGATATTGTAACTTACGTCTGCTGGCGGGTTCCCTGGAGAAGGCACTTCTGCTCGCTGTCGTTCATTGATAGCAACTAACTGCTTTCTGCAGAGGTCACGGTTTAGTATACACTTTCAGAACGGTTGGGCCTAGTGGGGGCCTATTAGTTTATGCGGTGATATAATTGTTTTCATAGCCTGGTAATTTTTATTAAATAATCTAACAGAAACATATTTATTTATGGAAAATATAAGTGGTTTATTCGGGTTGAAAATACGCTTCATTACAATCTAATTCGAAACAGATATACATACAACATTCTTTGTTGTGGATATTTCATGTGTCCTTTGTTACTTTTACCAAAATCTTATTTGATTACCTATTACGTCAATTGAAATAGTTTTACTATTTTTTATCTGAGTTCCCACAATTAAAACGACTAAACTGTTGATAAAATACATTACAGATTTTCTAGACAACACACAATTATGCGAACTTAAAACAACGTATAAATTTTTTTTAGGTCGATTGGAAGAGGAGGAAATTAGAGAATTACAACGTGGCGACTACTTTGGGGAACAAGCCTTATTAAAAGAAGACTACCGCACCGCTTCTGTTATTGCTTTACATCCAGGTGTAGAGTGCTTAACTTTAGACAGAGACTCTTTCAATCAGCTTATTGGGGATTTGAGTGAAATTAAAGAAAAAGATTACGGTGATGAGGAGAGATTAAATAAACCTACGAATACAACGTATGTAGAACAACAAGGTTAGTATTAGTATATTGTTTATGAGAAAAAAATACGTGAAATGAATTATGGTATATAACAAATGAAAACAGATTTATTTTTAAGAAAAACGTTAAATAAATACTTGCTACAATATTTACGAATTTTTCAGCAGCAGAATGAATTATCTCATAAGATTTATAGCACTGACTTTCTGATCTATTTTTATAACATTAAATTTTTGAATGTATAAAATAAAATCGACAATTTTAATAAGACTAGAAAAATGTAAATTGCACAAGAACGTTACTTTTCATATTCAATGAAAAACCTTTTTTGTCAAATTTTCATACCCACATATTTCCGCCAGATGTTTCAGTTTCTGACATTCATTAATATTTATACCCTGATGCATCTATGTGCCCCATTTTTTAAAATCTAATTTGCTGATTATTTTACAGCAACAAATTAATCAATAATACTAATTAATCAGTTGAATTAGTGGAAAAATTCAAACAAGGAAATATATGTGGCGAGTACGCTTGGTCACTGTCTATCGGGTGCTGGGTTCGATCCCCAGCTCCGATACTAGCAATGTCGTGTCGGTAGGTAATGGATGTTTGTATGCGTGTTTTCAAATTTCTTTCGAACAGCTTCGGCTTTGAATTTGGGAGTTGTCCAACATGTATATGTATATTTAAAATCGTATAGTTTGTCTCAAAAATTGTATGTATTTTATATTTTTTAGAGTACGATTACATTCAATTAGACGACTTGGAAGTTATAGCTACATTAGGAATTGGTGGATTTGGAAGGGTGGAACTAGTTCAATATGTTCAAGATCCTTCCCTGACGTTTGCCTTAAAATGTCTAAAAAAGCAACATATTGTTGATACGCAACAACAAGATCATGTCTACAGTGAAAGAAACATAATGCTCAGTTGTAGAAGCCCCTTCATTTGCAGGTGAACTTTGTTGTAATTACATTAATGGAATATATCTTAGAAATATGCGAAAATATTAAGAATATGAATATTAATGTCTACAACCAATTTTTCTAACAATTGATATCCTATCGAATCGGAGTCACCCAAAATACTTCAATTATCAGATTATTTAACTAAGGATTGGGACATATTTCTTGAAAAGTGTCTACAATATCATCCTAGGAGCATTTCGTTATAACATTTTTTCGAGAAACAACATTTTTTTTTTAATTTGACCCTGCTAAATCCAAAAATAAATGTTACAAACTCGGCTTACAGACAATAAAACGGCGGTTACCAATTTCTCTCATTTTTAAGTTATTCTTGATGATTTTTCTTTATGATAACTATGTTTAAAGGGTTTTATATGTCGGGAAACAATCAGATATTCCTCGAATTATTGGAAAACATATCTGTGAGATAACTGCTTACGCCCGAAATCGCGTAATAGATTTTTCATTTCTGATTGAGAATAGAACTATTACTCTTCCACAAAATTGGTGAAATTTCTATGATCTCTCTTTATGGGAGATCATCACAAGGAGAATTAATCAAAGCACATTGCAGCCCCGTCTTTCGAAAATACCACGGTTGTGATTGCCGTAGGTTCTGAGGATGAAAGAGAGGTTAGGTTATCTGTATCAATTATTCCTTAGATCTATCCAAGTTGCGAGTTTCTCACACAGAGGCAGGCATAAGAATTGTTTTGCATACTGTAAACAACTCAGCTACGAATATTGTCGTTTGCAGACGTGACACAAGTGTGTATACTCTTTTTGTCCACCATTTTAAGAGAGTGAAATGTAAAAAATGCCACTTCCAAAAATAGGAATTATATTCCCATTCATCGGGTGTGCAGCAGACTGTCAATGGGAGAGTAGAAAATTATGATGAATTGCTTGGCAGGCATGCGCAGGATGTGATGAGAAATCGTACATTAAGATGACAGAGGGCGTAAAAGTAAATTGAATCTTTCAGATCTAGGAACTGTGCCACTGACAGAGGATACAATTTCTGCAGCAGAGAGTTTCTCATAAAACTGTATACGGTGAAATTAACAAAGTACAACTACTCGAGGCTCACCAACTATCATCAGTGTGGAGTTCTTGAACTATTTCCAGATAAATGACCCAATAGAATATAAACTAATGACGCTAGTCATGCACTTCTTAGCGATATCAAAAAACTTGAAGCCTTACTTCCAATAATTGACGCCGCATGGTCTGTGGCATGGTTTCATGTACAGTGCAGTCTCTGGCAGACAGCTGTGTAGAAAAATGAATATCTCCGGAATTCAGCGCTGTCACAATCTGACAATTGTAACTGAAAAGATAAAATGATTACACTTCTATGTCGCCGGTTTTAGATCGCTTACTAGTCAACCATCCTAAGTTGGCACTTAGCCGCGCAGATAAAGAAGAAATATCGTCACTGTTGTTCAGAGACAAATAAGCTTTTTAAGCTTCTTAAGCTAGCTAGCTAACTCTCTAGCTTAAAAAAGCTTGTTTGCCTCTGTCCAACAGTGACGATATTTCTTCTTTTTCTGCGCGGCTAAGCGCCAATTTAGGATGGTTGACTAGTACTTAAATCATGTACTGACATCATGCTGTGTGAACATAAAACTGGATGTGCAAGTGCAAGTACTGTAAAGTTGATCTATTTTGAATTAAAATTCCTTTTGTGCAGTGCTGCAAACTTCAATACCGACAGTACGTAGGTACCATTAATAAAACATTAATATTACTTTTGACTTTAAAACTTAATAAGATAATTGAATAATTTGATTTACTCCTCGTTTATTTTTCTGAATTCCCAGTCACTTGAAAGTTTTCGAAAAATATTTGTTATGTACTGCCGTGAGCAAAAAAAAATAGGACAACTATTTTTTTCTAATGTAAATCTGTCTTTATTTGCACACTTGCAATGAATTTTGATAAATAACTGACAATGTCACATTAAAGTTAGTTGTACTCGGACGTCGGTAAAAGAATACGACCGCTGTGTGTTGACTTGAAAGTTTTTTCGGCTGTAAAAACTACATTGTTCCAAAAATTTACATCATGCACTAAAAATCCTAGTCGAGCTTCTTTATGCTCAGCTTTAAGTAAGTATTTCTGTGCTGCTGGATGACATCGTAGCTCTAATTCTCTTACTCGCTGGCGACTAATACTACTCTATCCAGGAAAATTCGTTTCTTCAGCAGCCTGAATAACTGAGTAAAACGGATTTTCTACTAATGTATTTACCAATTGCAAATCTTGTTGTTGAGTTGACATCCTTTGTCGTCCTGATCCAGGATTTTTACTAATCGTGCCGTTTATTCTTCACTTTCTTAAAATGTTACACACCGAATTTTTGTTAATATTATAATGCAGTCCAATTTGTCTCATTGACCATGCATCTTCTGCTTTAGCAATAACTCCAGCTTTAACTAAATCGCTTATATGGCGCTTTTGAGTGTTTGCACACTGCAATGAATTTTGACAAATAACTGACAATGTCACAAAAATTAAAGTCAGATGTACACAACTAGATTTTAGCAAAAATACGTTATAAGACTTGTGCCATTTTTTTGCGCACGACAGTACTTTCAGGATTTTTTGGGCTAGCAACGTCCTAAGAGCTATTTTATTGCATTTCCCTACCAAAAAAACCCTTTAAACACTGTTATCGCAGAGAAATATCATTAAAAATAATTGAAAAATCTCAGTGTTGGATTTTGGCCTTCGATTCGGTATCCAGGTTGACATCTTTTTCTGAATTCAAGCGAGTCGAATTAATTAAGAGAACTTTTGTTGCACAATTATTCTAGGATGATGAAGAGGATGAAACTATTTGGTCTAAAATGTGTTCGTTTGTATTACGGTCTCCACTGATTGCGTTATATGTTGCAAAAAATGATAAATCCCGAATCCATAAATAGTGGAGCAGAAAATCAGCTAATTTCAATATCAGTATCATCAAAACCTTTATCTTTGCAATATATATTTTTCTATTCACATAAATACAGTCAATAAATTGATGAATAAATACGTCACCAATTTGGAATCATCCTGACCTCGATTCAAGTCGTCTTTAATTGGAAAGTAATTAACAATTTTTTGATTGCTAAATATTTCTACTGTTCTTATCTTTCTGATATCGTAAGACTAAGTTGCCGTTTGTTTTATAATAAAGTCTCAATGTTAAATAAAAAAGAAAGTATCCATCAACTTAGAATCAGTGATTTTTAAATCTATCAAACTCTCACAATGACACTTTAATTAAGATAATTGAAAAAATATGTAATCGCCATCCATTTCTTTAATTAATTGATCATTAATTAATAATTTTACGTTATTTTGTAGACTCTATAGAACATTCCGAGATTCAAAATATGTCTACATGCTCCTAGAAGCTTGTTTAGGAGGAGAAGTATGGACAATTCTAAGGGACAGAGGCTGCTTTGATGATCATACGACAAGATTCATTGCCGCTTGTGTGATTGAAGCATTTGATTATTTACACACGCGAGGGATAATATATAGAGATCTGAAACCTGAAAATCTTTTATTAGATTCTAGGGGGTATGTTAAGCTTGTAGACTTTGGATTTTCCAAAAGACTAGGATATAGCAGCAAGACTTGGACGTTTTGTGGAACGCCTGAATACGTTGCACCAGAAACAATTTTAAATAAAGGTCATGATAGAGCAGTGGATTACTGGGCACTTGGAATTTTAATGCATGAACTGTTGACTGGAAAGTAAGTAACGTTACTATAATTAATTTCTGAGCATGTCTTTTAAAGGCCTTGTTGGTGAAATCATAAATGTTATCATTTTAGAATAATAATTAATAGGGTACTCTCACTCAGTGGCTTTTTCATCACTGTTTAGAAAATTCACAAATATTATCGAATCTTAGAATTTTATATTATTATATTAATACCTCTGATTTATCAATTCTAAATAAAAGAAAGATAGATAATTTGAAAGGTAGAAAAATGATAACGGATATAATCTTACTCGAAAGATATAGGTAGATGCCTATTGATAAAGGTCAATAAAAAGTTTCTAAGTGAACTCATACCAGAAGGCAAAAGGAATGGTTATTATAATGAAACAAATATAGTCCATTACAAATTTATACATGCATGTAAGGCTTAGCAACATATTCAGCTTCACATTAAGGTGCCCAAATTGTAAACTTCAAGATTATATTTCATTGTATTTATGTTATTGCAAGTTCATTTCACACATAATGCTTCAGTATCTGCTTACTCTGATTCACGATTCGTGATTGGCAACATATAATTAAGAGCCTTAAAATGTAATTTGGAAGTCGTGATATCTTGCATATGAATGGTAGTGGAAGTAAGGAGTCGAAAAGTATGCAAAATCGTGCTAAAGCTACGAAACCTACGAAAAAAGTGTTTGGTCATGCCACCCCCTTTAACGGCCCAACCACCCTTAGGAGTGGAATCTACCCGTCTACCTGTCAGGGGGTGTAAATTTGTTTCTTTTTATTTTCTTATTAAAGAAGGATGCTGATCAAGGACAATGGTAAGAGTGAATTGTAACAACCTCGGGGGATTAGTTCCCCCCCCCCCTCAGGGTGTGAAAAATTATTTTTTTTTATATTCTAATTTGTATATTGAGTGGGAGTGGTTTCATCCCCATCAAAAATGGACCTATCCTCGCAAGGATTTGAAATTCATGTTCCTTAAAACGGGATATAAGGAAGAGAATACTATTGGTAAAAATTTCTGTTTTTAAGTACAGGAGTTTAATATAATATTTTTTACAAGACATTAATATAACCTAGGGCGCTTACAAAGAGAATTATATGATTCACGTTCCTCGAAATGAACATCATATTCAATGCTATTGCCTCCTTCTTTATCGCACGCATCGTCCGTATCCGATTCATGATCTAATCGAAAGTATACTCTTCGGGTATAAAATTTAGGAAGTTTACAGCATTGTCATGACTATTATCATTGCATTCGTTTCTTTCTGTGCTTGGTTCATCATGTTCATCCTCTGGCGCACAATTCTCACAAAATTTACTTTGACAAGTGTTACAAAAAACGCTATATCGTAAACCTAATTTTATACATCCTCATCGTTTCGCACATCCGCCCTTACAATTACAATTATAGTCTTTAAAAAAGGAGTCAGGAACCAATTGATCAGCTGAAAATGTTGGTTCTAAGCAACCGTTATTTGATATATTCATTCACCCAGAAAACAATAAAGGCGACGCATACAAATAAAATGATAGTAATATCAGCGGCATACGCACTGATCGCTCCCAGAGAAATGGATATACTCCGGGGTTATCAGCGCGCTAACCCACCCATGCCCACGATGTACCTCCAGAGAAATTGATGGACTACGGATACCTCGAGGACACAATATTTATCCAGAAAACAGTAAAGGCGGCAAAAATAAATAAAATGATAGTACCAGTCCCTAATATCAGCCAAGTCGCTACCTATTATTATTATTACTATTATTATGAAAGGGGTGGTTTCCGAGAGTTTAAAGGTGAAGGAAGGGTTGCACCATTTTTCCCTTGATCTGCATCCTCGAAAACGAGAAGTAAATGGTAAACGTCTTTAACAAGAAAAAAAAACAATTTTACACCCCCTGACAGGGTAGATTCCACCAAGGGCGGTTGCAGTCTCCTACCGGACATCACCTTTCACCATCTGTTATATCCCCATGAGAAAACAAAGAATCCCTGCAAAAATGTCAAGCTGTCGTATGAGAAATAAGCAAAAAGGGGTGGTTTTTGGCCGTTTCAGGGGGTGCACATGACTAAAAAATGTTTCAACCTTTTCAGCCGTTATTCGTGTTCAGCACCCTCGGAAACGGGGGGGAGAATTGGTTTCATAACTTTAGCACGATTTTGCTTTTTTTCGGAAAAATCCCGACTCCTTACTTCCACTATAGACCTTAATTCATTAAATGAAGAGATCGGTACTGTATTCAAAGTTATTTTTGACAAATCAAATGATGTCGTGGTGTCAAATGGTACATCATATCAAGAATAAGAATTTCTTTAAGTTTCTGACGATATTCTACTGAATGCCTGAGAGAATACGCGTCTTTTGTTTTGTATTAAGTATCCAATTATAACATACCCCATTGCTTCCCTTGCTTTACGACAAACGCTTATTTATCAAATTCAGAAATACTTGCAGTAGACGTGAATTAAAAGTTGGTTTAGAATTTTTGACTATGGTACTTATTTTACATATAATTAGTAGGGATTGCAATACCGGTTAACCGGTTAACCGGTTAACCGGTTATTAGAACAAAAAACACATGACCATAATTACCGGTTATTTTAATTTTTTACCGGTTATTTCGGTAAATTCTGAACTTACGATATGTCACGTATTCAACGTTTCTATTTATGTCAGTGACTAATATTCACTAAATACAGAGTGACTGTCCCCACACTGAGCACTTTTAATAATAAATAAATAATATTATAAAAAGTAAAACCCAGACACCAAGCCCTAAGAAATACTAGTAAGAGATACATTGACAATATCGTGCGATAGGAAATTGAATATTTCACTGCCGTAAATATCCGTGGAATACATTTAGAAGTATGTTATTACCAATTCTTATTAACTTATCGACCCACCAATATCGATTGAGGAAGGACATCTTCAGCTGGTGGTATTATATGCACAAATATCAGACGACTAACAGATATAGCTTTGAAAAACTAACCCTTTCAACAGGCCGTTTTTAAACAATATTGTATTTTTAGATTAGGTATTCAGTAAATTCCCTATTTGAGTTTATGTTTATAATTTTTGTTATTTAAGTTGATATTTTTGTTATTTACAGAATAATTATTTATTTAAATTTATTACATTTATATTTTGTCCTTTTGATAAAAAACCGTTGGTTTATTCATTATATTAAATATACGCATATAATAGTATATTATTCAACGAGCATATAATGATGACTATTATTCACGAGGGTGAACTTTAAGACACGAGCCGTAGGCGAATGTCGTAAATCACCAAAGTGGCCATTATATGCGAGTAGAATACTATACTTTATCCACGACTATTAGATATTTTTGTTAAATTTTTTACTGAATTAATTAATTAATGAATTATTTATATTATTCTTTTTGAGTAATATGTAAAATTATTGTAAATAACGTTAACGTTTAAATTTAATTTGACAAGCCGACAAAAACGAAATTGTATGATAAAAGAGGGTCTGTTTCTGAAACGTTAAATAAAGTTATCTATTCATACATTTGATAATAACAGTAAAATTGTTCACACAATTGTAGCTATGACAGTTAACGAATAAATATATTTAAGGTTTCAGAAAATAGTCATAAATTCTACTAAAAAGTTGCGAGATTGCACTCGAATTGAAAAAATACCTGCCCGTGACTTCTTATAAATAACTGACTGTTCTTATTATTCACTAGTGAATACTGAAATCATTATTCACTGCAGGGAATAATGGATAGCATTATCCTTGAGGAAACACATACATAATAAGTACATTATTTAATAGTCGTGGACAAAAATTTTTTTTGTCAAATTCAGATAATTTTGTACATGGAAAAAGATAATTGCCATTTTCGGCATTCATTCTAAAAATTACCGGTAAATACCGGTTAACCGGTTATTTACATTTTTATTTACCGATTTACCGGTTATTAAAACTTCCGGTAAATTGCAATCCCTAATAATTAGTCGGGGAGCCCTCCCTAGCTGTACGTGCACCCCCCGATCCTTGGGGACAATGTTTTTCTTAAAGATTAAAGCCTAAGGAACAATTTAAGACATGTCCTAAAAAAAAAACTGTCTGTACTTTTAAAATGGCGGCCTTATGTTAAAAAAATCTGTTGCCAATGTTGTTTTTGTCATTTAACACAAAAACTAAAAATGATGGACAAAAACTTTTTTCACAAAAAACAACGTGCATAAAATTTTCTACAATTTTGTTCCTATACAATATTTTGATAATAGTTACCATTTTCCAGCCTAACATCATTTCTGTTGAAAGGCCTAGAGAAACATCCTGAGCACCTATCCTCTGAATGTTCACCAGTATGCCTATCCACCCAGCAAATCAACAGAACTAGCACTAAATAACCTGGTCGGGAAAATCACACAATCTTTTGAGGAAAAAGAGATTGCGGTGGCAGCATTCCTTGACATCGAGGGAGCATTCAACAATGCATTGCTCCCTATATACAGCTGCGGCTGCTAGAGGGGTTGAGCTAACTGTAACTGGTTGGATTCAAGCTATGCTTGAAAATAGAATCATAACGACTTCTCTACAGGGAGAAACGGTCAGATTCAGGGCCGCAAGAGGGTGTCCACAAGGCAGGATTCTTTCCCCCCTTTTATGGTCACTGCTTGTGGATGATCTACCGGCCATTCTCTCTCTGTGGGAAGCCGAGATTCAAGCATATGCGGACTATCTAGTCATTATGGTTAGAGGAAAATCTGAAGAGGTACTCTCTAATACCTTTCAAGAGGTGCTAAATACAGTCCATATTTGGTGTGAGAGGGAGCAGATGACTGTGAACCCCCACAAAACTGTAATAGTACCCTTCACCAGAAAAAGGAGGCTGAACAATTTAGTGCCGCCCTCCTTAGCAGGTGAAACTATTCCATTTGCGGGGGAAGTGAAATGCCTAGGGGTTACACTAGATAAATCACTCAACTGGAACTCCCATCTGGAAAAGGTAATCCACAAGGCGCGACTCTCCTTGTGGAGATGTCGCAGAATTTGTGGAAAAACCTGGGATATAGGTCCCCAACAAATATACTGGCTATACGTTACGGTCATAAGACCAATGGTAGCGTATGCCTCCATAGTTTGGTGGTCGAAAGGGCTACAACAAACGACCAAAGCCAAACTCTCTGGTCTACAGAGACAAGCATGTCTGGCAGTAACTGGTGCGATAAGTACCACACCGTCAGCAGCTCTGGAAATCCTCCTGGATCTACCCCCTTTCCACATCTACTTGGAGAGAGAGGCCAGGTGGGCAACATACAGACTTCAACAAGCGGTAAATAATACGCCGCAGGTGAAATATAATTAGGAGTGAGCCACAATAGACCAGATGATCACGGTGGAGGGTCTGTTACTAGCCCACTCACATATCAATCTAACCTAACCTAACCTAACTTACCATTTTCCAGATAAATGAGTCCAAAATTAAGAAAATATAGAAATTCATATATCGGTAAATCACTTATAGGAAATAAGTGACAATTATTGTAAGGCGTATAATATAACTTTATATTATTAACATAACAAAAATAGAAGAAACTGAAAAAAATTAATAATAATAATAATATTGTAATTTGCAGACATTTATCTCGAAAACGTAACAATGATATCTGGAAAATGGTAACTCCTATCCAAATATTGTATAGGAACAAAATTATAGAAAATTGTATGCACTTTATTTTTTGTGCAGAAAGTTTTTCTCTATCTTTTTTAGTTTTTGTGTTAATTGATAAAAACAATATTTGCATTTTTTTTAAACGGACACCATTTTGAAAGTACAGCCAGTTTTTTTTAGGACATATCTTAAATTGTTCCTTGAGCTTTAATCTTTATGAAAAACATTGTCTCCAAGGATCGGAGGGATGTACGGACAGTTAAGGTGGGCTCCCGTAGTATTACGTTATATATTGAATCTTATATTTTATCTTAAGAGCTGAATCATTTATCTGGAAAATGGTAACTCCTATCCAAATATTTTATAGGAATAAAATTGTAGGAACTTTTATGCACTTTGTTTTTTGAGCCGAAAATTTTTCTTCATCTTTTTTAGTTTTTGTGTTAAATGACAAAAACCATATTTGCAAATTTTTGTTTTAAACGGACGCCATTTTGAAAGTGGCAAATTTTTTTTTTTAGGACATGTCTTAAATTGTTCCTTAGGCTTTAATATTTATGAAAAACATTATCCCCAAGGAACGGGGGGGGGGGGGGGGGACGGATACTTAGGGTGGGCTACCATAGTAAATTATTTTGCGGTATAGGCAGGCAGTATTTTCAATATTTTTCTAATAGAAGCTCAATATTGTTTACAATAGATTTATTGTATTTCCAGCCCACCATTCACTGCGTCAGACCCTATGAAAACGTACAACTTGATATTGAAGGGAATAGATATGATTGATTTCGCAAAACATAACGTGGGAAGATCTGCACAAAGCCTCATAAAAAAGTTGTGTAGAGATGCACCTTCTGAACGACTTGGATATCAAAGGGGTGGAATTCAAGATATAAAAAAACACAAGTAAGTGAACACAATATAACACAAAAAGTATTTTAAGATATGCTATTAAATGATTTTGAAAATGTTTGCAGAAATTAGTAAACTGATTAAATTCTTTAATAGAAGTACGAAGATGAATAGGCTGAACTGAACCGCAGCTTTTAAATCACATAAAATCTAAGATAATAAGTAATTAATTCTCTCTAATATTTATAAAAAAAGTTTTACTATTCTCATGATTCTTTTGACAATAGGAGTTTCTCTTTTCAGATTTAAATACAGAATCAAATTATGTAGGCAATTTTTGAAATGACTGTCGACGTTTTGCAGAATTAAACACATTTAGCACTACCTTATTGGCACATATGCACAGTAATATCCACATAGATTAATGTTAGTAAAGTAAATACCTACTACAAATATAGCAAGCATGGTAGCCCGGTGATATTAGGGAAATGTTTCGGAAAGTTTTAGGACTAGTCAAAAATTAGTCTACCCCCTACAGAATTTCGTGAGAAATCCGAAAAAAATAGTGTTGACGACTTAAAACGGCGGCTTTAATTGTTATTTAACTTTCGTGAACAAAATGAATTTTGCAACTTAATTTTTTGCTTATATCTTCGCTTCTAAAGGTCGTAGAAAAACGTTCCCTATAAGCGCGAGCAGCAAATTTTCTCGATTTTTTTCCATGGCCCATTTATATAGAGAGACATGGCACTTTTTGTAAGTGATAACACACTCAGGAATATTCAGTTAAATTTTCAATTAAAAATATTTTCAAATTTCGCCGTAATCGCAAAAAAAGTGAATTCTTCATATCTCGGCTCCAAAGCATCGTAGTGCAATTTTTTTTTAAATTCATGTTTTTCATGACAATTGAAATGCGTTGGTTGCAATAAATTTTATGCAAAATCCACTGAGATATTTACATTTAAGTTGCAAAATTTATTTTTTACATAAAAAAGTCGCAAATTTTTTTGCAATATTCTTTTTGATTATGTAAATGTACATCAAATGCAATGTATTTACCGAAACACAACTGTAAAATATTGATTTGATCTTTTAATAGAACGGTTTGAATTTTTTCTTTTATAAATTAATTGCAAAAAAAATTAATATTTTACAACCGGACAAAATGCATTTTATATGTACTAAAATATGTACTATTTTTCTTAATATCATTAACATACAGATTTTATATTTGTTTCTACAGTACTTCAAAGTTCGAGGATCGAAAAATTCAATTTTTTCAGTTATTTGCCATAAAATGTTATTAACAATCAAAGATTCGTTATAGGGGAGCTCATGACGAAGAAATTGACGGGTCGAACGTTTTCCTACGACCTTCAGAAGCGAAGATATAAGCAAAAAACTAAGTTGCAAAATTCATTTTGTTTACAAAAAGTTAAATAACAATTAGAGCGTCCGTTTTGAGTGGTCAACACTATTTTTTTCGGATTCCTGAGAAAATCCTGTAGGGGTAGACTAATTTTTGGCTAGTCCCAAAACGTCCCGAAAAATCGTTATTTTTAAAGCTAAAATCACCGGATTATGGCGAGAATTTTGTACAGAATGAGACATGCTTCTTATCTCAAACTGTATTGATGTGGTACGAAGTTTGAACAATGTGCAGAAATATTTTTATTTTTCGCTCCCTTTCACATATATGAGTGACCCCCTAAATAATAGATAAAGAACGATTTTAGTACTTGTCTATATAAGAGCAGGGGTGTTACATTATGATCTATAAAAGTTTGGTAATTATAGCTGTTACCGTTTGTAGATGGATGAGCGGGCAGCCGGACAGCTGAACGAGAAACACGTGGTTCCATTTCGGCCCGTTCAGGAACGGATACCCAAAAAACCCTTTCAATTCTTTAAAATATGCTACTTTGGGACTAATACATTTGCAAATTCGACTCATTTTAAATTCAAATGCCTTTTTATAGTTATATTTATTATATTTTAGGTGGTTTCAAGGATTTGATTGGGATGGTCTTATATCTAGAGCCTTACCAGCACCAATTCAACAGCCTACTAGAGGACCCTGTGACACATCCAATTTTGATTGTTTTGGAAAAGATAACGACATTCCGCCGGACGAATTTTCAAACTGGGATATTAATTTCTGATAATTGTATTATTTTTCATTCTTTGTACTTTCCCTTTGCCTTCCCTTTGTATTAATATCTGAGAAATATTTAAATTTACAGGGTACACAATATGTTGTTTATATACAAAACACAATATAATATAGAGATAAAAGAAATATTTTACAACTATTTAAATGTATATATGACAATAATATTATATAATATGCTATACACGAGATTCGGAATAAAATGAATCTGTTCTTTTACTAAAAATTGTTATTTTTTAAATTAAGATTGTTATTCTAACATCACTGATATCATTTAAATCAATCAAACATTCCCTTAAACGTACTTTTATGTGGGATGGCATACTTTTCTTGTTTTGCTAATATTAGGTGTCTTTCATTTGTTGGAAACCTAACTTCTACAACTAGCAATCTTTTCTAAATAGAGAATATCAATAGATTGTATAATACTTGTCGTAACATTGGGGAAGAGGGTGAGAAAAAGGTGAAAAAAGCGCGAATGCAATCGCTGCCATAGCCTTGAGTATATCCACTTTAAGAATGAACTACTCCCAACACCGATTTACACAGCCACACAGAGAGCCATCTCTTGTGCGAACTTGTGTTTTTTGGCCAAGAGAAGTTGGGAAATAGCTCTCTATCTAAAACAAATGAACAACAAAATATAAGTCTAGCCTACTGGTGCATTTTGTACTAAAAAATAGGTTTTGACATTTTGTGTATAACTTCTTTCGCTAAAATTAAACATGAAAGTAGTTTGTTAAATCAATCAATTGAAATATTTTTAAGAACTGTACAATGTACAACTTTCACAACTTTAACCCTCGGTCAGGACATAAGTGAAACCTTTAAAAAAGAATTACTTGTTCTCGAAAATGGAAAAATAAAAATGCTCACAAGATTATAAGAGAACGATAGCCTACAAAGAACACCGTGTGTATTAGGGTGCCTCTTATTTCAGATTTAGACCCCCCAGAATGGTTCCATTCCATAAAAAAATACTCTGCGTAAAATTTTAGCTCGATCGGATTACGTTAAGGGGTGCCGCCCCCCTTTTTAGACATTAGAATTCTTCTGGGATTAATGCGCCCTCAGGTTGAATCGATTTTTTTATCAATTCATTGCGACACATTTTACAAAAAAATAACCATATACCATATATTTTATTGAAAAAAAAAAAAAAACAAAATTCCTTACATATTGCTTGGGCAAAGTTTCTTTTTTTAAGTCGGGGAACCATTTCCTATAATCAGACACTACTTATAGCCATACTATTTTTCCTCATCTTTTTTGTCAATAAACTATTATAATCGCTGAATAATTTAACACCCCATTCCGCCACATCATCACATTTCAAATAACTTTTGTTTGTACTCCATAGAAAGGGTTCTACTTCCAGGAATTGGTGATCTAAAAGAAACTTTATAAAAACCTCTAGTTGTCACAGAAACAAAATCAACTATCTATCAAAAATATTGTTACATCAGAACTCAGCTGAAACCGCTTTGTGTTGTTGCTGCTGTCTTCATCTTCACCAAAACTTCCACCAGTTTAATTTTTGTTTCTTGCGACAATCTTGAGTCAAAGAAAAATAAGGCAACTGTCACTGGCAAGGTACCATAAGTGATTTTTAAATTTGTTGACTGTTGCTCGCGACAAGCCCGGATCCGTGGATTTCCATTCATGAAGTTTTTTTAAAAAATACAAATCTTGGTATGGAGCTAAATCTGCCAGTGGTGCTAAGAACCAAGTCACTAAGTAAACTTTATTAATAAAAATGGAAATATCTGAAATATTTTTTCTTTCTGAAGCCGTTAAATGGGATTCATCCTGAAACAAAGTATAAATGGCTTTTGCCATACATCGGGCATGATGCACCGCAAGCGCGCGCAGGAATTCCTCCCAACACTATGAATTCCAGAAACTTCCCACAATCTTCTCGGGGTTGACGTTCTGAATCTTCGAGAGTACCCCGTATAAAGTGGGAAATTTCACCTATATTTTGTAGGTGGTCGCTGACATACGGGTCTTCAATCCCAGAAGTTGCAACCAATGGACCGCTTGTTATTCCAAATTTTTCCTCGAACGCCGCTCTAAGGACCAACTTGTAAATGTGATGTCGGAAAGCCAGATACAGTAGGTCTCTTTCTAGGAACCGTTTTTTTCAGTTCTTGTCAGAATTCTTGCCATTTAATTACAAGCTTTACACTTTCACGTAGGTCTAACTTCACTTGTCCGAGATTAAAAAAATAACACACTCAATACTTGTTTATTAGGTGGAATTTTACTTCCAGTGATCGCATGAGCGTAATGTCCAAGATAAACTCGATCATCATGACGCAAAGTAACTCCCGCCACATCGAAATTAAATTATTGAAAATATTCGATGTAAAATCGTTGAATTTCACAGTCACTCATCACAGTACAAGAAACAGTGAAATATTGTTAAAGCCGTACTCTCTTTACCACAACAAGCCCTTCCAGACGATTCACTGTTATTCCCTCTAGCAACGACCTTCCGCTTTCTTGGAAAAAGGGTTTGGGAAACTATTTTATATTTGTCCATTGAGAGTTAACACCTGTTAACACCAATTTCACAATATGGGGTATCTCAAGAAATTCAGAATCTTGGGAGTGCTTGCGGCACGTTTTCCCCTTAACCGAATTAACTCAGATTTTCAAGGGATTACTTTTTTAGAAATTGTAACCATTGTGGAGGTTGTCGCAAACTAAATTCGATTCATTTTTTTTCCGATCAATTAAAAATAAGGGCCACCCTAGTGTATATTTTGAAAGAATAATATTCTTTTGTTTGCTACTCATGATTATAGAAATGACTAGTTATGCCCTCCCTACAGCACGCACATACAGAGCAAACCACCAAGAACACCCAAGCGAGGGCACCACGATAAGCACGCTTATCGCCAATATTCTTGGCTAAAGATGTCGGTCTCGGATGTCTGGGGCCGGGCAGGACTATTGCCCTTTACCCCAGTACATCGCTGTAGACCGGGGACCAGCCTCGTGCAGGGCGGGCGAACTTACTTTGCGTCGGCCCCACTCAGAATTGTGAGCGGTGCAGACGATTTCGGTCCACCTCCCTGGGTCCTGGCTCGTTGGACCTTGCTGGCTAAGGCCTCTTCTGGCGTTCTTCTATCTTCGTTTTCTTTTCTTCGCCAGCTTGTTTCCCCCCGGGGGGTAGTCATCTGTCTGTTAGGTGTGGTGGAAGTTTTGGCAGGAGAGACTGCCGGTACACAGGATGCCAAATGACATCCTGTCATCCGGATCGTCGGTAAGGTAAGGATGAGCTATGTAGCTCGAGGAAGGGCAGACCTAAATGCTATTGGTAGCATTTTTGGTCTGCCCGGAGCCAGGGGGACTACAGGTACTGGACGGTAAGTTGTCCGGTACCCGCAGGGTCGTGGGTGGGGTGGTGGGTGTCGTCATGTCTCTTCGGGTTTCTTCATCATCGGAGGGGTGGTCTGGGTGGCGTCACTGGGGGGTGAGGTGGGGCAGGCTTGCAAACAGGGCCCCCATCATGGTACACATCTGCTGCATTTGGGCCATGACAGCAGCGAGTTGGCCGGCCTCTGGGGACATCTGTGGTGTTTGGGCAGGGTTGGTGGGCTTCCCTGCGGGTCCCTGGGCTGCTCTGGCATAGCTAAGCCCGGGGGTCGTCCTTCTGGTGGCTGCTTCGGGAGCTGTTTGCTTCCGGGGGGCAGGTGTCTGGGCAGTCTTTTTGGGGCAACGGGGGCATCCTCTGTAGCTTGCGGGGTGTGCTCCCTGGCAGTTTGCACACTTTGCTGGGGTGTCCTTCGGTTTTTGGCAGGTGGTGGTATGGTGGGCTTCGCCGCATTTTACGCATCTTGGAGTCGCCGTGCACCGCCCTTGTGCGTGGCCGAAGGTCTGGCATCTGTGGCATTGGGATATAATTTTCTTGGGTCTCTGCATCTCCGTTTTGACTACCAGGTAGCAGCAGCGAGTTACTTTCAAGATGTCTGTTTGGTTTTGCGGGACCTGGACAAGCATCATGGGGATGTCCTTTTTCGTCCTCCTGGACGACATCCTTTGAACGGTGGCTGGTGTGTATCCCTGGATTTCTAGGTCTGCCTTGACCTCGTCGCTGGTGACCCCACTGGGGATCCCTCTAATTACCACCCTAAGTAACCTCTCTTCCGGTAGGGCATAGGTGTGGTATTCTTTCTGCT
Organism: Rutpela maculata; assembly: GCA_936432065.2. Lineage (NCBI taxonomy): Eukaryota > Metazoa > Arthropoda > Insecta > Coleoptera > Cerambycidae > Rutpela > Rutpela maculata. The sequence continues at coordinate 111,221,205 of OW386285.2, forward strand.
CGGTCTTGAATAGTCTGGTCATGTTACGGTGGTCATCCGGTGTTGTGGGTTCTATTGCTATACCATCTCTGACAGCTTTGGCGTTTTTGAATTCTATTCTGGCGTCTTGCAGTTTTTTGGTTACCACGGTCCATGACTCTTGGCTTCGTAGGACAACTGGGGGCATCCGGGGGGGTTTGGGGGTCTCTGAGTCTGTGTCCATTTGATTTGTCTTGTCCTGGCTTGTGGTAGGTCCTTCTGGGGGTGACTGCTGCTTGAGTGTCTTTGTGGGGGGGGTTGTTTCCCCCTTGTCCTGCTTGTTTTTCCTTTTCGCGGCTTCTTTCTGTCGGTGTTCCGGGGGGGTTTCCGGGGGATTCTCGCTGCCAGTTGTTGGTTTTTTAAGTGCCATCATGGTTTCTATTAGTTCTTTGTGTTGTTTATTGTTTTGTTCTGTTATGGTCCTGATTGAGTCTCTTAACTGCGATATTTCCTCCCGTAGTTTACGGTTCTCGTCTTCTAATAATTCGCATCGTGCACTTGATGACATCCTCCCTGATGAGGATGCTCTAGATGAGGCCCTGGAGGGCGCTATCCTAGTGTCTGCTAAGGCTAACTCCATCTCTATGTCTGCCTCTGACATTTGGTATTTTGCCATGTCGTCACTCACGTTCTTTTACCTAAAAGAGAAATAAGGATAGGAAATGGGAAAGGTTAATACACAGTGTCCCCAGGCGGGGGACTTTATTTATCTTTTTATACCAGCGTCTTGATAAAGACGACTGATATTTCTCCACTTGCACTCGCTGTGGGGCTTCCACTTCGCTAGTTCGCTTCGCACTGTCTTCAACTGCACACTGGAGGTCTGCACTCGTCGACTGCCACTTGAACTGTGCACGCTTATCGCATGAATGCGAGCTGACGACTATCGGTTTTGTATAATTCTAAAAAAAAATATTTATATGTTTCCATATGCTCTTAGTTTAGATTAAGTTAATAAATATTGTTAAATACTTCAATCTCAATATCCATATAGGACTTCAGCAACATAAGTACACACATGTGACAGTTTTTGTTTAAAACGAGAACATATTAAGCAAGTCCGTGCGTTCATTGGGCAACTTATTTGTATGCTCATGTGTGTATTGCGCTTGTGGACATGCCTACCATCTTGTGACTGGGATCACAACAAAAATGCATTTACTAAGGGCGCTAGTCATACTTTTGCAACGTTTGTCAATTTATCCACTCCCAGGGAGATTTCCCATAACTCTTAGAATACAACTCCGGTCCTGTAAAAGATGTTTAAAAAGTACCACTATTTACTAATTTAAATTGATAGCTGTTGCTCTCCGATGTATTTGTCTCCAATGATTCACTTTTTCTGATATGTACCTCATTACTAACAATGTTAGTATTTACCTTGTTAGTTTCTGTACCGGAATCAGGCTCCTGAATAGACGTAAGAACTACGTGAGGTTCCTTAAAATCAGTTATCGATTAGATCAACAGAATCGCACGAAGTGTTGTACTTATAAGTAGGGTAACAACCGACTGGCACAAAAAGATTCAAAGAAATATTTGGGCAATTCGGATTAAGTTTGAAAAAGATTAAGAATGAGACTCCCTATAGACGGTTGTATGATTTGTTATGACTAATCACTTGAAAGTGCTTTATAAAGAAATATATAAGTTATACAGGGTGATTCGCGAGGAATGTGCCATAGCCTAATGGCAGATAGAGCACTTCAAAGCGAGTCTAGATCACCAACGAAAAAAATGTTTTGACCACTGGTTAAGAAGATACGGAGTGTTCTATGCATTTGGTCTGAAAATTCAAAGAGATCTCTGCCAAGGGTGGATGTAATCGAATGAAATTTACCAGTAACACTCCTCAACTAGGACTTGTCAGAATGGCCTACTTGGTTTTGAAAAATCCAGGGCCGGATTCCGTAAAAATCTACTCCTACTCGTTTTTGACAAAAAGTACATTTTTCCATCGCATTCCTAAAAATCTATTAGCGGATTCGAAAAGTACGGAAAAAATGCTATCAGAGTAGCGATTCAATTTTGACGGAACACCTAAACCGTTTCGGCAAAAGAATCACAAAACAATTTAACGCATCACGACTAACACTTTGACCGGGTATTATCTATGGAATGGTTTCATAGAGTCTATTCAAATGCTTCAGATCCATATCCCTTCTAAGACTTCACATAATACATAGGACAATACCTTCATATCTAGTCGAAAAAAAGAAGAAAAAACAATAATAATAAATTATAAGCTAAATTATTCGAAAGATACCTACACAGTTTGATTTTGAAATTGAAAAGAATAGTAACGTATGTATTATCATTCCCTTGGCAATAATAAATATTTTGAGAGTTTTATTGCTAGCAGAGGTTCTGTTTATAATAGAATTTTGGTAAGGGTAGTACTATTTAAAGTACATTTTCGTCATACCTCCCTCGTAAGTATACTCTAATTCCATTGTTTTGTCAATCGCAAGTGACGCTTTATGTACCAAATTCTTGTTGCCATTGGCAACGGGTCGATATTTTTCATAACGTGCCTAGGGAAATAAAGTAAATTTGGGAAGAATTTCTCTTTTATATAACAAGTATTAAATTAAATGTTTTTTGGAAGTAAATTCGGACAAGCCTTACTTGCTCTATCTTCTATATCCGACATTATTTTCAAAAACTTTCAGAGCTATTATAATATGATTTAATTTATCTTGACAGTAGTTTTCAGTTGAATAGAATCCGCGTCCTAAAGGAACTCGCACGGATCTTATGGAAATTGGCCCTCGGTTAAATTGGCTGAATTTTTGATATGTTGTACATTTCGACTTTCTGATCAAAATCTCTCATGGGCCTAACTCGATCCTAGATCTAGTTTCCCAGATACAGCTCAAGAAATGTACAAGAATGCAATCTTGTACAATTAAAAAAATTTCGCATTCATGATTTCTTTCATACATTTTATATTGTGATACGTTCCAATAATAATATTTTGCACTAAAACATTTGTTGTTTTAATAAAATTAGCGTAGAAAAAAAATTAGTTTGAAGAATGTTGGCGAAGGCGCCGGGAAATATATATACCGGGTGTAAACGAATAGTAGGCCACCCCTGTAACTTCCTTGTCTTTAAAGATACCGGGATGAAATTTTGTATGGTGAAATTAGGTAAGATTTCCAACTTTTTGAGACCTATTCGCTATATTTATCACTTCCGGTTTCACCGGAAATGGCCCCAATAGTCTTTTCTAAATGGACCACCCTGTATGTTTTTTTTACATTTTTGAAATAAAGATCACATTTTGGATACATTTATACTATTTTGAACAATTTATACAGTGTTGCACGAAAAATAATTCAAATTTTAGTTATCAATCTATATGGCTGCGAATATGTTAAAATTAATTTTGTTCCAATGTAATTCGTATAAAAAATACGAAAAAGTCAATATGTCCAATAATACATCATACAGGATGCTGTAAACTCATTAAAATCACATTTTTCAAAATGACTCATTTCTTTTAAACATTATGACATGGGCCACCCGGATATTCAGAAAGCTCTATTTAGTAGGGGTTAAACGGTACCAAAAGTTCCGTAATGTGTAATCGTTACCGGCAAGAATGACAATTTTTCTTAAGAAATTTATGATTTATATCTAACTTCATTTAAATTTTGATCAACCCTGTATATTTGTGTTAACATTTTATGATATGCCACCCTCCGCAGGAGACAGAATGGGCCTCTAGCTCATTCTTGTTGCATATCATAAAATATTAACATAAATATACAGGGTTAATAAAAATTTAATTGAAGTTAGATATAAATCATAAATTTCTTAAGAAAAATTGTCATTCCTGCCGGTAACGATTACACATTACAGAACTTTTGGTACCGTTTAACCCCTACTAAAAAGAGCTTTCTGAATATCTGGGTGGCCCATATCAAAATATTTAAAACAAATGAGTCATTTTGAAAAATGTGATTTTAATAAGTTTACAGCACCCTGTATGATGTATTATTGTATTATTGGATATATTGACGTTTTCGTATTTTTTATATGAATTACATTGGAACAAAATTAATTTTAACATATTCGCAGCCATCTAGATTAATAACTAAAATTCGAATTATTTTTCGTGCAACACTGTATAAATTGTTCAAAATAGTATAAATGTATCCAAAATGTGATCTTTATTTCAAAAATGTAAAAAACATACAGGGTGGTTCATTTAGAAAAGACTATTGGGGCCATTTCCGGTGAAACCGGAAGTGATAAATATGGCGGATAGGCCTCAAAAAGTTTCCTAATTTCACCATACAAAATTTCATCCCGATATCTTCAAAAACAAGGAAGTTACAGGGGTGGCCCACTATTCGTTTACACCCTATATATATATATATATATATATATATATATATATATATATAAATTACAAGTGAAAAAAATATTGGGTCAAATACGCGATTCAAAATAAGCGATACGCCACCTATGGTGCCGATTAAGAACTACTTTGTGTGAGATGACAAGTGAAAACTTTCATTTTTTGCTTGTGTCATAATTGCTTTGCGTTGTTTTTATTGTCAATTGGATTCAATTAAAATTGAAAACAATATGAATCAATATTGTTCAGTTCCTCAGTGTTCGTCTTAGGCAAAAAAAAACCCAACATTTGTTTCCCGAAGCCGGCAAACACCGCGTGACAGTTTTGAGGGGAAGGATTCTGTGGACAGTGTAAAAGTCTGGATAATAAGATTAAAAATTGGAAAGCCAGCGACAAAGTACATGAAGGTTTGTTCATTTCATTTCACAGAAGATGATTATTTTTATTAAGGAGGTATTTATGGTATGTTGAGGTTAAGGTGAAATAGACATTGTCTTATTTTTAGAACACAGTAAAAAAAATAAAATCTTGAAAAAAACTGCAGTCCCATCAAGAAATTTGATGCCATTCCTGGACCATCCAATAGGTCTGAACGATTTCAAAGAAGGCTTGTGTTGGCAGAAACGGTCCCCGAAACGACCATTCCACGATCAGTGTGATTGTGAAGAAAATGAAAATACCCAAGATGAGAGTTCATTGCAAATACTACAGGCACAACCTGATTATGTTGGACCAAAAAGTTTTTGTGACTTCCAAGTTCAAGTAAATACTCCGGAAGTATTTACGTTGTGTACTCTGTTAACAACAGATAGGAAGCTGAACTGTTTTACTGGACTTAGTAGTTTTAAACTCCTGGACACAATGGTGGAGGTTGTGCAGTCTGTTTTTAGAGACAAAGAGCTCGTAGATTAACAGTAAAAGAGAGAATTATCTTACTATTTACTAAATTAAAATGTAATTTGTTTATGTTACATTAGCTCTTCTTTTTGGTATTTCAGCTGAATTATGCAAGATTATTTTTATTATTTATATCGCTTTAATAAAATCAATTGCTATGCATATAATTTCATTGAAATTTATTTATAAAATACCTTTTAAATCACCGAAAATACAAAGATTTGAATGTAAACAAAACACCTATCACACAGGAATTAGTTCCGATGTCAACCACACAGGCGCTGCAATCTTAATTTCAGACGCGTATTGGCTAAAACATTTTTTACCTGTCTTCTTGATCAAAAAACTTTAATTGAAAAACTTTCGGAAATTGCTTCTTTGAGCTCTAATACCCCACCAATAAATTAAAATTTCAGCAAGATACAGAATTTTACAAGAATTTTATGGTTGTATCTCGGAAACTAGACATACGATCGAGTTGGGCCCTTGAGAGCTTTTAATCATAACATATTAAAAATTCAGCCAATTTAACCGAGAGCCAATTTCCATAAGATACGTGCGGGGTCCTTTATTTTATTGACGGTTGCCATGGATATATTCCAAGCATTGCTACCTTTACTATTTACTTATAGTCCAATCAATGAATGCCCAAAAGGGGATTGTAGAGAACATTTTGGAGAGGAGAATTTTTCTCTTCAGGGATGTGTTGGGGATAGTGAGGAGGTAAACATACTAAAAGTTCCCGCCCCTAGCCCCGCCGCTTCAGGGAGGAGGGGGGTGGAAAGGTTCCTTTTTTCGATTTCTCGCTTATAACTCGGAAACGATGCGTCGTATGGGAAAAGGTAATCTATGCAAAATTAAACGAAATTAAATTTTCCACAAGAATGTTTATATTCATTTTCTTTTTATGTGTTATAGTTTACGAGATGTTCGCCAGCGAAAATCGATAATTAATAAAAAAAAATCAATTATGTACCTTGTATATTTCTATCAAAGCGGTTTACCGTGGTCTGCTAATAAATCACAGTCACAAAACAATCTTTATTTTACAACACTGGACGTATTTACTAACGTAATATTTTGTCGAAATCTAGACATTTCTTTAAATATACAGTGTAACTCACTTAAAATGAAGGGACCCTTATAACCTCTTCATCTGTTTTCGATTTGAATCAAATTTTACTCAAGTATAGAACAAATTAGGATCTACTTATGACCAGAAAATCATGCACCTGCTGTAAAGGCAAAGCCACCTGCGGTACCAAAATATGCTGAAAAAAATAAAACATTTTGAATGTTAGAAATTCTAAAAAATGCATTCGATCGGCGCCACAAACGTACATACACCAAAATTTGATTTGATTATTGATGGAGGATATCTCATACATAAGCTCAGCTGGCAAAGGGGGTCCTCAGTTCCCGCAATTTGTGGTGGCTACGTAAAATTCATCGTTCGTAAGATTAAAGATCAATACGATTTTTAATCTTTTTCTTCATATTTTGGTACCGCGGGTAGCTTTGCCTTTATAGCAGGTGAATGATTTTCTGATCATAAGTAGATCCTAATTTGTTCTATACTTGAGTAAAATTTGATTCAAATCGGAAATAAAATGAAAAAGTTATAAGGGTATCTTCATTTTAAGTGAGTCACACTGTATATTTAAGGAAATGTCTAGATTTCGACAAAATATTACGTTAGTAAATACGTCCAGTGTTGTAAAACAAAGATTGTTTTGTGACTGTGATTTATTAGCAGACCACGGTAAACCGCTTTGATAGAAATATACAAGGTATATAAATGATAACACATAGGAAGAAAATGAATATAAACATTCTTGTGGAAAATTTAATTACGTTTAATTTTGCATAGATTACCTTCTCCCATACGACGCATCGTTTCCGAGTAGAGTAGCTTCGGCTAGACTTCGCCCTAGGTATTGTATTAATGTATAATACTGAAATAAAGGCAATTTTTTATTATTATTATTATTATTATTATAAACTAAAAATCGAAAAAAGGAACCTTTCCACCCCCTCCCCCCTGAAGCGGCGGGGCTAGGGGCGAGGACTTTTAGTATGTGTACCTCCTGACTACCCCCAACACATTCCTGAAGAGAAAAATTCTCCCCTCCAAAATGTTCTCTACAACTCTTTCATTGACTGGACTATTAGCAAATATGAAATCTTACCCAAATAATTATTCACTAATTTTTCTCAAGCTTTTTTCTAGTTTTTTCTTAGTTTTTTTCTAGTTTAATGATTCTCGATTTATAACTTTTGATATTAAATCTAACCTTGGTAATTAAGAGAGCATTTTAGTGTTTTCCTTTAATTTTTTTGTAGTAAATTCTAGATAAATTTTATAGTTTTTGTCTAAAGTCACATAAGTCAAAGTGTTAGTAAATATTGGCATATTTGCCTAGTCATTTACTTGAAAAAATTTAACTATTCTTGCCCTTAATTTTTTTTGTCAACTAGTCCCTCATAATTGCTTATTTTTTATGTGAATACCTGGACCACTCACCATCCGGAGAAAGCACAAGATATGAACCAGTTATTGTCATCGTCAACCAAAGTTATGTAAGCCAACCTATCTCTGTAGCTAACATCTGCAGTATTTTGTTCAGAAGCAATTAATATAAACCAGTTGATATTTCCACCTAGTATTAACTTTCAAACATTTTTAATAATTTCTTATAATTTTCTCCATTTAAGATAACTTCATTTAAACATTGTAAAGATATTTTTACTCTAATTTATTAATTATATTGTTTCTTAAATACTTGAGGTTGATTGTGTCCACCTTTAAAAATTTACAGAATATCAGAACTTATTTGTTTTCTTTTAGCTTAGAAATATTGTTGAAGTATTGTTGAATACGATGGCGCTGGTGTCCAAAACTAGTTTTTTAAACGACTCTAACCTCGACCTAACCACTGAGCTTAGCTGGTTGCTACGTTTCGTTCACATTTGGTTTTCAGCCGCCAACTGGGGGGAAAGGTGGCGTTGCAAAGCGTTATCAGATTTATGTGTGCACGCTTTTTCTAGATTAAACCCATAATCCATTCAGATGTTATCATTTTAGATAGATAGATTAGATACCATAGTTTAGATGTGCTGTCAAACATTGGACCACTATTCCGAGAGCATTTTTTCTGTACTTTCCGAATACGCTAATAGTTTTTCAGAAATACGACAGAAAAACGTACTTTTCTGTCGAAAACAAGGAGGGCGGATTTTTTCCAAGTCTGGTTCTAGATGTTTCAAACACAAGTAGGCTATTCTAAGTCCCAACTGAGGAATATTACTTGTAAATTTAATTCGACTATATCCAACCATTGAGTTAGAAGGACGGGAGAAGCAGTCACGTGATCAAAAACGGCATCACTTGGCCGCCATATTACTACTTTTTTGTCAAATACAGTTTGTTTTCCGTGCGATTTATTGAGATTTTTATTGATAGCACAGCCCCACAAAAAAAAAGTTCAAAGCAGCGAACCAGACCCACGTATTCCTATGTATTTTCGGTCGCTGAATCCGAATCCGGGGTCAAAAAACATCGTACACCCCCAAAATCATTAGCTAGAGCCAAAAAACACCCCTCAAATGGGGTAAAAAGAATATTAAGCTACGAGAATAGTTGTTACATCTTAATCAATCTAATTATACAAATTAAGGTTAAACAGCAGCATACATACAATAGATATGAAACACGCCCCCAGGGAGGGGCGAAAACTAGCCCCCATATATAAAAAAATCAATCCAAAACAGCAATGACTGCTGAAAAAGCTCAAAATGACTAAGTTTTGTTAAAGTTATAAGAAACTGCATCAGGTCCGACGTAAGATTCATAAACTGCCCCTATGGAGTTGAGAACAACCACCTCCAAGTTTAAAGGACACGAGAAAAAACAAGAAGAAACCTAAAATGCCACAGGATTTCTATTTTCATGAAGGCTGTGATTGGCTGAAATTGCGTAGTACTCTAAAATAGAATTAGAAACTTACGTACCATCAACATTCTACAGTTTTAACACCTCAGAGGGTGTGAAAACTACCCCCTATGTAAGGTTTGACTACAAAAAGTTACAGTGACTTCTATAAAAATTCGAAACACCTGCGTTGTGTGGAAGAGAGAAAAAACTAGACCACGTTCGACACTGTACTTGAAAACCACCCACGGGGTTGAGAGACGCCACCCTTGTAAATCCCCGAGCGTCACCCTATTATTATAAAAACTATGGAAATGAAACGAATAAGCAACAGTACAGCTTTTTCGTTACATCTTGAATTACAGTAGTTTACATCCTTTCTGGGGGTGTTACTTAATAACATTTATAGGACATGAATTTCAAACTCTAAGTGTGCAATACGATTTTTGCCAATCATAGCATCCATAAAAATGTAAATCCGGTTAGTTTTTCTCCGTTTTTCCAGCATCCTACAGATATCTTGCAACTCCGTGGGGGTGGTTTTCAAGCACATCGTCGAACATAGTCTAGTTTCTTCTCTCTTCCATACAACGCAGGTGTTTTGAATTTTTATAGAAGTCATTGTAACTTTTTACAGTTACATCTTACATAGGGGGTAGTTTTCACACCCTCTGAGGGTTGACAGTGTAGGATGTTGATGGTACGTAAGTTTCTGGTTCTATTTTAGATTACTACGCAATTTCAGCCAATCATAGCATCTATGAAAATAGAAATCGGATTTTACGTTTTTTCTTGTTTTTCTCGTGTCCTTTGAACTCAAAAGTGGTTGTTCTCAACTGCCCCCTATAGGGGCAGTTTATGAAGATTACGTCTGACCTGATGTAGTTTCTTAACACTTTAACAAAACTTGGTCATTTTGAGCTTTTTCAGCAGTCATTGCTCTTTTGGATCGATTTTTTTATATATGGGGGCTAATTCCCGGCAAGCTGATTTTTTCAGGGTCGATGGAGGGGTGTCTCCCGAGTATCCGACCAAAAAGTCACAGTCCACACCCCTTGCGGAGCGTTGCAATAGGGGTGGTTTCTTATTTTTTGTTTTTTTAAATTATCTTTTTCCAGCTTGTACATAGTAATATTCTCTACAACTTTGCCTAATAAAATTTTTTTGTAACTTTGATTTTTGACGGTCCAGCGCCCATTATATGGGAAAACATTCACCATATTTATTTACTATGGTTCAGGAAACATACAAACAAAAGGCTGAATAGCTGGTTTTTGCAGGGTTGATTGAGAACTGTCTCCTGAATCTCCAACCATTTTTTTTTGTTGGAAACTCAGGAGACAGTTCTCAATCAACCCTGCAATAACCAGCTATTCAGCCTTTTGTTTGTATGTTTCCTGAACCATAGTAAATAAATATGGTGAATGTTTTCCCATATAATGGGCGCTGGACCGTCGAAAATCAAAGTTACAAAAAAATTTTATTAGGCAAAGTTGTAGAGAATATTATTATGTACAAGCTGGAAAAAGAAAATTAAAAAAAAAAACAAAAAATAAGAAACCCACCCCTATTTGCAACGCTCTGCAAGGGGTGTGGACTGTGACTTTTTGGTCGGATACTTGGGAGACACCCCTTCATCGACCCTGAAAAAATCAGCATGCCGGGAATTATTTGTGTCGACTTTTACTGTATTAGTGCTGTTTAACCTTAATTTGTATAATTCGATTGATTAAGAAGTAACAACTATTCTGGTAGCTTAATCTTCTTTTTATCCCATTTCAGAGGTGTTTTTTGGTTCTAGCTAATGATTTTGGGGGTGTACGATTTTTTTTGACCCCGGATTCGGATTCAGCGACCGAAAATACATAGGGATATCTGGGTCTGGTTCGCTGCTTTGAACTTTTATTTTTTTTTTGTGGGGCTGTGTAGTTTTTTAAATTTTGGACAATAAACATTAAAAGGACTATGGTGTCGTGTGCCAAAAGAAGTTGCTCTTCTAGAGATGGCGTTGACAAGAAAAAATTAACGGGAATAACATTTCATAGGTAGTGTAAACAACAAACAGAGCCGCATTAGAATAATTAAATATAATAAAATTTTATTTAGAAATTAATAAATATATATTAATTTGTTTATTTTGTGTTTTATTTGAATATGTTTGCTCTAATTCTTTTTGCTAAAAATCTTGCATTTATTGAATTCAAAATTTTTTGCGTTATTCAGATAGGTCGTCTCGTCGGGGTACAAAGTTCTTATAATTATAAATAGTCCGGATCTGCCAAAACCACCATCTTGTTCCAACGTTTAGCCACGCCTACCGGTGCCGTTTCTGTATAGGAAATTTGTACAGCATGGCATCTCCTTATATTCTAACTCAATGCATCCAACCGTTACAGAGATATCTTTTTGAATTTTCAGACCAAATGCATAAAACACCCTGTATCTTTTTAACCAGTGGCCAAGACATCTTTCTCGTTGGTAACTCGCTTTACCTGCCATTAGGCTAAGGTATATTCCTCGCGAATCGCTCTATTTTTCAGTTTTTGCAAATGTACTCAGAGCAGCATCCTCATCTTACGGTGTTTGTTTCGTTTCTTCAAAATTTTGGTTAAAAATGAAGATTTGTCATTTGGAGTATATAGAACTTGACTAAGTCGTGATTCGATACCTCTCCCGGAAACACTTGACCCAGGATGACCAAAACCGTCTCAAGTCATAATTCGATTATTGTTACCAAAAATCAGATTTGGTTGTACTTTCTAAATGAATTTCATTGCAGTATTCAAAACCGTTTTCATTTATTCGTTAGACAGAAAACGTCCTTCTGGAAATTAAAAATTTTTTTATTTGGGAAAACTTTACTCCAACTGATTTTGTTGAGGTTCTATAATACGCTCTCAGGGCGTAGATTTAAAGGTATTAAGCAAATAAGAACCTTTCTGGCATTTTATATCTAAGACTGCTATGTAAGCATCTGGTAGCTCTATCAAAACTTGTCAAAAATTTGTGCTCAAAACGACTAAAACAGAAATATACAGGGTGTAACGCAACTTACCCGAAAAATTTTAACCATACATGCACCTTTAAATAAAAAGTCGACTTCTTAAAAAAAAAATTGATAAAAGTCCAGCACAGAAAAAGATACACATTGTTAAAGCTACAAATTAATGGAAATAACCTACTATATGAAATTAAAATTTTTAATTATTTTTAAAAAAAAAATTGTTTATTTTTTTTATTTTTTTTTAATTTTTTTTACAACAGTCCGTCAATTAAGTAGAGTTCAATAAATTACCATTTTCATCAATTTGTAACTTTAATAACGTTGTATCTTTTTCTGTTTGACTTTTATTAAATTTTTTTTAAGGAGTCGACTTCTTATTTAAAGGTGCATGTATGGTTAAAATTTTCCGGGTAAGTTGCGTTACACCCTGTATAAAAAAATATTATTGGGTTGACTGTTTTTTAACATTGTGAAAATTGAAAATGAAATTTGAAAAAAATAATTTGTGCATATATGGACATATTAATATACAACCCTAAGGTATTATTCGTAAATAATTTGATCAAACATAGGTAAGAAAATAAATAAATAATATTTGTTGTGCTAATTATTACACAAAATGTCAGTGTTCAGTAATCCTCAATCTTCCATACCCAAGTACTTATTTTATCGTTAAATCAAACACATAATAAGTAAACATAAACTCTAAGAAAAAAAGTTGCTACTAATTATCCCTTACCCAATTTAAAAAGAAATTGTAGAATATTTGATATTAACTTTCTCAATGAATAATAAATTAAATGAAATTACTAGAAATAACTGGAATTCAATGTTAGTTATTACCTCAGCTCTATACTTATAAAATCAATACTAGGTAACTATCCAGCAAATAATAATTAAACCTAGGATACTCTAATCATTTACGATTTGATTGGAAAGCTATAATTTTAATGACTTTTTGTAACTGTTTTGAAAATCTAACTTTTCGATTGTCATTTTAATTCCGAAATTATATTCTTTTGCGCACATGTCCCTAAAAAGCATTAAAAATAATAATATCGTCACATATTACTTGTTTTAAAATATACATATTTTAATGATGTAAAACAATTTCGCTTTTTGATCAACGTGTTATTTTTTATTTTAGGGAAATGAAGATGTTTCTGAAGAAAACTCCACTTATACTGTCGTTTTCACTCTATCTTGGTTTCTTTGAAATCTTTCCTTTCCGTCTGGAATTTTCTGTACGATGCTTTTTTATGTTCACAGAATTCTCAACGTAGCCTCCAGCAGCGAAATTAGAACACCAAGCTCTGTGTCTTTGAAGAAATTACATGTACTTCCTGCATCGACTACTAGAGAAGCATATGACCAATCGCCGAAAACTATGGCTGGTATATTTATGAGAAGGCCAATAAAATTGCCTATGTGCTTAGATACATAGATATCAAAGGGTCTTTCTGATTACACCTTTGGAACCGTCTAGTTGTTTACAACCCTTAAGAAACCACCCTCAACTTTTGATTTTTAAGTTGCATCATCTAAAATTTTATACTACTATAGAATCCCAACTTCACTGTGAGTACCTACTGTGATATGCCATTTGAAAATATCTCGCACCCAAAATCTTTTTAGCTTTATCTAACCAACTTAGAGGAATAATTATGCTTAAATTCATTTTAACCACATTTGTAGGCATTTTGACGGCAGGGAACACAATTTGTCGATAAAAGTGAGATTAAGATCTATGCGATGTTGGAAATGTTAAAAATATTGAACTTTACCTGACGTAGGATAAAATATAACATTTTCGTAGAGTGACAGCTCGTCAAATTAACTTCAAATAATTCCACCAATCAGCACTAATTTTGTGTACACAGGACTGCGTTCAAAAATGGCTTATGCCAAACCAATATTAGCTTTTGCCCGTTCCTGATGTGATGACATAAGCTAATATTGGTTTGGCACAAGCCATTTTTGAACGCAGTCCTGATGTTTACAATATTAGACCAGTGCCAAACCGGTTTCCAGAGGCCAAAAATCTGACAAATTCTTAGCAGTATATGGGTGGTGGAAAAATTTAGGATTAATGGTATATGGACTGCAACAGATAACCGGAAGTGGGGTGGGGGTGCGAAAAGGTGTGTTTTTAGGGGTAAAACGTGGTTTTTTACGATTTCTGGCAAAAGTAGACATCCTATCGAAAAAAGTGAGATAATTGAGGGATCTACCTACAAGTTTTATTTGAACCAGTTTTTTACGTAACCTCAAAAATTTTGAGAAAAACGCCAAAAAACAATTTTTTGTTTTCTTATCTTTATCTTCCACAAAAATAATTTAATTTTGATGAAATTCGGTGAAAATGTACATTTTTATGAATCAAGAAAGCTGAAATTTTTTTGAGACGTAATATTCATTTTTTGATTTTTTTGCGAATTTAATTTGAAAAAAGGCCTAATTTTCAATAAAAAAAGTTGTTTAACAAAGTTTTGATTTTTGAAAATTTCAGGACGGTATTTTTTTTGTTGAAACCTCTACTTTAAGATGGTGTAAAAAAATCACATTGTTACTGTGGAAAAACCTTGTCAAAAATGGAAAAACCAAAAAAACACTTTTTTCAAGATCGATTTTTCCGTAAATGTCACCAATTCTTCATTGTTTTTTTTTATCAAAGCTCACAGAAATTTTTTATCGGAGAAATGCAAATAAACAAACAATAGCTGAAAATGGATTGGAGCTAATAGCGTCTATTTATAAATGTAAGAAAAAGGACATGTAACTGAACGAATTGAGGTTTGAAATGTATCAAACCACTACGGTAAGGACTTCATTTAATTTAGAAAAACTACCACCAGCTGAGGGAGCAGCTGAACAACACTGCTACAGGGCTTATTTTCAAATTCAAACTTGGCTTGGTAACAAACTTACAGCTACGGATTGGGGACGGAAACACCATCTAACCGGAATAATGCCTAAATTGACAGAAAAAGAATTAATACCTGAAAGTTTGCTGAAATCTATCTGCTGCAGCTGTGAAACTGGTTATGGTAGTAAAAGATGCGGCTGTCGAAAGCATGGAGTAAAATGCTCTATTCTATGCTTCTATTGCCACGGGGCCGAAAACTGTTCTAACTCTGAAATACAACCATTAGAAGAAATCAGCGATTCGGAGGGGATGTGTGACGAAACAAATGTTCAAAATAATATTGAAAATAAAGATCTTGATGAACTTGAGGACCTTGACGAAGTCGAAGACCTTATCGAAGTTCCTGAAGAAACCTAACAATGTGTTGAGTCTGATAATGTAGAGCAGCTACTCAAGGAAATGAGATTATTATAAATTTTGATTATGTATTCCTACTTTGTAAATTGATTTAATGTAAAATACGTAATAAACATATTTTTAATGTGAGAGTGCCCATAAAGCATAAAAAAGTTTTTTTTATTGTCTAAAAATGGTCATTTTTAGCAATTTCTTAGGTAAAATTATTGTTTAAACATTTCGGTTTTCAGCAATCCGAACCTTAAACGGTTAATTAAAGTTCCCATATTACATATTACATTGAAATTTGAGTTTTGCACCAATTACAACACTTCATTTAAATGAACAATGTAGAATTAGTGACATTTACGGAAAAATCGATCTTGAAAAAAGTTTTTTTTTTTTGGTTTTCTCCATTTTTGACAATGTTTTTCCACAGTAACAGTGTGATTTTTTTACACCATCTTAAAGTGAAGATTTCAGCGAAAAAAGTACCGTCTTGAAATCTTCAAAAATCAAAACTTTGTTGATCAGCTTTTTTGATTGAAAATTAGGCCTTTTTTCAAATTAAATTCGCAAAAAAAATCAAAAAATGAATATTACGCCTCAAAAAAATTACAGCTTTTTTGATGCATAAAAATGTACATTTTCACCGAATTTCATGAAAACTACATTATTTTTGTGGAAGATAAAAATAAAAAACAAAAAATTGGTTTTTGGCGTTTTTCTCAAAATTTTTGAGGTTATTTAAAAAAATGGTTCAAATAAAAGTTGTAGATCTCTGAATTATCTACAACTTTTACATTAAACTTTTTTCGATAGGTCTACTTTTGCCAGAAATCGTAAAAAAAAACACGTTTTACCTCTAAATACACACCTTTTCGCACCTCCACCCCACTTCCGGTTATCTGTTGCGGTCCAATCGATTTTTCCCCATTTATATACCATTAATCTTAAAATTTTCCACCACCCATTTTGCTAAGAATTTTTTTTTTCAGGAACTATTGGCACTGGTCTATATTGAAAAGTTTACAATAATTAAATATTTGTCAACGGTTTCTATTCTGGTGCAATAAATATGAACTTTTTTCTCAATATTGCTTAGACATTGACAAAATTGAGCTTCATTGAAAAATAAGCAATAAACTGTATTCTTGTGGCAACGTAGTTTTCAATGCTGTCTATTCAATATTGACAATTTGAATAACAAGGTTAGATCACTTGTTAGAGATTTCAATTTGAAAAATTAAATTCTATTCATTAGATTTTGAATAAACTGTATTCTTGTGAACTTATAGTACTTAATGCACTTGCAATGACAATTTAAACAAGAAGGTTAGCTCATTTGTTAGAGATTTCAATTTGAAAACTTCGATTTTATTCATTAGTATTTTGAATGTACCCAAATAAAAATGGCTGAAATCAATTTTATTCTAATGATTCAGCGTTTACAAAATGAGGAAGAGATGTAAATAAAACAACTATAAATTGATTAAATTAGTACATTTCTTTTAACGGTAAAATATAAAAATAGTTATACTTTTAAGGGCAAGTTGTACCAAAGTTCAATAACCCGGTGTTAAGCTAACCCCGTATTAAAATTTAACACTGGTTTAAAAATTTTGCGAATTGTACCATCTGATTTAACCCTGGTGTTAACAAACCCAGAAATAACTAAGTATAAGCACAGAATAAAGAACTATAAGAAGCGACATTTTCCGCACCTCATTTGATGTTTCTTGATCAATTTTTGTGACCTTCACCATCTTTTTGTAAATATTTCTTTAGGTTCATATATTATTATAACCTTTTTTTTTTTCGTGAGAGGGGAAATCCTCATGGAGACCCGTCGCTTAGAGTCTATCGCGAACGGGTAGTGCTGGACTCTAACCAGCTAAAACCCCTCCATCTCTTCAGTGTTTCCTGTTGGCCTGGGACTGCTTTCGCTTTTCATCGGACCCACAGGTCATTTAAGATTGTCGGTGTTAATTGGCGTTTCTTCATGGGTTCAAACCCATCTCTCTTTCCTCCTCTTCCTTCTTTTTCATAATGCGGGTTATTGCCTCCTCCGCCCTTCTCCAGTTCTCTTCCGTTTCTAACATCCTCCCATATCTTCTGAAGACAATAACGATGCCCCACCGTCTCGTCTCTCTTCTCTCCATCTGTTGCATGCGAACACGGTGTGCTCCACGTCATCGACCTCTCCACAGTATGCGCACTCTCTGCTGTCAGTCTTGCCAATATCGTATAAGTACTCCATGAAGCACCCATGTCCGCTCAGGGCTTGGGTGAGGTAATAGCCTACCTCACCATGCCTCCGTTTCATCCACGCTCTAATGTTCGGGAAGAGGCGTCTCGTCCACCTTCCCTTATCTACAGTGTCCCACCGCCTCTGCCATCTTTCAAACAGCCTGTCCCTGGCTCCTGCTTCCCCGGCTCCTTCAAAGATTTCCAGCCGTTCTTTGGACATCAGATCCAAAGGGGGGATCCCCGCCACTACCAACGCCGCCTCGTACGGAATCGTTTTGTATGCACTGCATACCTTTAGTGCGGCACATCGCTGGATCCTAGCCATCCTCCCTCTCGTCCTATCCACCTTCATCGCACTTTCCCAGACCGGAGCTGCATACAAGAGGATAGAGTGCACGACACTGCACAGCAGTCTCCTCTTGCTCGCTCTTGGTCCGTGCGTATTGGCCATAAGCCTCCCAATGGCTGTGGCTGCTTTTCCCGCCTTCTCGGCCGTCTTTGTGGCATGGACACCGAAGTTCAGCTTGAAGTCCAGCCAAACCCCTAGGTATTTCAAGTGGTTCCCTGAGGATATCTCCACCTGGCCCACTCTAACTTTCATGGGTGGAAGATTTCTTTTCCTCGTGATAACCAGGAGCTCCGTTTTCCCGGCAGCTAGCTCGAGCTGCATTCTTCCTAGCCACCTCTCAATATTCCTGATGGCCTGGTTGGCTGCTTCCATTATTTGGACAGTCCACCTTCCAGTCACCATTATGGCCAAGTCGTCGGCATACCCGATGACCTTTACACCCTCCTCCCAAGGTAATCGAAATATATCGTCAAACACCACATTCCACAAGGTTGGACCGAGAACCGACCCTTGTGGAACCCCACACGTGATGCTTTTCCAGGTTACCTCTCCCTCTGATTCGAATCCGATCATCCTGTCTTGGAAGTAGCTCATCATCACCCTGACGAGGTACGGAGCTACCCCAAGCTCTGCATCTTCCCGACAATCATCTCCCATCCCGCTGTGTTAAACGCGTTTTTGACATCAAGGGTCACAACAGCACATATCTGTTTCGTGGCTAGGGCTTCCTCTGCCGTTTCCTTTAACAGCCTAATGGCTCCTACCTTATTATTATAACCTAACATTCTGTGACATATATCCAACTATATTTTTCAATAAATGAACAGCCGGAAATACCTACAAGAAGTTGGCGTCAATGGAATTTGGACGGGAAGCTTAAGTGTAACTTCTGGCAGTTCTCTTTTCTGTGGAATAAGTGCGAGAGTGCAAGTTGCTAGCGATGCGAGGATGTTGGCAGTCGAGTTACATAAAAAAACTTGTCAAGTTGTGTCAAATGTATTATAAATATTAATGTAACACAGGTCGCAGGTTATAACTATAATGAAAATAGACAATTTTGAGTTGGAGGAAGAAATAAGGGCTCATAAAACTATTAGTAATGACAATGTATACTGTATACTCAAGACGGAAGTGTCAAAATTTGAAATGACATTTTTACTAACCCCCGTCTTATACCCAACCTAGTTTAAGTTTTACAGAGTTAAGTGCGTCTCATAACCTTAAAATTCAAGGATAGCGTGAATACATAGGAGATACCTCAAGGATCATAGTTATCCCACTCTTCTTCTCCTAAGAACTTTTTAGGGGTTTTTAATAGACTTAACGTTCTTTCCGGCAGTTGCGAAATACGAATCTCGTGTGGAATTAATTTTAAAATTTAAAATATTCACCCCCAGAGAGCTTTATTGCCCATTTAACTTCTAGTTGAAATTAAACGAATTATTCAGCGAATATTTCGATTTTTTTGTTACAAAAATAAACTATTTTAAAATAAATTTTGCTCAAACACTGGAAAAATTCGAATCCTGCATCTGTATGAATGAACCTTTAATCGGCAAACAGTTCAAACTTTAATTACAGAATTGGCTCCCCATCTCGTAGATACAGAAAACGATCAATATATAGTAACTAAAGCACTGCGTACTTTTAATGCATTTAAATAAATGCTTTATTGTGTATTTTGAATTTCATTTCTTTGGTTTGAGCCCGCTCATGGCACCCATTTCCATTTCCTGCATTTTCGCTTAACACCAGAACCACAGAATAGATACTATAGATAAGTAGATAGATACATAGATTTATATTCAATCTGACCACTAACTACAAAAATTGGATAGAATATGTCCGAGTAAATGTAAAATTAATAGGACAATAGATTAGAAATACAGCCAATAGTAAATTGCAAAGTTACAACAACTTAGAATGACAACATAAAAACTATATATACGGGAGATGTGAGAGACAATCTTCACAAATTAATTTTTAAAATTTTTATTATTGAAAATTTAAAAAAATTAAAAACAGTAATATGCCATCATATATTGGACCACTTAAATTTACTTGGTAAAAAGCGGTATGGAAAAATATTTTCTAGTGTCATGAGGAGAGATTTGGGACAGGTAATTAAATCTTCACAAAGATATGGAAAAATATTGTATTATTGCAAAAAATAACAAACAATGAGAAATAATAAAATTCATTCAAAAATCTGACAAATGCTCAGAAAAAAAACAAAAATATATTGCAACAAACATACTTAAATTCAGACCAGGCGACCTGGTCCGTCACTTGAGGATTCTGAAGCTAATCCAATTTGAATCCATGACCAAACCCACTGACTCAATGCCAATCAAGCATGACTGGGACTGCCCATTTTATGTGCTGATTGAAAGCCATCAGGCGAACAGGGCCGAAGTACTGCGGTTGGAGAAAGACATCTGGTACACAGATGGATCCAAGATGGATAAAGGGTTTGGTGTAGGCGTAGCGGGGTCCAGTGCAGGTTATCTAAAGCCCTTGGTAACACCCCAACCATCTTCCAGGCAGAAATTTATGCTATAGATCAGTGTGCCCAGAAATGCCTAAATAGAGGCTCTCGAAGGGAAGACAATCCCTGAAGCAACTGGCAAAACACAAGGTTACCTTGATGTGGGTGTCAGGGCATAAGGCTATAGAAGGCAACGAATTAGCTGACAGCCTCGCAAGAAAAGGGGCTGAAGCCTCATTTCTTGGACCCGAACCGTTCTGTGGCTTATCTAAGGGACACATTATGGAGGAGGTCCAAAAATGGGAAAAGGAACAAAAGAAGTCCTACTGGAGGAATACTCCAGGCCAAAGACAAGCGAAAACTTTATAACCTGTTCAACAAAGAATGCCACAAGGCTTCTCGAACTTGAAAAGTCCGACCTAAGACTGATCACAGGCCTTCTAACTGGCCATTGCCCCTTGAGATATCATCTCAAGAACATGGGCATGGCAGAAGATGACAAATGCAGATACTGTGAAGCTGCAACTGGGACTGTGGAACATATACTTTGTGAATGCAAGGTACAAATTTGCATTAGGCTAAAGTATTTAAAACAGGCGGAATTAACATCTGAAGACATAGGGAAATTAGCTCAAAGGAAAATCACAAGCTTTGCAAATCTTGGAATCCTGGGCAACAACTAGTTGTAGGGTAATTCACAACAAACCTTTTAGGTCGAGGTGAAGAAAGGCCAATTCAGGGCCAAGCGAGCCTCTTAAACAATCTACAATCTAAAAATTTTTACTAACGCAAATCGCTAATATTGCAAAAATATTTACGTGGAAATTCGACCATATTCTTTGGAACAACAGGATTGTTCTTTTTTTCTTGTAGCGTAACGGCAAATCTAAAAACGATCCAAATAATATAAAAAAATGTATTCATACATGGAATGGGGGAGATGTAAGTCAGGCCAACTTTCCCTTAAAACAACGGGTCAACTCTACCTCACTGCTCGGTGTCATTAAAAGTGACCAGATTTATTTTTAGGTGAAAGTGAATCGTGAAATAACCCCAACATTTAATACCTAAAACGTCGGTCGTTACATGTAAAATAACTCTCCAGTAAGACTTGCACCCACAAAGCAATGAATTGGATAATTTGAATAAAAAAAGTTACTTCTCAGCACATAAAACAATTAAAATTACCTGAGATTTGAAGTACACAACTCACGGGCGAAATATTCGCGAACATAGAACAAATGAACCCAATAAGGATTTACCTTCGATACATACAAATTCACCAATATGTGACAGCGATTTATATATCATGACAAATTTCCGCTGTTACTTTACTATATGAACTTTTCCTTATACGTGAATTCCTTTGTATCGAAGGTAAATCCCTATTGAGTTCATTTGTTATATTTTCGCGAATAGCAGTTTATTTACTTCTGTCACAAATATACATAACTCGTATGGCACATAATGTCAAACTACCAACCAATCGGTATAAAAAGTCACTGTCCCAATTCTCCCATGGTGTCAACTCTCTCACAAAACCGGTTTAACCGTTAAATTTGCATGTTAGCTAGCCCTGGGCTAACTTTAACCTCGGGGCAAAGTGAGTGTTAAACGGGCATCCGTTTATCCACCACATTTTATATGTGGGTTATTAAACCCTTGAATAACTTGAGGTTGGTAACGCTTTCTGCAGAGTTACCACCTTTGAGTGATTTTCTGTTTGTCAGCTCTTTAAGTTTTGTTACTAAGTTAGAGGCATTTCTTTGCTTTTGTCTAAAAATCACCTGGCAGTGACAACAACGAGCAACAACAATTTTAATATAAACTAAAATATTTTCTGGTCAATAGTTAAATTTTTATTTTAGGAGAATGAGTGAAACTCCAACAAAGGTACGCAGGGGACCCAATTTTTCAGCATCAGAGCGGTTGTTATTATTTAAAATAACAAATATTTATAAACGCGTCGCAGAATAAAAAAAACTGATGCAATATCTTGCAGATACAAAGAAGCTGAACGATTTCTACAAATACAATGAAATAGATTTTAATATTTGCTCTTTAGCTACATTAGAAAACTAAGTGTTCCAAAAATTCCAAAATATCTTGTTTCATCGTCGCTTATTTCGTCGATAGCTTCCATTTTTAATAATTTAACCAAAAAATACCTTTGACTTTTCACCCAACTATCATCACCAAACATAAAATTTTTAGGTCAACCTCGGGCCACAGAATAAGGAACTACCAGAAGCGGCCCTCTCAGCATCGCCTTTGATGTTTTTTTGTGACCGCCATTTTGTTGTTGGTAATTTTGGCGGGAAATTTAAACAGCATGTTTATAAACAAACTTTACACAGGCTGAATACAATTACGTTATTCGAAGAATTCTATTTATAATGGGTATTAAAACTATTAAAGTAAACTGGATAAAATTGTCTCTATGAACAATTGTATTCTTAATATAAAGTCACAAAATGTATTGAAATCAATACAATGTCTTGCCTGAGAAAATCTGTAATAGTAGGTAGTGCTATTGGTAGCAATCTATTTCGATACATATTTGTCGTGCGCACAACTTAAAATTGTTATAAAGTTCGGCTGAACTTTTACTTGCCAAATCCCCACGATTACATGCTTCCAACCACAATACGGACCTTAAAAGAAGAAAGGTTCATAATTACTTGGAAATATCTTATAATTTACATCAGTAATAAAATACCTTTAGGGATCCTTAGAAAACCTAAATGAACTAATGTCTTTTCCTGTCGTACTACTTGTACATTCCTTAACAGCACTAACGGTTCCACCTCGTTTACTCATATCGTTAATAAAAATTACTATTAACACAGCACAATAACACTAAAACCTTTTAATAATTTATTTCTGTATTATGTCACACACTGTCATTTACCGCGCTTTATTGTCTTAACCTAAAACAATAAATGAACTGACGGATGTACTAACAACAAAATGGCGGCAACGGAATTTTGGCGGGAAGCCCAAGTGTCGTTTCTGGTAGTTCTCTTTTCTGTGCTCGGGCTAACACAGATAACCCCCACCTTGAAGCTCGGGCTAAGTTACCTCTGACTTTAACCCAGGGTTACTTTTAACCCGACTTGATAACACTTTAGCCTGGAGTTAGCGTTTAGCCCCGGGACAAACTAACCTAACCCTGCATTGATATACCGGCCCTCAGGGTTCTGCGTCCCTTTGTTGGAATTTCACTCGTTTTCTTAAAATAAAAATGTAACTATCGACCAGAAAATATTTTAGTTTATATTATAATTTTTGTTGCTCATTGCTGTCACTGTCAGGTGACTTTTAGACAAATACAAACAAATGCTTTTAACTTAGTAACAAAAACTTAAAAAGCTAACGAACTGAAAACCACCGATTTTTCTGCCAATCACGATCAACCTAGAGCTGGCAACTCTGCAGAAAGCGTTACCAACCTCAGGTTATTCAACCCACACATAAAATGTGGTGGATAAACGGATGCCAGTTTAACACTAACTTTGCTCCGAGGTTAAAGTTAGCCCAGGGTTAGCTAACACGAAAATTTAACACTACATTGATAAACCGGCCCTAAGTAGATTATTATTGTTAATTTTATGACATAGCGACATAACCACACTTAACATCCGCTCGCGCCTTTTGCTGTCACTACAAAAATAAAAATAATAAAATATGGTATTATATTTGGTGATATTTTAAAAATGTCAGGGTAATTTGTAAAAAGATATGTTTGAAACTTCACAAGGGCTTATGGTCAAAGATGTTAATATGAAAATAATTTATCAATGATATTGAATTCAATAATTTAATCAATACTGAAAATATGCTGATATGCACAATAGGCCAGTCATCGTATACACAAAAATCGCGTTAGGTCGCAAAAAATTGCACTGTTCTGATTTTTTGGGAAGTTGTTACGATATATACCATAGTGTAAAACCAAGTTTGCAGTGCATGCTGGCTCCTTGTCCACCCCCAGTTGGTGGACTCTCTCTCTATTCCCAACCACTTCTGCACCTGATGGTAGGTTCTGTAGGAATGTTGGGCAACAGCATCTTCGGTTGGGGGCAGACGAGCGAGGTGGACTTTGGCGTTGGCAGCAGATCGGACAAATATCCTGTAACCCAGGGTGTGGAGAGAGTCATCTTTTCCCCCACCATAGAACGCCACGAGACATTTGCTGCCAGCAGAGGTGTCATTGTTTAGAAAAAATGGTCAATTTTTGAAGTGGTGTATCTCGGGACCTATTGGACCTACAGAGCTGCGGTTGCATTCAAATTGTAGCAAATTGTCTACTTTAAAAGTGTACACTGTGACTTTTTCCGTAGGATGCACCTTTTCGAAGTTATCAGCCCGAAAATGAAAAAAGTCCGAAAATTTCAAAGTTTTTCGAGCATCACGCAGTTAGCACAGGTCTTTCGAAGCTGCAAACTAGGTTTTACACTACTGGTATCTATCCTAACAATGTCCCAAAAAATCAAAACAGTGCAATTTTTTGCGACCTACGATGTTTTAACGGCCGCTTGCACCGTTTTGTTTAATAGAGGATTAAACTTAAACCTCCGTTAAATTTAAAATTTGCTTTGCACCGTTCCTTAATCCTTGATTAAATTAGCTTAAACTTGCGTTAACTTAAACCCCCAAAGTTGGCCGCTTAACGGGCGATTAAATTTAATCGCAGTTTCTGCGCAGTCGTCGATGTTGTGCATAACCTCAATTTTTAGTATATTTTCATTTTTTATTTTTATTAACAAATATTTGCCTTTTCTTGAGACGTTACGTTATTTGTTTGTTTATTTTCTAATATATTCTTCCATTTTGTGGCCGTCTTATAAGTTTTTAAACTAATGAAAAATTATCGGATCTTGATCTTTTATTTTTATTATGGTTTTCCATATTTATAAAGATCTTGTAAACAGATAACTAGTAGTAAAAATGTACATACACAGATTCATGTTTTTTCTGAAACGAACAAATATTTGACAATAGTTGACAGAAATAAGGTTATAATTTTGAAAGAGAAGTTATCAGAATACCAAATTCCCTAAAATCACAAGTTAACTATCAACTTAAGTAAACCACAAACAATAAAGCACGTGCAATAAGACGCAAGTTAAACATGGTTTAAAAATTAAACCTCGATTAGTTATTCACCGCTTAAAATGAAAACGGTGCAAATGGCTGTAAATGACTAGGGATTTACCTTCGATACAAAGAAATTCCCGTATAAGGAATAGTTTATATAGTAAAGTAACGGCGGAAATTTGTCATGATATATAAATCGCTGTCACATATTGGTGCATTTGTGTGTATCAAAGGTAAATCCCTATTGTGTTCATTTGTTTGATTTTCGCGAATAGCAAATTTTTTGAACGTCATTGGTCACTAGGAAACGAAATAGGGAGTAATCCGCTCAGGAGTAAGATAATCTCAAGCTACACGAAACTCACTCTCTTGTGTAAAAATGTCAATGTTCATGAGTATTCTCAAAAATGACAACTAATGTCACTAACAAATAAAAAATGTAGTTTATTTATTAAAAATGTCCTGTGTATGTGCGTCATTGTGTGTTCATGATAAGTGGTTACAACAATGGAAACATTATCGGATGAAGATAACTGGTATGTTTTTGAATTCAACATTATAAAGGTTAGTGAAAATAGCAATAATTCTTAATAACCTTTTCAATAACACATACTATTTAATTCAATTGCAGTTGTGATAATGTTGGTAAAAGATTTATGAAAATTTTATATTCATATTTTTTACTATAATGTTTGCTACTTTAGTCAAATTTGCGGAGAGTGTCACATTCATTTTTTTTTTAAAGAAATCTGTTCAATATAGGTCACGTGTGTTGACGTCATATCTTTTGAGATCTTAGAACAAACAAACAACTGTCTTCAGCGATCCATCGACTAAATAGTATAGTGATGGGCTGCTAAATAGCAGTCTGCTATTTTTTAACTGCTATTTGCTTCATAGCAGTAGCAACTGTTACGAGCTCTGATAAATCGCTGCTACTTTTATAGCAGGTTGAAAATCACTCGCTGAGTGCCAACACGCCTTAGAGATGGGTCGTTATCTCTGTAACGCTATTTTGTCCCGTTACTAAATGCTAAAATAACCGGTTACTTGAAGCGAACGGTAGGTGTTTGACAGCGCCTGCACGTGTGTTAATAGAAATTTTAACGCTGTGTGTGTCAACGTTACAGCGACCAAAGTTTGTAAATTTTGACCAGCAACAAGTTGGAAAGATGCAATGCCCTACCTTAACGTTAAGCTTTACTTTGGCCCTATTTAGGTGCCTACCTACATTGTAAAAAAATAACAAAATAAATTATATTTCTTATAAAATAAAAATACATATCAACAGATATGTAGAGAGAAAAACTGCGATTTTATAAACGGTCACCCAAGTTTAAAACTCGTCTATAGTATAGTCTATATATAAATAACAAATCATACAACAAACGTACTATAGTTTTATTATAAACTATATATTCTTATTGTCTATACTTTTACGGTTTAGTAGGAAAATGTAAATATCTAATAAACCTACATAACTAGAAATTAACAAGCTTTCTCTGTGCACTGGCGAAGCGCGAATAAGCGACTGCATAGAATAGATTACGTTACATTACATCCTATACCATCCGAAACTGAGTTCGGAAAATACTACACGTTACACGACAAACGCGATCTGTTTTACTCAATAGCCGTGTTTAACAGAACATTTTATTTCTGTCGCGACGTTCCAAAGTAACGTTATTTTGTCGCGGTATTTTTCTGGAGCGATCGCGATTGTAACGCTACATAAGTGGAACCGCTTTTCCCATCTCTAACACGCCTTTGCAGCAACACAAGCAGGCTGCGTCGGTCCAATAGCAGTGATAGCACAAGCAGCGCATGCACATTCGTTCCGCTACAGCGAGCAGCGGCCAAGCGGGTCCATGCAGCACTTTGGAAGGGAATATGTAATTCATGTAAAACTATTTTATTTTAATAATATTTAACACATGATTATGTTCGTCTGCTCAAATATTTTAGAGGAATATAAAAAATAAACTAATAAATGTTATAATATTAACAGATAACAAATGAAACTTTATAAAAAAAAAAGCAATAGCTGCATGGATAGTTAAATATGATTAGTTTCAAAAGAAATATAAATTATCTATTTATATTTCTTTTGAAACTAATCATATTTAACTATGCATACAGCGATTGCGTTTTTTTTTATATAAAGTTTCATTTGTTATCTGTTAATACGTGCCATTTAGCCAAAACAACTAATGCTAAGAAATAGCTGCTATTAAAATAGCAGCTATTTTTAACTGCTAAATGAAAATAGCAGTAGCAGAAGTAGCTGCTATACAAAAATAGCTGGTTCGACCCATCACTAAAATAGTATATTGTTTTATTATGAGTAAAAGTGTAACGAGTCTGTAGGTTTGCCGGACGAACGAAGTGAGAGGGAATTACAGACGAGTCACAAGTGAATTTTACTCCGAATAAAACATGCTATTTTTTCGTCAAACGTCGATTAGCTATAAAAAAATATAGTTATTTATGTACTGTCGTGAGCAAAAAAAAACAGGACAGCTATTTCTTTCAAATGTAAATCTGTCTCTATTTGCACACTTGCAATGAATTTTGACAAATAACTGACGATGTTACGAAAATCAAAGTCAGATGTACACAGCTAGATTTTAGCAAAAATACGTTATAAGCAGTGATCGGAATTTTGGGTTTAATTTTAGGTGCGCCATGTATTCTATTATGCCAAAATAAATGAGAAACTCGTAAGATAGATTCGTATTATATTTTTGTAAGAAAGAACAAACTTTAAGTTTTTTATGTAAAATTTTATATACCTACCTATATGCGCCACTGGAATTAAACCCAAATTCCGATCATTGGTTATAAGACTTGTCATGTTCTTTTTTGCGCACGACAGTACCAAAGGTTGTAAGTGCACTTTTTTTGGTCTAGAATACCGTTTGCAATCCGAGGCCCGTAGGGCCGAGGTAAGTAATTATTCGAGACCAAAAAATCGCACTGTATGCCTGTATATTTTTCGTCATACCCATGAACCCATTCAACTAGAAAAAATTTGGAGAAACTAGTGGAAAACTATAATATTTGAGTAAGATTTCATATTTGCTAAGCAAATAGTGAAGGCAGCGATGCTTGGAATATTCATGGCAACCGTCAATAAAATAAATTTAGCACGAGACTTCTATTCAAATGACAGCTACTGTCAAGATAAATTAAATCACATTATAATAGCTCTAAACATTTTTTAAAATAATGTCTGATATAGAAGATATAGCAAAGGTTGTCTCGATTTACTTTCAAAAAAGTTAAAACATTCAATGTAATACTTGTTATATAAAAGAGAAAATTTTCCCAAATTTACTTTATTTTCCTAGGGACGTTATGAAAAATAACCGTTGCCAATGACAACAAGTATTGGTATATAAAGCGTCACTTACGATCGACAAAACAATGGAATTAGAATATACCTACGCGGGAGGTATGACGAAAAAGATCAAACGACCCGTTGCCAATGGCAACAAGTAGTTGGTATTTAAAGCGTCACTTACGATCGACAAAACAATTAAATTGGAGTATACTTACAAGGAAGGTATGTCGAAAAAGTACCTTTACCTCTGTTGTTAACGGCAACGCACAGCCGTCTAAAAAGTCAAACTTTAATGTCATGACATGAGTTAAAAAATGTCATGTCTTTCTGGCGTTGAGTAATAGTGATACTTTTGTGACGAGTCTGTAGGTTTGCTGGACGAACGAAGTGAGTCTGGCAATTACAGACGAGACACAACAAGTAGCTTTTACTCCTAATAAAACTTGCTATTTTTTCTTCAAACGTCGATTATATTAATTATAAAAAAATAAAGATAAAAAGTCTCGAATTTCACCACGCATTATGTTAATATCGCATGGCCGACGTATTAAATAAAATACGCATTGCTATGGATATTACTTTTTCTGTCGCTCACAGCGTCAGAAAAAGTACTGTTTCCTGCGTTGTTAATGGCAACGCACAGCCATCTAAAAAGCAGGCCTGTAGCTAGGGGGGGGGGGGGGGCAGAACGGGCGACGCCCGTCCTGGAATAAGTTTCGCCCGACCTACGGTGATCGTAATGGGGGCAATTTCAACTGTCTTTTCAATATTTTGAAAGAGATTGGGTAAAAAAAATTTTTTTTGGATTTCTCCAAATTTTTTTCGGACTAAAAAGTTTTTTTTGGATTCCTCCCCTCCCGTTCATTAAACAATTTTCTCCCCCCCGCACATTAAAAAATTTCTCTGACAAAAATATTTTTTTTGGATTTCTTCCCCCCGCTCATCAAAAATTTTTCCAGATTAAAAAAAGTTTTTTTACACCCCCCCCCCCCCCCCCCTGAAAAATTGTTTGCCCGCCCTGAGAAAGCACTTTCTAGCTACAGGCCTGCTAAAAAGTCAAACTTCAATGTCATGAAACGAGTTAAGAAATGTCATGCTTTTCTGATGTTTGAAGAAAAAGGTTTATTTGAATTTTGTAAATAACATTTTTAATTTTCTTACATATATGTTTTTAATTTTTGTGTCATTGAAATTTTTTTTAAATTGCTTGTTCTTTGCGTAAATTTTGATGTTCACTTTAATTCAACACAAAACAATTTGTTTTGTCTATAAGTATCTTAATTTTTTCATGAGAAAGAAGAACCAACCTAACCTTAACAACTAACTTTAAATCAATGTCCTACTTTCAGACCTCTAGACACTACCTTTCAATAATTGTAGTTCTGGACTGTTCCCAATTAGTTGAGACTAAATTATAAGTATTGGAGAACAACCTGTCCAAGAAGAAATATCAATCTGTTTATAAGCGACCTAAACGGGTGTCTTCACTTTTGGTAGGGCCATGCCGATAAAATCAAAGAGGAGCATTAAAATTAAGGACAATTCGACCCAAGCCAAGGAGTAAGATAACGTACCAAAGGCTAATTTAGCTCAAGGGCTTGAAACGTGAACGTTTTCCCAGGGCACCAGGCGGAATTCCCTTATATTCTACGCCTTACTCGGCTATGTGGGGCTCTGGCCTAGCGAATCTGCATTTTCTTAGCTGTTCGTAGAAATAACAGGGTTAACCAGAAGAAAAACAAACTAAAAACGTACTCTTCGCCAATTTACTGAACTTTTTATATAATTGTTACACATTCTATAGGATACTCTTCGCAGTTTTCTTGTAAATCACGTTAGTTTTTGGACATCCTAAATTCTGTGATACGAACTTTGTTGTGAAAAAGAATATATGAAAAAAAAACATCCAACATGTCTGGGATTCGAACACACGATCTTTAAGGCAAAACTTTAGCCACTGGACCATCACACATTACTAGAAAAATTGAATATCTGTAATATGTATCTTTCGAGAATCATATTTCAACACATTAGATATATTGTTATAAAATATATATTAGTAAAATCTATGAACAAAAAAAATATATATTACAGAGATAATATATCGCAAGATTTCTATAACTACAAGCAATAAAGATTAAGAAAATATATATTTTTAAATTAAATGATTAATAACTTTCTTGTTTACTGATTGATGTTCTTCAAAAACAATAGGGTTCTTCCTCTAGCTAACACTAACTTACTTTCTAAATTTCAATACAATCGGACTTTTCTTTCTTAAGTTATCGTGCTTACAAGAAATGTGACGGACGGACAGACGGATATTTTGAAAGTTTTTCAGAATTCACAGAATGATATGAATTTTTTTTCTCTACGAGCGATATTTCCTGAAAACAAGACGACTATGCAGACCATGGAACCAAAAACACAATCAGAGGGCCAAGCGGTTGCGCAAATTTACGGAGGATCTACTATGCCAGAATAGAAAGCCCACTGTCGGTTTAATATACATATGAGTCCAATGGTTCTAGCAGGGGACACAACATGCAAACTCCGCCAAGAGGAAGAGGAAACCTCAGTTCATATGCCAATCTGAAGGTCTAGCTAGACTAAGATTTCAACTACTTGGCGAGGAAAGACCAAGGACTGATAGCTATGCTAAGGAACCCTTATCAAGGCTGTGGAGTTTGACACAATAGACAAAGCTGGAGAAGGAGCTCTAATAAAAACTGAGTAGGAGTGCCGCAGACCCACATTTAATATAAGGTAGCCTAAGGAAGATCGGCATAAACAAGGACTTGGACGTCATAAAACAATTAGGATCTTTGGCCATAGGAGAAAGATTTTCCATGACGCGAACTGCGAGAAATTAGTGGACAGAAGTTTTAGATTGTAGGATATCAACAATAATAGATTTTTGTACCTACTCCTTACTCCATATCATCGCGCCCTTAGGTTGGCACAGTATAATGTAATGCGATCTCCTTTATTTATACATTTTTTAAAATATAACAAGCTAAAAACGTACTCTTCGCCAATTTACTGAGCTTTTTATATAATTGTTACACATTCTATAGGATACTCTTCGCAGTTTTCTTCTAAATAATGTTAGTTTTTGGACATCCTAAATTTTGTGATACTATTATTGTGAAAAAAAATTGATTAAAAAAAAAATGAAAAAAAAAATATCCAACCTGTGGGATTCGAACACGGGACCTTTGGATTGCAACGCAAAGCTTTAGCCGCTGCGCCACTACCTATTGCTAGAAAAATTGATTGTCTGTGATATATATCTTTCGACATTCATACATATTTCACTTCTATGAAATATATATTAGTAAACTTCATAAACAAAAAAAAATTTATTATGGAAATAATATCTCGTAAGACTTCCATTTTAGTACAAGCGACAAAAATTAAGAGAATTTTTTATTTAATTAAATAATTAATAACTTTTTTATTTACTGATCGATTTTCTTCAAAACAATAGGGTTCTTCCTCTAGCTAACACTAACTTACTTTCTAAATTTCAATACAATCGGACTTTTATTTCTTAAGTTATCGTGCTTACAAGAAACGTGACGGACGGACAGACGGACGGACAGACGGACGGACAGACGGAGAGACGGACATTTTGAAAGTTGTTCCGAATTCGTTCACTAACACAATAATACGAAATTTTTTTCTCTACGAGCGATATTTATGATTTTAGAAATGTGCCGATCAAATATAATATACTCTTCGTTTTTGCGAAGAGTATATTAGGTTATGGCACTGGTGCAAAGGGTAACTTGGTACGGTGAGCAGAATAGTAGGTAAAAATAATAAGGCCTATAAATGTCAAGCAAATTTTCTATGATATGCACGCAATACTGCAAAATTAGTGTATGTCGAAAAAATTGAATAATTCGTGTTTGGTTGGGCTAGGCTTGCTTAAATCGGGTGACAACTTTATAATATTCCCAGCCAGTTCTTTGTTCACTTGATATTTTATTGTAAAGGCCCCATCTGCTAAACTGAAGGGATTGGTCATGTGAAGAACTTGACGTTCTTCTTGAGTGTCTTCTTCAACAACGTGAAGGTATCGTATTACCTCATTGGCAAAAAACACGTAGTACACATAAACTAGCACAAGACTCGACATCTAAAAATAACTACAAAATATTAAACAAACACCGTCAATGATGAAATGACAGTTCGCCAAGAAGTGAGGTTATACTTTCACACTCTCATGGGAACAGCTCAGTTCCTTATAATTTTTCAAGGGAAACGAGATCCCCGATTTTTGACAGGATGTGAGCGCTCCTACATAAATACAGAATAGTTGACTACTTACATAATTGCCATAATCTCTTATAACATTTTATTTACAAGGAGAAACCCTTAAATGGCGCCCAACGTGGGGCTCAAACTCACTACCCTGAGAGTTTTTCCGGAGAACAGACGTTACACAAACGTTAAAAATGAGAGAATGGAAACAAGAATGAACCTCGATATTGTTTCTGGGCCCGTGATGAACGTAGAAGAAAGATACCAACATGGAGAACGTAGAAATTTGGAATTCGCTGTTGGACGTGAGACAGCCTTTACCTAAGTTGTGATGGTTTGGGATGGGATATGCAGATGATCAGTGTTAGTCTTCGACTGGAGTAATTTGAATGATGACTGTTACATAAGTCATGTTGGAACCATCGAATTGCCTTACTTTCGAGGACTAAATAGGCCAGCAGAATAATGCCAGTTATGATAGGGCAAGGATGACAATAAACCGTTCAGATAATATGGCAATGCCTCTACGGCCGACATGGTCATCCAATCCCATCCAAGAAGAGTGAGATGTTGAGGCTTGTGATTAGTACAACAAATTAGCATTAATTATTCCATTGACAGCATACCAAACTGCTCGACGAAATCATGATATTACATTTTTTGTCCGAACCAGTGTATGTATATACAGTGTATCTCATTTAAGCTACATCCACATCAATATCTCTGCAATTTTAGGTTGATTCGACAAAATATAACCTTTGAAAACGTATATGTAAAATATTGGCTATTGCGCTAATGCTCAGCCAAATGTGATCAACATAGAGAACAAAAAGACTGAAAAATAGATGATAATTAGCGAAAAGTTTTATTAAGAAAAGTCGAAATATAAAATTATTTTATTTCTCTCTTTAATTGTTATGGTATATTTACTATTAATTAATCCTTAAATCCATCTGAATTTACAGAGTGGTGAACTAAAATGTAAACTAAACGTAAACTGTTTCTAGGTGAAGGCTTTGGTTATATTATTAACCTTAATATTTAACTTGTTCTAAGTGTAACAACGCAACTAATTAGAATAAATGATAAGCTGGTACAGATGACGTGAAATGTGCATTTAAAACAACAAGTTTATTTAATATGTCATAGTTTAGTGAACATAAATTATAACTAGAAGGTAAAAATATTCGTTTGTGGATATTTAACATTTATTTGCTCAGAATGTTAGTTAGAATTGTTTAGAAGATCTCTATTTTATTTTATGTTATTTTATTTTATTATGTAATTTCAATAAGCGAAAAACCTCTATCTGCAGAAATTCAATTCATAAATAAAAAAAATATCGTAAGACCTACATGCATGTTAATCAGTGGTGGCTCGTGACATAACAAGCTGCTAAGGCAGGGCTCTAGATACTCAGATAGGTGGAGTTCGGAATTCTCTACTTCGTCAGTTGAATTAATTTGCAAAAATTAATACAATTTATAAAATTACGAATTGCCTCATGAGATAAGCCGCCACTGATGTTAATTGAGGCGATTTCTATGTACGTACAGATTTCTTTTATAATATAAAAACACAGAGTTAATACGAAAAATCAACAAGTTTGAAAATTCTTTGAGTGAGTTCTTTAAGTAGCTTAAGTAGCTCAGTAAAATAAGAATGGAAATAACTTGGATGTAAGGTTTTATTGCTGAAATGAATCACAAATGAGGCATTTATTCAACACAGTTCTAGCAAACATATTTGTGGGAGCACCCCCAAATTACGAAGACAGAGATAAAAAACCGTTCTTTGCAAATATCTCGAATACTGTTAATTTTAGCGAAAAATATCTACATAAGATTTAAAGCTTATTGAATTATCTTTTATTTATTTTCATCTCATTTGGATAAAAAGTGACCGAGATCATTTTTTAAAGTACATTTTCATCCCTTTTTAATATTTCAACCGTATCCATTCTCTACAATATGATGTTTTGTTTATTTCTCTACTATCAAAAGTGATCCAGTTACGGTCCGTTTTTATAAAAAGGACGTTTTCATGAAAATCAAAATTGATAATGTCTCTTAAATTGCTTTCGGACAAAATTAAAAATTCAAAATAAATTTTGAATGAAATTAGTTGGCTGCAGCAATTTTATTATTTTAATGTGTTTTATGTATGGTAACAAGTGCTATAAGCATTTTTTTAATAAATCGGTCCATTGCTTCTTGTAAAATTTTAACAATTTATTTTTCAACACTGAAATTTTCCGCTATTTTCCTTATTATCTCCGGTTCCAGTAACCGTATTGTAAAAATAAAAATACCAAATTGTTCGCAGTAAAACTTTGAAAAGACTTTCTTATAATTTGTCAATTTAAAAAATAAATAGAAACCACAAAATTTTGTCTTTTTTGACAATTTAAGAAATATAACGTAATAATGCATAAATTTTAATGAAAGTTGGTGGAACTCTGCCTTTTATTAAACTAAACCTTTGTGAGAAATTTTTGTGCAAAATATTTATTCAAACGGCTAAAAACAATAATAATTTCGAAATTTCCGTCGCTTATTGTTTAAGAGCATGGACTCGTAGGACTTTTTTTTAAATGTAGGTGTTTATATATACTTTACAATGGTATTAGGAAAAAATATCTTATATTTAAACCGTTTTATTGAAATTTGTTTATAATTTTCAGAATTATAGTTATAAACAAATTCAAATAACTCTGTCGATTTTTTCTCAAACCAAAGTCAGCAAACAAATTATAAAAATGGATGAAATATCTAAAGTTTTTCTAAAAAAATTAATGGTCTAGTTGCATTTGGGGCTAAGATACGTCAGTTTTTGCGTTTAGGTCATTTACAAATGAATAAATCGATATTTCTTCTTGAAATTTCGGTTGGTTGTCCAACTTTTTTGTCTCTGATATTTGAAAATAATCCAAACCTACAATTTTTAAAATTATATTGAATAAAATGGCTTTAAGAACGTAAGGCACGTTTTCATTTTTTTTTTTTAAACTTCTTAATTTTTGTCGGGAAAAGGGAAAACCAACTTAACCTGAACAACTATCTTTGTATACATGTATTCATGTATACAGATTCGTAATGCTTCTATATTACTGATATGATAAAAAGAAATGTTTCCCGATTAGAATTTGAATCCGAGACTTCCGCATCCTGGAAAAAAGCGCTAGTGGTTTTACATGCTTGGCCATCTGACAACTAAGGTCTGATTTGTAAAACCATAATATAACGTTTAGACCTATTTTCGGATCTTTAACATAATCGCTAAAGACCCGACTTTTTTTTTAACAATTCTTCTTCTGAATTTGTTCTCAACTAGCTGAGACAAGAATATAAGTATTGAAGGATAACCAGTCCAAATTTTAAGAAGAAGTATCAATTTGCTATTAGCGACAGAGATGCAAAAATTGGCGTATCTCTGCCTTAAATGCAAGTAGTTCATTTTTCTTTTTCCTTTTTTTTTCAGAAAAATATTTCACCTATTTTTATCATTCGTTTGCCGTTTTTGGTTTGAAAAAATGCCCACAGAGTTATTTGAGTTTGTTCATAACTACAATTTTGAAAATTACAAACAAATTTTAAAAAATCGGTTTAAATGAAGAAATGCTAGATTTTTTGTTGAAATAATTTAAGAGTTTTTTTGGCAAAAATGTTGACGCTGCAAAATATATTGTTACGAGTAAACAGCCTTTCTTTTGGAACCCACGGAATTTGCAAGGGTGGTTTCCTAGGGGTGGAAACACGTCACAATTGATGTCAGGAAGCGGAATTTTATAACAAGAGGAGCTCTGAAGTGTTCGAGAAGTATTCTCGAGGATTAGTGCTAACACAGAGGACTAATTTACTTGACATTTTCCAAGGGTTATTTTCGAACAGGAAAATAGTGTTAAGTGCCTTTTTGTAGAATATTGTAGAACATTTTATTAGAACATTAGTGTGGTAAGTAAATCCTTTAAACTGAGAAAGTAATAGAGACACTGAAAAACACTCATTTGTGTTAGTGCGCGAAAATTTCTAGAACTTTTTCTGTTTGGACATTAGTGGAGATATTATTAAATTCTCTCAATTAGATAGTGACAAAAGACTCTAGATAAGACTTTTTCGTGCTGTTTCGAGATTTCTCCAGAAAGTTTCATTGAAAATATTGACGAGATATCCGAATTTTCTTAACGCTATTGTGCAAACAAACTTGGTTAACTTTATCGTATGTCCAGAACAACAAGAAGTATGGCAGGAGATAAACAAATGAAGGACCTACTTGCGGAATTTAAGAAGATGATAGACCAGCAGCGCCAAGAGGATGAAGAAAGAGACGTCAAGAGAAGCGGCGTCAAGAAGAAAGAGACGAATTGAAGAAAATTATGGAAGACCTGGAAATAAGACGCCAAGAAGAAAAAGAAGAACAAGAAAGAAGACGTCGAGAAGACCAAAAACAACAAGAAAGACAACGTCAAGATGAAAAAACCGAACTGAGACAAATTATGGAAGACCTGAAGACACGACAGCAAGAGGAGAAAGAAGAACAAGAAAAGCGACGTCAAGAAGAAAAAGAAGAGCAGGAAAGAAGATGTCAAGAGGAAGAAAAGCAGCGTCAAGTAGAAAAAGAAGAGCAAGAAACAAGACGTCAAGAGGAAGAAAGGCGGCGTCAAGAAGAAAACGAAGAGCAAGAAACAATAAGTCAAGAAGAAAGAGATGATTAGAGAATATTATTTAGGTATTATGCAAATCACAGATAATACCTAAATAATATTCTCTAATAATGATAAAAGCAAATAAATAAAAATAATTAATTGTAAGAAAGAGATGAATTAAAGAAAATGATGGAAAATCTGGAAATAAGACGCCAAGAAGAAAAAGAAAAACGCCATGCGAATAACTGGGATAATTAGGAAAAAGTCATGGCATTAATTTTAGCACTAAGGGGCCAAGCATCGGAGTTACTTCAGACTATCCCAGTGGAAAAACAAAGGGACTTCAAAGTTTTGGAAGCTGCCTTGGACTTGAGATATGGCGACCAACACCTTGCCCTAGTATACCAGGTTCAGCTAAAATCACGGACACAAAAGGCTGGGGAAAGTTTAAAAGGATTCGAAGCTGCAATAGAAAGACTGGCACACCTGGCGTATCTAAGTGCACCTAGAAAATTTCAGGAACAATTAGCCGTGGGGACATTTTTAGATTGCATAAGGGGCGAAGTGGTCAGGCGAGTTCTGAGGCTGACGAGACACCAAAGTAATAGCGAAGCTTTGGTGCGTGCACTTGAAGTAGAAGCCGCTTGTAGGGATACTCCAAGGTCGAGAGTGCGAGTTGTGACTTTCGAAGAATCGCAACAAGAAACGAACCAGAATCCTTTGTTGACTGAGATGCAGAAAATGTTCACCAAATTATTCGACAAATTGGATGGCCTCGGAAAGCAGGAGAAACAATAAAATAAAGGAAAGCCGAGTGGTGGTATTAAATGTTACATCTGCGGTAAGGTAGGACATATGAAACGAGACTGTCGACAACAGAACTCGGAGAGTCGAGTAAATTCTGTGAATGTTGAAGAGAAAACTAGAGATAGACAGCACCAAGGAGGCTGTGCTGGCTAGATAATGCGGTGCCCTCAGAGAAATAAAGATTTCCCAGCTCCAAAGAATTCCAAGCAGTCTGTTGTTGCAAGGATATGTGAATGGAAGAAAATGCGTGTTTACTATTGACACCGGTGCTACGTCATCAATAGTGCGGCCAGAGTTTATATCAGGCTTGCAGATTGACAAGAAGCAAAATGGAGTATTGGATCATTTATCTGAGGATGAACGAAGGGAGGCAATCAAGTTCCTGGAAAAGGAAAGTTCAGTATTTGCCAAGAATACAGAGGCCCTTACAAAACAGACATAGTCCAGCATCGGATAAATACTGTCGACTCACCCGCAATTCGACAACCACCTAGGAGGCTTCCATTACAGCCATGTGCAGCACTGCGAGTCTGCAGTGCCTACAGAACGATCTCCTACGAGGCAGTGCTGATAGTGGCCACTCTATCAGAGGTGGCAGGAGAGATGGAATATCTCGAGTAAGGGAAGATGGACGAGGAGACTCATTCCAGATATTAAAAGATGGGTGGAGAGAGGACACGGGGAGGTTGGGTTCTACCTTACTCAGGCCCTAACAGGACACGGATGTTTTGCAGAGTACGTCTACGACATCGGGAAGATTGAAGATCGAGAATGCATGTACTGCGGGGAGATAGACGACGCGGAGCATACTGTGTTCTGGTGTAGCAGGTGGAGAGAAGAAAGGCTACGAGTCATAAACAGGCTAGGCGGCCCAGTTACACCCGATGACATGGTGTTGAGGATGCTAGAATCGGAGGAAAACTGGCAACTCTTGGAAGACATGATAACATCAGTTATGAAAATCAAGGAAGCAGACGAAAGAAACTTGAACCTCTAATCGTTTCAAGGAAGTAGTAATAAGAGGACATC
Source organism: Rutpela maculata (assembly GCA_936432065.2). NCBI lineage: Eukaryota > Metazoa > Arthropoda > Insecta > Coleoptera > Cerambycidae > Rutpela > Rutpela maculata. Next base: position 111,260,966 of record OW386285.2, read on the forward strand.
TCTGCGGAGGCAGATTATTTCGAACACCTAACACTAAGATTGACCTGATATTCTGACGGTAAGCGAGAGCGGTTCCAGGATATGAGGAAACACTGAAGAAAGGGAGGGGGCTCCGGAGGGCTTTTAGCTTGGTTAGAGTCCAGCACTACCTAGCGTGATAGATCCAAGGCGCTGGGTGTCCATGATGGATTTTCCCTCCCCCCCCCGCAAAAAAAGGAGGCTTCCATTAACGAAACAAGAAGATGCCTCGACAATGATAGACAAGATGCTACAAGATGAAGTCATTGAGGAGTCAACGAGTCCCTGGTCATCGCCAGTAGTTTTGGTTGCCAAGAAGGACGGAACATTAAGATTTTGTGTCGATTATCGAAAATTAAACGATGTCATAAAGAAAGACAGTTACCTATTACCACGAATTGACGACACGTTAAACACGTTGGCAGGCTCACGATGGTTTTCTACGTTAGACCTTAGGAGTGAATACTGGCAAGTAGGGCTTCATCCTGATGATAAGGAAAAGACAGCGTTTTCAGCAGGCAGTGGTCTTTACCAATTTACCGTGATGCCTTTTTGACTTTGCAATGCGCCAGCTACCTTCGAAAGATTGATGGAATTCGTACTGGGAATGCTAACCTGGAGGACGTGCCTGGTTTACCTTGATGATGTGCTAGTTATGGGAGAGGGCTTTACAGAACATTTAAAAAATCTTCAAAAATATTTGGGCGAGTCAGGAATGCCCATCTGAAGTTGAACCCGAAGAAGTGCCTGCTATTCCAGAAAGAAGTCAAATTCCTTGGTCACGTTGTGTCTTCGGATGGAATACAAACAGACCCCGACAAAATTTCTGCCGTACGAGATTGACCAAGACCATCTAACGTTCATGAAGTACGAAGCTTCCTTGGCCTCTGCACTTATTATAGATGCTTTGTGGAAGGGTTTGCAGAAATTTCAAAGCAATTACACCGGCTGACAGAAGAGAAAGTGCAGTACCAGTGGACACCGGAGTGTGAAACGGCATGGAGAAAATTGAAGGCAGCTCTATTCACTGGTCCTGTGCTAGCGTACCCACAACGGGAAGGACTTTTTATTTTAAACACAGATGCCAGCAATTCCTCGGTCGGTTGTGTGCTGTCCCAAATCCAGAATGGGCAGGAAAGAGTGATCGAGTACTTCAGTAAGGTGGTGTCCAAACCGGAAAGAAATTATTGTGTAACCCGGAAAGAGTTACTGGCCATCGTTAAATCAGTGGACCATTTTCATAAATATCTTTATGGACGACATTTTTCAAGATTCGGACCGACCATGCTCCATTAAAATGGCTGTTGTAGTTGAAAACCTCTGAAGGTCAACTGGCTCTCTGGATAGAACGGCTGCAACAGTATGATTTCAAAATCGAACATCGACCTGGAAGATCACATAAGAACGCAGATGCTTTATCTAGAAGATCGTGCAAGGACTATTGCAAGCACTGCCGCCACGTTGAGAAATTACAAGGTACACGGACAGTCAACACTATTAAAATAGAGGTTCCGGATGATTGGACAACCTGAGACAAGAACAACTGAATGACACAGAGATTGGGGCTATATTGAGAGCAAAAGAGAAAGGAATTCGACCAGCGTCGAAGGATGTTTCGGACAAGGCAGTTGGATTGAAGGTTTTGTGGCCCAATGGGATTCACTTAAAGTCATGAACGGGCTGTTAAAGAGAACATGGGAAAGCCTAGATGGGAAGCAAGTCGTTATGCGTCTAGTGATTCCCAGGTGTCGAGTACCGAAAGTACTTCAGGAAGTGCATAATGGAGCATTCGGTGAACACTTCGGTGTCAATAAGACCCTGAATAAAGTACGAGAACGATTTTATTGGGTAAATAGTCGTCAGGATGTGGAAGCTTGGTGTCGCAATTGCAAAATTTGTGCAGGCAGTAAGGGACCACAGACTAGAAGTGGGGGTGTAATGAAGCAATATAACGTCGGAGCTCCTTTCGAGAGGATTGCGGTCGATATAGCCGGCCCATTCCCAGTAACCAAGGACGATAACAAGTACATACTGGTTGCCATGGACTATTTTAGTAAGTGGCCAGAGGCCTATGCGATTACAAACCAAGAAGCAGTCACTGTCGCCAAAGTCTTGGTAGATAATTTGATATGTCGGTTTGGTGTACCCATGGAGCTGCATTCAGATCAACGGAGGAACTTTGAGTTAAGGGTGTTTCAGCAAATCTGCAAGTTATTGGGGATACACAAAACACGGACAACAGCCCTTCACCGCAAACAGATGAAATGGTGGAACGACATAACAGACCATGAAAGAACATCTCTCTAAAGTGTTTCATAAGAATCAACGTGACTGGGATCTCCACATAGCGTTCTTTCTCATGACATACCGAGCTGCTATCCATGAGTCTACGAAACACCAGCCCGTGTAGTATTTGGACATGAGATCAGACTGCCGTGTGATTTGATTTTCGGAACACCGGGCGGAGAACAGCTTCCTGTGAACAGCTATGTGGATGAAATGAGTTAATGCCTAAGAAATGTTCATGAGCTGGTTAGAGACCAAATCACCATATCCAGTGTCCGAATGAAGGCTCGATACGACCGTAAGGGTAGTTCAGAAGGGTTCAAGGCAGGAGATCTGGTTTAGCTGTACAACCACCTACAGCGAAAGAAAGGAAAGTCACCGAAACTTCAACCACCATGGGATGGACCGTTATTACCCGAATTAATGATGTCGTTTGTCGGATTCAACGAAGCAAAAAATTCAAGATGAAGATCGTACATGTGGATAGACTGGCAAAATACACTGAGGATTTCAAATTGCCTGACCGGGACGATCACGCTTAAGGAGGGGCAGTGTAATCACCCCTTGGGGATAGGCAGCCCAAAATACATGTACGTTATGCCATCTGTGAGAAAGTAGAAATGTTCTGGAACATTGGCGAAAAGAATCGAAACTTCTAGATAATGCTCGCGTCGTCTCTAGAAAGTTTCGGAAGCAATCGATAGAATACCCTCTACCGAAAGGCTGTATTCTCAACGGGAAGTGGAAGTTTGGAATTGACAAGTGAGGTTAAGACTACAAAGTGAATACAAAATGATAAACACTGTTAAAGGTTATTTTTAGTCAGTAAAGTGTAAGTTAATAATAGTATTGTGAAGTATCCAGTAAGTTATTTAATAAAGTGGGTTAGTGGTTATCTCGTTATAAATTTTTTTTTTGGAACCCACGGAATTTGCAAGGGTGGTTTCCTAGTGGTGGAAATACGTCACAATATTGAATGCAATGTTATAGTACGGGGAATAAAAATTACCGCTACATAAAAGAAAAAATTAATGAAAAGTTGTTAATGTCAGGAGATGATGGTAAAAATCTCTTTTTTTGTTTTTGGATGGGTAATGAAATAATGAGAAACAGAAATTCTCACATAATATTATATTTTTCAATGAAGCAATCTTTGCTACCAACCGTACGGTTTCAACATGGTCGGTATTGGAGCGATACTAATCTTCATTTCAGAATTACGAATCATCGCCAATATTTTGGTAAAGTAAACGTGTGGTGATGAAATAACATGCCCATATTTCTTTTACACAGCACACATACCTGGATATGTTGAGACATTTTCTCCGCGATGATGGTTTAATAGATTTACCTCTTGAATACTGGCAATTAATGTATCTTCAACAATATTGTTGTCAATCATTATTCTATCATTGTAACTGGCTAAATCGTAAATTTGGAGATAATTGGATTAGCAGAAATTACCAGTTTTATGGTCGCAAGGAACCCTGACTTGACAATTTTAGATTTTTATTTGTAGGGGACATAAAATAAATTCTTTACAAGCAAAACTTACTTATTAATGTGGAAACATCAAAAAATCGGATAAGAGATACCATTGCATCCTTAACAATGCAAGAAAACCGCAACAGTTATAAGGAGCTGCGAGATAGAATTGAATTATGTCCTGAAATGGGTTGTGGGTAGTCGAATAGTTTGAAATATTCTTAACTTAGTTTGTAGTGCGGAAAAAATAGATTTTAAAGAGAAAAATTAGGAAATCAATAAAAATTTCAGGATTAGTTCGTAGGTTTCAATCGTAATACCAAGAAACCGAAGAATCCCTGACTACATAGGTGCAGAAGGGTGTTTCCAAGAGGTGAAAATGTGTTTTTTTTTAATATTTCGAAAAATATTATTTTTTAAAAAACAATTCATTTTTCTTGCTGATATCTGAGCCAAATACCTTCAGTTAGGTTTTCTACTGAGCTCTATATGATGAAAATTGACCGCGAGTTTGAAGATAGTGTACTTTTACATCCCCATTAAAATTATGTTTTTTAGCGAGTAAGTACGTATGCGGGTGCGTGTGTGATTGCGTGTGTGCGCACGTGTGTCTGTGTGTATTTCTTTTATAGAATATTAATAATGTATGATATGTTAAAGAAGGAGGACACATCTGTATGTATGAAGTTTTATCATAATTATTCGTTCTTCACCATCAGCATCGGTAGTCTCAGCATCAGTGTCATCTCCATCCTCATTATCATATTGCTTTTCATCAACGCTTGGTTTAGAATTAACGGAATAATTAACTTCAATCAAATTGAGTGCTTGATCTTGCTCGCAGTTTAAGCAGTTACACCCTTGGCATATTTTACATACAGACGAATAATTTACTTCAGCTTTTACACAATAGCATCTGAAAGTAGCACAGTGCAACAGCATGATACTACATTTAATTTGGATTCAGGTTTGGTTCGTAAAGTTGTTCTAAAAGGATGCAAGAACCCATTTGTTCTAATCCTGTCCCACTGTTCTGACGATACGGTTAATTTTATAGCTATTAATGAATTTTCGAAATTTCAAATTTGCTAAATTACATAATTTTATATTTTCGTCGAAGAAATACCTAACGCCGTCACTGTCTTCAAGATATTTTGCTTTCAAGGCAATTTTAGCATTCCATACCAGAGCGCGGGAAACGTCGTAAGACTAGATCTATTCCTCCAATAAGATAGCACAAACATGACATAATGAATTGTGAGAGGGATTGTAATCCTACGCTCACTTTGAGACATATAAAATGACGAATTAATGCGTTCTGGGTTCACTTTTCGGCTAGTCGGCCTTAGAAGACGTCAATTTATGTGCTATTTAATTAATCATTAAGGTGATTTTATCAATTAGTTGGAGAAGTTTAACACAAAAATCGGTTTAGTAAAGTAGTGAAGAATAATTACATGCAGAATTTGTTCATGAGAACTGCTTTAAGTGAAGTTTAATAAGAAAGGGCCTTATTGTGATAGTGTTTAATACACCTAAAATGTTATAGTTTTGCATTTTGGCATAGTTATTGTTGATACCAATCTATAATTTGTTTATGTAACCACCAAAAGTGCATTCGCCAGGATCCAGAAGTTATTGACGTTATTGTTCCAGCAGTTATTGTAAGTACAAAAACACTTATAATTCTCGTGTCTCAGCATTTTCATCGTACGTTTTGTGCGGTTTCGGTTAATTCCTCAGTGTCGTGGAATTTTGTACTTTCGTGTCCATCCCGTTGTTGACAGACAAACAAATTATTTTCGCGAGTGCTTTACCTTTGTTGTTAAACACAACATGTTGTTTTTTGTAAATTCTGGTAATATACTCTTCAAGTAATATGCTATAATGCATATCATTTCATTTCATTTCTTATTACCTTTACATAAGTATAAAGATTGATTTTTTTTTTATTTAAAATTACATGTTGCTTAGTAGTAGTGCTTTATTTAATTTTTTCGTAGGAGTAATATTAAGATGGCCAACTAATTACCTTTTGTTGTTAAAGTATACCTTGATGTTTAGATGTATTGTTGCCTTTTGCCTAGCCTGTGGATTACCTTATTATTACCTTTTTTATGTATGTCCGTCCCTGTTTATGTTACATTTTGTACAAATTGTTTGTAGAATATTATTATCGTCAGCATATTTTATTTGCTCTACGGATTTTATGTACTATATTTGTTATATTTTTAAAGTTGAGTTTTATTTCAAAACTATGCCAATTGTAAGTTTTAACTTAGGAGCTAGCCAGGTAAATACAAAAGTAAACTTTTGATAAAGTAATAATGGTGCGGGAGCTAAGTAGCTTTTTCGGACACTCATCGTTACAAAGCCAATTTTTTTTGTGTGTACACATTTTATGTTTAGAATGAATAAAATAAGATCGCCAGAAAGTGTGGGCCATCAGCTGCGCAACCAGAAAAGTCAAAGATGTAAAAAAACGAAGTTATATAACATGATCGTTACAAACTTTTTTATGGTTGAGCATGTTTATTTAAATGTTTTGAACACAGAAAAAAATTCCCAGAAAGAGACTCCCGTCAGTAAGGCTAGCCAGAAAGAAAATGTTTAGGATTTTTGAAGAAAATTGGATTTTTTTTCGCATATTTCATCTCAGAACTCTAAACTAATCGTTACAAGTTCTGACTCCTTTTTAAAACGTAAATATAAGCTCCTTCAACAATAGAATAGCCTCCCCGTAAAGTTCTTAGTGTCAACAAAAGTACCATAGGCTCTTAAATATACAGGAATTTAACACTTTCGGCTAACTTGACTCCGTACCGTGCCTTAGATGTATTGTATCATTATTACCTTTCTGGCTGCGCCTCCTAACGGCCCACACTTTCTGGCGATCTTATTTTATTCATTCTAAACATAAATGTGTACACACAAACAAAATGAGCCTTGTAACGATGACATGATTTCACTGATTTTTAAACAGTGTTCGTGACGCTCCTGGCAGGAGGTGCCCCGCCAGAAGTCAATTTTATGAATCGCTATCATCCATTAAACCATAAAAATATCTCAAAGTTCATAAAACGATGAGCTGCCGAAAAAGCCACCTAGCTCCCGCTCTATAAATTTTGTAATATAAATATAAATGGGATTTAACCCGCTTTAATCTTATTATCAAACTATTTTTGCATTTGATAATATGTTCTGTAAGAATGCTGCGCTGCGGCTGCAAGAATAGGAGGGAATATTTCCAATTTTGCATTTTTTTTTTCAATAAAGATTTTTGAAATGTAATAAACCTATATTCTGCCAGCGAATATTTTCCGTCGTTTAAAATAAGAAATTTGAATTTCATCGGCGCACAGTGGCACGAATCGTGATTTATTCGTTCAAATTATCTAGAGCACTTGTTTCGCAACCGATTGGGATATTTTTTTTAAATACTCGTTATTTAATTTCCAAAAAACGTACGAGAGCCGATTTCGGCATAAACTTTAACAAAAATATTTAATTTTTCATCATTTTTTAGAATTTTATAGCCGCCAATGATTCCGCCATCTTGCAGGTTGGTTTATGAAAATTTGGATGTCAGATTCGTAATTAGCGACCTCAAAAACCCCCGAGTAACAAGATTTATGTAAATTGGATAAGAACAAAAAGTTTTTATTTGTAAGTTTTATTAAAATTCAAATAAAAAATGGGCATCTTGGCTAAGCTCAATAATGTTGGTAGCATAATTCAAAAATCTGCTCTCTTACGTTTCTTGAAAATTAAATAACAAGTATTTAAAAAGAAAATATCCCAATCGGTTGCGAAAACAAGTGCTCTAGATAATTTTGAACGAAAAAATCACGATCCGTGCCACTGTGCGGCGATGGAATCAGCATTATTAAATGCTCTTATGCATTCTCCTTTCGGAAGGTTTCATATACAGCTTCAATGAACAGCAATTACGAAAACTTCTTTTAGCTGTACTTAAGTGTTTGTTATGACCAATTTTGTTACTAGTCTTTTTATTATTTCAAGAGCATCTGCCCCGGGCACAACTTTGTCACTTAAATTCACCTTTTGACCACTATTTAGAGGATAAATAAACCAACAATTATTGTGTTTAGATGGAACAGTTCGTCTATTACATTCAACGTATGTGGGTCACACAGATATCCGCACGTACGTACATATGCATGCAATAACTCACCTCTCGCTCAACTCGTTAAAAAACAGTTTTTAATGGGGATATGAAAGTACTCAAACTCCATCAATTTCATCATACAGAGGTCAATAAACAACTATCAGCCAAATAAAAGATTTATTTCAAAAAAACAATTTTCAGAGATAATTTTAAAACACGCATTTTTCATCCCTTTATATCCCTATAGAAGACCCTTCTGTCCCCTTTGGAGCGGTTTCTTAATATTATGGGTGAAACCTTTAAATCCCCCAAATTTCATTGACTCCCTAATTATTTCTTTTTCCAAGGATTTTTTTATATTTTACCCGCACTATTGCTCTATTTTCCGATTTTAAAAACATACTGTATTAATATTGAAGTTTTAATGAATGATTTGTTGTTTTAAATCAAGCAAAAATGTTTATTCCTTTTACATTTATTCGTAAAATTAAATATAAACATTTCTTCCTCATATCAATTCAATTCAGGGACATACTGTATACATAATAGAACATTTTCAGCTGATGCATGACCCCGTGCCGCGAAGTCAGTAATGATATGACCATCAAAATTTAACACCTGTTTAGTTGCTTAGCGTCGGTGAAATCGGGAGACGCAAGCGCATCATGCGTCTTAAAACCACGGCGTCGTTGGTCAACAATCCGTCACCAGGATATGTTTGAAATACCTAGAAAAGAAGTTAATCCTCATCGCCAGTGTGTCGCGCAACCTGATTTGTACAACGCGAAGACGAGGTTCAGCGACGGCAGGTGAAAATATTACGCTATTTTACTTCTAGCTTAGAGAGTTCGCTCCGGAACCACCAAAATGACACAGTAAATACCTAATTGTTTAATATGTATATAGAGCACCTCTAACAATAACTTTCACTACTAAAGGAATTAAAGTAGGTTTAGGATGCTAATAGTTGTATCATATTAGATTTATTATAGATTTATTTCTTATAACAAATTGCATTTAAAGTAAATTATTTTTTGTTTGCTTATATCTACAGTAAAAAATGTTTTTATAGAGTTTCGCAAACAGTAGAAAGAATAATGTATGAAAAATGAAAAAAGGAAATCATCTAAGAAAATATTAATTTCATATATTTGCATTGTTTTGATAACCTACTTCTGGTTTTACGTAAAATTAAGAATTTATTTAGAAAACAAACAATTCAATCAATAAAGAAAATTTAATTAAAATATCAATTTTTAATTCCCTGAAGATCCATATCTTGTCTTAGAGACAAAGAGCTCTAAAATGAATTTATTTACAAAAATCTGTCTTAAATTTTTATATTCAACAGAACTCACCTCGAATAATTGAACTGCCATTCTACAAGCTCTTCAGAAAGATATAACGCAAAGACTTTTTAAACTTTTTTAATTCATAATAGAAATGTCTTGGGAGTGGCTTTCTCTTAGATAGATTCCCTATTTTAATTTTTCATAAATTATTCTTTCTAATGTTTGCGAAATTCTATAAGAAATATTCTCTACTAAAAACTGCATTGTTTTAATGAGTTTAGCAGATGTGGATAACATGATTTAAACCGATGCGTGGTAAGTAATTCTTAAAAAAATGAAACTGACAACTGTTTTTAGCAAAGTAATTAAAATGAAAACAGGTTGTTTCCTAAATTGCACAAATCGTGTGTCTTAAAAATAGCGAAATTTACTTTGTAATCACAAGGTAATTGTGTATTGTGTAAAGTATAATTTAAAATCGTTTTACCCAAGCTGTTTTGGCTCTTCCCAAATGCTTACGTGATGTAGGTATTATGGTATAATGTGGCGTGACAACGTATCCTTAGTATCCTTTATCTTACCTCCATCAAAAATTTTTTTCTATCAAAATTCAGTTGTATAACAAATATCATTCTTCAATTTTTCTGGAACTATTCCCCCAATCATTTTTGTGAGAATCATTTCTGCTCATAACCCACAAAAATAAAGAAAAGATGAAACCTTGACTAGACAAAGCGAAAGTCTGATTCTGATATACGCCTTGTCAAAGTGTCGGTCTGCATGTAATTTTGATAATCCTTCAAGATATTTCAAAGAAATTTAACACATGTATATTATAAGTCTCTCAGGCTAGGTTGTTCTCTCAACAGTCGTTAAGAAAATGAGGAAGAATAGCGAGGAGGATTTTTGTAATATCAAAATTATTAATACGATGGAACAAACTTCCTGTTATATTGGAGAGGCGATCAACTTCATTATTTTAAATAGAACACCCTGTATATTTTTAGCTTCTCAAATTTTTACGATAAATTCTAATGTCATTATAATATGTAGTATATCTCTATTTAGAAAACTTACGGTTTAGGTGGTATTTGCTTATTTTTCTTTTTTTGACAGATGTACCTTTCAAAAATGAATAATAAATCAGATCGATATTAATTCACTGTAATTGCATAGACACCTTTTGCTTGAATGGTAGGGATTCACTTAAATATAAACAGAAGTGAAAATAATTATACGAGGTGGTCAAGAAATATGATTAAACTTGTGTCTGAAAATGTCGATTTAATTTTTTTTTTTTTTTTAAATAACCTCCAAATTCTATTTCAGTTTATGATTCTTTATTATAAAATCGCTGCCTAAAGAATCTCTACTTCCACATCCAAATTTCCGGTAGGGGTGGTTGTGGTAGTGATAGTAGCTGATGCCAAAACAAATTTTGAGACCTTTGGTTCTTGCACATACATTAAATCACAATTTTATTTTTCTACTCCCCTTAATAACGGGGTGGGAGTGGTACTGCTTAGAAAGTTAAAATTACAGTTCCAGAACTCCCTAAATGCTGTGTTTAGTTTCAAAACCCCCTATATTAATTTATTTCTGTGTCATATCTTTCTTGTTTCAAACATTTAATTTTCACTTATTGTCACTTCAAAACCCTTTTTTTAATTTAATAATAATAAAAAAAATGAAATACCAAACTCCACTAGTTACCAAGTTTTTTGCAATTTTCTCAAAATCGTTTATAGGACACATAGGGTTCTGGAAATGGACGACTCACATATGGGTACCAAATTTCAAGTCAATATCTTAAATGGCGCACAAAAAAGTTACAGACAGACAGAATAACAGACATCAATTTTTTTGCTCAAACTTAAAATCTCGACTTTTCATGACATGCTAAGCCTAGTTGAACAATAAAAATTTTCAATTTTTTTTTTTTTTGCATTACTATACTTCCACTGGACGTGGAAGTAATACGTGTTACTAAAGTTGATGACACGTAAATTAGTAATATTTTTTAATGATCGGCTGCAGAAAAAAATATATAAATACCTTTTTTTATACAGAACTTATGCATCTTAATTTTGTGGCAGATATTTTCCTCGTGTGAGGAACGGTTACAGAAAGAACTAAAAAACTAATTTTTGGCCGTAATTTTGCAAGATGGCTATTTGTCCAAGGTGAATTTTGAGTATAATGTTCCCCATGGAATTATTAATGCTTGTGTTGCAATTTTTTCGAGTAAGAACATTTTTATTTGTTATGTGAGAGAGACAGAGGAATTACCTATAAAATTATTAGACAGTGACGTAAAAAAAATCTGTGTCACGCAACAACTAATTTAAGATAATTGCTTTTTTTGAGGCACGAATATATTACGAACTTCAATAATTCCCACTGGAATAATTCATGTATCATTGCGAAAAATTAAGTAATATGTGAATTATTAACTGATTATATTCTCTTTAAAAATACGTATATGTAATAGTAAAATGCTAAGATCTAGCGGAACGTTTATTGTAGGATACCATTTCTTAATATCATGATGAGAAAGATTTATGACCTTTTGTAAAATATTTTTAAACTATCTAGCTCTACAATACTAATTAATGTTATCAGCTGCTATATATAAGTACGCATGCGTCATGTGAACATTTATGATTTACAATGTTTGTTCACAAACAAGTAGGTACTTTATTACAATATTATTAGTTTTTGTTTAAGAGAATACGTGATTAATTAATGCAATTAAATACATTTTCAACTTAATTAAATGTAAAGAAATTAATTTTAAATTCTGAGCTTCTATCGAACTCGGCAGAATCACATCTGCTTTAAGATGCACATCACATGCACATCTGCACATCAGATTTAATTGTCGGCACAGTTTCAGCAGTGGCTAAAATCGCCGTCATTACAGAAAAATATAAATAAAGCAACTTTGTAATTAAATAACAGTTGTAAAAAATTTGGTGGTTTAACACATATACCTTTCTTCTAGCATGCCACGCCTATCTAAAAATATCAAGAATGAGAAAGTGTATTAGACTCGCAACACGTAAACTTGAAATTAAATTAATGAAGCAAAGTGTTTTTTTTAACAGAATGAAGTAGAAAGCCTAATTCATCAATATTAACTATAATTATGTCAAAGTAATGTTGTTGCTAATTTAGCTAATTTGGTTTTAATATGATTACAAAAGAATATTTCCACATAGGATACTATACCGCGTGTTTCATTGAATAGTTGTAATGGAAATATCTCGAAAAACTAACAAGTATTCAAAAAGAAACTAGATGTAGACATTATACCCTTCGTCGGATTATTATGCTTTTCGAAAACAAAAGTATATCGCATTTCATCGGCAAATTTCTAAACAAATATCGCTTGTAGAGAAAAAATGTTCATATCATAGTGTTCGAATTCTGAACAACTTTCAAGATGCCCGTCTATCTGACCGCCCGTCACATTGCTTGCAAGCACGATATTTAAGAAGATAACGTCCGACTTTATTGAAATTTGAACATCTGTTATCGAATTGATAATATAAAAGTAAAGAGACACCTTCAGAAAACGATGTACAAGATGAATGTTGTAATCTTTGATAAGATTCTACAAACAAAAAAAAATATTATTAAACATTCATGTCATTTTGGTTTTATAACTTTTCTATTTACTAATTGTTTTTTTTTCTTTTTGGAAAACAACAGAGTTCTTCTTCTAGTCAACACTAGCTTACTGTTGTACCCTTACTATATGATCGGTCTTTCTTATCTTGAGTTATTGTGGTTACAAGATACGTAACAAATTCGATGAATAACATAATAATGATATGAAAATTATTTCTTTATGAGCGATATTTACGGTTTTTCAAATGTAGTATACTCGTAGTTTTTGTATCTGCGAAAAGTATATTAAACGAGACTCGCTTGATACGTTGGGTGCGAGAGGTCAAGATTTTCGATCAAGATGTATCGTACAATTTTACCCTCTCAAATTTTTTGCTGCACTTAAAATAAATTAACTAATAAAAGAAATGGTTGAATAGAAATTGGAAAGCATATCGCGCATAACAAAAAATTCCAAAAGCTAAATCATTTCATCAATAATTCTCGACAGAAGTTAAAAAACAGATTAAATAATAGGTAACTCCAATGGTTTCGGGAAACTTACTGCTCGGATGATTAGCATGAACGCAATTTAGCTAGACGGCTTCTACTTGATTTGGGTTTTCAATCTACCACATTCAATAACTCTACTCTCCTTGGTTCCAATTTGATTGCCACCCCTACCCTCTAAGTAACCAGGCTTTGTTAAAGGACGAGGTACCAGAGAGCAAATGCTGAATTTGCGACAACTTATCGACTACCGTAAGGCTTTTAACAATGTGAAACGAAACAAACTGTGGGATGTGTTATTGGAGATGTGAATTGTGTGAGTGGGACGAAAACCCGACTATTGTCTGATGCAACCCGTTTTCGAGGATGCTGGGGGTGGTGGCAAACGGCCAAAAACCTTCCCCAAACGGACGCGTATTATAATAGTGTGAAGGACTCTTACTTGGTGATCTCCCGTTTTCGAGGATGCTGAACACCGTGGTGGTGGCAGAATTGCTCGTTGGGGTGACCCACCCCCTCAAACGGCCAAAAACTATCCCCCAACGGGAGTTGACGCGTATTATAATTGTTTGAGGGACTCTTACTTAGTGACCCACCCTCGTAAATGGCTAATAACAACCCTCCAAAGGGATGAGAAGGCATTCTTAGCATACCCCCGGGAAAAGCCCCACCGCCCGTTTTTGAGGAGGCTACACAGGAAAAAAACATTAAGATGTCATCTCGATCTCGTCAACAAAGTTGTCATCTTCATTTACTGTGGAGCTGAAAAAAGATACATGTATATTTTTTGTACATATTCTTTGGGAAAAATAAGTTTATAATAATAATTGAAACATCTGATTCATTTAATTATAATATATTATACAGGGTGTAATCAGTTTCATGTCATTAAAAAGAAACTGGTAATGGGGACCGACTAGACAAACAAAAAACCTTTATGACTTTTTTCCCTAGGGGCACTGAAAAAAACTGACCTAGGTCAACAATTTAATTATAGGGTGGGAAACATTTGAGAACCACTACCTTTGTGGGTCAATGGACGTGTACTAGGTATAATTCTACAACTTAAGAAAGTGCAAAGATTACCGACCGAGTCGTCGCCGGCCAGCGCGGCGGTTCAAAGCAAAGAACGGCGGTACCTTTGATGAGCGCCTCAACCGAACCAATTATAAAAATGTAAATAATTCGTTACCTCTTTTTGCAGAACTGCAAGCAATTCATAGGCGTAGAAGGGGTTTAAACACAGCATCTCTTTACATGTGTGTTTTTTTTAATTTAGAACAAAATATCGGAGCTTTTATTGTTGTTTATAATTTATCAGATTTAAATGTGATTTATTAACATTTGTAACCTAAATGAGTGTTCTGGGTTAAGCTTAAAAAACGAGTAATTATTTCATGACATTGGGAAATAAAGAGTTAGACGTCTGAGATACGATAACAGAAAATAATTATGTGTATTTTAAGTTAGGAAAAATTCTCATTTATTTAACGAATTGCCAATAAGGTATCGAAAACTAAAATATTCAATAAATCTAGAACTCACCAATAAATTATTTTTGATTTACATAAATTGTTCGAAATGGCCTCCGTCTGCATCAATACACTTTTCGGCACGTCGAACTAAGGACATACGCACTCTGTTCAACACATTTGGTAAATTAGGATCATTTTTATGGTTTCTATGCACATTAAAATAGTTGCTGCAATTGTTCCAAAGTGTCAATCCATCGGATTTAAGTCGGGTGACCTAGCAGGCCAAGGTACTTGTCCGCCACGCCCAATCCATCGTTGGGGAAAAATTTTGAACAGCCAGACTAAAATGAACTGGCGCGCCATCATGCATATACCACATTCTTCTACGCCTTGCCAAAGGTACATCTTCCAACAAATTTGGCAATGTTTGTTGTAAAAAGTGTAAGTATACATCTCCATTTAATCTAGCAGGTAATTCTATAGGTCCAATTATTTCATTACCGCAAATTCCTGCCCACAAATTAACGCTGAACCGTCGTTGAAAATGCGCCCTTCTTATTACACGTGTGTTTTCGTCTGCCCAATAGTGCATATTTTTAAAATTAAACACTCCACTCCTGGTAAAACACGACTCATCGGAGAAACAAAGAAAGTTTAAAAAATCCTCATTTGCCGCGTGTTTTCTCAAAATCCACCTACAAAATTCCATTCGCCCTTCATAATCTTGAGGTTCTAGAGCTTGCACACGTTGATAGTGATAGAGGTGTAAGTTCATATCTCTTAAAGTTCTCCACACCACAAAATGGGATACTCCCACACGGTTCGCGATATAATGGGTGCTTAAAGTTGACGACCTGTTGACGACATTCTCCATACATCAAGTGCATATCCGCGAGCTCTGGGTAAGTGTAATCTCCCATAGCGTTCAAAATCTGTGTTTTAAAATACCACACTAAACTATCAACTAACGTTGTCAAGAACGTTGTAAAGAAAATAAAAATAAAAACTTGGTCCAAAATCCAAAAAGTAACACAAAAGAAAGAACAAGTAGTGTATGTACGTAATCAAGAACTTAACGACTTGAACGGTAAGTCAATAAAATAAATCTTAACTGTAAATACGTGGCCTAAAATTCAAAAAACGAAAACAACGAACGGGTTCGACGTGTGTACTTAACAAAGTGTCCACAGAAACTAAAATATTGCACAAGAGGGAGTATAGGTTTCTTCAGATCTACTAAGCACTCAGAAAACGCCGACGTCTTTCACTTTTACTTCTCGGTACACTTTGAAAACTGCCATAACAATTCTCATAAAAGTGAACTGGTCTGCTGGAATTCCAGATCCTCAAAGCGTACCGACAATCGAGCAGACCAGGTCAATCCAGTAGACCAGCTCACTTTTACGAGTTCGCATGGCAATCTTCAAAGTGTACCGAGAAGGTCGGTTGATCTGCTCTCTGTCGCTGGGTCGTGTGTAGATGCCTTTACTTTACCTACTTTTAAAAAGTGTGATTATCAACTTGTATCCTCGGCCGACGCGCGGTCTCTAACAAAGGAGCGCGATACTTTGAAAAAGCCATATTAGCGTATTTGATGGTTAGAGGCGCCGACATAGGCGAAAATAAAAGCCTATCCCAACATTCCAGCAGTTCTCAAACAATTTTACTGAAAATTTCCGAGATTTTTGTTTAATTTTTTTTCTAAAACTATGGGTTTTAGACCCCATGTTATATAAGGTTTTTTTGTTCGGTTAGTCGTTCCCCACCACCAGTTTTTTTAATGGCATGAAAATGATTACACCCTGTGTATAATATTTTTATTTATAATTGTTTATTACTGCATATATTGTTACGCTAGCTTTTCTTACATTATAAAATACTATGACTATAAAAAAAAACAGTAAATTTATTTGTTAGTTCTTTTATTTTAAATTTATTCTTTACGTTCTTTGAACCCGTGCAGCTACACTCATTATGAAAATGTGAAGGGGTATTTCTTTGAGGGGGTGAACGGGTGTCAAGCACTCGATTCGTGGTCCTCTCTGTGTTCGGCATGCTCAAAAATGGGAGGGAAAACTTTTTGTCCAGTGGTATGATGAGAGCGCTCTCTCAGACTTTGGAGGGTGGTTATTGGCCATTGAGAGGGTGGTTATTGGCCATTGAGAGGGTGGGCGGGTGTCAGGCACGCATCCTAGGGTCCTCCTCATAATTGGCATGCTCGAAAACGGGGAATCAATAAGTTAGATTCCGTGAAACATGATCAATATGCGTTTGATCTCGTTTGGGGGTGGTTTTTGGCCGTTTGCGGGGGTGTATATATTACCCAATGAATTTTAATTTATTATAAAAATTTAAATAATCAACGATATATCTATATCACCCCATCGAGAAATTCTGCCATCACCACCACGGTGTTCAGCATCCTCGAAAACGGGGGGGAGAACTAGGAGAACTACTTTGGTTACATCAGACAATAGTCGGGTTTTTCGGGTGTTTTTCCGACTCACACAATCCACTAATAGGGACACATAAACATCTGGTATTTATTATCCGCCGACTGTATAAAGAAGACTCTGCTTTAGTGAAAGTAGACAACACCAACTATAATAAATATAAAGTCGGAATGGCGTCAGACAGGACCGCTTTCTGTCATTAATCCTTTTTAATATCCATAGTGTCTACGTGATGCGCCGCGTGCTGGAAGATTGGCACGGTGAGTAGCTAGAGGCGGAACCAAGATTTTTAACTTAATTTGCAGATAATTCCAACTTAGTTGCGGTAAGTGAATATGAGCTCATACACCTGTTGTGCGGGCTTTAGACAATAAGCTCAGATTATGGTCTAAGTGTAAATTACAACAAAACGAAAACTACGATTGTAGACCCAATAAGTAATAACCACCCAGACAAATTAAGGATGGCTGACTGTAAGATAGTAAACAAAATGGTATAATTTGGAGCGCTTGTGAACAATAGAGATGGCAAGATCAGCAATTTGCCAGTAGACCAAAATTTGGCGTGACAGAAATATTGCGAGAAGCACAAAGATCATATTTGCTAACGCCCTAGTTTTCTCCATCTTTCTTTACGCCTCTGAGATATGGAGCGTTAGGAAGCAGGCAGACAACGTTTTTATGCTTTCGGGATGTGGATCTGGGGACGTTTGTTACAAATTCCCTGGACAGCCCTTTGCAATAATACCTCAAAATGCGTTCACAAAGCCGACTCTCCAGCATCATATTCTCTCGAATCCTTTCAAAAAAAGGGAACAACAAGACCGATTGATACTTCATGTCAAGAAGTGACGCCCTCCAAAACGGTAAGCTGATGACACCAAAAAGTTGATGGAAAAAAGTTTTAATGATGCTGTGCGCCTAACAGGCAACTGCCTGGTAAGACGTTATGACGAAGAAGAATTAACATACAGTATCGGAAGATTTTGGATTTGGGTGGCAGGCATAATTTCAACAGCTTGACACCGCCTACAATAAAGGCGTGTACCAGTGCTCTAGTAGAGGGAGCAAATAATGACGCGCTATCAAGAAAACACGTACATCATTGCTATTAAAAATGTCAGTACCATTTATTGTAGTTGGCTCTGTTCAGTATAGGTAATATTATTACGTGATTTAATAACTAAAATTATTTAACTCGTTATATTTTCAAAACGAGTCAAATAATTCTTTACATTTCCCGCAGACAGAGCTGCCCACGTACATGTGGTGGGGAAAGCAGGTGGCACGAGTAGGATGTGTTATACGATAAAAAAGAATAGCCTAGTTGCTTCGTTCTCGCTTGCTCTCATTGCCGACCGAAAGGAAACATTTTCTGACACTGTATAGACAAGCAGAAGCTATATATGATATAACCCGAGTTGTTAGAATCTTGTCCATAAATCAACAACGCAGTGTACATCGGTGATTAGCTTTGGTAGCGTAAATAGGTAGACGTTAAATAAGAGTAAAAAGAAAAAATCAAGACAGAAAATATTATGCAAGCTTTGGATAATGCGGCTACAGCTCTCATTGAAACAACTATTTTTTAACTTAAAC
The DNA here is from genome assembly GCA_936432065.2 of Rutpela maculata. Lineage (NCBI taxonomy): Eukaryota > Metazoa > Arthropoda > Insecta > Coleoptera > Cerambycidae > Rutpela > Rutpela maculata. Next base: position 111,279,824 of record OW386285.2, read on the forward strand.
AACACTTACATAGACTATTTTCATTTGATATAGAGCCCTTTCAAAATATACCTTTGTGAAAATGGGTTACGTTTATTTCTCTCCCTCCTCGTTGTAACATTGTAAAATTAAAAAAGCGTTCGTTTGCAAATTCCCCCCCACAATTTTTTTTAATATTCTGCTGACTTAGTTTACCATTGCAGAAACAACTTAAAATGTTAAATATAGCTATTTTTGGTAACCCTCTACCCCCATTAAAGCAAACATATTTTTCTAGCTCCGTATCGTCGACAACTGAGGTAGTGTTGATATTTTTTAATGTACGTTCCAATATTTATTTATATTTGTTATATCTGTATTTTACAATTGTATTACGTATCTACTCGTCTACTCGTTATAAATTGGTACATATTTTAACTGCTTTGATTTACATAGCTTACATAGTCCACGTACAGATTTTTTCTCAGTGAACTTTTTTCTTTATTTATTTCCAATGCAGTATTTGTGTTAATTCTTGTAAAAGAAAATCTGCTTTACTAAATAAATATTATTATTGTATATCTCCACTCTTCCTCTCTGCTTACCAGCGGTATCTTTTGAGAATGTTTAATTTGTTTAGTGGCGTAACTAGGGGGGGACTCTGTGCATCCGCACCCTCATGATGTGGCGCCTCTGCTTTAGGGTTCATATCGAAAAATCAGGGAATGTGAACATTTATTTTATTCTAGTAGACGCCCCCCTCCGCTCATTCCAAAATTATTTTGCCTTATTTTGCGCCCAACTTTAAAATTTGCGCCCCCGTCTATCCAAAAGTGTATTACCCATTTTTCACCCCCCGTGCATCAATAAAAAAGAAATTCCTATTTGGTGCCCCCCGGTCATCAACCGGGGAACATAAGTTATTGCTAATTTCATTTTTATTTGCAAATTTTTTTTATACCGCCTTTTAAACGACTGCCCCTTCGCCCCAAAAAGCTGTGTAAGCCACTGTATAAATCGGAAAAGTACTACTAAATAAATTGTGCTAGATCCGAGTGTAATAATTTGTTAATACCTGGCTGTAAATTCTACTCGTTTAAAGTAATTAAGTAATTACAAAAACATAAAAGTTACGCAGTACTTTTAGTTTTGATAAAGTTTATTCAAAATAAATGAAACATCATCAGCAATTAGAGTTAATCGATAGTGAATTAATAATTCATATGACTTTTCTATTTCCCCTTATAAATTATTATTATTAAACTTTCCTAATTATTCAACGTATAAAAGTATTGAATATTATTCTTCCATAATGAAATTTAAGTTGAATACGTGATTAACCATCATCAAAATCATTAAAATAAATGAACATTTGGAAGGTTTATGACACACTTAAATAGAAAAATACTATTTTAAAAGCACTTTTAGTACAAAAGTATAAATAAAAATTATGTTATTTAAATTAGGAATAATGTTAAAGATATTGAAAACTGAAAATAAAAATTATTCTGTTATTAATACACAAGAGGTCGATTTTTTGCCGGGTAAATTTTTTTGGACAAAAACCCGTTTTCCCATGAAAATTATTCGAGAATTAAGGGCATGGAAAAATCGCGACACGAAGTGGAGCGATTTTTCCTATGTCCCTTAATTCGAGCATAATTTTCATGGAAAACAGGTTTGAGTCACTCAAAAAAAATTTACCCAAGTAGAAAATCAACCTCGTGTGTAATACAGAAGATTAATATATGATTAAAAAATATTATCTAAAATAATTATAAAAACAACAAAACTGTTTATTTAATGTTTTAAAAATAACGATTTATAATAAAAAATAAAAAAAAATTCTAATGTTTTTTATCATGTTATAACCCGTCAGTCAAAATTTTTGCAAGTTCATCGTAGTAGTCGTATCTTTTTCGAGGGAATAATGCTCTTTGCAAAAAGCTTTAAATTGCTTCCATATAGAATTTTTAGTGTTTCTCGTTTTAACTGGGACACTTTCATTTATAGCTTAGTTAATATTTTCTTGTGAAACATCACCAAATCGCTTTTTCTCATTCATTTTGTGTACAGATATCAAAACGTGAAATGTCAGATTTTAATAATTTCAATGACTTTTTTAGTTTGACACATGGCTACTACGAAAAAAGTAACATACCTTTTTCTCGATTTTTTCCACTTATCGATAGCCATTTTTCTCACTTTAAACAAATCCTATTGGTCGATTTTTTTGAAAATGTACGTTTTGATTGGTTAATAAATTAAGAATATATTAATCATGTATAAAAATAATATATGATAAATACAAGTCAATGGAACAAATCCACTTTAATAAGCCAACTATATTTTCACTTAAAACATATTAGTGAATAAGATTCAACCAATGTACGACCATAAAAGTACATCTATACAAAGTGACTACCAGAGCCACGCAGGCCTTTGGACCTGCAGAAGAATTATACGCAAAAACTGGGGCCAACCAAAAATGGTGCACTGGTTGTACCAAAAGGTTGTGGTACCAATAAAAACCTATGCTTCCCCCCTGTTCTGACACAAACCTGGAAAAGGGGAGGCAATGAGAAAACTAAGAAAGGTACAAAGACTGGCCTATCTAGGAATAACGGGAACAACGTCAACAACACCTACCGCAGCCATGGAAGTACTACTTTCTCTACCTCCACTATACTTAGTAGTGGAGAGTGAGGCATTGCTAGCAGCGCACAGACTGAAAACAAGTGGATACGGGACCATTCCAATTCTGAAATATTTCAACAAATAGAAAAAAATCAACTACTAGACATGCAATCAGATAGAATCAATACAAGCCACAACTTTCCTAAAACCTTCAGGGTTTATATACCAGACAGGAAGAGGAGGGAATAAGGCAACTGCAAAGACATTCAAATACTCACGGATCAAAAAGAACCGGAATAATACCGCAACAGTGTTCCAAGCAGAAGTCATAGCTATAGAAATCTGTGCACGAGAAATCAATCAATCAATCAATCAATCAATAACAGTTTATTTAACATTTTAGTTGCATGTATACGCGCCTAGCCTGATTCCGGTCCGGAGCCAGCCACACAACCACGGCGCGTGGCGTCGTGGTTTGTGTGTGGCTGGGCGGAGTAGATCCGGTTCGGCTAGAACGGGTCGTTAGTGCTCCTGTCTTAAGAAATAAGTAAGACTTAAAACTAACAGTATGACTATATATGAAGGGTGTCGGGAGAAAATAAGGAATGTCCACCTTCCAGGTAAAATACGTTTGCCATGCCATCTGGTAGCAAAAATAACGTACTACACCACAGTTCGAACGGGGCGGCAGAAAACGGGGACAGTCACAAGATATTGCAATATTTAAAAACGCTATATACGGAGAAAACAAGGAATGTCCAGTTTAAAATGTAAAGAACAGGGAATGTCCAGTAATGAAAAGTAGACTTTTGAGTTCTAATAATAGAATCTCTCTGTAGTTGTAGTAAAGTAAATAATGCAGTACGTCGTTGTTTTTATAGTATTGTAAAATGGCTGGCGATTCTAAGAATAAAAAGTTAGGTAGAATGTACGAAGTTATGAAAAAATTGCGGTTACAATCGCATGAGTTTGAAGTATTTTGTGAGTGTAAAAGACTAAAGTGCACAGAAAAAATCATACAAAATGACAGAGAAAATATCTTGAATTATTTTAACTCTTTAGAATCAAACAACGAGCAGAATTCCTATTTGTGCTCCTTAATATCAGTAATAACTATACAAAGGCGAAGATCAAGAGTTCCAGAATTTTTAGCAATGAAAAAACCATTTCCCGAAGTACCTCATCCAGAGAAAAGGCCAGTCGAAAAACTCTCTAATGTTTAGGTAAAATACAACAAATATTATTTATAGTGACGGTTAATGTAAGCAGGGGTCCCAAATGTTCTAAAAATCCTAATAATCCTAAAATTTCAATAAACTATGAAAATGTCCTAAAATTGCCCTTAAATTGGATTAATTGTCCTAAAAGTCCTAAAAAATAGCGATATTTTAAACATATTTTTTAAATTACGCGGTTGAAGCAGTTCAACTGGGTTGGTTACTTCTCACTGCTATGTTAGTTGATTCACAATCATTGCGCCTAAGTGCAATGATTGTGAATAGTCATTTCTTGGTAATATTCACTTTATCTATACCGCATTGTAAATCCATTGATCCTTCACAATTTTAATTGCGGTATAGATAAAGTTACTATTGCCAAGAAATTACTAGAATAACTCGTCGAAGAAATATTTAATCGAGTTAGAAAAGAAGAAAGCGGAGGAAGAATAATATAGAATAAAAAGGAAACGGGAGCAGCAAAATCAAAAAAGAAATGAACAGTCTGCAAAAACGCGAAAGGTGGATGAGCAATGAACAGATTTGAAGAGCCAACTTGAAAAAGAAAAAGTCAATTTAAAAATTGCAAAAAACCTGATTTCCAGCGGAAATGACAAATTAAAATTGGCCATGTCAGTTAAGCCATTGAACAAAAGTGATACGATTGATGCTAATGCTATGATCTCAATTAAAAGGCTATAAAAAAAGTAATGTATGGATGTCATTCCTTTTTTTGCAACATTTTGTTGAATTTTTATGGCAATTTTGTAAAGTTCATGCATTAGAAATATTTTTGTTTTGTTTAGTTTTCTTTTTTTTTATCAATATCAATTTTATCGTTCATCTTAATAAAGTATTGTATTTGTCCTAAAATTTGTCCTAAAATCATTTATAAAATGTCCTAAAATCCAAAATGTCCATGGAAGCCTTTGGGACCCCTGTGTAAGGTTTTTTATTTTTTTACAGATATAAGATATGGTCTATACTAAAATTCGCCGACTCACCACGGACAATCCTTGTTTTCAACAAGAAAAAAGAGATGTCATTTATTATCCTGTTTCACAGAAGTTAATGTTCTTTTGTAATAGTTTTTTGTAAGTTTGTATTTTCCAATAAATTTTAAGTTATTATCATTGTGTTTGACTTTTTTATTTGTTCAAAAATTTAAATTCTGAAGTAGTTAACTTTAAAATTAACACTAAAAGTTGCCGGTTGGACATTCCTTCTTAACACCCTTCATATATAGTGGGTGCGGTACACGACGAAAATTAAATTAGGTATATACTGCATTTTGTGAACACACGATCATAGTTATAACATACGAGAATGATTTCCGATGGGGAGCCACAAAAAATTTCCCTTAGAATTCAGAATGGCGCCCTTTTAAATAATAGTACCCCGAAACAGATAAATCTTATACATTACCCCATTTTTTCGCGTTTGGTATCATTTTCGAATATTTTCGGCTTGTGTAACAAGACATGAAGTCAAAATAAACGAAAGACATAAAATGTAGAAATAATAAATAAATGATTTATTCATTTTTTTTTAAATATTGAAAATAAACTCAAAACTTTTTCATCATTTACGTTAAGTTAAATTGCAACCAGTGGCGATCTGGGTGACTAGGGCTCAGTTGGCATTTTATAAACGAAGCAAGCGAGATTTTTTTTATCAGGGGGGGGGGGGATTTTTTGGGCCTCACACCGGTCATTTATTCGGGGGATGGGAATTTTGTACTAAACTTTAATGTTCAATAAATATTTTTTTTTAATATAATATTTAAGGGCCAGTTTAAGGATAAATAAAATCATAGGTTCTTTAGAACTGCAGAACGGTTTATTTATTAAAATGCTTGTTTTTGCTGCCTCCGCACTGCGTACATTTCGAGTTCGTGCTTCGGACTTCGACGCCGGCGTGCCGGCGGAACTGCCAAAAGAAGCCAAAAGTACTCACCAGCTCACCACATATAGCAAAATTTTTAAAAATAAATAAACATTCAACCGCAGATAGTCAGCACTTTGTATGTTTTTGCTTCGCATGTATATAAGCGCATTACGTACTCAAAAGGCAGAATGCCCAATCGGAATTTGCCGACTCGCCGACCTGGCCAGACCGCCACTGTTTGCATCTGGAATATCATGTCCCGATACAGTATTTAATTATCTTACTTAGAACAAATGCCCTGTCCACAGCATGTAGTGCACATTAATGTGCAAGGAATGCCTACCGAAGCGCAACTGCATCTATTAGTGCAGCCCTGCTTACACCCGCACTTTAATTGTTCCCTACAGGCTTCCCATATGACAGGTTGACTAGTCCATTGTGGGGTCCACACTTTGTCTTCCTGTGTCTAGCCCCAGTTAACTGGAGATGGTAATTCTTCAATAACATTGGCTGATTGACCCCATATATGGCCAGCTTGGTAAGCCGCACAAAGTGTATGCAGTTTTAGTGCATCTACAGTAGGCGGCAGGTAAGGCAATGGTCTACTCTTGGTTGTAAATAATACTTTTCTTGTCTCATTTATAGTGCCTAGCTGAATATCTGTACCATACATAATCATAGTAAATTTTTCCAAAAGTATTCTCACATTAATCACTTCTTATGCTGGTAGAGGGTTAGAAATTGCAGTAAAGGCAGAAGTGACCTCAAGAAAAGTTTTCCATGCATTCCAAGCTGACCGCTTGCCTTTCATATTGAATGCCGACACTGTGTCGCAACCGGTAAAAGCATGAAATCCACGAAGGGCAACTACCTTCTCGTCCCCCAGTTTCCCGGCAAAAGGATGTATTGCATGTTTTTTCCGACGCCGAATTAGATCCATAGTTCAGTGTATGAAAAATGAAATGGCTAGCACAACTACGTCTGTGTCTGTTGTACACAAAAGGACCCTTTTAGCTTCGTGGCGTGCCATATCATGTACATGCAAGATCAGACGACCATCAGCCTCTTCCATTTTCTCACATGATGCATCAACTATAGATGTTTCTTCAGTCCTACAATTTTACTGTTGACGTTTGTCAGAACTTGAACTGTATCGAAATTCTTTAGAGCGTAATTAGCAAGAAGATGAAAAAGTTCTTCTTTGTTTCTGGCATTTCTAAGAAAGTCTGGCCAATTACGTGTCTCTTCGTCATAGTTAATTAAGCATTTCCATCAAAAGTCTACAAAAAACAACAAAACGACAAATGAACTAAATAAGAAACGTCGCAAAATTCATATACCGTACTTGTAATCTTAACAAAAAATTGTAACTGGTGCTGAATGACAAGCATTAAGTTTATTTTATATACGTGTTAAGTTTACTCAATTAAAATAACAAATCTGATAGGAGATAATAACGTAATATTCATGTGAATAGATTATACAAAATTTAGATAAATTCACTGGAACCCATTGGCGCAACTAGAGAATATTTCTGGGGGTGGCCGGGCCCCTTGTGTCTGAAATGCAAAGTTCAGTGGCGGCTCGTGCATAATATACTTAGGTGTTCTGTAGATATATATGTGTACATGGGGCGGTTAGTGATAGCGCCGCAGGCGAAAATTTTTTGCTATTTCAAGGTCATTTAATGACGTTGACAAAAGAAGTCATCGTGCTCTGGTAACGCTGGCCAAAAGGCGAGCCGAGCCGGCCGCTTTTGGTGTATAGTAACACTTTGAAACTAATGTTACATTGAACGTTCGATGCTCGGAGCCACCCCCCCTGGAATTAAAACAATTTAAACATAATTATTATAATAATTATGGTCAAAATTTTTGGTAGTTCTGCAGCTCTGCAGCACTTATGAAGAAACCGCCTCTGAATTCTTATACACTCACTCCGGCATGAACGATAGAACGATAGAGATACAGTAGTCAAGTCAGCCAGCAGACAGGCGCAGAGACTCGAGACTCGCACGCAGACGCGCAAAGTTTAAAAACGAAACAGCTGAGCTGGCCTGGCCCAACGTGCCCCCTAGTTGCGCCTATGCTGGAACCTTCCCTGTTTTTTTTGTAATATACAAATCAAACTTAGGTATCTTGATCCTCAACTCAAAAATAGTAAAAAAGGATAACAAACTCGAAATAATACGGTACCATAAAATTTATTATATTTTAAGACTATTATTTTTTAAATCGGCCGCCATTTTAAATCCTAAGGGAATTTTTGGGTGGCTCCCCTTCGGAATCTATTTTCCAACATCTAATCTAACACCATGCCAAGTGGCATCGCATGTTCATTAAATAAAGTATCGTTTCACGTACCGCGGCCACTAATAGGAGAAAGCTTTTAGACACTTAAAATTAAACTTATTGGTTTTTATTTACGGTGCACTTGTTAGGGCGCACTGCACTGTTCAAAGTTTCGGTTACTGATACGGGGAAAACTCAATGGCAAAACTCGTTCGAGCTAATAACATCCTTCATCCTGGTGGTCGCACCGCCTCCAGGAAGGTTGGGTGAGGGGATGTTGTAGTTTAAAAAGTTTGAATTTTACAAGAAGTTATTGGCCGAGGGGGGATTTTGAAAAGGAGACAAAAAAGGACCAAAGAACAAAAACTAACAAAGATTAACAAAAAGGGAGGTGAACAGAGGGGATAGAAAGAGGTTTGGGGTAGTTTAAAAAGTTTGAATTTTACAAGAAGTTATTGGCCGAGGGGGGATTTTGAAAAGGAGACAAAAAAGGACCAAAGAACAAAAACTAACAAAGATTAACAAAAAGGGAGGTGAACAGAGGGGATAGAAAGAGGTGAAGAGGAAGAATTATGGCATAGGAAAGTGTGGCTAGGGAGGTTGTCGAAAGATAGGCAACACCTGGTATGGTAATGGGTGCTTTAGGTTGAAAAGTATGGCATAATGCTGTCTGATTCGTGTTATATCGCGGGTTAGTGGACTATCGCCCAGTTTGAATTGGTAGAATGTTTGTGATATTTCCTGGACGAAGTCCGCTGGTGGGGTTATGTCGTGACAACGTGCTTAGAGATCTCTGACGGAAGTGCACCGAGTTAGAAATGAGGCACATAAATTTATGTACTAAGACTCTAAGTTTCCGCATTGTCGTGGCCGGGATGCTGCACCACACCGGCGCGGCGCCGCGTATGTGATAGCCGGCCTGATCACCATTGTATACAGTAATTTCTTATTCGTCCTGTTTAGTCCGCTACCCCTGAGTGGATACAGACTCCTGGACATAGAGTAGACCTCGCGTACAGTTTCGTTTATGTGTATGTTAAACGTCAGTCGTTTGTCCAAGTTCCCCCCCCAAATACTTTACGCAGCTTTTAATTAGAATTTGGCGGCCCTCAATCAAAATTGGTATTAGGATACGGTTCTCAGTGAACCGGTGCGTGAAGAGTATGGCCTCCGACTTTTCGGCGTTGATCCGAATCTTCCACTTGTCGTAATATGCCGTGGCGCGTGCCATGTGCGCTTTCAGTAGCTTACTTGCTGCTTGTGCGTAATGCAAATGCGCGTACATGGCCGTGTCGTCGGCGTACTTGGCAAGGTTCGTATTCGGAAAGTCCGGGAAATCGGAGACGTATAAATTGTATAACTTTAGTGTCAGGAACGACCCTTGGGGGACACCCGCGCGAATGTCCCTCCGAGTTGAAAGCTTATTGTTCAGTTTGACCTGCAGTGATCTGCCTGTCAGGAAAGAATGAATCAGTTTGGTGATGTGCGTCGGAAAGTCCAGCGAGTTCTGTTTGTGGAGTAAGCCCGGGATCCATACTGTTTCAAAGGCTTTCTCAATATCGAGCAACACCATGACGGTGCTCTTCCCGTGGTTGCACTGTACTTTGACGTCATTCACGATCCTGACGACTTGGTGTGCACGAGAAATGATACAGTGGTCATGCACTGACAAAAAATCCGTATCATCACTGACAGCCAAGCAGCTCTCAAAGCTCTGGATGCAGTAGAGATACATTCCGAAACGGTAAAAGACTGCCTTAATTCCCTTGCTAAACTGGCGGATCACAATGGTGTACAGCTGTAGTGGACGCGAAGACGCCAGGCCACTGAAGGTAATGAAGAAGCGATAAGCTGGCCAAAGAAAGCGCAAAAGCAGCTTCGATGGGACCCGAGCCAACCTACGGGATATCATATAACAACGCAAGAGGTTTGGTGGTGGAACTATGAAGTTAGAAACACAGCATCTCTTGGACTAGGTCGCAAGAGATTAGGCAGTCACGTATGTTCATCACTGACGGACCATCCAAGACAAAGACCAACGAATTGCTGAATCTGAGCAGAAAACAGCTGATATGTGCAGTGGGAATCCCAGCAGGACATTGCACAATAGATAAATACCTAACCAATATAGAAGGACTATCCAGAGTGCAGGATGTGTGGTGAGAATGAGGAAACTCCTCACCACATACTATGTGAATGTCCAGCCTTGGTGGTTGGAAGGCTTTGATACTTCGGGGGACCCCGAAAGAGACAGCCAGAGCTCCCATCGACCGTACACTCACCTTTTGGGGAGGAACCGAACCCGTCAGGATTTTTCAGAAAATCTTGTGTAGGGGGAAAACTGACGTTGGATTCATGAGATCAGCGACTCAAAAAATTTCGGATATGATATGTTTCATCTCGGAGTTTTTTTTTCTTTTTGCGTGTGGCTGTGTAATTCTTGCCATGTTCAAGCAATATACAAAGGTCGGCTTCAGCATTCTTATTGGTCATCGACATCATATTGATCATCGAATTGGATATCAAATTTTAAGCAGTGCCACGATAAAGTAGAGTTCGTAACGAGCATTTCAAAAAAGAAATCATTCAAGTCAGTTGATATTTGGCTTATAGGCAGATTTTTTTACCAAAAATCTGAATTTCTGCCCACTGTACGCCGTTAAGCGATGCCTTTCCCTAAAACTCTTGTTGCCGGATGAAAATTGCTCTTCATAATGATTAAAAATGTCCCAAGTCTTTATTTAAAATCAAATTTTTAGTGCACTTTCTAATTGAAAATAAAAATTCAGATTAGTCAAAATTCATTTCAGTCTGAATAAGTTTCGAAATTTTTACGCAAAGACGTTTCCCGTTGCATTTTTTAAATTTGAATAATAGCATTTTTTGGAATGATATGTTTTTATCGTACTTTCGGAAATCCTTTCTAGAAGAGCTCATCCAGTGTTGCTGAGGATCAGGATCTTAATACTTTAATTTTTTCGTAGGTTTTACTGAAACAAAACGAACCTAAAACGCGGTAATTATTTATTTTGTTTGTCTTATTTTTTATTTTCATTCCAAGATATATATACTGACAGGTGTATAAATTTGTTTACTTCTTCAGCTCTTAATGTTTTGGATTTTTTTGCTAGATAATTCCTAGTATGGAATACATAATGTAAAAGATTTCATTGTGTTGACTAATTTGGAAAAAATATGCCTTTCAGAGAAAGAATTTGCATTTTTCATTTTTGGTTTTGCACCAACCCATAAATTGTTTATGGTATTGTACAAATACCTACATCCTTGGACTTTGTGGATAATAAATTCTAATTAATTTATGTACGCTTTGTTTGGTCAACCAATTATTGCGCGAAAGGCATGATTTTTTTAAATATACCAAGTCATTTATAAAAAATATATTAAATGAAAAAATGAATACATTACTAATAGTAATCATGGGGTCGGCTTAGATTTTAATTATGTGGAACGTAAAAATATTTTCAGGTGAAATGATTTTGTATAAGATGTTATCATATCACGCGAAAAAACATTATTATTTTTAACAAAGCCTCTTCATCAACAGATTCCAGGTTCAATGAACAGTTTATTATATGCAATACAAATTCCATGAAAAAATAGTAAATGTTAGATACATTAGTTTTATATTTAAATGTTTAAAAATAAAATTATTTATGTTTACGGGTGTATTTCACTTTACAGTTTCAGAAAGATTTTATAAGGAGTCTCGCAGTAATCAAGAGGCCAGCTGTCATGCTTATGCCATCGCATTGGGCAAGGTTTCAAAATAACTTATTTTGTTAAGTTGTCTAATGGGCCTGGCAGATGATGCAAAATGCAGATTCTGCCAAGAGGAAGAGCAAATCTCTGTATTCCAAAATCATATTCACTAAAACACTTACCTACTAAATCTATACTTTTCTTGTTTCTATCTAACTTTCAACATTCAGTTGCTATGTACAATAGTAAAGAGCTCAGAGGCTCAAAATGTTCATCCTGTAGGTAGAGGTGGAACTTCATTGGAAGGGGCCCGTGATCCAGGAATATTTGTTGGCCCCAATAGGTGCAAAAATCTATTTAAAGAAGTAGGTACTAGAATGAGAATAAAAAGTAATATCTTAAAATAGTCATAATTCTATAATCCACTAAATATATCAGAGAGTTATCAAAACTAGGAACTTTTCAAGTATAACTTGAAAATTGTAGGTATGTATATTACACAAGTAAAGAATGTTTACCATAAGAAGAAGTCTGAAATAAAATATCTCGGCTGACGTTGGCGGCCCCCCCTGAGCTGGAGGCCGATGTCCTTCGAACACTCTGAACACCCTTTAGTTCCACCACTGCCTGTAGGGTTTTAAATACTAAAAGTTGACAACTGGCTAAATCGATGGCTTATATACAGGGTGTCTCACCAAAAACTGCATCGATCGATATAGGGAAAAGTACGCACCAGACAGTTTTGAAAATTTAGGGGGGCACTAATGGCAGTGTGGCCAATCCAACTAAAATAATTACAATCATCTGGCACTTCTGGTTATACCGGAAGTCGATACCAACTTTTTATTTTAAATAACTATTAACTATTTTAAATGGAACACCCTATATATTTTAGGGTTTTCGAAAGGAACATAAAATTCTGAGTCAAAAATATATAGGGTACCCTGTGCCTAAACCTAGCAGTTTCAGAAATATTTCACATTTAAAAAAAAATTTGACAGGTGTAATGGTTTACAATAACCTTTAGAACTTTCTTCGTGCAAAAGATACTCATTTGCTTTTTGGCGTGTAGAAAGAACACAAGGAGAGCTGCACTCTACAACTGAATTAGATTCAATAATAGTATACCAAGTATTCCATTTTTGACGTTACATTTTGTAAACTTCAAACCGCGAAAACTTGTTTAAGCCATATGGAACACCCTATATTTTTTTACATCAAGTTATGTTTAATTAAATTCCTTATTTTCTGATATCAGCATTTGGGGGTTTAAGTTACAACTTTTTGAAATATTTGCGATTTTCTTAGAAATTCAAGAAATCTTAGTAAACATTTTATCAAATTAGCCATGATTAGAAATAATTAGTAATGCCATCATTCTCTTATGTCAAAAAATGCCACCGCGTTTAAATTACACCCACGAAGACTTTTGAATTTGTTTATTATTTATGGAGAATTTGATAAAGTAATATCAAGAACTTGTAACATTTGTTACAAGATATCCACAATAACGGAAAATAACACTAAACACTGTAACATGCCTATTAAATAGATTGAAGACACTTTGCATAAACTAAAATAGCTAAGATGAAATCAACTAAAAACATGATTCCATTTTAATTTAATAATTGTTCAAAATTCCGCCCTCGAACCTCCACACATTTTTCGCACCTTCGGATTAGTTCTTCATGGGTAACTCTCCTAATTGAATCTTGTGATAGGTTTTGTTATTTTTAATAGATCCCCAAACAAAATAATCTAGAATTGATAAATCGGGCGAGCGAGGAGGCCATAGGAAAGGTCCATTATTGGCGATCCATTGACTGTAAAAAGTTTCTTGTAAAAAATTATTTATCAAATACGCGTTATGTGTGGGAGCACCGTCGTGCTGATAAAAGATGTTTCTATGTTCGGCGAGGTAAATTTTTTAAATAGTTATTACTCAAATTTTGTAAAATATTTAGCATCTTTCACCTAAAAAAAAAAAATGAAAACAAAAAATGAACTATACTTATACATATTAGCAGGAGAAGAAATCTTTTTAACTTACTGTTTAAATTTTCGTGATAAAATTCTAATGCCACCACTCTATCGTTTCTTATGGCGCAGTAAACATTAAACTGCCAACTTTCTTGAAAATTTCGCTCCCTGAATACATGAGGATTCGAGTCACTCCAATAATGCGAATTGTGTCGATTAAAAAGTCCGTTTTTGGTAAACTTAGCTTCATCTGACCACATAATATTTCCCAAATAAGAATCGTCGCCTACAGACCTTATTAGAATAAATTCACAAAAATTTTCCCTTCTTAGGAAATCTGTTGAACCATTTGGAACGAAAACGTGTGAAATTTATGTTTAATTAAGATTCTGTGAACTGAATTAGTCCCGATTCCACAGCAGCTTGTCTTAATGACATCATTGGAAATGCATGAAAATATCCCAGAATTGCTATTTCTACGTTTTCGTCATCAACAATAGGCTTCCGCCTTTGAATTCTTGCCTTGACAGAGCCATAGTTTTTAAAATTGTCCAGTATGCGCTTTACAGTGTTTGGTGACGTTTTTTGTGGATATCTAGTAACAAATGTACTACAAGTTCTTGATATTACTTTATCACATTCTCCATAAATATTAAACAAATTCAAAAAGTCTTCGTGGGTGTAATTTAAACGCGGTGGCATGTTTTGACATAAGAGAATGATGACATTACTGATTGTTTCTAATCATGGCTAATTTGATAAAATTTTTACTAAGATTTCTTGAATTTCTAAGAAAATCGCAAATATTTTAAAAAGTTGTAACTTAAACCCCCACAGTGCGATATCAGAAAATAAGGAATTTAATTCTACATAACTTGATGTAAAAAAATATAGGGTGTTCCATTTGACTTAAACAAGTTTTCGCGGTTTGAAGTTTACAAATTGTAACGTCAAAAATGGAACACTTGGTATAGTATTATTGAATGTAATTCAGTTGCCTCCTTGTGTTCTTTCCACATGCCAAAAAGCAAACGAGTATCTTTTACACGAAGAAAGTTATAAAGGTTATTGTAAACCATTACACCTGACAAAATTTTTTTAAAATGTCAAATATCTCTGAAACGGCTGGGTTTAGGCCAGGGTGTATTAAATAGGTGGTCCGACGAACGGCACTTTCCTATTATAATAATGCATGGTTACTATTTACTTTAGTAGATGGCGCGAGCAATAAGGTCCTACAATTACCTGGCCATGTGTATCGTATAACTAACATAACCACAAATTTTAAAGTTTTTTCGTTTATTCTCATTTTTAATGTTTGTATAGGCATTTTTAGCTTGGAGCCATACTGGCTCCAGGCAAATATTTAAAAATTCACGCAAATAATTTTTCAATATTGTTAACCTCCCCACAATAAAATTGTGGGAGGTTACTACATTTAGTCCAAAATCGACAATTGAGATAACATCAAATCTTTACGTTTTGAGGTCCCAGGAACCCAAAAAAGTTGTTTTTGAAAAATGTCTGTGTGTGTGTGTATGCGTGTGTGTGTGTGTGTGTGTGTGTGTATTAGCACGATAGCGGCGAAGCTACTAAATGGATTTGGATGAAACTTTGCATGAGGGTTTCTTTAGTGCTCCAGAAGATCTGAAAAGGTTTTGGTTGAGATCGGATTACGTTTAGTGCTGTTTTGGCACAACAAGTTGTTTATTTTATGATTACTTACAATTTGTAAATAAACCATTGAAAAGCAGTAAAAATTCCGATTTCAACGATATATCACACTTGCACTTTTTCGATTTGGTTTCCGTGAAAAAAATTAAAAAACAAAATAACATGCTTCTTGTGTAAGATAAATTTTATAGTTTAACCTAACGTTCGATAGACGTGTCAAAGAACGTATACCACAAAATAATACAGGGCTGTACCCCTTACTCTTTGCAAATTTGCAGCCGCAAAGGCTTTTTTTAGAGACTATTGACGGAATCGGAACTGTACTGATCTGACGAGAGTGAAATTCTACATCTCAACGCGACATTCCGAACGACTAATTATCTACGGTTAATTAGTTATTAACGCGCAAAGACTGTCTATCTCTTTTTTTGCGGCGGATCGAGATGGAAGATGGACACTCTTCTAACACAAATTCCCGATCGAGAAACGTCAAAAGAAAAATTGCAAAAATGTCACTTTTGATTCGTTCGTGCCGAGCTGAATTTTCGAATTTCGACATGCAATTTACGATGCGGATCAACTACAAGTCTTTTTCTTTCCATCGCTACAGAGTACGGCCGTCGCGGTATCGTATTTTTTAAAATACGAGTAAATTTAAATGTCGCGTTTTCGACCAAAATTTACCCTCGGATGCCGCAACTCTGAAAACGGTTTTTCATCTGTAACTCGGAAACTGTGAGAGATAGCTCAAATAAAAACTCCCTAAGGAAAACTACATAATGTCAGGAACGTTTTGCTGCACTCGAAATATTAATGGGACTTTTCGTTTGGGTCCGGCGGGCCTTTCAAGATGACGGTGTCATGCACTTTTTTCATTAAATCGTTCGTAACTTCTAAACGGCGACTCCTACGGCAAAAAACTTTGACCTAACGAAATTGTAGAGAATTGAATTACCTAAAAGTCTTTTTTTGTATTTTTATGCTGCTCCAAAAATTACCGAGATACGGTCGGTCAAAGTGGAGACTTTTTTGAAATTCGTCTAAAATCTCGAAGTTTTTCTCTTTAAACCTCCATAACTCTTAAACGGCGGTCCCTAGGCCAAAATACTTCGCCCTAACGAATATGTAGAGAATTTAATGCTACAAAAAATTATTTTTTATTTTTTGACATAAGACAAAAAATAAGGACGTTAGGAACGAAACAAGTGAAAATTTACATTTTCCAAGGAAACGTCTTTTTCTCTTCTCTTGCGAATATCTAGATAAATATTGATTTTGGCAAAAAAATAGTAGGGATCTATTAGAAAGATAATAAAATGATGAATTTGCTTTGTCAAAAAATGTCTGTAGGATTAATGGTTGCGCTGCTATATACGTTTCAACACAAAATTTCGATTTTCCCATATGCCCAAATTATATTTGATACTATCTCCGCCAAGTGAAATTTATAGTTTATTGTCCTCAAAGCAGTGCAATGTACAGGGTGATATTCTAATAATGACAGAGGTGTTCAGTGATTTCGGTTGATAACTCGGGAACGGTTGAAGATATCGAACTGAAATTTGAAACGTAGGTATAAATATTGTAGACGGGCGGATTACGAGTGAATTAATAATACACCTACGTCACATGACGTCACAAAAATGAAAATTTTTTACAACAGACGAACTGGTACAGATATCGACTTAACGGTTGGAGTTATTGAATTGAAATTTGAAACATAGGTGGAAATATTGTAAATGGACGGAATAAAAGTGAATTAATAATACACCTACATCTACATGACGCCACAAATAAGACAAATTTTTGCAACAGGCGAACTGGTACAGATATTGTCTTAACGATTGGAAACATCCAATTAAAATTTGAAATGTGGAATTGTGGACGGACGGAATACAAGTGAATTAATAATAATAATACACCTACGTTCACATGACGTCACAAATAAGAAAAAATCTTAGAAATTGGTGCAGATATCGACTTAACTATTGGAAACATCCAATTAAAGTTTGAAACGTAGGTGGAAATATTGTAGATGGACGGAATACGAGTGAATTAAAAATACACTGATGACGTCATAAAAACATAACAGGCGAACTGGTGATGATATCAAAAAAATATTTCTACAAGACGTCACGAATTTTTTTTTTTAATTTCCAAGAAATATCAAATTTTCGGAGAAATGTCACTTTTCACAAAAATGTCAAATTTTCAGGAAAACGTCAAATTTTCGGAGAAATGTCACTTTTCAGAAAAATGTCAAATTTTCGAAAAAATGTTAAATTTTCAGGGAAATGTCACTTTTCAGAAATATGTCAAATTTTCGGGAAAATGTCAGTTATGAGAAAAATGTCAAATTTTCGAAAAAACATCAAATTTTCGAAGAAATGTCACCTTTCAGAAAAATGTCAAATGTTTGAAAATTGTCAAATTTTTGGCGTAGTCACTTCAAAAAAATGTCAAATTTTCGAAAAAATGTCAAATTTTCGGAGAAATGTCACTTTTCAAAAAAATGTCAAAAATTCAGGAAAATGTCAAATTTTCGGAAAAATGTCAAATGTTTAAAAATTGTCAAATTTTCGGTAGTCACTTAACATGTCAAATTTTCGGAGAAATGTCACTTTTCAGAAAAATGTCAAGAATTCAGGAAAATGTCAAATTTTCGGGAAAATGTTAAATTTTCAGGGAAGTCACTTTTCAGAAATATGTCGAATTTTCGGGAAAATGTCAAATTTTCGGAGAAATGTCACTTTTCAGAAAAATGTCAAAAATTTCGGAAAAATGTTAAATTTTCAGGGAAATGTCACTTTTCAGAAATATGTCAAATTTTCGAAAAAAACGTCAAATTTTCGAAGAAATGTCACCTTTAAGAAAAATGTCAAATGTTTGAAAAAATGTCAAATTTTCGGAGAAATGTCACTTTTCAGAAAAATGTCAAATTTTCAGAAAAATATCAAATTTTATTAAATGGACTCAAAGAAAAATTCCTACTACTTGCAAGTTTTTTCGACGTTTATAAAGCCCACGGATGGTGTGAGAGGCCATCCTGAACCGCTTACAAGCCCTACAAGTGTAAGCAACCTCACCGGAACGCTTTCGGTGAGTTTTTTCCAATAAAACTTTAAAAGTGACAGTGACATTATATTTTAAAAACTATTTCCGCTAGTTCCGGCATCCCGCCGGAAATTCTTCCGGCAACATAACCTAAAAAGAGTACTACATAACCTAAAAACAATTTAAGGCATTGTACCAACATAAGCATTTTTCAAAAACCACATTCCCAGAGAAACATTGGAAGCAAAAATTTGACAGCTATCACTTCCCCGACCGATTTAGTGAAAAATCGGTCGAGGCTAAAAGATAAAACAAAATATACCAACTCAAACTTAAACGATCCACCATGAACACTACCCTGGCTACATCTGGCAGGGAAGCTGTCGGTGAAGAGTTATATGGTTTTTTCCAGAGATGGCCATCCCTGCCATCCATCTCATTACCAACGAACAGGTTTTTTCGTTTAGTTGTTTCCCGTATCAACAATCAAAATTATTAAGTGCTCTTGCCTACGAACGTTTTTATAGTATTGTTTATTTTTATATTAATTTTAGGTCCATGTGGACACATTAAAATTTTAACATAGTTTTTAAGCCTGCCTACAGAAGACAGGAGCTACTTTTCTATTTTTCTCCAAGCTAAACCGGACCTATACCGTCCAGCCTCATACTCGCCTCGCAAGACTTTTTTTCTGATTTAATATGAAAAAAATATTTCAACTTAATAAATATAATTAAGTGAGATCGTTCATATTGTTTAGTGCTCTTTTCGGCTTCAAAGATTCACCGGGTGGGGAGGTTCCAGCCGCTTCCAGTAGCTTCCGATTTTTGATTAATAAAAATAGACTGCTAATTATAGGTTAGATTCCTAACCTGAAAAAAGTGTTTTATTTTATTGTGACAAACTATTTAAAATTTCATACACATTGCGTTGAACTTGATTTTGGTTGAAAGTACAGGAACCAGGTAGAAATTTTAATAATAGCTACGTAATACTTGTAAATCTTAAGAAATATATATTTTTGAGGTTAGCTGTGGCGACACATGCAATGCTGCATGTGGTGTTGCATATATTCTTTCAATGTTTTAATTTAGCTACTTAATGTCAGATGTCACTGGACTCTTGTTTCACAACAAAAAACAAAAGGCCGGGAATGTATGCAACACTGTATGCACGCATGCACAGAACCTGTAAAATTATCCATCTATGCGTAAGTAATGAGAGAACTTATTGGTCCTGCCATCTATTACATTATGTACAAAGTAAGCACTTATGAAGCCACTGTGAGGGTTGTCGTCGCACCACCTATTTATTACACCCTGGTTTAGGCATAGGGTATCCTATATGTTTTTGACTCAGAATTTTATGCTCTTTTCAAAAACCCTAAAATATATAGGGTGTTCCAGTTAAAATAAGCAAGTTGGTATCGACTTCCGGTATAACCGGAAGTGCCAAATGCTTGTAATTATTTTAGCTGGATTGGCCGCACTGCCGTTAGTAGCTCCTTATATTTTAAAAACTGTCTGGTGCGTACTTTTCCCTATATCGATCGATGCAGTTCCTGGTGAGACACCCTGTGTAGGTAAACTTCCAAAAAAAGTTGTCCAAAGATTGTCCTGTGGAAATTTTCGAGTTATGTAGTGCATCAATTGTCAGTTATATATCATAAGAGTCCAGACATATATCATAATATGTATCATAATAGTCCAGACATAGTAAACAGAGTTCACACATGAAAGTCGAAGAGTCTTAATATATACAATATAAACGTGAGATATAGTGAATAAAAAGGTGAGAAATTTCTACATCTTAATATTTTCAGTGTACCCCTCCTAACACCAAGGTACTGTTAATTTTTTAATATACAATTATAAACAAAAATTAAATAAACAACACTCGAATTGTTGAATATCTGTGTAGGATAAACAAAAAATCTCCTTATCTTTAGAAAGAATGTGTTAAAAATATACCACATAAAAAACAAGTTCCTAGCAGAGGTAAATGGTTTTCCAGCATTGTATAGAATGGCCAAATTATAATCACAAAATTAAAATTAAAAGTTATCCTTTTCTGCAAAAGTAGCTACAACTATTGAGAATTAACGTAAGTCTGAAAAAGAGAATGGGAGAAAATGAAGTAAGCAATAAAGCCATTTACGATCTACTCCAGAGTGTCCTCAAAAAAACTTACAACGTTGAAACCCAGACGAACAGGAACACAGAGGACCTGAAACAAGAAATTCGAAACCTCAATACAGAAATAAAATAAGAATTGGAATTTCTTAAACTCGAAAACGAAGAAGTTAAAAAAGAAAATCAAACCTTGAAACATCGTTTATTAACAGCAGAACGAAAACTAAAAAAATATAATTTGATTTTTTTATGGGCTTAAAGAAGAAGAAAACAGAATTGACGAGGCAAACAGTGTACTTGATCTAATTAATAATAAACTCAACATCGACTGTCATTATACCGATATCAGAGATTATTTCAGAATAGGACAAAAAATACAAGAAAAAACTCGACCCATAGTTATTGAACTTGTTAATTACCAGTTGAAGCTTGAAATACTGAGCAACCCAAAAAAACTAACAGGTACAGCAATTTTTATCTCCAAGGACTACACCCCAGAAGAATACGAAATGCAGAAAGAGAATAATTACGAGGTTCAGATAAAAAACAATGTTTTAATTGTAAATGGGGAAACTTATACCTACAACGACCTTAAAATCCAGCCAGTGACCAAACCTAAGGAGATTGAAGAGCCGGAAATAAGAGCACCTGAAGCAAAAATTCTACAAGCTCCACTGACCGCCAACAAATACAACAGTTCCTAATAATAAACCCGACGGTAAAGCCACTGGGAATACAAATTACAAGGATTTTTTAAATCATGAATCAAAAACAAGCAGAAGAAAGGAACAAATAATAAACAATGAAAACCAACTAAAAAGATCTACTAGGTTACTAAAATTGAGTTCGTAAATCACCACGATATCGCAACTGTTTATTGATAGATTTTACTCAATGTTTATCTTTTTTTCCGTATTTTATTTGTAATTTATTTGTATGTTAGTTACCATTGCATGTTTTACAATTTCATACTTTTGCAGTAATTTTAACATGTTTTACTTCTCGTATTTTACAATTTATAGTATTTTAAGATTTGCTATTCTTTAAAAACATATAAATTAATAAAATCATAAAATGGATCAGTATATAAGAGACGTTCAGTTCACACCAATAAACACCGAAATCCTCAGGGCCGGATTAAGGATTGGCGCGCCCCTAGGCTAATCATGTATTTGCGCCCTCTTATTCATAATAAGAACATTAATGAGCGGGAGGTGAAATCTGAAAAAAACATTTTTTGTCCAGATTCAAAATTGACGAGCGGGGGGGGGGGCTGAGATATATGAAAAATTCAAAATTGATGAGCGGGGGGAAGAAATCTAAAAAAAATTTTTAATCAACATTGATGACTAGGGAGAGTGGCCAGCGGCTACAATAAAAGCAGCGGCATTACTATAGGAGCGGAAAGATATAATATATATATATATATATATATATATATATATATATATATATATATATATATATATATATATATATATATATATATATATATATATATATATATATATATATATATATATATATATATATATATATATATATATATCTCTTTCTGTTCCTATTTTCCTATAAATAATCCTGTAAAATGTTGATATATTGAAAAGGAACATAGGAGACGTATACATTTCCTTAATTGGCACAAAAAGATGAACTGGCGCATGCCGGTCAAATTGCAGCGTTTTTTGCTTTAGCGCTTTAGGACGAACAATGAGACCGGCGCGGAAGGTATACAGAGGTTGTACAGACGATCCAACCACCCAACCAACCAACCTTCTCGGTACACTTTGAAAATTTCCATGACAACTCGTAAAAGTGAGCTGGTCTGCTAGAATGCCAGCGTCTTCAAAGCGTACCGACAGCAGACCAGCTCACTTTAACGAGTTCGCATGGCAATATCCAAAGTGTACCGAGAAGGTCGGTTGGTTGGTTGGATCGTCTGTAGACCTCTATATAAAGTGCAGAGCAGGTCGGGTGTTTTTTTGTAATATCCGCGGGTTTAGGTAAACATCTCTTCGCTGAACTATACAATACAGAGGTAATAAATTCGACAATTTTATTAAAATAAAATAATCAAATAAATAATTTTCTTGTATAAAAAAAAAAGTACCGACGTAGATATAAGGAAGGCCTTCGGCTATACCCGGAAGGGTCAGGCCCCCCATCAAATCATGGGCCCCGGTACTAAATTCACTGGCGGACCCCCGCGCCAAATAATTGATGAGAGGGAAAACTTTTTTTGTCAAAATCTCTGGCAGGCCCTCGCTACGGGCCTCTCGGAACCCAACGGGCCCCCGCGCTTAATAATTGATGAGCGGGGGCGAGAAATTTGAAAAAAAAATTTTTCCAAAACCTCTGGCGGGCCCCCACAACGGGCCCTTCCAAATACAACGGCCCCCCGTGCTTAATAATTGATGAGCGGAGGCGAAAAAGGACCCCGGAACAAAACCCATGAAAATGTTGACGTGCACAAAAAATGTAATGTAATGTATTGTAAAAATAAGCTTGTATTATTGTTAATATGTATGTAAAGTCGCGTCCCTGTAAATCAAAAGGTTTCTGAAATATAAAATAATTATCAGTTTTTGGGTGCTATTTTCAAAGGGCCGTAGCT
This sequence comes from Rutpela maculata, assembly GCA_936432065.2. Classification (NCBI taxonomy): domain Eukaryota; kingdom Metazoa; phylum Arthropoda; class Insecta; order Coleoptera; family Cerambycidae; genus Rutpela; species Rutpela maculata. The sequence continues at coordinate 111,302,988 of OW386285.2, forward strand.
CAAGGTATTTGCGGACATATTTTTGCATGTAGAATCTGCACCAGAAGTTTGTCATCGATATTTCCGGACAACCCTGTATACACTGGCACATATATACACACAAACGCATGCACGCAGTACACAAACACGCTGGAAGCCATTCGTAAACACATACATATAGATTACCCCTTACCTCGTTGTTAAGACCTTCAAGCACTCCTGGAGCGAAAACCACTCATAGGATCGACTCAGTGCAATAGGAATTTTTGATCAGCATGACTTAAACTACAAAATAGCAAAGTTTCAGCCAATCCCATCGAAGCATGCCAAAATATATATATATTTTACCTAACCTAAAAATTGATAAAAAAATTCTTAAAAACTTGAGCTTGACCATTGGACTTGAACAAAAATATTTTGGCCCTTGCAATTTTTTGCTAAAGTTAATAGTTTAAGAGTAAAAAGTTCTTGAATGTCTAAAATGACGCAAATTACCTAACTTTGACAAGCTGTATCTCAAAAACTGTCCATAGGATTGGCTCGATGTGAAAAGAACTTTTGATCAGCATGACTTGAACTACAAAATATCAAAATTTCAGCCGATTCCACCGATCAACATTTTCATGGGTTTTGTTCCGGGGTCCTTTGCAAAAAAAAACATTGCCAAAATCTCTGGTGGGCCCCTCGAGAGCCAACGGGCCCTCACGCTTGATAATTGATGAGCGGGGGTGAGAAATTTGAAAAAAAAAATTGCCAAAATCTCTAGCGGGCCCCTCGTACGGGGGGGCCTGGGAAGGATTACGGCAATAAAAACTTCAGATATGGATAATTACTTTAAACGTATGAACAGGACTCTACTTTAAATTATATCGCATTTTCTATTTCATATTATTTACTTCTCTCTCAGATCCTGATATCTCTTAAAAATAAATATAAGTAAACGAATATTTAGGTATTTTGATATTTATAATTCTTAATACGGATATAATTATGAAATGTAACCAAAATAGTTACATAGAATGGGTTTACATAGGCTTACACAAATTTATTAAGTTCGGCCCAGATGAGACGGCGGGTACAAAAGCTTTTTATGCTTGTCTTTCCTTAAACAAACATTTTTTTACGCTCATTATCCCAACTCGATTTTATGGCTATTTTTTTCGCCAGCCCCTTATGCATACGACGTTACAATGCATTTATTTTCCAAAAGTCAATGGTAAACAGTACATGTCACGTCGGCCGTCGGGAGATAAATTTAGTTAGTTTTGAATAGGGTCATTTCGACCTATTTCAAAAACATTATTTTCTTGAAGAACTACTTTTAAAAAGATGATCTACCAAAAATTATCAAATTCTGTCAATCCGATCATGTTAAAAAAAATTATTAAAGTCGCGCGGCGCATCTAAATCCGACCGAGCTGAATGACGTCATTAGGCTTAAAGCTGTGAGGCGACTCCCGTACAATACACAGGGCGCGCGCTATATTGCTCTCATTAGGATAGTTCAACGTTGTTAATCATCGGATAAAGACATTGTTAAACTTCGAAACTGTTTTGTTCTGCAATTTGAATAAAAATATCATCATACCGCATCAAAAATAAATATAAATATTGTATCTATTGTTTCTGAATGCAAAAGCACGACGCACGACGGCGTCAACACCAGACAAATATTTTATTCGTTTGCCGACAAACAAAAAGAAAACAGTTCTTTGGCAACAAGCAATGCGCCGGGCTGTTCTCTTAAATGAAAAAACAGGACACTATTGCTCATTTTAATGTAAGTAAATTAGGTTAATAAAAAATAAAGGTAAATACCAATAAACATAAAATTTAGAAGGAGATATATTTTTTAAATATATAAGTAAGTGTAAATTACGTCAGAAGTTTAGTAGGAATAAAAAAAGCCAAGAAAATATCACAGTCGAAGTCATTTACATGCTGGCTAGAGTTAGTCACCGTTGTCCAGAGCCGTACTTCAAATGTTTTTGTATTACAATGAAAATAATAATATGAGAGATTTAATCCGCTAAAATGTAATGTACCTTGGAAAACACAAACTGTACATAACATTGATACACTAACGAAAATTCCTTCCTAATCTAAATCTAAAATAATAATACCACTAACTGTCCTTCGTGTTTGAAACACTGACCGATAAATTCGAAGTTCGTTTCTGTGTCCACGACTAGAAGGGGACGGAAAAACCGCAAAGCTTTCTTACCTATTTCGTCTAGGGGCGACAAGCGTCTCGCGTAACTTTACCACAAGAGTTAGAAATCTTAATTATGCCAGAACCAGGCCTGTAGCTAGAAAGTGCTTTAAGGGCGGGCAAACAATTTTTCAGGGGCGGGGGTTAGAAATCCAAAAAAAGGCAGTGTTGAAATTACCCCCCTTGCGGTCGCCGTAGGTCGGGCGAAAATTATTCCAGGATGGGCTAGTTACAGGCCTGGCCAGAACATAGAGTTTACATGAAAATAAAGATATATTACATTATATTTTATTATTTAATATATTGTAGGAACATGCTAGATTTTTCCAATAGCAAACTGTATCGGTTGGCAAGGGTTTTTCACTTCGGCGATATAACCACATTACAAAAGCTATTGCATGGTTACAACCACCATCAGAAGCTGCACAATCTTCGCACTTTACCTCTACAATATTATGTTCTTTTTCATTTATCCCACATGAAACTTTATAATATTTTGCATTTATTTTATGCTCCGGATTATTTTGGAAAATAGAAAACAGACAAACAAATAGCAAACAAAATTTTAAAACATTTAGTTAGAAAGCGTGTAAAACATAATTATAATTTATAAGAATTCGTAAAAATATATTTAATTAATACAATAATTATTCTCACTAATATTCAGTAGGGATTAAGCAGGTAATAATGTTTTCCACAAAAATGATTTAGAAAAATATTTGCCCCACCTTAAAATGGTTGTTTACTCTCCAGATGTTTGTTGTCGGCAAACTGTTAAATAAGAACTTTATTGTCAAATTTTCTATTTCTAAGTATTAAATTTCATGCTAGACATATTTAGTTTTATTTTGAAAATCCTGTACAATGAAGTAATTTTTATATGTATTATTAAATAAAATAAAATCTTATTTACCTTTGCACTTACTTCCTTTCATTTCTGCACTATTTGTGATTGGAATTAAAATACCCCATAACCATTAACAAGTGTACCTCCGGAAGATTGGAAGAATCTGCTTTTACAAAGCCCCTTTCGCACATTTTTTGTTTTTAAAAAGCACAAAGTATATAAAAAAAACCATCCACACGTCTCTTTATGCACATATAAATTTTACATATATAATTACACATTACATTACATATAATACATACATGCAATTTCACTGATAAGACGGCGCGGCGCCCACCGTCAAGCGGCTGCTGTTGTCGGTTTAAGCCTAATGACGTCACGCGGGTACGAGTTTCTTTTCCCGTCCGCGGCAACTTTGGGGCTTAATATTTTGAAAACTATTATAGATAAAGACGTGAAATTTTGTATGATTAGTTTTTGTATTAAACAAATTATGGTAATGTTGAAAAAGTCGCAATATAGAATTATCGGAAATGACCCCATTGCCTTAGCGCCCCCTCGCGCTTCGGCGCCCCTAGGCTATAGCCTATATAGCCTTATGGATAATCCGGCCCTGGAAATCCTAGAAAATGGCGATCTAGCCAACACTGTTCTAGAAATTAATAATTGTTTTCAAAATTTTAAAGTCTTATATATAAATATTAGAAGTCTTAATCACAACTTTGATCAGCTATTGGTATTTTTAAGTCAATTTGAAGAAAAATTTGATTGCATAATTTTATCTGAAACGTTTGACCTCAAAGACAAAGACCTACAATTTTTTAACATTCCTGGATACAAAATATTTTACAACATGGGCAATAGTAACAAAGATGATGGAGCTGTGATGTATATAAGTAAAAAGATAAATAGTCAAGTGAATATAATACAAATAGGTGAAATTAATGCAATTAAAGCAAAACATTGGATATATGGGTAGTGTACAAATAAATTCATCAAGTTTTTTTAAATCTATTATTTTATATACTAGAATAAATGTAGTTACAGGATATGCGTGATTCTAATTTATAAAATAAAACTCATTACTTTGTTTGTTACATCATGTTATTGAATATTTACTGCTTGTGTTCTTTTACTCTGCTAATGCATAATTGGAACCATATGAAACGTGAGCATTGTGTTTAAAATCCGAATAATCCATATTGCAAATCATATTTTAGTCGCTGTGACTGTATTTAGTAATGTTCGATAAGTATCACATTTCTCCACAATTAGGTAAATGGGTGTGTTTGTTTCAATAAAACATATTTGTGGCAAAACGGCTCGCCGACGTAAAATAAAGGGTGTGAAGACTGGCTGGTAAGTATTTTATTTCTTTAACATCATTCACAAATTACTATTTTTATACATTTTTATACCTATTTGATTTAGGGCCGGTACGTTCATTTCCCCTTAAATCTATTCTACTATACAGATATATAATAGACAAAAATTTTTAATAAATTCGTCACAGAAAAAATATTTCGTAAGTACAGAAATCAATTTCGTAACATTGTTAACTCAAACATCGAATAAAGAATGTGTGTGTGTATGTATATATGTATGGGTATATGCGGATTGTAGTGGATTGTGTGAGTCGGACGAGAACCCGACTATTGTCTGATTTAATGAGTTCTCCCCCCGTTTTCGAGGATGCTGAACACCGTGGTGGTGGCAGAATTTCTCGTTGGGGTGACCTACCCCCGCAAACAGCCAAAACCACCTCCAAACGGCCAAACGCGTATTATAATTGTTTGAGGGACTCTTACTTGGTGATCCCCCGTTTTCGAGGATACTGAACACCGTAGTGGTGACAGAATTTGTCGTTGGGGTAACCCACCCCCGCATACGGCCAAAAACCACCCTTAGGTTTGAGACTAACTAGTTTGTACTATATTTGGTAAGATAAACGTAGATTCATGATTACACCCTATTCTATATTATGGTATTGTATTACTAGACTGCAGGAACATTTAACTGGCCATTTTTTAAGGTTGCGCCTATTGAAATATCTGACCAAGACGCCAATATCTACAACATACTGCAATTTCAGTCAATGGGCTCATGTAGTGATATTTAGTTTATAATTTATTTTTGCATTTTCCTTATTTTCCGTATTTAACCTTTTAAGTATACAACGTGATCTACCATGACATGCGGAAAATTTAACAGGTTGTCCCCACCGAAAAGAGTTAAAAAAATGAAAAATTAAAAAAAAAGAAAAAAAAATTACCTTATTTTTTTAAGAACATTATCAGACTTGGGATTGACACTATTGACAGCAAAGCTGGAGCGGGTAGAAGTGACTTTTTGGTTTTAATCAAATCACACTACAAAAATAGCGAAATAAATCGAAATAAATGGAAGAGACATTGACCCTATGCTAGTGAACTCTGCAGCAACAAGTATATATAAGATATATTTACTTAAACCCGTCAATAACACACCTGTGTCCTGATTGTTCGACCGAAAGCAAAAAACGCGGCACTTTGACTGCACTCGCCAGCTTCACTTTTTATGCCAATTAAGAAAATGTAAACATCTCCAACTCCAACATCTCCATCTTCACAAGTAAGTTGATCACCCTATTACTGGTCAATAACAGTGGTGTATCTTCGTAAATTTTAACCATCTTTAATATACTAAATTACCTCGGGGCACAAAATTTTGCAGGGACTTTCCCACATTGAACGCTAGTACACCATTTTATTTTCCGCATATCATGGTAAATCACGTTGTATAGTGAAGAAATTAGGTCGCTAGCGTCAATATTAATCGTACTATTCGATTTCTAATCCGTAATATATTTGAAACAGCCGACGACGCGGATGATGTCACACCACTCCATTGGTTCTATGAGTTATGTGCTTATACTCAGTTTAAGAGCTTTTGTTGTACACTGTGCGTATGTGATGTTATTTTACATTATTTAACTAATTTGATTATGTTATTTTTTATACATAAAAATATGTGTTCTATAGAATGGATTCTTTAAGGCTGATTTCAACATTTTGCCATGTCTAGGTAATTTTTATGGTTATGGAATATTTTAATAATAATAAAGATTACATAAGTGCTAAAAATAGGGAGACCATGTTACACGTGGAAAACAACAATCGAGAGGATCATAAACAAACTGGGAAAGAAAAACGAGGGGGGAAAAGTGGATGTGTTTATAAAATAATAAATATCTCGGAACATTTTCAGTAATTGATAAGAAATATTAGTTAGTGTTTAATTGGGTATACAAAACAAAACTTCCCCTCTAATGCAGTAAATCATTGTATATATAGTGCAGTGAAATCGTGCCAGGCGGCAAAGAGGAGAAAGAAATCAGTAATAACCGAAGAGAGGACTGTCTATATGGAGCACTAAGCCATCAGTTTTAAGGAGAAAACATAACAACCCCGGCACACACCAACGCTATGAAAAATCAAGAAAAATGTCCGTTATACTATTAGGAGACTTTAATGCACATATAGGAAAAGGCGATCAAATGGTGGAGGACACAAGCATCAAAGGAAAAACTTTACTCCACACATGCCTAATGAAAATGGAAACGCGCTGAAAAACCTAATACACATATTTGACTTAACAATAAGAAATACATGGAGCAAAAGTCAAACCTGCATTGACACCTGGAGTAATGGAAGCTCAATTACACAAATAGACCATATCCTGGCAAGCAGAGAGATAAGGGAAAGGATCAAGAAAGATAAAGCAAAAAGGACAGCAGAAATCCTACTGAAGAAAGCGTTAACACTGAACAGCAGCAAACTAAAAATAGGAAGACCATGTTAACGTGGAACACATCAATCGAGAGGATCATAAACAAACTGGGAAAGAAAAGCGAGGGGAAAAATGAATTCAAAAAAAAAAAACATGCGTCATGTGGCTCGCTGCTGACAACAAGCATGACCCAAATTCAACCCAGCATCAGCATCGGAAACCGAGGAATAAGAAGACTCATAAAAAGAAGATTCGAAGAAGCAGGAGCACAAGAAGAGGAGCATAAACACTCCATATCAAGACACAACACATATTTCACACGGAGACTCAGAAGAAGCAGATGCCCAGAACAAAAAACACGCTTAAACGCTCCCTCACGACACAATGCGGTAACGCATCTCACAAATACCTACATCTCCCCTCTCATATTCATTTACCATGCGCCATGTGGCTCTCGCTGTTGGCAACAAGTATGACCTTAGTTCAATCCAGCGTGGACGTAGCAGGCCCAGCTGTATAACCCTGGGAGTGGCAGCAATGCCTACCGCACGCTGATAAATCAATCAGTCAATCAATCAATAATAAAGATTACATAAGTGCTGAAATGAAGGGAGTTAAATTACAGAAGTAGGTTAACTAGATATATATCTACTTTAACAGAGTCCACAGAATTTATCTGACTTTTAGGTCAGCCGAACAAAATTACGGCAATAACGCTGTTGGTTATGTGCAAATAATAGTATATTATTCAACGAGCGGTAATATAGGTAATAACTCACGCAGATGAAAATTTACAGCACAAGCCGTAGGTGAGTGCTGTAATTCATCAAGTGAGTTATTACCATTACCGCAAGTTGAATACTATACTTTATCTACGATTATAACAATAAATATTAAATTGAGAAAATTTTGTTTAAATTACTCAGTTTGTTTATTAATAAAATTAACTGTAAAATTTAATTTTTGTTCGCCGTTTTATATTTGTTGTCTTCAAAGATTTAGCCACCTTTAAGCGAAGGTACAATGTGATATTTAATCGAAATAGTACATAAACTGCTTGTAGACAAAAAATCAGCTTTGTAGATTAATATTACGCGGCGGAAAATGCAAAACTTCTCCGCGAACTGCAATAGCCCGGAGCGCATATTCGGTCAAAAGTCTTGTTTTTATGTTAGAGAAAAAATTAAAAAAGCGTCGGAAAGCTCAATCAATCCTCTTTACATAAGCTGTCTACAATTTTTCGAAAAAAAAAACGATAATTATCAAGATATTCGAAGAAATGTAAGTAAGAAATTACACGTTTTCCTATAGTGTATGTAAATCTTAAAAAAATAATTTTTCTCATAAACCTTTGTTTCGAAGGGCCAAGATTAACGGAGCGTCAAAGTAGTACATGATATTAAGTGAACATCGTATATGAGATCGATTTCAGTTAATTACCGATTAATTACGGTGACAAAATGGAGAAATTTTACCGAAAAAAAAAAAGTCCCAAATCCCGCCCCTCTAATTCCTTCATTTTTGTCGGAATTCAAAAAATAAAAAAAAAAATTTAGCAAATTTAATTCTATTTAAGTTAACTAGAGTAGTCTTTTGGCGTAGGAGCCAAGATTAAAAAGTTGCCAACTGTAGAAGCTCAAAATTTGCAATTTTTTGCCGTACATGGCCAACATTTCAATAGTTATCTTCGAAACGAAAAAAAAATCAAAATTCTGATAGTAGCAAAATATTCCTAATGGAAAATACTGTTTGACCTTGTTTTTTATTTCGAGCTAACTCCCACCGTTTCGGAGATATCTGCGAAAAATTACAAAAAACAGCTTACATTTCGGAGTCGAAAAAATTGCAAAAACATGCAATCTTGACACGTTCATATTTTTCGAAAAACACCATTGGGACGGCCGTACGATATCGTGACGTAAATAGGAAGTCTTCCAGATAAACCTGATCGATCGTAAATTGCACGGCGAAATTCGAAAATTCGGCTCGGCACGAACGAATCAAAAGTAGCATTTTGTGACATTTCAGAAAATCTTTATAAATATTAACGCGAATAATCTGTCACTACCTCCCTGGCTCCACCTTCGTGTGTTGCGCGTTACGTCGATTGGACAGGCTAGGCATGAAGATAAAGGTGATTGGCTCTGTACCTAGTGAGTTATGATAACTCACGCATTATAACTCACGCTGTTTGTTTATGGATACTATTAATTGATCAAAAGCAGTTCATTAATTAGTATATAACCTAATAAGAGTAGATAAAAGGTATTTTATAATACATATAATTTTTCATACCATCCTCAAGCTTATTATTGTACAATTTTTAATAATAAACTGTTACACTAGACTTACGATAAAATGATCCTCATAACAATACTTCGTCCCTTTATTACTAACAAAGGGTCTAGCCGTACTTCCATGGCGAAACTGCCCCCGATAGGAACCTATATCATAACCTATGTTATATTGTAGAGGGCGCTAATAATAGTTGATCAAGTAGATATTAGCTCTATATCTTAGTTAATTGAGGAGCTATTTGAAAAGAGGGGTCCGGAGACGACTTTTTTTCAAAGCGACATATCTTAGTTAATTTTAAAGCTAGGAAAATAAAACTAAATGGCAGTGTTATGGTACATTTTACAGTTTATTTTATAGCATTTCCTATGGGCCAAGCCTAAATGAAAGTATTTAAAAAATGCAAAGAAAAATTTTGTCAATCGATTTCTATCAGATCTAAGTGAATTACCACTTTGAAAAAAATATATAATAATAGTCTATGTCTTGCCTAACAGCATGCTAAGTTTCATTAAAATCCAAGAGGTGCAACATGCCGAAAAAAAATTTAAAGTAAATGGCTGACTACCTTACGACCACTATGTTGACGCTTTTAATTTGCATTACATTTCAATAGTTGCGTTTTGACAGCTCATGAAAAGTATATGATCTACTTTTATAGTGACTGTAGTCGGTCTCAGTTAAGAATGTAGTTGTTTTCGTTATGAGCGCAGCACAGTTTACACAGGATATGGGAATTTCCAAGTAAGTGGAATCCCCCATGGCCGACTCAAGCCAGTTGGTACATAAAATAAAAATTAACGGTTTAAATTAGGGTGGCCATACGTCCGGAATTTCGCTGGAAAGTCCAGCATTTTGGAGTACTGTCCAGCAATTACAAGTGTCCAGCGAAAGTCCAGCATTCTGACCGTATGTCCGGAATTTCGCTAGAAAGTCTTACAAGTGTCCAGCATAAGTTCAGCATTCAGGTTATAGTGAAGTTACAGCATTACATTTTGTTTGGAAAAAATTTCTTTTCGGATACTTGCTTCCCGCTCATCAAAAAGTTTTGGGATGAAAAAAATTTGTTTAGATTTCTCCCCCCGCTCATCAAAAAAATTTTGGGACGAAAAAAATTTTTTTCGAATTTCTCCCCCCGCTCATCAATTTCAATTTTCGAGGAAAAATATTTTTGTTATTTTCAGCCCAAGCTCAAGGCCCAGATCCGCCCTTGAGCCCCCCCCCCCCCCAGTAACCTTTCTGGAGCCGCCTTTGGCAGAAGTGTCCAGCATTTACTTAACAAAAATCTGGTCACCCTAGTTTAAATTGGCTTTTATTTGGCATTTGGCTCTTTTATAAATACATTGAAATTATTTAATTCATATTTCAGCATATTTTATTTAGATTAATGAAAGCTCATTATAGACGTAAATCCTCTAAAAATGTCAGTGTTATAAGAAATGGGTAAACCTACTACTTGCTTGTGCTCGATATCAGGCGAGCTGTATCTTTGATCTCTCTCGCGCAGCGCATATCGCACAAAGTTTATTGATATTTATGAATATTAATACAAAAGATATTGTACTAATTGTTCATATGTTGTTCGGCTATTTCCTTCCATTTTTATTAAAATCAGACTGCTATAGTTATATTTATCACTCTCATTTAAGAGCATGGTTCTATTTAATTTTATTATGCGATGTGCGAGGGGCGTCGATATGGCCACTCTCATTTAAAATAATGGTTTATTTAATTTCAGTGTGCGATGTGCGAAATGCGGTGCTATGTGCGCTGTGCGGTGCACCGACGCGACGTGACGACGTGGTCATGCACTTACACGGAGGTTATGATATTTGTGTACACTTTTTAGGCAGATATATAAGAGAGATCGAAGATACAATTCAGAACGGCAGAGACAAGAACAGTTCGCCTGATATCGAGCACAAGCAAGTAGTAGGTTTACCCATTTCTTATAATGCTTTGACATTTTTAGAGGATTTACGCCTATAATGAGCTTTCATTACTCTAAATAAAACATGTTGCAATATGAATTAAATAATTTCAATGTATTTATAAAAGAAAAATGCCAAATAAAAGCCGATTTAAACCGTTAATTTCTATTTTATGTACCAACTGTCTTGAGTCGGCCATAGGGGGATTCCACTTACTTGGGAATTCCCATATCCTGTGTAAACTATTCGTGCTCCGCTCATAACGTAAACAACTGCATTCTTAACTGAGACCGACTATAGTCACTATAAAAGTAGATCAAAAAAACATTGTAATATTCTAGTTGACACCACCAACCATTGATATACTTTTTATGAGCTGTCAAAACGCAACTTTTCCAAAGATTAATGAAATGTAATGCAAATTAGAAGCGACAACATAGTGGTCGTGTAAGGTGGTCCACTTACTTAAAAAAATTTTTCGACATGTTGCACCTTTTGAATTTTAATGAAACTTGGCATGCTGTTAGGCAAGACATAGACAATTATTATATTTTTTTTTCAAAGTGGTAATTCAATTAGATCTGATAGAAATCGATTGACAAAATTTTTCTTTGCATTTTTTAAATACTTTTATTTAGGCTTGGCTCATAGGAAATGCTATAAAATAAACTGTAAAGTGTACCATAACACTGCTATTTAGTTTTATTTTTCTAGCTTTAAAATGAACTAAGATATATCGCTTTGAAAAAAAGTCGTTTCCAGACACTTTTTTTCAAATAGCTCCTCAATTAACTAAGATATAGAGCTAATATCTACTCTATCAACTACTATTAGCGCCCTCTACAATATAACATAGGTTACGATATAGGTTCCTATCGGGGGCAGTTTCGCCATGGAAGTACGGCTAGACCCTTTCTTCCTGTGCATAACTTGCTGCCACAAATTAATAAATACTTTCATCACTTGGTAATAAAATACATATTATATTGGGAGTAGACACTGATGTACTTTTGCAGTCTGGAACTATACAATATTTACATAACCCCCTTTTTTATCCATGTTAATAACAAGATACACAAAAGATATGAACGAAATTAGCACGTCCGTCGTACTTGCCGTATGAAATTATATGGGAAAAGGTGAGCGGTCGATCGCCGAGTGATGTGACGCGACATTGCGTTTTCGCGCGCTCTATTTTCATTATTTATTTTGAGGAAGAAGGAGTTGAAAGAAAAATCTAATATTTTGCACATTTACTAACTACAAGGTGTACTTTCGAAATATGAATTTTAAAAAATGCTGAACGAGCCCATACCACATTTTATGTTCTAAATTGTGGAGTAATAGTGGAGTACAATTAAAATTTGTAGGGAATTGTTTCACACTAGCAATTTTTCTGCTGGAACTTGTCTAAAATATTACATGAAGTGTAGCAAAAAGTTTTGGATTAAATTTTTGTCCTACAAGTGATTTGTTTAAACAAAAGAATGTTGAAAATTGTGTTTCCTCGCAGTTCTTCTTGAATATCTCTGGTTGAATAGCTAGTATCGCAGTAAATAAAATTCCGAAGAAAACTAGATTTATCTGAATCTTTTTGGTTAATTTCTTAAGTTGCAATAAATAAGAACAATATAAAGCAGCCGTTTTTAAACAATCATTGATGATGTAACTTTTTTGACGGAATTTTAGGAAACGATACCTCTTGGGGAGCCAAATCGTCATACCAAATTTCAATGGTATGTCGACAACACCGACTAGAAAACAAAAGCAAAGTCGAAAATTGAATCGTCGATTGTTTAAGTGCATCAAGCGCACAGCACATCAAAATATTGATGAGAAAAGTGAATTTGTGTAAAAAAAATTAAACAATTCAGAAAAAATGGTTCGAAAATTTAAAAAAAAATGTTACTATCACTAAAAAGAAGATAAAAGAAACTACAATCTGAAAAAAAAATTTGCTGTGCGACTTGATGCACTTAAACAATTTGCAATGCTATTCTCGAATTTTTTTTTGTTCTTTAGGCGTTGTTGTAAATATACCAGCTTGCAAATTGGTATGACGATTTAGCTCCACTAGAGGCACCGTTTCTTAAAATTTAGTCAAAATAGTTACATAACTGTTTAAGTTGTCATCAATTGTTTTAAAATGGCTGCTCTTTATTGTTCTTATTTATTGCAACTCCACAAAATAACCAAAAGGGTTCAGGTAAATCTAGTTTTCTTCGGAATTTTATTATGAACAATCTCTTTTTTTATTCATTGCGATACAAGTTATACAACCAGAGACAGTTAGAGACTGCGAAAAACACAATTTTCAACATTCTTTTGTTTAAACAAACGATTTGCGGGACAAAGATTTAATCCAAAACTTTTTGCTACACTCTTTGTAATGTTCCAGCAAAAAAATTGCTATTGTAAAACAATTCCCTACAAAGTGATTTAAACTCTTAGTTTTACTCCACTATAACGTACAATTTACTAAATACAATAACGTATGATTTCCTACTATTATATTTTTTCACAACTTTTCAAAATGCTAATTAGAGTGTAATTGTATTGTTAAAAAATTGTTATATCGATTATTTTATAGTATGTGCCTGCCTATACACAAAAACTAGTATTAAATTTCTAATAACCTAATCTATTATTCTGTTAATCGCTACAAGCACTCGGGTAATTGTAGTAGTGGTTGTTAGGAAAATGCTGATATTCAACCAAAACAGTTCGTTCTAGAATTTTCATGTAAATTATTAATGTGGAAATTGGACGAATTTTTACCATTAGGTCGCCGCTCCTTAATTTATTAATCAATACGAATAGAATAAGATTGCATGTACGATGGTGTAATGGTGTAGTATTTGGTTCCAAAGACGCCTTTGTATCGATTGGAAGAGTTCATGTGTATAAATAATCAAGTGGATCGCTGTAAAAATACTTGTTGTGTATGTCAATCATGTGCATATGCATAATTTTGAACAAATAGATATAGGCCGTTAAGTAAGATTTTCTAGGTCATACCATACATGACAATCATTTTACCGAGAACTTTACTTAATAATTAATTGTATGCCAATGTTTGTTTCATTCTTTCACAGCAAAAAACTAGTGAGATTAAATAGTTATATTTTTACAGGGTCATCTGCGGTTTTAAAGGACCCCGCACAAAGTTAATGGAGAATAGCGTAAAATCGGGTTGCCTCGAGCATATTTGGAATCAATCCACCCGAATAGTGTAGAAAGTTATAGAAATTGAATATTATATGAGCACTTTCGATGGAAAAATCACTAAGGTGCTTAGGGTGATGCTTAAGAATAAGGGTAATTTTTGTTGAAATTATCCGTTACCCCTTCATTTGTTTTGGTTTTGAATGTGAATATTTCAGTAGAAATTTTAGGATAGTCAATTAAAAATATTTTCAAAACAGATACACTACCTACATTAATGATAACAACTATGAAACTGCTAATTAGTAACTGAGTATCATAACTGACACTATAATAATTATTGGTAGGACGATAGTATTTAGTTGGATTGTATTATTTGGGCTTGCAAGACAAAAAATACTGCATGCATAATATGCTAAACAGATCTTTATTAAAATCATTGAGATAATTTGATTCGAGATCATAATAATCAGTGGCATACGATAGTATTAAGTATTAAGGGTACTTCATGCCGAAGATAGTACCGAGTTCGATTGTATTGTTCAGGTTGGCAAGACAAGAAATACTGCAGGCATAGATAACATACTAAATAGAGCTTTATTAAAGTTATTCAGATCATTTGATTTTAAAGCAAGATTCATACTGATTTCTATATAGTCTAACAATTTTTTCTACTCTGTTCTTGTTAAGATGCCATTTTTCGGGGTCCACAATCAAAAAAGCAGTTGCAATAGTTCGACATAAATATATTTTAATTTCCGACCAGTGTGACCATTTTATTTATTTGGTCGTACTTCAGCAAGTTTTTCAGAAAAATTAACTCTTGATTTGGTTCACTAGCTGCTATAGAACATTGAAACCAAGTTTTGGCAATTAAAAAACACGCGCAAATCTCCTAGTCCTTTTATTTCTTATACACTCGGCTGAAATTGAGTGCGAAACGAGAAATATCTTCAAACAGTGCATTGCTTTCATTAATTACTTTGCCCGAGGGAAGGCTCCCGGAGCCAGCATCGATATTCCTCCCTGTGGAGTTCTCCCAAAAGTAATACGATTAATTCTAAATATTTCCAATGGTCTTCTCGGCCATGATGTTGGAACCACTGACTCATCGTAAATATGAGAATTTCGTCAACTACATCCTTAGCTGATGTATGAAAATCCAAATATTTAATTCCAATTTCATGATTTCGTCTTTTGAAACAGCTATATGAATATGAATATAATATGGCATGCGATAGTATTCATATCTTTCAAATGGTAATCATATCGAATTTTTCAATATTGGTGTATACCATAATTTCTGATATAAAACTTGTCTTAAAACTCGACAACATACAACAGTTATAATCTGTCAAATCTGCTGAGAACTGGAGACAGATTCTCTAACATTTTTATGACAAGTTTTATATCATTGAGAAAAAGTAATGGATTTAATGGTGCCATGGCCTACCTTCAGATTTGTTCTTTTTATTTTTACACAAGAGTGTATGTCAAAAGCAACTGCATTTTTCGGGTCCTTTCATACATATTATTATTCTTATAGTCTTGGCCGTCAACTCTTACTAAAAGTTTCTTCTACAATAGATATTAAGCGAGATATTCGGCGTGGACCTGGTAAAATAGACAGACTGTATAATTACTAATACGGAACTTGCCTAAAAAAATAAAATTGAATTAAAATACTCAAAATCGTAAACTACCATCATTAAAAGCCCCATAGACAACAACAAATTAAAAAAAAAATCTCTTCCAGAAATATAGGCGATTAAAATCTGCCGGATTTTACCCTTGAAACGTGACGTCAGAGGGTGAAAGTCAAATGACGGCGTCAAGCGACACCGATTCTGCTTTGGCTTTGACAATTCCGCATACGCATGCGCATTTGTCAGAAACAACTAGCAGTGAACACAATCTAATCTAAAATTTAAATACTACTCCATGTAAAATCTCATAGCCAGATTAGTGGATTGTGTGAGTCGGAAAATAAGACGAAAAATCCGACTATTGTCTGATTTAATGCGATTAGTTCTCCCCCCGTTTTCGAGGATGCTGAACAACCGTGGTAGTGGCAGAATTTCTCGTTGGGGTGGCCCACCCCCGCAAACGGCGAAAAACCACCACCAAATGGGGTCAAACGCGTATTACAATGGTTTGAGGGACTCCTACTTGGTGATTCCCCGTTTTCGAGGATGCTGAACACCGTGGTGGTGGCAAAATTTCTCGTTGGGGTGACTCATCCCCGCAAATGACCAAAAACCATCCCCAAAATATTTTCCGTAGTATACTAGTTTGAGGTTATGCCCCATTTTTGAGGCTGCTGAACACTGTGGTGGTGGCAGAATTTCTCCGAAAATGGACAAAAGCCAACCCCAAATGCGTCTTGATCATGTTTCACGGAATCTAACTTATTTATTCCCCGTTTTGGAGCATGCCAATTATGGGGATGATCCTGAGACGCGTGCCTGGCACCCTCCCACACCTTTAACGGCCAATAACCACCCTCCAAAGGCGTGAGAGAGCGCTCTCATCATACCACTGGACAAAAAGCTTTCCCTCCCATTTTCGAGCACGGAGAGAACCACGAATCGAATGCTTGACAACCCTCATCCCTCAATGACAAAAAATACCCCTTCGCATTTTCAAAATAAGTGTAACTGTACGGGTTCAAAGAAAGTGAAAAATAAATTTAATATAAAAAAATAATTTTTTTTAGTCATAGTATTTTATAATGAAAGAAAAGCCAGCGTAACAATGTATGCAGTAATTGTTTGCATCAATAAAAAATATTTTATATAATATATTATAATTAAACAGATCAGATGTTTCAGTTATTATATAAACCTGTTTTTCCCAAAAAAAATGTACAAAAAATATTCATTCATCTTTTTTCAGCTCCACAGTAAATATAGATGACCACTTTCTTGACGAGATCGAGGTGACATCTTAATATTTTTTTCCTGTGTAGCATCCTCAAAAGTGGGCGGAGAACGCACTCTCATCCCTTTAAAGGGTTGTTATGGACATTTACAGGGGTGGGCCGGGGAACAATTCCACCATATCCTCGAGAACAGGAGATCACCGAGTAAGAGTCCCTCAAACAATTATAATACGCGTTTGACCCCGTTTGGGGATGGTTTTTGGCCGTTTGCGTGGGTGGGTCACCCCAACAAGAAATTCTGCCACCACCACGGTGTTCAGCATCCTCGAAAACGGGAAATCACCAAGTAAGAGTCCCTCAAACAATTATAATACGCGTTTGGCCGCGTTTGAAGGTGGTTTTTAGCCGTTTGCGGGGGTGGGTCACCTCAACGAGAAATTCTGCCACCACCACGGTGTTCAGCATCCTCGAAAGCGGAGAATCACCAAGTAAGAGTCCCTCAAACAATTATAATACGCGTTTGACCGTTTGGAGGTGATTTTTAGCCGTTTGCGGGGGTGGGTCACCTCAACGAGAAATTCTCCCACCACCACGGTGTTTAGCATCCTCGAAAACGGGGGGGAGAACAAATCTCATTAAATCAGACAATAGTCGGGTTCTCGTCCGACTCACACAATCCACTAGATACGCGTATTCGTTGGAAAACATCTTCAATATTCGTTGATTTTGAGTGATATTTGTTATTTTTATATAAGCTTGTGTGGTAAACATTTTAGTTAAAAATCACTGATGCAGGTTTCTCAAAACGACAATCAGACAATTTACCTAGTGTAGATACCGAGAGATCGAGAAAGACTGAACCTAACGTCACACGGAAAAGTCACTAAAATTATCAAAATTGATTTCTATTCTACATACATTATTAAAACTAATTTCCTATGTTGCTAGTCACTGTTACCAATCTGATGTCTGTCATTTTCGTGAATGTTATTACTATTTTGGCTTGTTTTTGATTTATCATTTATCTCCCTTTCCGACTAATAAATCAGTGATTTTTAACGCAATCAGTTCACTGTCACTTGTGTGGCAAGTTAATAAAGAAACTCGCATTTTGTGTAAATACTGTAATTGACTATATTTAAGGTTACTGTCGCCAACGTGCAAATGTTGAAAGTACCAGAAAATAGTACATATGTATGCAGTATGTAGGCGGCACAAAAACAATCTTTAGGGAGCGGCACGTTCAGTCTTTCTCGATCTCCCTGTATGTTTATGGTGGCTTCATACATTAAAAACACTGAGAGTTAGAAATAAACAGTATTATTTAAAGAAATTAAAGTTTATGACACTCTATTCAATAGTTAAATAAAATAAGCATTAACATTGACCTGTAACCTGTAATATAATACCATCTTATCTAAAAATTCAATTCTTGGTATTTTGGCTATACTTAATATACTTACATTAAAATGATCTTCACATACATAAATGGCGTTGTTCTTTTCAGAAATACCTATCCCCTATATTATTTCTTCTGCATGCTATTAGCCATTTTGATCGTCGATTTTTATCTTTAGGCACGCAAATAAAAATTCTATTTGCTGATTTAGTTGTATTATTACACTGTGACACTATGCAGTGTTTTTAATAAGTATTTTCCATTTCTCAACACAAAACAGAATCATAAACTAAACAAAATCTTCAAAATACACGTGAATACACAATATTCACACAAGCAAACGTAAACACGAGAGTTAGGTTAGAAAGTGTTACTCTGTGACAAAACTAAAACGCAAATGCGCATGCGGACGTCTCAAAGCCAACCGCCGATCCCCGTCCAGTCTATTACAGTTCGTCTCAAAGTTGTAGCAACCTAAAGGTCGGGTTTTCAATGTACTTTACCATACAGATAAGCTAACTAGTAGTTTAGAACATGAAGTTGTGGTATTAAAATGTTTAATAGAAGCACAATCTAAACTTCTAGTTAGTTTTTCTGTATGATAAAGTGCTTAACCTTGCATTGAAAAACCGGCCCCTAGGTTGTTATAACTTTGAGACGAACTGTTATTAGGGTGAAGACGTACCGCTCAGCTAAAGTACGCCATCTGTGGGACACCACGCGAGACTAGTTTTCACCAAGTGACGTCACAGCGCTTTTCGTGAGGATTTCAATTTTAATTATTTATTGCAAAGTAAGTACTGCGATTTAACAGCTGATATTCGATGTGACGTGTTTTTATACATAAACACACACTCTAATGAAATAAAAAAATGGGCAAGTTCCCCATTATAAAATGTAATAATAAAATTCAAGATTAATACAATCTGTACAGCAAAAAAAGACGGGGAGCATCCACGAATAATTTCTACAAGAGATTTTCTTTTTCTATACTATAGAGAATTAACTTGATGTAGGTATACCCTGGGTTATACCTACATCAAGTTAATTTGATATCAGCGGTCAAGAAAATAAAAACAATCATCCCCAATCATTAATTGGTGTTTTCCACAAAAGTATCGTGTGCGCTACGGCCGCCATGATGAAAAAATGACAGCCAAAATAGGTTTCTCTCAATTATCTTCTTTCCTGTAAAATTAGATATTGTAGAAAATGAAAAAGCTACAACTTTTATTTAAATTATTTTTCTCTCTATTATTATACTCTCCGTAAACACGAAAACGAAAAATATATTGCATTTTATCGGTACATTTCAAAAACCGAAAATATCGCACGTACTCAAAAAAATTTCATAACATTGTGTTATACCCCAGTAAAGAAAGACAAATTTGAGGCTAAAATAAGAAAAAATTACGAGAAAGCTGATTTTTTGTGGAGACCTTCATTGAAATGTCCTTAGTACATCCTAAGAAGTTCGAGCAATTTGAGCGATGGGTTTTTTTGGGAGGAGGGTTGATTGATTTTCAGTGTTCAGTGTTCAGTTGAGTGATTTTCAGTTTGTTGCCATTATCTTGAAAAGTATCACTTTTTCGACAAAAATAGTCATGAGCAAAAATATTTCTTATAAAATTCTACCCAAAAAAGATTATTACAATTTTTTTCGTAGAATCAATCGTTTCAAAGATAAACAGTACGTACGTACAGTACGTACATGAAATGTTGTGTCTAATTGTGAGGACAAGGTTTCACAAAGACATCCATTCCCAAATCCAAGAAAGACATTAAGCGATTTAAAAAATGGTTAGTCCTGCTTTCAAAATCACCCTAACAAAATAAACTACAGTAGACGAAGGGAGAGCTGGTGATTAAGTTGATAAAATTTTATCCTTGGGAGAAATATGTTTTTATCTGTAAAAAGATGCAGAGTGGTCACGATGGTGATGTCCAAATTTTTCTACAGTGTGTGCTACCCTTTTAAAATACTCTCCCTTCAGAGCGATTTTCCAATATAAATTTTCTGAAAAGTGTAAAACTTTGAGTTTCATATTTTCTCCGTATGGAAAACATGATATCAAGCAACTTTTATTCTTACCATTTTTTTTCCAGAAAATTGCAAGGAAAAGAAATAATTGACATTATACATAATGTACAATTTTTCAGCTTTCCGAAAATATTTCACATAGACCCATTTTTGAAAAATTTGGACAGTACCATCGTGATCGGCACGTTTTTTACATTTGAAAACATATTTATTCCAAACCAAAATGATATAATTTTCCAACCTGTACTCCAGCTCTTTTTTACCGTCAAAATTATTCAACGTTCCCGCCAACCGCCGCGCGCCGTTTGGTTTTTCATACAACCACCAGAAGCGCGGCTGTTCTAGTCCCAGTAGAATGAGTTAAATCCTGAAGACCACCAACAATAGATTGGAACCTATTCAAAACCCCTTGTCACCGGCTCCCGATCAGTTGATCAACACTATATTCTGCAACTGTACCAAAGACTGTAACGCTAGTTGTAGCTACAGAAAACTAGGTCTCCGCCGTTCTGCAGTATGCGGGCATTGCCGTGGGCAATCTTGTTTGAACGCCGCGATGGAAGAAATAGATAGTAACAACGGAGTTATAGATGAAGATATAGTTGAAGATACGATACAATCAACTGATCAGCCAATTGACGAAGCTCTTTATGAAGAGGACGATGAAGTTGACACGGAATTAGATCTGCTAGAAGAGAACCAATGATTTATGCAAAGGGTTGTTTTGAGTGTCAGATGTGGATTAGGCCTACTGTTTGTTACTGTTAAAAAAATATAGACATTGTATTTTTCCGTAACTTTTACTCAAAAACGATTGATCTACGAAAAAAAGTTTAATGACCTTTTTGTGTAGAAATTTATAATAAATATTTTTGCTCATAACTATTTTTGTCGAAAAAGTGATACTTTTCGATATACTGGCAAAAAACTGAAAATTTACCCTTTAACCCCCCACCAAAAAAAAACCCATGGCTCAAATTGCTCGAACTTCTCAGGATGTACTAAGGGCACCTCAATGAAGATCTCGAGAAAAAACAGCTTTCTCGTAATTCTTTCCAGTTGAAATGTCTTCATTTACTGGGCTATAGGTGAACGAGGTCTGAACAACTTTCGAAATCAGTCCGTCACGTATATTGTAAACACTATAACTTAAGAAAGGAAAGTTCCATTATAATGAAAATCGGACACTAAGTTAGTGTTAGCTAGAAGAAGAACCCTATTGTATTTTAACAATATCGATCAGTCGATCATATATTTTACTAATATACATTTCGTAATATAATATCCAATTCATGAGAATATAATTTCAACTCATCGCTTATAACGTAAAAATTTACGTTTTTTCGTGTGGCAGGTGGTGGTGTAGTTTTTAAGTTTTTGACTCGGAATCCAAAGGTACCGGGTTTGAAACCCACGTAGGTTTTGGATGTACTAATGACAACGTAGAAGCAATGGGGACAGAGATAATTGCAATAATCTATAGTGGAGCATACATTTTCACATCTTTGGGCGAGTGTAAATCTAAATATATTAGCGATAAATAAAACTGTTGTATTGACCGAGTGAAAACTCGAAAAATTCGAATAAAATTTATTCTTTGAAAGAAATAACACTAGCGTAAGCCAGTTTTATTGATTCTATAAAATTAATAATAATTTTTTAAAAAACACAGCGGCTCGAAGTTTAAAACAAATTCTTGAAATTCGGAAAAATGTCTGCTGCATTGTTTCCATGCTATCTATACAATAGCACCGAAACAATGGAGCAGACATATTTCCGAAATTCAAGAATTTCTTTTAGCTGCTGTATTTTTTAAAAAATGTACCGTAAAAGAAAATTGTTTAAAGGGAGGATTAGAGAAATATTATGATCTATAATATTGATTATAGCCAATTACTACATAGGAGCAACGAGGACAGAGATAATTGCAAAAATGGGCAGCGAAGCACAAATTTTCACCATTCTGAAGGCTGTGAATCATAAAATATTAAAAATAGAGAAAAATAGAATAAAAGTCTTATCTTTTCTTATTTTCTACAATATTGGTAATACCTAGGGTAGAACTAACATAATTGAGAAAAACCTATTTTGACTCTCATTTTTTCAACATGGCGGTCGTAGCGAGCATGATGTTTTTGTGGAAAACATCAATTAATGATTGGAGCAAGTCCCTCTATAGTATAAAAAAAGAAAATCTCTTGTAGGAATTATACGTGTGTGAAATGACATATTGGCTGTACTAGATATAATTTTTTGAGCTTATACATCATTTAACACTATAAAAGTTTTTATGTAAGATAATTAGTTTCGTGTTGGAAAAGTCGATCACTTAACATTAGCGATAATGGTTTGACTCTTTACTTTTATTTACATGTTGTATACTTGCTCTAAATTATTGTTAAAAGCTAACAACCATTAATTTAAGTGCTTTAGCGAATTTGTGAGGTATGTGTCTAGAACAATACTGAATCGAAGGTTACTGAAGCTTTTTTTCATGTTTAAGTTTGGCTGTCTCTCTCATACGTAAAATTATATTTAATTTTTTACAAAGGATACAACAAATTATTTTTTTTATTTTGGAACTTTGTTTAGATACTTAATGAACAAAACGTATTCAAAACGGTGAGAAAACTCTAAATATTAGTTAAATACTTATAAAATAAATTTCAACCTTATTACTAATTAACCATCCTAGGATGGCAAGCAGCCGCGCAGAGAAAGAAGAAATATCGTCACTGTTGGACACAGACAAAGAAGCTTGTTAAGCTAGCTAGCTTAACCCAATAGTGCCTATTGTATGATTTATCATACAGAAGTTAGGTTGTTTCTAATGAAGTGGAAACAAATCGAGTGTGATAAATTCAGTGATTTTACTCATCTAAAATGTTATTTGCATGTATAAACAATAAGCTTAGGATAAAAATTCGATAGTTTTATACTTAAGTAACTTATAACTGAGCATTCTATAACCAGTAAATTTCTACGCAGCAGAAAATGAGCTCACGGTAAGGTTATGTTTCACAATTTTCATTTGGATGTAATTTATTTGACTTTTATTCATGTAATAATTCTTTATACATATTATAGGATGTAATTATCCCATTTCATAGTCATATCAATTATTTCTGTAATAGCAGCAGCGGAAAACACTTTTCGTATGATACCGTGTGTGTAGTCGCGGGCTAGGCATGGGGAGTAGAATTGCAACATCGCGTGTGCCAGGTGGCTGAAATGAAATAACAGAGCTGGAATGCTCCATCGATGGACGAATTTACGGCTGCCGGTGTTGTCATATTTCTCGCGCTACGTGAATGTACATTAGGGTGGCCCATCTCTATAGGGGGTGAATTTTTTTTGCATATTTTTTAAGTCTCACCCCACGAAAATATACTATTATACTAGGAATAATTTATGTCAAAGTTTCAGATAATTCGGTGAACGGTAACCCGTGCCGCATTCAGGTAGAAATTTGTAGATAAGATTTTATTACGGTAATACACTTAAATTTTACTTAAAATACAAATATCTACCTCTTTTCTCATAATATTTTATTGGTGTAATTATTTCCTAGAAATTATTTGTTTTGGAAGTTTGGAAATATAATGCACCTACGGTAGGATTTTATGTCAGTTTGCAATTGTGTTTTACAGTGGTGACATTATAAGTTCTAGCATATGTTCTTTTTTGAAAAAACATTTAACGATGGCTGATGTTAGATCCTTACGAAAGGATACTTTCATTTACTTAGTTGGACACTATTCGTCACAAATCATTGGCAATAAACTGCCGTCTAATAGACAAGTATTACAAGTGCTCTTTTATAACATTCGTGAAGTGAAGCTAAGTGTACATGAAAGTGCTAAATTAACAATAAAAGAGGTGTCAGTTTTTTGGGATAAAGCTCGCATTCCGACACGTCAGGATTTTCATTGTGTTAAACAACTAGATAAACTTTATGCAGATTGGAGGTAAAGAAAAAAATTTCGTTGAAAAATTGGACGATCTCTTTGACATTTCTCATGCAAATGCATTGGAGTTGATGAAAATAGATGAAGATAAGCAGTTTTTAATTAACCAAAGAAAAAAGGGACGTCCTGGATTTATGCATGATATTGATTACCAACTTGCTTCTCAAGAAAAATCAGCTGAGGAGAAATTACAGAAATTATCCGAACGAATGCAACGAAGTCAACAAGAAAAAGCTAGATTAGAGGAAACAGTCACCTGTCCATCATCAAGTAGTAATTCAGCCGACTCCAACGAAAATGAAGATGAAATAATCGAAGCCCAAGAAGAGTTGTTACAAGACCAGCCTGGCCCGTCACAGCCAAAAAAGAGGAGATTGTATGGAACATGTAACATCATCACACCAAAAATAGCCGCTGCATTTGATGCTTGCAAAATAAGCGACAGGTATGGAGTCCATATTTTGACGGCAGTAGCAGAAGCACTAGGACATGACACCACATCTTTGTCCATCAGCAGAACCACACTTCAGCGCTCTAGACAACGCATCCGCGAAGAAAGAGCTGAAATATTAAAAACTGCCTTCGGTAATTCTGAATTGCCGGCCCCAGTCATCCATTGGGATGGAAAACTTTTACCTTCTCTCACTGGAATGGGAAATATCGATAGACTTGCTATCTTAGTTACTAGTGGAGATATTGAACAACTACTTGGAGTACCAGCTTTGCCCAATTCAACTGGAAGATAACAGACTGAAGCAGTTTATGATGTGCTTTGTGAATGGAATTTGGACGAAAAAGTAATAGCTTTGTGCTTTGTGTTGTGATACAACGGCATCAAATATGGGTTATATAAATGGGGCAGCCACACTATTGCAACAAAAATTAGAAAGAGATATTCTATATTTTCCTTGTAGACATCATATTTTTGAAGTGGTTTTGAGAAGTGTGTTTGACACAAAAATGCCTTTCTCATCTGGTCCAAATGTGCCACTATTTAAACGTTTTAGGGAATTTTGGCCTAAAATAGATCAAAATAAACTAAAAACTGGATTTCAGGTATCAAAAATTAAACACATTTTACAACCAGTTAAAGCCGAAATTGTAAAGTTTCCAAATGCAGCTTTAACTTTGCAACAGCCTCGCGATGATTATAAAGAATTTTTAATGCTTTCTAAACTTTTTGTTGAAGAAGAGCCCACTCACACGACATTCTATCAACCAGGGGCATTTCATCATGCACGTTGGATGGCCAAAGCCATTTACTGCCTAAAAATATTTTTTTTCCAAGATCAGTTCCAACTAACTAAAAAAGAAAAAATAGGTATTGAAGATATATGTCTCTTTATTGTAAAGGTTTATGTAAAGGCCTGGTTTACAGTGTCATTTGCTAGTAAAGCACCGCTTCATGACTTAGACTTTTGTAAAGAACTCATTAATTATCAAAATATTGACAAAGAAATATCTCAAGACGCAAATAGGAAAATAGTGAACCATTTGTGGTACCTTAATTCAGTAAATGTTGGCTTATCTTTCTTTGATGACGATATTTCAGTTACCACTAAAAGAGAAATGGTTAAAGCTTTGAATAGGAAAGCACCAAATCAAGAGGGTATTAAACGATTTATGATTAGTAACATTACTGACGTTGAAAACAAGGAAATTCAGGACTTCGTATGCGAGAACACTAAACACTTTTTTCAAAAATTAGGTTTGTCTATGCAATTTTTGGAAAATGATCCAACAACATGGAGGGAAAATGAAAGTTATACCCGATGTTTCAATATTGTAAACAAAATTAAAGTTGTAAATGATGCCGCTGAGAGAAGAATCAAACTTATTACTGACTATAATGACATTTTTACAAAAAATGAAGACCAAAAACAGTTTTTACTCCAAGTTGTAAATGATTATAAATCACAGTTTCCAAATGTAAAAAAAGATCTGTCGCATGCTTTGGCCTAGTGCAAAAAATATTGTTTTTATTACTATATGTCTTGTAGATTTAGGATAATATTTGGTACTATGTATGAAAAAAACGTTTCATAATAAAATACACAAAGATAAAACGAGAGTTTTATTTTAAAAACTTCTAGTCTAGTTTTCTTAGACTACGAATTTACAGTAGTATGACACATGTCATAGTCACAACAGATGTCTTTGATATTTGTATGACTTGATTAATCATTCTAAAGATAAATGTTGCTGATTAAAAAAAAAAACAATGCATCAACCAAAGAATGTAAATAATTCCATTTACTTTTATTATTGCATAATAATGCATTCTGCGGCACCCCTTGCCTTCAATTTGCCTCAATAATATTTTGAGGGGACTGTTTTTTCTTCAAATGGAACCATTTGCAGGGGTGAGAAATGAAAAATTTCGATTTCGAAAAAGATGGGCCACCCTAATGTACATGTCTAATGGGAAATTACAAGCACGGTATATCATACGGTAGGCAGGTGGCGGTATGAATGTTAGTTTGGTTTTAGAACTTCTTTTTCATTGGATGAGGCTATGGAGCCTTATTTTGGCCGTAACAATATGAAGCAATTTATAAAGAGAAAGCCAATTCGCTATGGCTTTAAATTTTGGTGCCTCACAACCCCCCCAGGGGTACTTATTGAAATTCAACCCCTACACGGGCAGTGGGGATAAACTCGAGGGTAAAACTTTGGGATCCAGTGTCACCGAGAAACTTTGTATGAAATATATTCCCCCGCATTCGACCATATATTTACCCTACTTGAACTTCTGCAAAATAATGAAATTCAATGTATTGGTACCATTCGCTCTGACCGTATAGAGAAGGCTCCTTTAAAAGAGCTGCAAAAAGAAAAACGAGGGACTTCTCATACTCTGATTGACTCGGGGTATTCAACTCACTAAATGGCATGACAATAGTCAAGTGAATATCACAACCAACATAAAAAACAAAGACATTTGTTTGACAAAAGGCACGTGCAAAAGATCGAGGGGTGGTCCACTCGTAAATCTGGTGTACACTCTTGGGTTCAATCCGTTAAATCTCGATTCAATCTTTGTTAAATCCCAAATCTTTTTTTCATTCTATTAAATCTGTTAAATCTTATTTCAATCTCTTCAATCCCAGCCAATCTCTTCAATCATATTCTAATCTTTTCAATCTCATTGCAATCTCTTCAATCTCTGTTCAATCTTAAGAATGCGTGTGCGTCTCCCCTTCTCTTGAGGGGAAACATAGTTATTTGAGGGGAAAGAGGCACTTGGCAGTGTTAAATGTCCCTAGTTACCCAAGTTGACATAAATATTATCCTCATTTAGATTTGCAGTCTTTAGAAATTGAAAAAACCTTTGTGATCTTTGAGAAACAATTGCACTGAGGAACACAGTATTTAAAACTAAGTATTTATTATTGAGAAAAAATGTTCTTTTATTTCTGCCTTCAACACAGTTTATTGAAAAATGTTATTTGAGTAAACAGCAGAGAACTCTCATATAATCAAAATCTAATATGATATCCGGTTGATCAATCGCGACTGCCACCTCGCGCTTTAACCAACGCGGCTATCGGCTATACCCAAATAACATTTTTCAATAAGTATTTATTATTGCAAAAACTATAAGAAAAATGTGTATAACGTACACAAATTTATTTTAACCTTGACAAGGTCAACTCAACATGTAAACATCTGTAAAATTCGGTGCTAAGCTAGGGTTTTACGACTAACGCGTTACCAACGGAAATAAACAAAATTTTGAAAAGAAGGAGATCCGCGGGAATGCGCCGCTCATTCTTAACTCGTACTTGTGACAGTCGGTAATTAATGAGCTCGGGAACTCGCCGGTACGTGTATAAAGGCAACGTTCGCTCGCGTTTCCCACTTATTCTCGCAATTAAAAAAGGTTTATTTTGGTTTTGAGAAATAATAGTCCTCGGATGTTAGGAACATGCGCAGTTAGTAAAACAGCTTGGGCAGTGACTAAAACAGAACACGTTTTACTAACTGCGCATGCTCCTGACATCCGAGGACTGTTATTTCTTAAAACCAAAACAAACCTAAAATGTGGTCAGGCGGAGGATAGCTCTTAATATAGGTTTATATAAAGATCTTTACTGCATGTGGCAAGTTCTCGCACATAATACACTGGTGGAATTAGAAGGTTTTCCATTAATCCGGTAAAATTAAGAAAATGTTTCGGAAAGTTTTCCAACTGGACAAAAATTGGCCTATCCCTTACAGAATTTTCCCAGGAATCCGAAAAAAATAGTCTTGACCACTAAAAATGGCGGCTTTAATTACTTATTAGACTTTTTTTTTAAATGTATTTTGCAATTTAGTTTTTTGCGAGTTTTTTTCTTACATCTCCGCTTCTAAAGGTCGCAGAAAAACGTTCGATCCGTCAATATCTTTGTTATGAGATCCCCTATAAGGTGCGTATAAGCAAAGAATGAAATTTTAATTGTTAATAACATTTTCATGGCAAAAAATTTAAAAAATCAGTTTTCTGACTTCGTACTGTAGAGACAAATTGAAAACGTCTACGGCCATGATATTATGAGAAATAGTACAACTTCTTACCCTTAATAAAATGCACTTTGTTCCGTTGCAAAATATTCATTAGTTTTTTGCAATTAATTTAAAAAATAAAAAAAAATAAATATTAAAAGACCAAATTAATATTTTAAAATTTTGCTTTGATAAAAACTCTCTATTTGATGTACATTTACATAATCAAAAACAATGTTGCAAAAAAATTCAAATTTGCGATTTTTTTTTGCAAAATATCAATTTTACACCTTAAACAAATGCAAATATTTCAGTCATTTTTGCATAAAATTTATTGCAGTCAACGGTATTTCAGTCACCATAAAAAACATGAATTTTAAAAAAATATGTTTTACACTACTATGCTCTGGAACCCAGATGTGAATAATTTGCGTATTTTGCGATTACGGCGAAATCTGCACATATTTAAATCTTGAAAATTTAACTGAATATTCTTCAGTACGGAGCCACTTTAATATTTGTTACACGAACTTTGTATAAATATTTCATGGTATTTTTTTTTATAATACAAGATGTAACAACTTACATGAGTGAAGTCGCAAATTTGAATTTTTTTGCAACTTTGTTTTTGATTATGTAAATGTACGTCAAATAGAGAGTTTTATCAAAACAGAATTTTAAAATATTAATTTGGTCTTTTAATATAAGTTTGAATTTTTATTTTCGTTAATTAATTGCAAAAACAAAGTGCATTTTATTAAGAGTAAGAAGTTGTACTATTTCTCACGATATCGTGGCCGTAGACGTTTTCAGTTTATTTTTACAGTACTTCGAAGGTCAGAAAACTGATTTTTTAAATTTTTTGCCATGAAAATGTTATTAACAATTAAAATTTCATTCTTTACTTATACGCACCTCATAGGGGATTTCATAACAAAGATATTGACAGATCGAACTTTTCCTACGACCTTTAGAAGCGGAGATATAAGCCCACTCTTGATTATTTTGTGGCCCTGTGGATATTATTTAAGTATTTTATTTGTAAGAGTGAATAATATATATTATTATATTGTTTGTTTTCTATGTTTGTATAGTTTGTATGCTGCGCATATACATTTTGTGACATTTTTAGTGAAATAAAACGTATTACCACATGCATCCCTTTTTTATTTGTTTTTTCAATAAGTATCCAAATCTTTTAGTAGAAAATATAGAATAATAATATATTTTTATTACCAATAATGCACTTCGATGACTTTTTATAATTAATATTAGCAATCTAATGTTACACCAATAAGTAGAATAATCCAAATTCAAAACATTCAATATCAGTTCAGTATGTTCAATCTCACTTCAATCTTTTCATTCTGTTCAGTTTCACTTCAATCTTTTCAATCTCGATTTAATCTGTTAAATCTCAAATCAATATCGCTTAAATCTTTAAATCATCATTCAATCCGTTCAATCATCATTCAATCTGTTCAATCTCAATAAATCCCAAAGATTTAAAATCTGGTGTACACCTTTTCATGGAGTGGACCACCCCTCGCAAAAGATGGTCTAAACAACGAAGCAAGCAAGTTGATCTGAATCAACCGACACTATAAGTCTCTATAACCAAGGAATGGGAGGTGTGGATATATCCAATAAAATGAGAGGACTATCGTATACAAATCAGATTTCGCAAATGGTATTGGGCAATGATTCGCTTTTGCTTGAATGGATCGTTTTGTCTATCCAAAAGTGTCCCTTCTGCAGTTTTTAAGGAGAAGTGTTCTCACAACTTTAACTGACCCTGAACATTTAGCTGGCCCCAAACCAAAATATAGTAGGGATAAATTGAAAGAGGTCAGGTATGATAAAACTGATCACATGATTGACAAAATTGCTACACAAAGACGTTGTGGTTATTGTGGCAAATGAACAAAATTTTCTTGTGTCAAATGTAACATAGGATTACATCTAGACATATGCTTTCGAAGATATCATACCCCTTCTATGTGATATATTCTGCTATTTTCTCTTAAATTTATTGAGTATTTTGTATTATAGTAAATAAATTTTTTTAATAATATTCTAAAAAAATCGGTGAAAATGCACAGGAATAAATAAAATGTGGTTTGGGGGGTACCGACAAGCCCTAAATGAAGGTCAATCAATATTTTTTTCAAAAGTTTTCAAAAACAAATTACTCGGGCACTATTGGGTTAAGAAGCTCAAGAAGCTTAAAAATCTTGTTTGTCTCTATCCAACAGTAACGATATTTCTTCTCTCTCGGCCAGCTAGTTAGCTAGCTTAAGAAGCTTAAAAAACTTGTTGATCTCTATCCAACAGTGACGATATTTCTTCTCTCTCTGCGCGGCTACTTGCTACTTGTTACTAGGATGGTTGACTAGTACCTAATATCGATATTGAAGTGGGTTAAAAATATGTTTGAATTCGTTAATTGTTCGTTTTTACCACAGCTATAAGAATTCCCTATAAGAGTTCCGTGTAAAAGTAACAGAAAACTAAGTTAGTTAGTTCGTTACATAGATGTCGCGCGGTGTCGACATCTAGAAGTCATTCAGAAGCTACTGACATCTACCTGGAACATTGTAGAATGCGGTAGAGAGTTCCAGAACCAGTTACCTAGGAATGTATTTAAATAAAGAGCGAGTCGTCGAACAGACAGTAGAGTTCAGTTCAGATAGTGAGTTCACAACAGATCAAGAAGTAAGCAGTGATCAAGTGACTGAATTTTTGAATTATAATACTCAGTGTTTATTAGTACGTAAGTTAATAAATTAGTGTTTAGTGTTACCCTGGTGTTATAATTTCCGAACCCACAGTGCAGAGTGTTCACTAAGGAGTGTAAACACGTAAAAATATTCTCGATAAGAATAGGGATAAATATCTGAAGAGTTCCCACTCAAGTAGTCCATGCTTAATTTGACTGCTAAT
The DNA here is from genome assembly GCA_936432065.2 of Rutpela maculata. Classification (NCBI taxonomy): domain Eukaryota; kingdom Metazoa; phylum Arthropoda; class Insecta; order Coleoptera; family Cerambycidae; genus Rutpela; species Rutpela maculata. The sequence continues at coordinate 111,334,905 of OW386285.2, forward strand.
GAATGGATCTTGATGAAACCTTGTGCAATGTGTTTATAATGACGTTAACAAAAAAAGTTGAAAAATGATTAGAGTAGAAAATGATCGGAAAGGGTATAGTTCGGTCGAATTATCACGAATAGTATTAATATGTGGCAAAAATACATAGCCACGATTTTATTGTTTTAAGTTGATGGTTGGACATCCAAAACAAACCCTTATGCCAACTGATGTCATACCGGATAAAGGCGGTAATTGATCAAAATTTAAATTTAAAGTGATTCTTTGTTTGTTTCTACATCATAAAAAACAAAGAAGTTATGGCCAAAACAATGCGTGTCTTCACATATTTTTTTAAATGTCACCATTTTGTTCCTGTAATCGTCCAGTAATTAAAGAATATTCTCGTTAATATATGGCGTCATCTAGATGCTCATCTTTTTTAATCCGTTTAAAACACTTGCTTTGTAAAAATTTCCATCTGCCATATTTGAGCCACAATTTGGATTTTTTCAATTTTAACTTCATAATCAGTAATCCCAAAAATATAAATATCCTACTTTTCAAAAATGAATCAGTAATTATTTTTCAAATATTAAAAATCTGAATTTAGCAGAATTTAGATTTAGTTTTCACCCCTTAGGGGATCAGAGTAAGTGTCGGGACCATATAAAAACTGAGAATGATACCTTTTACTGCAACACTTAACTATAATAGTTATTTATGTACTAAGGGCCGTAAGTGCCCTTTTTTTGGTCGAGAATACAGTTTGCAATACGAGGCCCGAGGTTTGCAAGTATTCGAGACTAAAAAATCGCACTGTATGACCCGCGGTGCATATTATATTTTTCGTCATATCCATGAATCATTAAACTAGACAAAAACTTGAGAAACACTAGTGGAAAACTATAATTATTTGAGTAAGATTTCATATTTGCTAATACTAAAGGTAGCGATGCATGAAATATCCATGGCAACCGTCAATAAAAATAAATTTAGGACTCGGCCTGTATTCAAATGAGAACTACTGTCAAGATAAATTAAATCATATTATTATAATAGCTCTGAACATTTTTGAAAATAATGTAAGGATATAGAAGATATAGCAAGTAAGGCTTGTCTGGATTTACTTCCAAAAAAGTTAGAACATTTAATTTAATACTTGTTATAAAAGGAAAGGAGAAAATTCTCCCAAATTTACTTTATTTCCATAGGGATGTGTTGAAAAATAACGACCCGTTGCCAATGCCGTTGCCACTTACGAGGGAGATATGACAAAAAAAAAATTATTATATATCACATTATTCCTAAATTACTTCCACATCCAGTGGAAGTATAGTAAGGACAAAAAAAATTCTTAAAATTTTTATTGTTCAGATAGGCTTAGAATGTCATGAAACGTCGAGATTTTAAGTTTGAGCAAAAAAAATTTCTGTCTGTCGGTCTGTCTGTAACTTTTCTTGTGCGCACGTTTACTCTGGAACCGTTTGACAAATTGACTTGAAATTTGGTACACATATGTACTTTAACGAGATCTAGAACTGGATTATATTTTCATCTTGTTCCATCGAAGAGTTGAGGGGTAAATTGGGGTAAATTTGGGGTAAATAGGTAAATCAAGCAAGTAAGAGTCCATAAAATTGGTATTTAGTATATACCAAGATAATTTAAGGTCTCAAAAATATTTTGGCATTAGCCACCCCCATTACCACCGCCCACCCCATTATTAAAGGGGATGCAAAAAAATTGTGATTTAGTGTGCGAACAAGAACCAGAAACCTCAAAATATTTTTTTACTTCATCCACCCCCACTACCACCCGCTATCACCACCCCCCATCCCACTACCGATGTGGGGTATCGTTTATGGAATTTCAAATATTATATTATTAGAGTTCCATAAACAATTATTTTCACATAAAAAGTTTTTTCGATGTGAGTGACTTGGATAGAGAATCTGGATGTGGATGTAGTGATTCCTTGGGCAGCGGTTTTCATATTTTTTTTACCTCTAGATACTGTACTAACTAACCTTTACGTTCGTTCTTTTGAATGTTACTTTTGCTTTTTTTGGATTCCGTTTTTTTGTTATTGTTGTTATTTATTATTTATTTTATTGACTTAACGTTAGTTTAGTGTTTAGTATTTAGCGTATCTTAAAACGCTGTTTTTACCGGATTTTAGACACTATGGCAGAAAATTACACGTATCCAGAGCTCGCGGATAAGTTTTGTACCCCATCTATAAAAATTCCCTCCAAGTTAGTGTAAGTAACAGAAAACTAAGATAGTTAGTTAGTTCGGCAATCGTCTCAGAGATGGCGCGCTTTGTCATAATCTAGAAACGTCGAGAAGAATACTGACATCTACCGGAACATTGTAGAATGATGCAGAATTATTCAGAATCAATTACTCAGGAGTATAAATAGGTAAATAGAAAGCCAGTCGTCGCGCAGTGCAGTTCGGAAGACAGTCCAGTTATCAGTTCGGTTCAGATAGCAAGTTCAGAAAGATCAAGAAGTGAACAAAGTAATAAACTGACTGAATTATTGCAATACTCTGTGTTATATTAGGGAAGTAGTATCTAATGTAATAAAATAAATTAGCGTTTAGTGTTACCCTGCTGTTATAATTTCCGGATCCATGATACAGGATGTTTACAAAGAGGTGTAAATGTAGAAGAACGCACTACCGGGCGTCAAAATGACGCGACACCAATTTATTTCTCAGGGACGCCAGTCGCGTGCTGCTCCGTTCTTCTACTCCCAGACGGGTTCGAGATAAGATGTACTTCGATAGCCGAGTGATGGATGCACTACCTCAGATCATTAACGGCGCTCTCTCTGAACATGAATTCCCCAATTTAGGTTTTGGTTACCTTTTGAAATATTAAATTTTCGCATAAAAAAAATCCTTGTCGAAGAATTTCTCTCCAACGGGATTGATTTTCGACGTGACAATCACGTCTTTATCTGCCAATAACGGACTCTACACCTGGGAATTTCTGAGATTATTTCACTCATTAACGCTATAGCCAATGAGAGCCCGTTTTTTCACAACATTGCATCAATCAAACGTCATTATTAGTGGTAATTCAAGCTAGATCTGCTTTTGACAGGACCAACATGCAAAATTTATCGCTCTAATTTTTTAGGTCGCTGCAGCGGCAAATATTGCGAAAATTTTTTGACGTTTTGTGTCGTGACATGTTTTCAGCAAATAGGACAAATCGTGCTTTTAAATGTTATCTATAAATATCTTCTCTAGCTTATTACTGATTGTTAACGTAAATTGTAGTATTGTATTAATAACCTGAAAAGCCAATGCTAACACTTACCTATTCGGAAAATCAAAACTCTGCAGTATCACTATATACATTATAATTCGTTGTACTTAAAGTCTCTCTACTTAAACAAGTAAACCTTAACTTAACTATCAAACTTCTCAAATTAGAAACAAGGATTAAATACATAAATATATATTAATAAACACTTTAACATAACAATTCAATTCACTGTTAGTTAGTCTAGTAACTAAGTTAAGCTAGCGTTACTAGATGGCGGTACCATACCATCTGAGCCGGCAGCCTTAGAACGTAAAAGGGATAGATTGGTAATATGCAATTTGTGTGATTTCACCGGTAATGTGATTGGTCGAAGTGTGCTTTGTTGTGGTGACTAGTCTTATAAGTTACAGTACCTATGGTTTAACGTATATTGTTTTTCTTGATTGTCATAATTTAAACCTACTTTGTTTTTTATTAGATGAGTCGCTTTGGAAATGCATTTTTATGTGGCGTAAATGATGAAATTGAAGATAAAGGTGTCTAAAAAGCAACAAGGAAACGTCTGAAGGCAATTAATTACTGAACATAATATTGAAGATATACTTAATGAATTATTTATTCGTGAAATATTCTCCACAAATACCACTCGTGCTTTAAATTTTATCTAAAAATTTGTTCTCAAGCTAAGTTGCCCCTAGTTAATATAATCTTATCAAAGATTAAATCCCTCCCGCTAAAGCGGTCGGAATTTAATCAGATAATAAACTGCCAATTTGCACTCTTTATATTACCAGGCAACAGGCTTTCGAAAAAATGTTCGATAAAATTTTAAGCACTAGTGATATTACATACGAAAAATGCATAAAAAATCCCTATCAAACCTCCGTAAGGCAACCAGAAGGTCAAGTATTAATGTGAGTTAACTCGACACATCCGGTTTTCGATACGAAAGTTCCAGGGATATATAGACTAGTAACAAGTCTCAAGTTCAATTAAGATGCAATAGTTCAAAGAATCCGTTTATTTAATAGATATGGTTATACAAAAAGGGGTTATAGCAAAATTCTTATTGTAAGAATAGCGCCTTCCTCAATTGAGACAAACGGCTTTCAGACCATAGACCAAGCGATAGCGCTTACGCTAACGAACGATTAGGTAGAAAAGATTCATGCATACCTTCTCAGAATTTGCTTTTTAGAGATTAGAAGCCTTAGACTCTTTGTAATTTCGTAATTATGGCTGACTGATTATAACTTAAAAAAGTTTTACTAAATAAATTTAGTTTCGCTAGAGACTACCTAGCTTTAAATTTCTTGTATCGTGGCGGTTCACGTACTCAAACACATTCATGAGGACTTATAACTGTATAAGTTTGATGGCGTTCGATCAGTCCACAACTTACTTGCCCCTATGCAGTTGTTCAATATTATTGAAATGGCAGTAACTCACCTCCGAGCGACTTTTAGGCAAAATTGAATTTTTGGTTTTTTATGCACAAGGCGTTTTCCTCTATAGCTTTATTATTTGGAAAGCCCTGCTATTGGCTTTCCTACCATCGCTTTGTATGGACTACTCAGCGCGCTCGACCAAATTGCGAGCCGCTGAGTGAATCCAAACTCTTTCTATACGAGAAACCGGCCTTGTGCATGTGCATTGATTTTTATCAAATTTTTGCTTATCGGCGCTACGCCGTCTTTGCTAAAATCGTCGGTTTCACCTTTTAGATGCATTGCATCGTTAAAATTTTATGCTCAAACTTTAGAACAGGACATTCAATGACCGTACCTCAATGGTCAATGTCTTGGTAGAGGAATAAAAATAGAAAATATTTTAATATTTTTTAAAGTGAATTTTTGGAGTAACTTTTAAACTAGCTTCGGGGTACTTTTGAAAAATTAATCTTCAAGTCCAATTTTGGCGTACTTTTGATAAAAATTATTCTCAAGTTCATTATTGGCGTACTTTTAAAAAATATTATCTTCTTCAAAGTCCAACTTTGTTGCACCTTTGAAAAAGTATACCATTCTTAAATCCTTGCCACTATATACTTTCGCTCTCATATCCTGAACCAAAAAATATTTTCCTGAGTGAAAATTCGGTGTTTCTTCGAATTTTCACCTGGTCATTTCTAATGCCTTATAGAACTTATAACAGTCCTTATGGACTGGTCTGTGGCTCTGTAGTCCCTCAGACTCTTAAAAAAATGTCCTTAAATGAAATTTTTGCCTAAGTCGAATTTTGATTCTGTCTAGGACTTAGGTCGATTCTGGAGGGTTCTGCAACATAAACACGTAACAATGTGTTGTGTGGAGAATATCGTAAAAATGCAGTTGCTATGGAACGTCTTTTAGGCTGACAAATTTCCCAACCAACGTTATCCCTACCCGCGAGGACAGGATATTTGTAGAGTTCAAGTTTTGGAAGTCTTAGAAGACTATCCAGCTTATGCACCCGCATTTTGCGAATCATGTGGTAGTGCCCCATATTGTAATGTGGATAACATTGACAGAAATAAATTTACAACCTCATCATTACCAACATGTCCATGTCCCTCTTTCTCTAGCATTTTAAAGTATGAAAAATTGTTAATGAAACTAATGAGAAATGCATGATTACTCCTCGGAGATTCATTATACAAAATTCACTTTGCCACATTTTTATTTCTGTACAAATTTGAGCATTTGAGAGATATAGGTAAAAAACCAGCACCGCCGGGTCCTTGTTGGGGGTAGTTTTTCGCCTGAAAAAGGATGAAGCGCTCTCCGGACAGGTGTACACTTTATATGTTTATTCCTACCCATATCGAGAATATATCCCCAAAATATAAACTTTTTATAAATATTTTCTTTTATTTTTCTCAATTTACGTAAACTGTGTTTGATTTAATCAGTCCTCGGGAAGTTATATTTATGTTGCTGTTGTTGTATTTTTGTTGTTGGGTCCATTTATTTTCCGGATACCTTGTAGTCCAACGGGCTCTCATTTAGCACTTTTTTTATTTGATTATCGGAAAGATTTTAAAATTCTTAGACCCTGTGCAAAAAACTAGAATTTTGTGAGACCTGTAAATCGTCTAAAAAAAATTATAAACATGGACCGCACCCGCCTTGTCGAATCTCGGTCGTGACGTCAATTAATAGGAACGGGTTTCTATTAAGTGACGTCAGAGAAAGACTCGACGATCTCAAGCGGAATGCACGAGCTTTCATATGTTGCGCGACCGTTTCGTTTCCTATCCTCTGACGTCACGATGTCGGTCGCACCGCGCTTCCAATTCCCTCTTTAGAAGTCGTATATTTCGAGAACCACATATCGGATTCATCTGAAATTTTCAACATTGCCTAATTTTAAATAATACTTTATCCGCAAGAAGTAATAACTGCTAAATAAAATTCATTAAATGAGCCCACAAATATGGATTAAACCTCATAATGAAAGTCGAGAAGCTAAAAATTAGCATAGACCTTTGTTTTGACGTTCTAAAGGTGGGCTGAAAAGTTTCATAAAATCTCGTGTCCGCTAGTCGAGATATCAAAGGTCAAAGGTCACGTGAATAGTTTTTTTGCAAATGTCTCGCTTTCATTAGAGGTTATTACAAAATTTGTAGAGTTATACGCATTTTTTCGTATGACTAACCGTTTTCGAGATATAGCGCGGAGAGTGGTAAGTGCGCATCCGTTTATAGGATAACGCCATGTAAACTGCGGAGCCAGATGTATAATACACTTTACAAAGTTATTTATATAATAAAAGTATTATTGATAAACTTAAAAAAAAGTATTTATAAAAAATATTTATAAACATTATTTATAAATAAAAAATTTATATGAGAATATAAAGTAAAATTAGATATATATTGTAAGTTATCCAAATTAAATATAATAATAATATTTTTATTATATAATTAACTTAAAGTGTACTATGCATCTGGCTCCGCAGTTTACATGGCGTCATCCTACAAACGTAGGCCCGTTTTTACCATTTTCCGCGCTATATCTCGAAAACGGTTAATAAAACGAAAAAATGTATACGTGACATAACCAAACTTAGTAGATATATGCAAAAAATAGGTGATAGGTGGAACTATCCCATAAAGATGGAGTTTGAGTTTTTTAGTTCGTTGTTGGTATCTTTTTGACATACTAAAAGTCTAGAAAAATCTGAGTGTACAAAATGCGTTTTTTTGGTCGTCGTCATCTTGAAAAAATTTTTAAAAATCATAAAAAATCGTGTGTTGTATCAAATTACAAAAAATTTCATGCTGAAAAAGATTATGATAATGATTTTAAAAAATAAAAATAAATAACAAAATGATGGCCGAAAAACTGAAAGCTTATGCAGGTACAGCGGATTATGTTTAGTAGTAACTCTGCTGTAGGGCTCATTTCACATGTTATGGGCTGTAGTTGGTCTCCTACTTTTTTCTAATGGCACTCTTCGGGATTGGCAATATTGGTGTTCATAGTTTTTCATCAGAGACATTGTAAATGTACGCGGAGAAGATAATGAACAGCAGGATCTTCTGTAGGTGGCAATCTTGCAATATTAAATTTAATTTGGCAGTTGTGAATTTTTTCAAGTAGAGATTATATCGTAGTAGGTTCAGAGTCTCTCTCTTTGGATTTCCATCAAACAATGATACCAATGCTTTGGTGCCAATATCTGTTTGCATTTTCTGATCCAAACAGAGTAGCGCAAATGCTAAATTCCTTACATTTCCAAAAATGTCGATATGCCGCCGATTTACTTTTAGCAAATAAGGAGCTTGTGGTATCGCATCCTATTAAAACATATGAAAAGAGAATAATTTTGCATCCCTTTTCGCCAAACACATGTTACATCTAGTTAATATCACGTTTTTTATCACTGACCGTAGATGACTGCAAACAAATATTTCATGTATTATGGTAAATCAAAAGACACCGTACAAGAACAACGGTGTCGTCAGCAACAACTGTTACATACTTTTCTTTTGCCAAGGTCAGTGTTGTTTTTAAAACTGCAGTGTCAGCATCGTCTGTAGCATGAGTCACAGTGTGTCCATTAGCTTCCAAGTATTTCCCAAGCATGGTTATAAAGCACTGTTTGTTTTCATTATTAGAAAGAAAGAGTCCTTTTCCAATAAGAAGTGGAGAGCTCTCAGGAAATTTCACTGTTACTGAGGATTGTTTTGTGGGTATCCGATGCTCTACATCCTTTGTACTGGAGATGGCATAACCATCAAATATAATTGTCATAACTTTATATTGCTTAGCAATATAACTGCTATGTAGTTGTAACACATCTGACAATTTCCCAGTTTTTGGCCGTGGCAATTTGTATAGGAGCGCACCCCGTCAAGAACATACGATGTTTCTGCAAGTAACATATAATTCAAACTAGCTGCAATGTCATCCAAAGTCCTTGATGATTTGTCACTTTTTCTCAATAACTGAGTTTCTGGATCAAATAGAGACGGAGGAAGTATAGTATAGCACTGAAAATATTATGCAGCTCAACGCATTGCGAGTTAAATTGAAGTAATGTAAGAAAATCCGTCATATCTCTAGATTTTCTAGCATCGGATATTTCAATGCGTTTCCTAGACTTTTAGTGTGTTATTTATTTTTATTTTTAAAACCAATATTATAATCTTTTTCAGCATGAAATTTTCGGTAATTTGATACCACACGATTTTTTATGAATCTTTAAAAATTTTTCAAGATAGCGACCAAGAAAACGCATTTTGCACACTCAGGTTTTTCTAGACTTTTAGTATGTCAAGAAGATACCAACAACGAACTAAAAAATTCAAACCCCGTCCTTGTGGGAATTAGTTCCCCCCAAAAACCTATATCTACTATACTACATAGAAAATTTTATGCTCTACAAGTTTTATAATAACTTCTAACGACATGAGACGCATAGGAAGCGAGATATTTGCAAAAAAAAAAACTGTTTTCGTGACCTTTGACCTTTGATATCTTAATTAGCGAGATCTTATGAGACTCTTCAGCCCGTCTTTAGAACGTCAAAACAAAGGTCTATGCAAATTTTCAATTTTCCGACTTTCATTCCGAGGTTAACCTTTATTTCGCCTTATTTGACTGCATTATTGTTCAGTATATTATTTAATAAACTGTCATATTCGACGTGCTAAAAGTCACAGAGTTTTGAAAATGGCATTAGAATTAATTTTTTCGAAACGTCAACAGCTATTAGTTCAATTTTTAATCCTAATTATCTTTTTGCAATTTTACTTCAGTTTATATATTTTTAGATGTGAGAAATTATGTACTAATCAGAAGTATTAAAAACCGCTGCCCAAGGAATCACATCCAGATTTTCCATCCAAATCTCACAATGAGAAAAATTTTGTTTATGGAACTTAATAATATAATATTTGAAATCATCTACCCCAAAAACCCATAAAACGATATGCCACATCGGTAGTGGGGGTGGAAGTAAAAAAAATGTTAAGACTTTATGGTTCTTGTACACACACTAAATCACAATTTTATTTTTTTCACCCCCTTCAATAATGGGTGAGGGTCTCCGATTAAAGAACTTATATCTAGATACATAATGGCTATCTTTTCTTCATATACCTTATTTGCTCCTAACATAGTCACATTATATGTCCATTAAAATGGATAGATGAACATCACATCCCATAGGCAACAGTGGCGGGTATGTGTAGAAGGGAAAATGTACAATATTGTACATATTTTATGTAATAATTGTTGGTTAACCTCTATGAACATAACCTCGGACTTAAAAAATATAATAGGTAGAGATGTTTTATTCAAGGGAAATATGTATTGAAAGGATATTATTTATAATATTATTATTACAACTGTAAACTGAACGCCATCATGTTACGACTATGACCTACTTACTTATAAAACGACCGATTTTCTTCTTTTCTAAACTGCCTTCTGCGAACGGCACAGCACTTCAACATGTAGCATTAAATTTTCACTAAACTGTGTAAATATGAATAGAGAATATCACTTAGGGATTAAGCAAATCACAACTTAAAATAAAATTACTTTTTCACCACGTTTTGGTCGGAGAACACGAAAAACATTTATTGACATTAATGGCGGACACTGTCAAACTGAGATTATGATAATCAAACTGAACCGATCATGTAGAAAACTGAGTCTTTCAGCAACAAATAAATCAATGCCATTATGTATCTAGATATAAGTTCTTTAATCGGAGGTGAGGGTGGATGGGGGTGGCTAATGCCAACAAATTTTTTGAGACTTTCTATTATATATACTAAATACCAATTTTATGGGCTCGATTTACCTATTTACCCCAATTTACCCCCCCTTCAACGGAATTAGATCAAAATATAATCTATTTCCAGTTCTCGTTAAAATAGGTATGTGTAGCAAGTTCGGTTCCAGAGTAATCGTGCGCACAAGAAAAGTTACAGACAGACAGAAATTCCTTTTTTTTCTCTCAAACTTAAAATCTCGACGTTTCATGACATTCTAAGCCTATTTGGACAATAAAAATATTCAAAAAATTTTTTTTGCGTTACTATACTTCCACTGTCCGATCCATTTGGGCAGAGGCTTCTTTAACTTTTTCAAATTTTTACAGAAAATGGTAACACACCCAATAAAGAGTAAGATGGATTTCTAACGAGTGGAAGTGTGTGTTTACTCTGTGTCTGTGTTAAATTAATCAATTTCTATGGACATATTGGCATATTAATTGTCAGAAAAAGACAGGCATGTAAGTTATACATTTGTCTATGAATGTGCATCGAATAAACATTTAAATAGTTCAGTCAGACATGCATTTAACTAATAAATGTGATTAACCATTCTGATACAAATACTTCACTTTTTTTTGTGCCATATAAAACTTGAAACTTTTTGTTGTTGCTGTATTTACTTCTTATATACGAGGCTAATTCAATAATTTATATTAAAATGAATAAGGAAAACGTGAAAGTAAAGACTAGATCACGAACAAAATGTGCGTCGAAGTTACCCATCAAAATCTTCAGAAAAGAAATCTCAAAATATTAGTTACGTGAGCATATGTTATGAAGACGACCTAAACGATCCCAGTAGAGAAAATCCAGATAATATCTTGTCTCAATTGAGAGATAAACTATCACAAAAAACGAATTTGACCGAATCACTATCAGCAGATATTGTAAAACTTAGAACCGAAATACAAGAACTTAAGAAATGTCTAAGGCATAAAGACGACATGATTGATTGTCTAAAAGAAAGATTAGATAAGTTAGGAAACAAAAAATATTTTAGTGACAGTCAGTGCCAAACTGAAGACTTATTAGTGATTAATACGTCCCAATCGAAACAAACATATATACCAACTGAATCTATTAAACCTATTGATACATATCATAACCTAGTAGAAGAAAATGTCAATGCCCACCAACAAATTGAAACACCAAATAAATACTTCAAAACCCATAAGAAAAAAGATAACATTTCTAAAAGGGAAATAAAAAATGGAAACCCTCAATTGCGAACTGAAAATAAAACTGAAACTGCTGTCCAACCAATAAGAAAGAAAGCAAATACACAGAAGAATAAAGTGCTATTCTTAACTGGAAGGCATGGTATAAACTGTGGTGTTACATTACAAGGCTTACTAAGTGACAAATTTAGTGTCCAAGCAATTTCGAAACCTTACGCTTCCATAAAAAATATACTAAACAGTTGCCTAATGGATGCATCATCTTTTACCCGTAATGACTATATCGTTATATGGTTTAATTCTGTGGAACAAACTTTAAGCGAATATATTTACATATTAAATAATTATAAAAACACTAATATAGTGCTGGTGACCGAGCCCTACAGACAATTCAATCATTTTAAATTTAATAATAACATATATTCTTTTAATTAAGAACTTTTTAACTTAAAAGTTACTAATAAACAAATAATTGAGTGTAACACGTATTTAAGTAAACGCAACTTTCTTAAAAACAGTCATACGCTAAACAATGGTGGCAAGTATCTAATTTTAAAAAAGATAAGTGAATTGATACAGAATCAACGAACAAACAATATGTCTTCAAACTCGCCAAACGGGACCTCAGAACATGCAACATACATAAATTACACAATTTTAATAGAAATATGTACTTCGCAAGCTAGTAATGAATATGCCGCCTTAGAGAAGTCGGCATCTTGCAGCACACCGAAAAACCATGAGGATAGCGTAATTGACTTGACTCGTAGCAATAATGACCTAGAAAAACAACAGTTTTTTCGGAAATAATTTAATTCTTAGTCATATTAATGTTCAAGGACTTATCAGTAAAATAAATTTATTAGAGGTGTTTTTAATCAACGAAAATATAGATATCATATGTATATCAGAGCATTGGATGGTTAAGAACGATATAAACTGTTTACACTTTGAGAACTACGAAATTGTAACTTACTTTTCGAGATCAAATCATATTAGAGGTGGTTCTATGATCATGGCAAAGAATTATATTGATATTGATCCAATTAACTCAATTAAATATTTATCCAATGAATGTAATGTAATTGTGTGGTGTTATGTATCAGGCTAAAAGCAAAAAATATATAATAATTACAGTATACAGTCCCCCGAATGGCGTTAAAAAATTTTTTTTTACAAATCTAGCTCTGGCCCTAAATATTGCGCTAGCGAAAGCAGACTATTTAATCCTTTGCGGAGATATGAATATTGATTCAAGTAAGGGCTCTATAGACTCAAAAATTCTTTCTGATCTATTTCAATCCTTTGAATTACATGTAACAACAAATGAACCTACTAGAGTATTTACCTATGCCACTGGGTTGACCACAATGATATTATTCAAGAGGGAATTGAACTAAAAAATCTTTATTGGGTAATTAATAATGTAGACTGTCATAATGCTAAAGTACTATATAAAAACAAAAAACGAATATATAATAAAAATATCAAAGATGCAAAAATTTATTATTATCAAAACAAAATAGACCAGTCAACTAATAAAACTAGGGAAACGTGGAATATAGTAAATCATAAGTTAGGTAGAAATAATCACAGGAAAAATGATATAAAATTATATTCGGAAAATACAATCATTACTGATCCAAATGAACTTACAAATACTTTTGGCTCACATTTTTCTCTGGCAGTTCATATAAAATTACGTACTCATTTTGGACAAAATCTATCCTTGCCATGTACACTTCCTGATATTAATCCGCACACTTTCTTTTTTAGTCCGGTCTCTGAATTACAGTTACTAAACACATTTAATAATCTCAAAAACAAAACGTCTTCTGGTAATGATGGTTTTAGCTTCCAACTGCTAAAAAGAATTAAAGATTTTATCATATTACCACTAAGGCATTTGATAAATAATGCAATTGAGAGTGGTTCTTTTCCAAATATTTTAAAAATTTCGCACGTAGTTCCGTTATTAAAATCGGGTGATCCCTTAGATATAGATAACTATAGACTCATAACCTTAGTTAGTTCTCTGTCTAAAATAATGGAAAAGGTAATTTACGATCAGTTATCGGTATTTATTGAAAAATACCATATTCTTACGTCATATCAACATGGCTTCAGGAGTGGTAAATCAGTAGAGACTGCTAGTGTCCAGTTACTAGATACGATTTATAATTATTTAGATAAAGGTAAATATGTGATAATGTTACAATTCGACTTATCCAAGGCGTTTGATACCTTGGATGTGGATTTTATCACATCTAAACTCTTTAACCTTGGCATACGGGAAAATATTCTGGAGTGGATTCATTCATACTTAGTAGACCGTAAAATAATTGTGAGGATTGGTAACCACTTCTCAGAAGAATTTAATGTATCCCGAGGAGTCCCCAAGGGGACCAGGGGTCAGTACTAGGGCCCTTACTTTTTATATTATATGTCAACGATCTACCACATCATATAAAAAGTGGGTCAGTGACTATGTTTGCTGACGATGGCACTATAACTGTGGCAGACTCAAATATTGATATCCTCCATAAAAAAGTTAATAATGTTCTAGATGAATTTTCTGCTTGGTGTGACCGTAATAAACTTATACTAAATTCGTCCAAAATAACTTTCATGAATTTTTACAATATTCTGTATTATACAGAATTTTACATTTTGCTGCAAGAGTAAATTCTTAGGCGTTGTTCTGGACGCAGATCTATCTTTGAAATCCCAAATTGATATAGTATGCAAGAAATTAAACCAGGCTTATTTTGCAGTTATACAACTAAAAAATATATTTGATCTTAAGGCAGTACTAAATACTTATTATTCACTTGCATACTCGCATATAAGTTTTAGTATATTATGTTGGGGTATGGCCACTGAAAGCGACAGAGTTTTTATTTGCCAAAAAAAACTCATACGTTTAATATTTAACTTAAAACCAGGGGAAAGCTGCAAACACAGTTTCAAGTGAAATAAATTACTTACAACTCCATCAATTTTTATTTATAAATGCTTATGTTTCGTAAAAAAAAACCTACACCTTTTTGATAAAGTTTCATCTCGTCATAATTATATCACGAGAAGCAGTGACCTCCTAATACCATCGCATAATTCTACATTATTTGAAAAATCACCACTCTACTGGTGTATTAAATTGTATAATTCTTTACCTCTTGATTTAAAAATTATTACCTAACAATTTTAATTCATACAAACTTATAGTTAAAAATATGTTAACAGACGGTGCATTTTATAGCGTTGATGCCTTCCTTAATAGATAAATTTATGTTTATTGGTGTTATTCTTTATATTTTGTGTACTTGACTTGTGTAGACTATTTATAATGCGTGTAGGCATATGTATACTTTTATCTATTTATTCATTTTTTTTCCTCAATGGATTATTGGTACTTACGTTATTGACGTATTAAATACATATTTTTGTGAAATTGACATATCCTATATCATGTATAATGATCTAAAGGGTTAATAAAGTATTATTATTAAGTATTATTATTATTATTATTAGATATCATGAATATCCCACAAGTAAATAATTATAAACAATATAATATTATTCTAACTGAATTTCAGTTCTATGGTTAACTGATATATAACGATTAGCAAATAATTTAACTGCACATTAATTTGGGATATTTCGTTGTAGTGCAATTTCTCACGTGCACCGAAGGATGTAAGCACTAAAATAGAACGGATCGAAGTGCCTTATTTTGTCACTATAATTAAGTCAAATGCTTTCATATCTCCAATTCTGACGTGCAAGCCCTTTTGCCACTCCCTAAAGCGAAACAGGATTGGTCTTAGTAAAATATTGCGAACGCAGAAAAGAAAACTTTAATCTACATTATTCTTAACAATGTTTGCGTTACGCCTTTCCTGAGAGAAGAAAAATTAATATTTATTTTGCCGGCAGTCAATGTCAGAATATCAATTAAGTAATAACTATTTAATATGAAATAATATCCGTGGGGTTGCGATTTTGTTTAGTTCACATATATAGCAAGAAACAAAATATAAGTCACGCCACTCACGCCATGTAATACATGGATGAAAAAAAACTCACTGGATTTTTCATTGATAAGCCTTACAAAAATTGGTATTTCATTGTATGTATATGGCTGTCAATGAAATTATGTACATGTATCGCTTGTATCCTTTTTGTTTTCAATTTAAAAAAATTGTAAGATATTTATACAGGGTGTTTCTAAAATGAGGTTCCAAACGTCCATGTCGTATGCCAATAAATCAAAAAGTTCTTAAAAACATTTGTCATGAAACGAACTACTAGCTTGTCACAGGTTCTTGAAGGAATTCGCATGAAATTTGTTTTTTTTTTCTATTATTTGAAGAACAGTAAAAGATAAATAGACAAAAATGTGGGCGTTTTCTTAATTTTTTGTGTTGAATAATATGCACTAGTTCTTTTTTTATTATTGAAAGTATGGACGTCTCTTTTAGGAGAGGTATGGGTGTTTCCCCCCTTTTACTTTTATTGTTTATCTTTCTCTTAATATTTACCATTTTATAATCATTTGATATTTTTACGTAAAAAAGGCCCTCCTTATTAAAACCGATATGGGCAACCATTTTCGAGTAAATGAAGTTTGAAAATATCGAAAGGTCGTTTTCTTAGAGAAATTGAATCTCAGTCAAATTGGTTGCATTTTTATTATGTTGTAAATTTTGACTTTCTGATCAAAAACTGCGATAGGCCCGACTCAGTTCTAAGTCTAGTTTCTGAGATACAGTTCATAAATATTACAAGCGGTCAAAATTCCTAATTATGAATGTTTTTTATGAATGAATATGAATATAATTTATGTTGTGATACTTTCTAATTGTGTTTTGGAACATTTTAAATTAATAATATTTTTCCGTTTTAATAAAGATAGCTTGACAAAAAAAATGTTTGAAAAAATTTGAACCTCTTCGCATAATATGAGTGACAGAAATTCATTCTAAAAATAGTGAAAAAAAAATCGGTCAAAAATTAACTTTGTGTCTTCCTGGTCAATAAAACTCTTACTGAAAACTTTCGAGATTGGATTCTTTAAACCTAATGGCCCCACGAAAGTACTGATTCAATCCAATTAATTCAATATGGATTTTCTGAGTCTATATACTGTCATTATACTGTATATAGTATACAGTATAGTATAGTATATCAGGGCTCTCGATACCAAACAATTGTTTTTGTAAAGATCGTGTTAGAAAAACTAATTGGATTTTTTAATTGTTTTAATTTATCATACCATGGCAGATACGATATTAGTTAAAGAAAAAATTGCCGATTTAAAAAATATTTTTGCATATACAGGGTGTAATTAGGTTCAAGATATTAAAAAAACTGGTAGTGGGGAAAGACTAAACAAACAGAAAAACTTTATACAACGTGATTTATCATGATATGTGGAAAATAAAATGGTGTACTAGTCTTCAATGTGGGAAAGCCCCTATAAAATTTTAGAGAGCTCCGAGGTAATTTAGCATATTAAAAATTGTTAAAACTTAAAAAGATACACTACTGTTATTGTCTAGATCAGTGATAGGGTGACGAACTTGCTTGTGAAAGAACATTGGAGATGTTTACATTTCCTTAATTGGAATAAAAAGTGAAGCGGCGGGTGTGGTCAAAGTGCTGCGTTTTTTGCTTTCGGCCGAACAGTCAGGACACCGGCACGTATAAGGCACCGCCGAAGTTGATGTTTTTGTGTTATTGACGGGTTTAAGTAAATATCTCTTATATCTACTTGTTGTGTAGAGTTCACTAGCATAGGGTCAATGTGTTTTCGATTTATTTCGCTATTTTTGTAGTGTGATTTGATTAAAACCAAAAAGTCACTTCTACCCTCTCCAGCTTTGCTGTCAATAGTGTTAATTCCAAATCTGATAAAGTGATATGGTTGTACCACGTTACGTCAGATTAGTTAAAGTAATTGGCGGCGCATTCCTTCAAAAAAATAAGGTAATTTTTTGGTCATTTTTTTTAATGTTTCATTTCTTTTAATTCCTTTCGGTGGGGACAACCTACTGATAAATTTTTCGCATATCATGGTAGAGCACCCTGTATAGTTTTGGAGAAAGAAAAATAAACAGAAATTTCGAAAATTTAAAAAAACGTTGTTTGAGAACTACTGGAATATTTGGATAGGCTTTATATCGTCGCGTCTAGTCGCGCATATACTATGACATTTGTGTAAATAGGTACAAAATGTCGGCGTCTTTGGCGGTGCGATAAAGATGACAACATTTTTTGAGTGCTTAGTAGATATGAAGACAACCATACTCTCCCTTGTGATATTCTTAATAATTCAGTAATATTACGGTTCAAATTGCGATATATCCAACAAAATTCATAAAGTTTTGAAAATTGGTGGAAATAATCAGGACAGCATATGTAATAATAAACCGAAAAGTTCCCACCCCTAAATTATGTGCTTCATCCCCTACGACAAAGTATTCACCCCAATTTTCGCTTTTTTTAAATTATCCATGAAATGGTGCATTTTACGACAAAAATACCTATGTACAAAAGTGTTCTACAGGAAATTTTCTACAAAAAAAGGTTTTTAGACCATTTCTCCTAATAGTACGTTGGTAAATCAGGGCCGTAATTAGCGCAAGTCATATAATTCGTTATCTATTTACCATCACCGAAATGTTCGGTGTTATTATGCAGCACATCATTCCGTGACGCTCAAAGCTACCGATTGGGGGTGGAAAAAAGTTGGCGGTATATTAATCCCAATAATGACTATAAAAGAACCAGCTCCCGAATCTGTTTTAACGCTTATTTCATGTTCATGTAAATTAGGGTGCGAATACAGGTGTAGTTGCAGAAGAGCAGGCTTGCGTTGCTCTACAATGTGTTATCATTGCCATGAACAATCATGCTTGAATGTTGAATCTGTGGAAGACGACCAAGATTTATAATTAACATTTGATAATTAGTGGATTAGGCCTACAGGGGATACCACTTTAAAAAAACGCGCAAAGTACTTTACCTCTAGGGTGGTGTGGAAATAAGTACAACACGGTCTTTTCATAGAGGTGAGGGGGTGGAAGTTGTATATTTATTAAAATTGTAAATAAATTTTAGTGCCTACTGCTATTTTAAGCGTTAAACGTTAAACTTTAAGGTAGATCGTACTGTGCTTATGTTTGCGCCATATTTCCCACGTTATTATTAATTTTAGGAAAAAAGTGGTAAAAATCTTTTTGATAGAGAACTTTCCAAGGAACAATTTTGTATATAGGTATTTTTGTCGAAAATTACACCGTTGCCGAGATAATCTAGAAAAACTCAAAATGGGGGTAGAAAGGACGTCCTGGGGGATGAAGCACACTATTTAGGGATGGGAACTTTTTGGTTTAGTAATCCTTATGCTATTCCCAACATACCCACCAATTTTCAAATCTTTATGAATTTTGTCGGAATAAAAACGTAATATTCCTGAACTATAAGCAATATTTTACTTTATGTCGTTACTTGGTTAAATACGTACTGTCACAGAATAAGGAACTACCAGAAGCGGCACTCTCAGCACCGCCTTTCATGTTTTCTGTGACCTTCGCCATTTTGTTGTTGGTAATTTTGGCGGGAAATTTAAACAGCATGTTTATAAACAAACTTTACACAGGCTGAATACAATTGCGTTATTCGAAGAATTCTATTTATAATGGGTATTAAAACTATTAAAGTAAACTGGATAAAATTGTCTCTACGAACAGTTGTATTATATAAAGTCACAGAATTTATTAAAATAAATACAATAACTCGTCTGAGAAAATCTGTAATTTCTTACTGGGAGGTTGTTCTGGGAATTTTTTTTTCTGTTTAAACTACCAAGTTGAGGAAAAATAGTAGGTAGTCTGTTGGTAGCGATCTATTTTGATAAATATTTGTCGTGCGCACAACTTAAAATTATTATAAAGTTCGGTTGAACTTTTACTTGCCAAATCCTCACGATCGCATGCTTCCAACCACAATGCGGACCTTAAAAGAAGAAAGATTCACAATTACTCGGAAATATCTTATAATTTACTTCAATAATAAAATACCTTTGGGAATCCTTAGAAAACCTAAATAAACTAATTTCTTTTTCTGTCGTACTACTTGTACATTCCCTAACAGCGCGCGCAAACGGTTCCACCTCGTTTACTCATATCGCCAGTAAAAATTATACACAATAACACTAGCACAATACAATAATACTAAAACCGTTTAAGAATATATTTCGGTATTATGTCACAGACTGTCATTTACCGGACTTAAAAATAAATGAACTGACGGATGTACCAACAACAAGATGGCGGCAATGGAATTTTAGCGGGAAGCCCAAGTGTCGTTTCTGGTAGTTCTCTTTTCTATGGTACTGTCGTGAGCAAAAAAAAATAGGACAACTATTTTTTTCTAATGTAAATCTGTCTTACTTGCAATGAATTTTGACAAATAACTGACAATGTCACAAAAATTAAAGTTAGATGTACACAACTAAATTTTAACAAAAATACGTTATAAGACTTGTCCCATTTTTTTTGCACACGGCACTACACACGGCCTACCCGTCCGTTGTTTTTTTCTTTTTGAATTTTGGATGACTGTATTTTAGTTAAGATTTATTTTATTGACTAAGGTACCGTTCAAGTCGTTAAGTACTTGGCTACGTACAGACACAACTTACTTGTTCGTTTTTTTGTGTTGATTTTGGATTTAAAAAAAATTTTTTTTTTCTTCATTACTTGTCCCAAGATTCTGATCTAACTTTTTCGAAGTATTTTGACGCGCTGAAGCCAATTTTGGACAAAATTTTTTTTTCTACCTTGTCAGTTTCTCTCTACCACTCCTTTTGTCCCCTAAAAAAGGGCAAAAAAAAGGTCTTGTCCGAAGGTTCTGACCTAAATTTGGACGCGCTGGAGCCAATTTTGGAAAAAAAAAAAAATTTCTATCTGCTCAGTTTCCCTTCCTCTTCATCCCCTAATTCTTTTGTTCAAAATTAGTTTCAGCGCGTCAAATTACTTCAGAAAGGTTAGATGAGAACCTTAGGATAAAACCTTTTTTTCCCTACTTGGGGGGTTGAAGGGGGTGGTAGTAGGAAGTTGAGCCGATGGAAAAATCTTGTTTGTCCAAATACTTCAGAAAAGTTAGATTAGAACCTTTAAGTTTGGGAATTAGACGAGTTGGTCAACATGTGCAGTGACTTTTGGTGATACCAATCTAGTTTTTGCCATGGCACTTTTTACTAAACTTTCTAACATGAAATTAGGTCAATTTAAACCCAGCGTTTCAATTGGCATAGGCAACTTGACGTCGTATCTCTTAACGCTCGTTACTATTGGTTTATGGAATTAAATCATAATGAAATCTGATACTCGTGTTATTGAAGTTATACGTAGGTATATACATCCAAACGACTACCGCAAATATATTTTATTGTACCTCGTCTGACTGCTGTTTTAAATATAGTTTTATTTAAAGGTATATTCAGTTTAACCACCACTCGCGAATGACATAATCGATTGAAAGCGTGACGCTTTATCCCTCTTGGACACCAAGCCCACTAAATATGTATCGTGTAATTTATTATTTAACTTAAAAATAGTACGAATACATAAGCATGTCACCTACTTTTACAATTCATTATTCGAGTATGTTGCTAAAATCCTTTTGTGGCTTTTGTTGAACCAAATATTCCCATTGTTGTGGTAAATGGTGAAACGTAATAACATTAATTTATCCAGCCTGTTTGCCTGGTGCAAATACCCAAACAAATAGTGTGTCCCAGGATAGATGTAACAAGAGGTTTAATGAAAAATTTTGGAATTTTGGAATGGTATTTGGGGATTGAGTCCTGCTTGTTGTAAAACTAAAGTATGCCAAAAATGACTTGATTTGGTGTTCTACAGGGTGTTTTATAAGCAAAGTTGTAAATATCACCACTAATAAAGTGCCTTTTCAAAATATGAAAAAATTCCACTAAGAAAAGTTATTTAGAATGCAATTTTATACCTATATACCAAATTTCAGGAATATAAAATTATTTTTTTGAAACTTCCCATTTTTTGCGAATTCATAAAGTTGTGTAGGAGCAAATGTTAATCATCTCAAAAAGTAGGCTATTGGTAAATAACAATTGAATATACGAGATGTAAGAAGGTATAGGCGTCTGAATTTAAGATGCCAGCGCCAAAGTGGAGAACTCGTGAACTAATTATAGGCTTTTTGTTTGTTTGTGAGGCGAATACTTATATTGATTTTTTTCTGTTTACTGTTATTTTTGGCGTTAAAAATTATAACATTAATAATATATGACCTAAAGGTTTGCAAGATTTTGTTGTAAGTGATTTGCAAGATGTTAATGGCATTATTCAGCAAAATTCTTATTCTTATAGATTATCTAGTTTTTCCCTTGAAAAGTACAGTTTCTTCGACATAAACGCTGTCTGGCTAGTTAAATATTAATAAACTTAAATATTTCTTTAAATTTATGTACAGTTGTAGTTTAAATCGCTTTTTTTTTCAGGAAACATGAGTGACATTTAGGTTAAGCATATTGCAATGTATGGAACATTTGTGAAGCATTAAAAATATAAAAATTCTAAGTGTATGTATGAAGGGGAATATGGGAGGACATATTATTTTGTGTGGTACAACCCATATTCAACACAAAACTTAACAAATGTGTATGCTCTATGTTTACAAACAAGTGTCTCAGATTCAAATACCCATGAAATTAGTGGTACATTGAATATAACTGAAAATATATTTATTAATTCTTTAAGTAAAATAAATGAAACAGTATTTTGTAAAATATGATATAGAAACATTCAGGGGTAAAACATAATAGTGCATGGTGCAATAGTATATATTACTTTTAAATATACTGGAATTACATATATTTACTTATTTCAAAAATTTCACTTACAATGTGTAATTGTCTAAGACATTATTATTGCTACTCGGGCCACGGTTATTTGCACCAGCTTTTTCCCTCTCAATGCCTGGTTAAAGGTGTCTACATCAAAGAGGGTATGCTTTGAACATTGCCGTGCCAACTCAACTTTCACGAGTTGTCCCTGCAATCTACAAAGGATACCGACTAGGTTGGCTCCAGCCTATCATATTTTTAATAACTTAGCATCTCAGTTTATCATTTACGTATTGTTGATATCATCATACACTAAAGAGACAATGACAGAAAAGCCCATAATTAGTTTGACTATAGACCACTAGGTGGCGTACTCCTTATTTTCAGACGCCTATAATGTTAATCGAACTAATTGTAAAACAAGAAACAATTACTAACAGAAGATTAATGAGGTTTAAAAATTATAACAAGTAATAAATGTCAAAAACATAACAGATTCACAAACAAATTAATTATTGACCAGTAACAATAACAATTAACAAATAACAATAACAATGTTTACAATTTTTTTATTATTCGACGTAGCTACGACCCACATCCGCACACATTTCGATCCTTCGCCTGAATCCTTAAAACTGTTTCGAATATGATCTAACGGTATGGAGTTTACGGCATTTGTAATTCTCTGCTTCAATACTGCTACATTGTTACGAAGTGGTTCAGCGTAAACCAACTGCTTGAGGCAGTGCCGCTTCTAGGTCATGAGACGCCTTCATGCGAGAGCATTTTTGGCGCCCTTTTTTGGGGGGCACCGCTCAGTCGAAATACTATAAAATTGGCTTTTTGGCGCCCCATAGCCTAGTGCGCCTTCGTGCGTGGCACGAAATGGCCCCCCGTTAGACGCGGCCCTGGCTTGAGGCGACCCACAAAAAAAATCCAATATTGATAGGTCTGGGGATCTCGCCGGCCACTTGATCGGTCCATTCCTGGCAATCCAATTTTCTCCAAAATTTAAATTCAACCACCGATTAACCATTTCTGTGGAGTGGTCAGGGCAACCATCATGTTGAAAATGAACTAAAGGCATATCTCTTAAAATATTTAAATGTTCTTCAGGAAATCTTTCAAGAAGCTGTAAATAAGTGTGCTGATTTAACCTTCCTTCAATGAAATAAGGTCCAATAACTCCAACGTGATAAGAAACGGCACACCACACATTCACTTTTTTATAATATTGTCTTCTACAGTGAATTCTAAAATTTGGATTTTCGGAAGCCCAAAACCGACAATTCTGAGATGAAACAACACCATTGGTTATGAATGTGGATTCATCTGAGAACATTACGAAATGATGAACAAATCTCTTGTCCATGATTTTTTCTCCAATGGTCAAACAAAAATCCAACCTACTGCCGTCATCTTCCTCTTCAAGCGTATGTTTATAATTTGCTTTATATGCCCTAATTTTCTGTGCCTTGTAAATTCTTTGGAGTACAGACTTGCTAATATTAATAAGAGCTGATCTCTCTCTTAGTGGCATCCTAGGATTTTCTATAACAGAGGCATGAGCAATAATAGCCCCAACATTGTCTTCATCATATGCTTTTATTTTTCTTTTCATGTTAAGAACACTACCAGTAGCCAGAAACTTTTTAATTATTCTCATAGCCTGAGTACGTAACAAAGCAGTGTTCGGAAATTTCAAATTAAATTAGCTTACCACTTCTCTTGGCGAGTTTTCACCGCCAATTCTGTAGCATTTGCACAATATAAATTTTTTCACGCACTGTGAGTACCATTTTCACTTAATTTTTTATGCTTGGTTCGTTAATTTGAAACAGAAATTAAGGATAATATTGACTACGTTTGACAGATATGTCAATAATAAATGATAAACGTGTATCTACTGCTTTTCTCATAGCCTACTTTTAGCTTCTACATAACTTTAAATATTAATTCACAAAAAATAATTTCTATGCAGTTTTAATTGAATGGTTCAAAATAACATACTAATTTATTGAAAAAATGGGAGGTTTCAAAAAAATAATTTTATATTCCTGAAATTTGGTATGGAGGTATGAAATTGCATTCTAAATAACTTTTCTTAGTGGAATTTTTTCATATTTTGAAAAATAAAGGTACTTTATTAGTGGTGATTTTTACGACTTTGCTTATAAAAGATCACACAAACACCAAATCAAGTCATTTTTGGTATACTTTAGTTTTACAACAAGCAGGACTCAAAATTCTAAAATTTTTGGTCCATTACACCTCTTGTTACATCTATCCTGGGACACACTGTAGATATTTTCTAAATATGTAGTAGTGCTTTAAATTCTTCGGATCCAAGAATATTATGCAACTAATAGAAAGTAATGTGATTTGCTTGTCACCATTTAAAACAAATACCTAGGTTGTAAATAAGAAGGATTTATCCTGCTGTTGGCATAAACTGCCGTTGTCTTTTCTTCTTCCATGCTTCTTTCGTTCTTTCTTGCAATATTCTTTTTAAAGCTGTTTTACGTTGTTATACGCTGAAAAAAATATCATGGTAGGGTTTTCAAATTAGAACCAATTTTACTTTTGGACAAGAAACATTTCAGGGAGGGATATAAATTACTAGTTATATTAATAGTATCTTAAGCGGAACTAAAAGATAAATTAATTTTTACTGAAAATGGAAAGAAACTGAAAAATATTTTGTTAGGCGCCACTAAATTTTTACGTTGTCTTTCCGAGAAAGATATTTGAAAAACCAAGTTAACTTACAAAAAAGAGAGTCAAAGAAAAAATAGATTAAATTACATTGCTATATCCAAAGAAAGGGTTTTTATTCATAAACGAACGGTGGTGCTGCCTCGTTGGATGAGAAGAAAAAAGTACTTACAGATGGTTGTTGGGTACCACTTGTCCATCACTTAAAAAGTTTGAGTGCCCTTATTTATAGACTTCCGACATCGAATTTAAACAATTTATGTTACGAAACTAAAATTTTCTGCTATTTTCCTTATTAGCTCCGGTCCTAGTAAAAATAAAAATACAAGTTGATCACAGTGAAATTTCAAATAAAGCTAGACCTACGAATAAATTTTCTGATAATGTGTTAAATGGTAACAAAATAAAAAATGTTAAAAATTACTCTTTTTGGAAAATTTAAGAAATATAATGCATAAGAAATATAATGAATTAGCAACAAGTGAAATATTACACAGCCCCACAAAAAAGTGGTTTGTCTGTCGGATCAGAACAATGTATCCTTATGTATTTTGATCCACTAAATCCGAATCCGAAGTCAGGATTTTCAGATTGGCACGTTTTTCAACCATAACCCCTTAAAAACACACATAAAACAAACAAAAAACCGCTGCCCAAGGAATCACTACTTTCACATCCAATTCTCTATCCAAGTCACTCACAACGAAAAACTTTGTATGTGGAAATAATTGTTTATGGAACTTTAATAATATAATATTTAAAATCCAAAAACCCATAAAACGATACCCCACATCGATAGTGGGGTGGGGGTTGTGATAGGGGGGTGGGAGTGGGGGGTGGATGAAGTAAAAAAATGTTTTAAGGTTTCTGGTTCTTGTACATACACTAAATCATTTTTTTTCATCCCTTTTTAATAAGGGGGGGGGGGTTGGTAATGGGGGTGGCTAATGCAAAAAAAATGTTTGAGACCTTAGCTTTTCTTGTATATACTAAATACCAATTTTATGGACTCTTACCTGCTTGATTTACCCATTTACCCCAAATTTACCCCAATTTACCCCCCAACCCTTCGACGGAACAAGATGAAAATATAATCTAGTTCTAGATCTCGTTAAAGTACATATGTGTACCAAATTTCAAGTCAATATCTCAAACGGTTCCAGAGTAAACGTGCGCACAAAAAAAATTTACAGACACAGACAGACAGAAATTTTTTTTTCGCTCAAACTTAAAATCACGACGTTTCATGATATTTTAAGCCTATTTGAACAATAAAAATTTTTAAAAATTTTTTTGTCGTTACTATACTTCCACTGGATGTGGAAGTAAAAGTGGTCTGTCCGACGAATCAGACCGGTTTATCCTCATGTATTTTGACCCGCTGAATTCGAATCCGAAGCCAGAATTGTCAGATTGGCTTGGTTTTCATGTCTAACTTTAAAAAGCACCCCCAAAAAGCTGGTTTATCTCCTTTCACACTCAGTGAGTAGTTAGAAATTTTTAAAAATATGTTTATTTCATAATCTCTTAACGCCATAACCTCATATCGCTGTAACCCCATAACCCTGCATGTCCATAATACTGTGAAAGGGATTATTTTTGAAGATAAAAATCGAGCCAAATTGACAGTTTCGACTTCAGATTCGGATTAGGAAATACATAAGGATACGTTGATCTGATCTGCTGGACAGACCATATTTTCGTGTTGTTTTGGGGTGTTTTTTGAGATTAGGGATGAAAAACGAGCCAATCTGGAAACTCTGAGTTCGGATTCGGATTCAGTGGATTAAAATACACAAAGGTACATTGGTCTAATCTACCGGACAGACCACTTTTTCTTGTGGGCCTGCGTTATTGATAAATATATATAAGAAATAAAAAAATTACGCTTTTTAATGCTTCAGAAATATAATTATGAAAAAAATTGAGAACATAGATGTCATTTAAATACGCTTTAGGACAAGAATTGGACTGATTTTGTAATTCCATTCGAATTGAAAAAAAAATAATAAAAAACTCATTTATTCCTGAAAATAATGATTAGTGTACACAAAATTTTTACCAAAGATAAACTGCTATGAGTTATTTATTGTCCATTTTCTTTTCAAATTTTTTGAAGCGGTGCCATAGCGCCATAGATAAAAAAAATTAAAAACTATTATGAGCCACTGTGCTTTTTTGGTTTATGTGGCTAGTAGTTTTTAACCATTATTAAACACGGTGTCATTTTCTGCCTGTAATTACACAGCTCCACAAAAAAAAAATGTTCTGTTCACCAGACTAGACCAACATATCTATACGTTTTTGGGGTCGCTGAATCTGAATCCGGATCCGTCTGTTTGACCTCATCAGGTCAGGTTCAAGGTCAATCCAAGGTTCAATTGGAAAAAGGACGATTAAGCGAAGGAAATCGCGATTTCTGTACGTTTTTGGGGTCACTGAATCCGAATTCGGGATCTGCTTGACCTCATCAGGGCAGAGTGAAGGTCAATCCAAGGTCAAATTGGGAAGAAACCTTTTAAGCGCAGAAAACCACAATTTTTATACGTTTTTTGGGGTAACTAAATCCCAACTCCTGGTCTGTTTGACCCATCATTTCAGGGGCAAGGTCATTCCAAGGTCAAATTGGGAAAAACATGTAAGCTAGAAAGCCACGATTCTTATACGTTTTTGAGGTTGCTGAATCGGAATCCGGGGTCTGTTCGACCCCATCAGGTTAAGGTCAAGGTCATTTCAAGACCAACTTTTGTTTATCAAATGGAAACGCATTTTTGACCACGGATTCTGAAAGAACGGGATATTTTACATTCGCATATGGTTTGACTTATGATCAAAGTGACCTTTGGTCATTAGAAGGTCGAATCACTCCCTCAAATTAATTTATCTAAGATCAAAGATGATTCGTATTGAGTAATCTGAGTTACATATCTTTATCGAGCATGGTTTAGCCTCGTGATATTTCTCCGAGGGGGATTGGAGAACCAAGACAGCAAACACCTATATCCACTCGCAACTAACGAGTGGCGTCTTCCATTCCTCTGGGAAAAACGAAACGTCAAATTCAGAAAGCCCTCATACTTAGACTTGGACAAAGTCAACTCATCGTCGGACACACTATGACTTCATCCTTACACCCTAATGCCCCTGCAGGGCAGTACGCCTTTACCGGCTTCATTACCTCGAAGGATCGGAAAATGGATCATTCTCATCCTCAATTAAGGCAGTTGTTACGATTTCCAGTGCCCTCTGAGAAGCAGGATTTTTAATTTTAATAACAGGATCAGAAATTAAAGTATCGCTCAGATACTGATGTTGGCCTCATCAGCGATGCTCCAGCAACTTCATCAGTTCCTATCAACGAGATGTTTGGGCAGTCAGTATATGACATAGACATTTCGTTTTTGCCAGAGGATTGGAAGACGCCACTCGTTGGTTGCGTGTGGATATAAGTGTCTGCTGTCTTGGTTCTCCAATCCCCCTCGGAGAAATATCACGAGGCTAAACCATGCTCGATAAAGATTTGTAACTGAGATTTCTGAATACGAATCATCTTTGATCTTAGGTAAATTAATTTGAGAGAGTGTTTCGACCTTCTGATGACCAAAAAAGGTCATTTTGATCATAGGTCAAACTATATGCGAACGTAAAATATCCCGCTCTTTCAGAATCCGTGGTCAAAAACGCGTTTCCATTTGATAAACAAAAGTTGACTTTGGAATGACCTTGACATTGACCTGATGGGGTCGAACAGACCCCGGATTCGGATTTAGCAACCTCAGAAACATGTAAGAATCGTGGTTTTCTAGATTACATGTTTTTCCCAATTTGACCTTGGAATGACCTTGACCCTTACCTGATAGATCAAACAGATCAAAAACGTATAAAAAACGTGGTTTTCTGCGCTTAAAAGGTTTCTTCCCAATTTGACCTTGGATTGACCATCACTCTGACCTGATGGGGTCAAGCAGATCCAGAATTCGGATTCAGTAACCCCAAAAACGTACAGAAATCGTAGTTTCCTTCGCTTAATCGTTTTTTTCCCAATTTAACCTTAGGTTGACCTTGACCCTGACCTGATGGGGTCAAACAGACCCCGGATTCGGATTCAGCGACCCCCAAAACGTATAGATATGTTGGTCTAGTCTGGTGAACAGAACATTTTTTTTTGTGGGGATGTGATTATACTCTTCGCAAAAACGAAAAGTATATTGCATTTGATCGGCACATTTCTAGAACTGTAAATATGGCTCGTAGAGAAAAAAATTTCATATCATTGTGTTAGTGAACAAATTCTGAACAACTTTCAAAATGTCCGTTTGTCTGTCCGTCTGTCCGTCCGTCACGTTTCTTGTATGCGCGATAACTTAAGAAAGAAAAGTCCGATTGTATTGAAATTTGGAAAGTAAGTTAGTGTTAGCTAGGGGAAGAACCTTATTATTTTGTAAGAAAATCAGTCAGTAAATAAGAAAGATATTAATCATTTAATTAAAAAAAAATTATTTTCTTAATTTTTGTCGCTTGCACTAAAATATAAATCTTGCGAAATGTTATCTCTATAATATATATTTTTTTGTTTAGGCATTTTACTAATATATATTTTATAATAATATATATAATGCGTTGAAATATGATTCTCGAAAGATATATATTACAGACAATCAATTGTTGTAGTAATCTGTGATGGTGCAGTGGCTAAAGTTTTGTCTTGCAACATCAAGGTGCAATGCAACCTCTGGAAGAGCACCATCTTGATGCTCCTCGATACTGAGGAAGTCTTCGATACCGTATGGATCCCGGGCTTACTCTACAAACTAAATTCATTGGACTTTCCGCATATAATCAAACTTATTCACTCCTTCCTGTCAGACAGATCGCTACAGGTTAGAGTGAATAATAAACTATCTACTCGACGGGATATTCCCGTGGGCATCCCCCAGGGTTCGTGCCTGTCACTAAAATTGTACAATCTATACGTCTCCGACTTCCCGGAGTTCCCGAATTCGAACCTTGCCAAGTACATCGAGAACACGGCTATGTACGTACATTTACATAACGCGCAAGCGGCTAATATGCTGTTGAAGACACACATGACCCGTGCTACGGCGTATTACGACAAGTGGAAGATTCGGATCAACGCCGAGAAATCGGAGTCAATTCTCTTCACGCGCCACTTCACCGAAAACCGGATTCTAACACCACTTTCGATGGGGGGCACCAAATTCTAATTAGGCGGTGCATAAAATATCTGGGCGTGAATTTGGACAAACGACTGATATTTAACGCTCACGTGAACGAAACGGTACGCAAGGTCTACTTCATGTCCAGGAGTCTGTATCCGCTCCTGGCGCGGGGTAGCGGACTAAATAGGACGAATAAAAAACTATTGTTCACGATGGTGATTAGGTCGGCCATCACATACGCGGCGCCGGTGTGGTGCAGCATCCCGGCCACGACAATACGAAAACTTAGATTTATGGATGTCTTCTTTTCAATTTTTTTTCATACATTTTTTTCATAACAAAGTTGGTATCACAAGATTCAGGCTGTCCAAAAAATAGCATTATTTACAATAAAACTGCGAAGAATATCCTATAGAATGTGTAACAATTATATAAAAAGCTCAAGTAAATTGGCGAAGAGTACCTACGTTTTTAGCTTGTTATTCAATGCACTGAGGGTCAGTGCAGGGTATATTACAGGTGTAATGGAGGTGAGCCACCGCTAAGAAAATAGACTCAACTTAAGGACATTTATATATGTTGAATTAAGCTATTTATGACATCAAGTTAAGCTATGTGACTCGTATCGAGGTTAGGCAATGAATGACTCAATGCACATCTTTCCTCATCTCCCAGCTAAGCTGCAGAAATTTATCCAGGTCAGCACTCAGCATCTCATAGGTGACCTTGTTTATTGATAATAGCTACATTCGGTTATCCTGGTCTTCAAGACTGTACTCAATCCTGTGATCTTCGTCATTCTATTGAAAACAACACAAAACAGATTACATAGAGAAATGGATGACAACAGCAATTAATTGTCTTTCGTCAGAAGTGTGTAGCTATTTTATCCTAAATAACAAAAAAATATAAGTTTTGCATTCAAATTTGCTTTGTCCACGACACATTATATCTACAAGTAACAACAGTCGAAAAAGTAAACATACTTCTATTCTTTTTTAGTTTTTAAGTTAAAAGTCAAATATTTTTTTCTATTTCGAAGTTCTACTATTAAGTTTCAAACAATATTTTTTGTCGTTATTTACGGGTGGCGGTGCCGTGCTTAAGAAAATGATTTCGTTATTCAGCAATTTCTTCTACATCCCTGAACCGATTCAAAAAATTTTTTGATAGGCTTTTAGAGACAACATTATAGAATGGCACCGCCACCTTTAAATAACAACAAAAAATATTGTTTGAGACTTAATAATATAGTAATAAACGCCTTCAAAATAGAAAAACTTTTAAGTAGGTATAATCTAAAAACTAAAAGAGATTAGAAGTGTGTTTATTTTTTCGACAGACAACTATATCCTGCTACTATATTCTATAAAGTGGTCTCTAAAAATCTATCCAATAATTTTTTCAATCGGTTCAGGGATGTAGTGGAATTACGTTCACGGCACCACCTTAATCATCTGAATTATCCTGGAATTTATTTAAATTTTAAAATAGTAAAATAAACTAATATACCTACTTGTTAGCTTTAAACCGCGAACTTCACGGACAGAAAAACTCTCTGTGTTTTTTATACAAGATGCCACCATAAACATATTCATTTCTACAGCCAGAGGAACTACGGGGTCTACCCATGTCCAAAAACCTTAAGCCCAATGTTTATCAAAATAAAAAAATTGAAAAATTTAAAAAATTGATAAATAATTAAAAAAATATAAAAAAGACTACTAATTACTTGACAACTACCTGACTAATTTTAAACAAAATTGTCATGAATTTTTTAAACAAAAAACCCATTTAAATGATATTTTCGAACATGGACGTTATTATAAACAAAATTTCAATATTTTTTTAATTTTGATTAAATTTTGGATTTAGGATTTTTGGACAATTCTGAACAACTTTTGTTAATAAAATTTTCCGATTAAAAAATGCCTAGGAAAAAGGGGAGGTTTTTTCAGTGGTTGGAGGGTAGGTCGGAAAATATTGTCACCATCGTGTTCCCCGCCCTCGACAACGGGGGCGAAAATATCTTACGGTCCGGTCGCAGAACTTTTGCCTTTTTCTGGTTTACCTCAGGACACTATTTCTAGTAGGGTTTACAATCCCGGAGTTATAATACAATCCTGGGATTTCGAGATCAAATTTACACGATCCCGGGAATCCCGTGATTTCGGTATGGGGATTAGGAATTGAAAAAATGATAATGTAAGTAGTAGACACTTAATGAATACATGAATATATGAACAAAAATTGGCGGAATGTTCATTTCTAACAGTGTTGACTAAACTCGTAGAGGAAAAAAATCAATTCGTTACGGGTATTAACTCCAAATTGGGATCTAAAATTCGTACAAATGTTACCAGTTGCGGAAAACGTATTTACAAGCCTATTTGTATGTTAATATGTTTAGGTTAAATCTTTCAAGTCAATTTTGAACCTCTTAACAATGTCAAATTGAGCTGAAATTTTGCATACACGTGTAATTCTGATGATAATATGGTGCCAAAAAGTGTGTTTTCTAGTTTTTTAAACTATATTGTGATTGGATAATGTATTCACTCAGTCGTCGCATTCTACGCATGCAATGAATATAAAACTAATAATTAAGATGTAACTAAAAATTTAAAAATAAAATTATGTGTAAAGTAAACTTTTTAAAACTAGGGATTGCATTACCGGTTAACCGGTTAACCGGTTATTAGGACAAAAAACACATAACGATAATTACCGGTTATTTTAATTTTTTACCGGTTATTTCGGTAAATTCTGAACTTACGATATGTCACGTATTAAACGTTTCTATTTATGTCACTGACTAGTATTCACTAAATACAGAGTGATTGTCCCAATATCGAGCACTTTTAACAATTAATGAATAATATTATAAAAAGTAAACTCCAAACACTAAGCCCTAAGAAATACAAGAGAGACATTGACAATATCTTACGACAGAAAATTGAATATTTCACTGCCGCAAATATCCTTGGAATACATTTAGAATTATGTTATTACCAATTCTTATTAACTTATTGACCCACCAATATCAATTGAAGAAGGGCATCTTCAGCTGGGGTATTCTATGCACAAATACCAGACGACTAACAGATATAGCTTTGAAAAACTAACCCTTTTAACAGGCTATTTTTAAAAAAATATTGTATTTTTAGATTAGGTATTCAGTAAATGCCATATTTGAGTTTATGTTTATAATTTTTGTTATTTAAGTGGATATTTTTGTTATTTACAGAATAATTATTTATTTAAATTTGTTTCATTTATATGTTTTCCTTTAGATAAATTAACTCTTATATAAAGAAGTCTGTTTGACAGTCACATTTTTGTCACTTTGACAGCGATAAAAAAGGTGCATCGTTTTTAATCACCGATAAAGATGCCTGTTCCTCAAAAGCAGAGTACATGTAGTAGTCGCACGTCACTTTGAAATCTGTACTGTCAGCTATAATTTTACTTCCACGTCCAGTGGAAGTATAGTAACGACAAAAAAATGTTTAAAAATTTTTATTGTCCAAATAGGCTTAAAATGTCATGAAACGTCGAGATTTTAGGTTTGAGCGAAAACAAAATTTCTGTCTGTCGGTCTGTCTGTCTGTAACTTTTTTTTGTGCCCACGTTTACTCTGGAACCGTTTAAGATATTGACTTGAAATTTGGTACACATATGTACTTTAACGAGATCTAGAACTAGATTATATTTTCATCTTGTTCCGTCGAAGGGTTGGGGGGTAAATTGGGGTAAATTTGGGGTAAATAGGTCAATCAAGCAGGTAAGAGTCCATAAAATTGGTATTTAGTATATACAAGAGAAGCTAAGGTCTCAAAAAAATGTTTGGCATTAGCCACCCCCATTACCACCCCCACCCCTTATTAAAGGGGATGAAAAAAAATTGTGATTTAGTTTATGTACAGTAACCAGAAACCTAAAAATATTCTTTTACTTCATCCACCCCCCCACTATCACCACCCTCCACCCCACTACCGATGTGGGGTATCGTTTTATGGGTTTTTGGGGTAGAGGATTTCAAATATAATATTATTAAAGTTCCATAAACAATTATTTTCACATACAAAGTTTTTTCGTTGTGAGTGACTTGGATAGAGAATCTGGATGTGGAAGTAGTGATTCCTTGGGCAGCGGTTTTTAAGTATTGTGAAAACTATACTGTACAATATGAGTCGTTTTGGGAAAATTATAATTATTTTTAATAAATTATTGTTGTTGTTCGTTCACATATTCTGTCGTTAATTTATCTTGCCAAAAAACACTCGAGCTTTTCTTTTATGGATAAAGGACCCCGCACACCGTATAGGGGGATTTCCGCCTCCAGTCAAATATAATCTAACCCACGTAAAAATGTTCTTTTGAACCCCCTGAACAAATGTTCAAATGCAGCCAGGTCCGAAAATGTCTTCGTTTCGAGATATGGAGCCCTAAAATCGTTCCAAATAGGTTTTAAAGCTGAAAAAATTAAATTAAAGTTGGCTTTGATTTTATGGAAATTCAGAACTGCATAATTAATTCTTAAATAACACCATATTTCTTACTCATGTTAATGACACCGTGGGTCTTCAAAGGCTTCGCTGCAGTTTTTTCAATTCAAGAATACAGTTGTGATACTTTTTTTTTTATAAAAAACTTCTGTTAAGTTCTGTGACTCAAAATCTTTTGATGAATTATTGTTCTCCGAGCTTCCTAGGATTAGAATTGTTCTTTTTTTATCTGAACTTTCAGAGTATATCATGTTTTTTATTTTAAATGCCCATTAAATGGGCAATTTAATCAGGTCCACTGATTCTTATTTGAACTATGATTATGGAATTTTCTGTGGTAATCTTACCTAAACAATTTCGATCAGTAATTCGTGTCCACGTATTCAAAAAATGCCGATATTTTTTAAAAAATAACACACTTGTTCTTGGATAGTAGGAAATTCAATGAATCAAAACAATGTCATTATTAACAAGTGAAAAAGAAATAAAAAAGTGTGAAATAAAACTTGATATTTCGTTGTTTTACTATTGATTTCTATGGAAACAGCAATAGAATTTAGTCATTAAGACAAGGTAACTTTGGGCGATTTTGGATTTGGAACGATCTTTAGGGCTCCATATCTCGAAACGAAGACCTTTTCGGACCTGGCTGCATTTGAACATTTGTTCAGGGGGTTCAAAAGAACATTTTTACGTGGGTTAGATTAAATTTGACTGGAGGCAGAAATTCCCCTATATGGTGTGTGGGGTCCTTTCTTTTTAACTCAAAATTTTGCCAGTCAGTAATTTTGCTCGAAAAACTGACATTTGACAAAATCGCTCGACCTTTGGTCTCGCGATTTTTTCATGTCAGTTTTTCTTATAAAATCACTTATTTGGCAAAATTATTTCGTTACAAAGTGAAATTTATCCGATAGAAAAAAGCTCTTGTGATCTTACTGTTGATGAAAAACCATTTGTTTGTTCATTATATTATATATACGTATAAAAAAATGTTTTTTGTAAAGTTAGATAATTTTGTACATGGAAAAAGACAATTGCCATTTTCGCCACCCTAATCATCCATTCTAAAAATTACCGGTAAATACCGGTTAACCGGTTATTTACATTTTTATTTACCGATTTACCGGTT
The DNA here is from genome assembly GCA_936432065.2 of Rutpela maculata. Classification (NCBI taxonomy): domain Eukaryota; kingdom Metazoa; phylum Arthropoda; class Insecta; order Coleoptera; family Cerambycidae; genus Rutpela; species Rutpela maculata. Next base: position 111,371,044 of record OW386285.2, read on the forward strand.
ATTAAAACTTCCGGTAAATTGCAATCCCTATTTAAAACAAGCTTTTATTATTATTTATGTGTACTAAAATGAAAAAAATAAAATCAATTGTCTTAAAAGCTTGTCGCGTCAATAGAAACAAAATTTTTTACAGATTCTACATCAGTTAGCGGTATCGTTATCAGATGATCATATATGTCAGCTGACGATACATGCCTTCATTTTCGAAAAGTGTCAGTTCCTTTTTTTTAATTTGATGATATCAAACCGGTTTCAGGAGGTATTCGAATTGGATGCCTCGCATTTTCTAACATTTTGTTAAAAATGTTTTCCAATGATTTTTCTGTGCAGTGAGGAGAATCTTATCTTCCTCATGATCTTCTTCATTAATACCTCTGGAAGTTCTTGGAAACGTTTTATAAGATTCTCAAATATTTCCATCTTGTTTTACAATCCCGAAAATCGCGGGATCCAATCGACTACGATCCCGGAATTTGCGGTAGCTAAATATTGCCGGGATGCCGGGATTTTCGATTTCGAGATTTCGGGATTGCAACCTTAAATTTTCTAGGGAATCCTAAATGCCGCGAATGTTCAATGGGCCGATAGGCCTGAGTACTGCGGAGTTTCAGATCTGCTCGCGTTTTCTAATAAAAATAAACATATTTACCTTGTTTTTTAATGACATTGGCTCACGTTTGTCAGTATTATTTTCCAAATTTAATTTTAAGGCAAGTTCCCTATTATCGGCACTAAATTTTTTTTACCATTACCTGAAATACATTTTCTGTCATTGCATAAAATCATTTTAACACAAATTTAAAAACTGCGCTGTTATTTTCTTTTAAACAAGTCATATTAATAATGTACAACTTCAAAAAGTTTTAAACTTTATATTCTTAATGGTTTTTAACTTTATTTTCCATTCTGCCTACATCGATGTCACTTAGTAGTTCAAATAAACTGTTTAAAAATATTCTTGTATATCTTTTGTTTTTAAAACACATTTCGTAAGAAGAAAGCAGTATTAAAATAAATGGAGCTTTGTATGAAGGATTTTTCTTTTAAATCGATTAAAAGTTTTTATATACTCATTAAGGGAGAAGGGAAAAATGATCATGTCTACAGAAAATGGTCTTCTATTGGTAGAACATGTATCTCAAATTGTATCTTTCTGCGTTGGGTTATTTTAGAGAAAAAATATAAAACTAGATTAAAAAGAGCATATGTGTTCAATTTTCGTCAAAAAATCTACCTGCCAAATATTCTCAACTACCTTTTGGACTCCTTGTATAGCATTTAAAATGTCGTAGACGAAAGACGATTCAGTTAATTCTCTACATTTTCATATATGTTGGCAAACAAGTACTTTAACGGGGTCGGAAAACGTAAAATCGAATTATAATGAGATAATTTCGACGTTAGACCATATGAATGTATTACAAAAGTTCCTAGTAGCCTATTAGAAATGTGTCTATAGTAAATATAAGAAGTTCCCTTTTCATAGGTTTACAATACATTCTTTTAATATTCACTATTCCAAACCATATTTAGAATTTCGATAATTCAATTATAATAAATATATTGTGAAGATACAAAACAGAATTTTGAGGAAATACATTTTTAATTCAATATTTCATAATACGAATAGTGCTCTAAAACTTACCCCTTACACTTGTTATTATAGTCTAGGAGATAGCTACATATTATGTTTCCTGGGATATAACATGTTGGCATTGCTGTTATGTTTATTTTATCTTATGTGAGTCAGACCTCCCCCCCTGACCATTTTGGCGCTAGCCGCCCTATAAAATATTCAATTGTGGAACAGAGTATAACGCTTTGGGGCTTGGTGTTAGTTGGCGATCAACATTCGATATAGACCAACATCTCCATTCTCCGTGAAATTGGCAGCACTGGCGACATTAATTATGGCCAAAATTGGAACGTAGTATCCCAGCTAACATAGTGACGTCATCATTACGTCAATCATTGGACACTATTTGGTCAGTACTTACGTCAAATGTTACGTATTATTGACGTGAAAATGATGAAAATCTGTCACAACCCAGAGACGTCATTCGATGACGTCTTATCCACTTATTACATGATGTGTTAAGTATGTCTGGGGTGACGTAACTCGTAATTTATTGTATGTAAAAATGACGTCATAATTGTTGTTACGTCATTAGTATGTCTGTTACTAACGCACGTTTAAGGATTCCAGGTCTAGGAGGTCTCCATTTTCCAATATATGATGCGTTACAGGATGAGCCGCTATGTATATGAATGGACAATTCATAAGTTAAGCACCCGCTGGTTTCATCATAAAACCACTGAGTTCTTGAACCCATTAAACAGATAGCATAAAACCTGTATGCTGGCTTCATTCAGTCTAGCTACAGAATATATGATCCTTAACACCTAATTGTTATAAGATCCATCCAAATAAATCGATGTTCCCTGAAAGAATTTGAACATTGTAATCTATGTTATTTATTTTCTATAACTTTGTAAGAGTATAAGATAAAGTATGACTAATTATTGTCAGTGGAAGAAGAAGAAGAAGAAGAGACAAACTACATGGTAGGCAAGAAAATTTTATGCATTAATATAGATGTGTAGAAAAACGTTAAAAAGACGTCATCATCTACAATTTATTTCACCTGTAGATTTAAAATGTTTGCATGGCGATAAAATTGTATATTATATGTTAAATAAATGTTATATAAATAATTGTGCATTTTTACACAACACACCAATAATCAGACGTTACCATAATGACGTCAAAAATTCATATATTCAAGCGCCAACAATGTATGTCATAGAGACGTTTATTTTATGACGTCATAGACTCGTCATATTTTATGACGTAACTATCACGTCATATTATTGGTCACTGACGTCGCTGACCGGTAAATGACTTTAAAAATACGTTAATATGACGTTAACATGTTACACTTTCTGACCAGGCAGAAAATTTTCGTTGTCAATGCTCATTGCTTGAAAACCATGCCATTTTCCAGATTTTTGACCAAAAATTGGTCTTTTGGCCTAAGGCGGGCTAAAACTAGTTCTTTTCAAAGAAAAATGTTGGCACCTTCTCAAACTTGTAGTTTTTGTACCAAAGAATAGTCTCTGTGAGTGTCAACATTTTTTTCTCAATGCCTATGGCATATGGTTTTCCAGCAATGAGCATTAACAACGAAAATTCTCCACCTATACTACGTTCCAGTTTTGGCCATAATTAATGTCGCCATTGCTGCCAATTGCACGGAGAAAATGTTGGCATATATCGAATGTTGATCGCCAAGATACTCTCTTCAACTAACACCAAGCCCCGAAGTGTTATACTCTGTTCCACAGTTGAATATTTTCTGGGGCGGCTAAACGGTCAAGGGGGAGGTCTGACTCACATAAGATAAAATACTCTGAAAAATATTTGCTAAAATATAACAGCAATACCAACAGGTTATATCCCAGGCCCCATATATATAGCTAGCTCCTAGACTATTAGGACAAATGAATTAAAAAAGCTGCGAATTTAGTCGCCTATGAATGTGGCGCCACAGATCGACGAAGTCTTATACTAAACATTCCCACTTGCAGGATCCTTTATATATCACGATGGGCGCCGCGCCGCGCCGTGTCGATATGAAGTGACCTACCTCAACATTAAACTTTTCTATATTTCTCCCAACATTATAGAACTGTGAAGCGGCAAGAGTATAAGATATAAATTAAATATTGGTAATTTGTGTTGAAGTACCTATATATTCCTGCAAAATTACATTCTTATACTTCTTTCGGAAATTGATTAATGAAGAATTATTTACCCTCTGTAAAGGATATACGATGGCATTTGAAAAGTATAAGGACTATATTTCTAGTGATTTTTTTCTAAAATTTGAATAACGAATTAATCGTCACATATATCGGATGATGAGTTTCATACTCTTCCCATTTTTTCCGTGTATACACGGAAAAAATCTAAACAATTTTTGAGACTACTATTCTTAGATTCAGAACTAATTCTACTCATATATCCGCAAGAATAGACTTTTCTCCATCAAGGAAAATGTTATTCTTAAAAGTCACAATCTTAGTTTGCTTCTTTTAATGATAACTAATTACCGACTTTAGAATAATGGTTCTACTTAGCTAAGAGAAAGTTTCTAAAAATATTCGATACTAACTTATGCTTAATATAAGATTTCATTAATTCAGTTGAAAAGTAGAGATTATTGCGATCTGTTACATTTAACACTTGATGTAAGAAGAATTTCATTTCGTCCAACAACTATATTTTTTAAATAAAACTGATGAATTGCTTGAATCAATAAATTTTCGATGTCGACTGAAATCTCTTGTCTTTCGATTTACGAATCCACGCTAATGGCCAAACGCCAGGTATTTTAGAGTAGAAAAAATGCAAACAAGTTTTTTGATGTCAATTAGTTAATTGGGTTAGTAGGTGTTTTTAGAGGGCAGAATGTTTATTAGTGAAATATTTTTGTAGAACTTCTCTATACGTTTCTTTAAATATATAAGGAATTAAAAAAAACAGACTGCAACCAACAGCTATTCTCCGGACTAATGCCCCACCGAGCGCTGAATTAAGAATTACAAGCCTGATCGCGTTAAGTGCGCACACCTGTCTTGAATGAAAAAAAAGATGGTCCCCGATGCCGAAAAAAACCACATGCATAATTTGAATCCTATTGCCTTAAAAAAGCGAAATTTAATTTCTGCAAAATCGTATCCGATCCTCCTGAACGGTTTTCTATGTATTTTAAAAAATACTTTTGTACAATTAAACGTTATTTTTAATACAGCACAAAATATATAAAACTATTCAGGTGTACGAAGAAATAACAATAATTCTTTTTTTTTTTAATGCACTCAAGAAACATAAAATATATAGAAAACCGTCCAGGAGGATCGGATACGATTTTGCAGAAATTAATTTTTGCTTTTTTAAGGCAAAAGGATTCAAATTATGCATGTGGTTTTTTTGGCATCGGGGACCAGTTTTTTTTCTTCATTTAAGACAGGTGTGTGCAATAACGGTGTGTGCAATAACTGTGTATTGACACAAAAGCTAAAGTTTCGATTGCATCAGATACCAGCCAAAAGACTTATTCCTAATCAAAGGAGGTCTCATGCCAGCCACTTCACATTACTTGCAGACTGCAGTTTCGAGCTATTGGCTCTTGTCAGTGCACGGTAGGTCTGACATGGCTGGAACGAGGCACTTGTTCACTCTTGGTACATGACGAGATTTATAAAACCACGCCATGCAACAAAAATGGCAGGCTCCATCTAGCGGCTGATGTCTATTACAATCGAAACAGCAGTAGCCCTGACATGGGCACAGTTAATACGTATGCTTGTAGAGGGCAGAATATTTACTAGTGAAATATTTTTGTCGAACTCCTCTATACGTTTCCTTAAATAATAAGGAATAAATAAACCAGACTGCAACCAACAGCTATTCTCCAGACTAATGCCCCGCCGAGCGCTGAATTACAAATTACAAGCCTGACCTCATTAAGTGCAATAACTGTGTATTGACACAAAACGCTAAAGTTTCGATTGCATCAGACACCAGCCGAAAGGCTTATTCCTAATCAAAGGAGTTCTCGTACTTGCCACACCACACCACTTGCAGACTGCAGTTTCGAGCTGTTGGTTCTCGTCTGTGCAAGATGGTGGAACGAGACACTTGTTCACTCTTGGTATATGACGAGATTTATAAAACTACGACATGCAACAAAAATGGCAGGCCCTATCTTTTATTCCTTATATCTTTAAGGAAACGTATAGAGGAGTTCGACAAAAATATTTCACTAGTAAATATTCTGCCCTCTAAAAGCATACCTTACTTACTGTGCCCATGTCAGGGCTACTGCTGTTTCGATTGTAATGGACATCAGCCGCTAGAGTTCACTTTGAACATTTAATAAAATAATTTTCTGATTTTCTGTCTACTTATTTTTAATCATTACAGAATTAATTTATGCCTTTATCTCAGAAACGAATCGAAAAATTTCATTTCTTTTTGGTATACGGATAGAACTTTTTAACTTTTTAATGAGATAGAGTGTGCCCTTAGAAATTATAAACTTGGTGTGGCTGGGGGTAAAGGGGTGGAACACAAAATTCAAAAAACAGTGGTTTTTAAGTTCCTCCTCGAAATCTAAATCAACGTGTTTTAAGTAAATTACTTACCAACCAGTTTGGGTTAGCAATCAGTAAAATAAGCTACCGTCTTGACAAACAGATATTGTAAATAGACAAAAAAGTTTGATCGTGCAAAAATCATATTTTTGATATTTGCTTGTATTAAGAATTTATAAGAATTTACTCTAAAATATCCTTATACTTACTCTTACGATTAACAATACTAGAAGAAAGTATTCTATTAAAAGTAATAAATACTTCTACTCTGGAGGAATTAAACCTACTTTGACTTAAATATACTAGTTCTTGATTTAAAATTCGTATGTTACTGAATTAATGATAATTTATTATGTTAAGTAACATTTTTCTAGTAATAAGTATAACATTTCAAGTTATTTATTTAATATAGGATACTTTTCCTTCATGTGGATGTATAATTTTTGAGGCATCTGTTGTACTCGCTTTTACATCATAAATGGAACTTGTTCTGTAGGGTATTCTAACAAAATAAAAATATATAAATACTTATATAACCATTGCACATTTTGTTGATTCCAATAAAAAAAAACTCCGCACATTTATTATTTTTTATTGTCTGAACAACATTTATAATATCGTCTTAAGGTCTTAATCTATTTTCTTTGTTCTTATATCTTCTATACCTGAATTTTCTTGTTTTCAGTGGGTACGATGGGGACGACGAATCTGGTGCAAGCTCTTGTAGTCTTCAACAATACATCCATCCATATCCGAGTACTATAGAATCTGCGCGGTGTGGCTTACCATGGACCACTACCTCGTCGGAACACTGTACAGTGTACAGACTACCTCCAACCCAATATAATTATATGGAAGATCTTCAGATCAGAAAAAAGTACGAAGAGCGGTAAGTTTTGTAATTATTTATCTTAAACTGACTTTATAGAGAAATATGCAAATCAAAACGCCAAATAATTCATTAAAATAGGAAGAAAGCACATAATGAAAATAAATCAAGTTGTCAACGACGTTAGCTATTAATTCGTTGATAAATGCAATTTTTAGACCTAAGTAAGGCTTTTGACTGTGTGTCTCATTAGTGAACAAACTGAAATTTTACTAATTCTCTGGGGATAGCAGAAAATTGACTAAGTCGTATTTAACTGATCATCGTCAATTTGTTCATTTTAATTAAGTATGGTAATTCTGGTAACACTGAATTTGGTGTTCCTCAGGGTTCTATTTTGGGACCGGTTTTATTTCTCATTTATGTTAATGATTTGCCAAACAGTAGTCCCTTAACAACCTTCACTTTCTAACATTTTAATATCAGAGGCTCAAAACAGTCTGTCTATGGTTCATAACTGGTTAGTAAATATTAAGCTAGTATTAAACAATGCAAAAACATAGACAACGATTTTTTGCTTTAAACAGCATTATGTACGGATAACCTCTCATTGCGTATTTGGGCATTATTTTGAACAGTAAGTTAACATGGGAAGAACACACGTCCTACATCTGCAAGAATACATCGAGTAATATTTTCCTATTGTGCAATTTAAAAAAATGCTTGTCACAGTCAACAGTTATAATCGTATACCATGCAATCTTTCCTTACTTATGCTATTTTTTCACTGGAAAGCGAGGCTGTTAAAATCGTTGCTGGGTTATCATATATACTTCTAGAAACCTTAAGATACTCACCTTATCCTGTGATTATATATTTCAGTACCTTGTCCACATTAAACGAAACTTAAATAATAACATAACAAGTGAAAGTATATATACGTACTCAACTCGCAATAGGGGTCATATATATTTGGATTTTTTGCAACTTTCAAAAACTAGAAATGGGACATGCTATTATGCAATAAAAGTTTTCAACGTACTACCGATTGCTGTACAAGTACTTGTCTGTACATGCTTTAAATACATATAATTATCTACAAATTTATAGGGCACACAAAAAAAAGTCATAAAAATTGACCATAAAAATATCAATGTCGGCGCTGTTATATGCTGACAGGAGTACTACGGAGCCGTACTTCAAATTTTTGTGTATTAGAATGAACAAAATAATATTAGGGATTTAAAAATCGTGTTTTGGTAGAAACTTAATGACGTTTCTGGTAAATATAAAAATGTTACTCTGTTTCGCGTCAAGATAGGAATATCTTATACATTAGTGGGCGCATTGCCTGTGCTTCGCCATATTGACAGATAAATTTAAAGTACGGCACTGTTTATCTGTCACCCTGGAATTAACGCCGACAATAATCTTCGCGCCATTCTAGTTGGGGGTGATTTGTGGAACTATATCACAAGAGTTAGAAATCTTAATCAAAAGCGGCGGGTTTCCGTTTATTTCCTGTCTTAATTATGCCAAAACATACTTTACATAAGAGTAATGACGTTTTATCTTTTAAGTAATACATTATATTTATTATTTAATATAGTGTAGAAAAATAAAGCATGGTCCGGGTTCCTCTTAATGCTCGGTCGGCAGCTTTGAGCTTTTATGTGCAGTATATGAATGGAACGATCTATAATTAAACGAATCCTCCTTTAAACTGCATTCTATAACTTTAACGAATTCCTGTATTTTTTTTATTTAAGACAACCACTATTTTGGTTATTTTTTACTATATTTTGTATCCATTTGACGAGTCAAAGTATAATTTGTGTATAAATGAGAAATTAAAATTAAATATATGCATGACAATTTTAATTATATGGCCAATAAAGATCTATCTATCTATCTATACCGGGTGGCTCATCAGATAGGGACATTCTTGTAACTCTCGAATAGGCTAATGGATTTTTTAAAAATTTGTAGTTATATGGGATCGTCACCGTCATTACCGTCATTGTCGTCATTATCTCCATGTTGGCCACCGTCATTCTCGTCATTGTTGTCATTGTCTCCATTTTGGCCACTGTCATTATCGACATTGTCTTCATTGTCTCATTTTGGCCATTGTCATTATCGTCAACGTCGTTATTGCCTCCATTTTAGCCACCGTCAATATCGTCATTGTTGTCATTGTCGTCATTGTCTCCATTTTGGCCACCGTTATTTTAAAAGACTAATTAAACCTATGAGGATATTTTTTGTGGCATTTTACTTAACATATGTAATGCGTAAAAAGAAGTCTACGAATCCAAAATAAGTTTTTACATTAAATTTTCAATAATATAAATCGAAGATAGCGAGAAATAAGCAATAAATAAATTGAAAATTTGAAACCTTCCTCTTTAAAATGCTTGTTATTTTGCTTTAATTCGACGATTATTAAAAAGTTATTACATTTTCTTGCTAAGAGCGCACGTATTTTAGCAAGTCAACGGCTGGATACACTGCTACGTCCGTCCCCTATTACACTGCAATGAATTCATATTATTTTGTTTGTAACGCCATATCCTAAAATGACGTTTATTTGACAGTTTCAATGAATCAAAATAATGTCATTATGAAAAATAAAGAAAAAAGTGTGAAATAATAGCATATTATTCAACGGGCGGTAATGCAGATAATAACTCACGCAATTGAAGTTTACAGCACAAGCCGCAGGCGAGTGCTGTAATTCATCAAGTGAGTTATTACCATTACCGCAAGTTGAATACTATTATAACAATAAATATTAAATTGAGAAAATTTTGTTAAAATCACCTTCCTCCCCACAATAATAATGGACCGTTCTATTTCACCGTATCGGAAAAGAATTTCTCTCGGTCAGAACCACCTTCATGTCGCGCGTTACGTCGATTTAATAGGCTAGCTATGAAGATAAAAGTGATTGGCTCTGTACCTAGTGATTTATATATAATAATTCTCACAAGCTATTTGTTTATGGATACTATTAATTGTTCAAAAGCAGTCCATTAATTAGTATATAGCCTAATAAGAGTAGATAAAGAAATTTTATTTCACAGTGTGAAATAAAACTTATTGGTTTCTATGGAAACAGCAATAGAATTTAGTCATTACGACAAGATAACTTCAACTCAATTTATCATATTTTTACAAAATTATATTGTTTTCTAATTTCGAATGACGATACAAAAATTTAGTATATAACTAAAATGTTTTTTTTTACTCGTGTGGTTTATAGCACTCGCCTTCGACTCGTACTATAAACGCCCCACTTGTGAAAAAACGCCATTTTAGCCACTTGTTATATAAAATACTATCAATTATTTACTCGAAAATCATCGCACCTACGAATGAAATGCTTAGAACCTTTTTTTTAATTTCCTCATCTTTCGTTTAGTCCGAACCAATATTTTTATAGTTACTAACGTATAGCTATAAAACTGCGTCGGGTAAATAACTTAAAATATGATGTAACGATTTTTAGAATAAAGATGGGACTCTAGCTCTACAAACTTTTTATGTTATTCTTTTTATAAAAAACTACCTTTGTGCACAAAATTTACTTTATCTACGATCAACATATAAAGTACGCTCTTTTGCTAATATTTTGAAAGGGAAAAGTTGACGTTTGCCAAGCTGTGGATAATGTCACTTTGCAACTCGTCTCCCATGACAACGAGCGGCAAAATACTTTTCCACTTGCTCAAGTGTACCTATTCTTACACAAGCAGGGGCGTGGCGAAGGGGGGGTTAGGTAAGTTACCCCCCAACTTTGTCAGACTTGGCAATAGTTGGAAATTCAACACGTAAATGAAAATTTTATTTTAGATTTTTTCCCCCGGCTCATCAATTCTTATTTCGGCGGAACTTTGCAAAAGTTGGGAAAACTTGGAAATTCGAGACGTAAGTTGGCAATTTTAATTGAAAAAAATTTTTTTAGAAATTTACAGAGTTGGCTTCTTAAGTTTATGAAGTTGGCAAATTTGAAAAATAACCCCCCAAAAAAGTTGACTCGCTACGTCCCTGTACACAAGTTTGGTTGGAACATTGACAATCTATTTTTTCTTTAAACGTCAGAAAAACATGACATTTCCTAACTCATTTCACGACATTAAAGTTTTACTTTTTAGACGGCTATGCGTTGCCATTAACAACGGAGGTAAAAGTACTTTTTCTGACTCTGTGAGCGGCAGAATAAGTAATATCCATAACAACACGTATTTTATTTAATACGCCGGCGATGCGATATTAACACAATGCGTTTTTGGTGGTGAAATTCGAGATTTTTTGTCTTTACTTTTTTTATAGCTAATCGACGTTTCAAGAAAAAATAGCATGTTTTATTCGGCGTAAAAGCCACTTATTGCGCATCGACCGTAATTGCCGGACTCACTTCGTTCGTCCTACCTACAGATTCTGATAAAACAATATACTATTTATGAAATAACAATGTCCCAAAACTGTTGTAAATATAATGAGAGTTGATGTAAGAGTAACAATTAATTACCTAATTTATTTATACAAAGAATACGAACTTTATAATCATTAATAACACAAATAAATTGACAGCGATTGTGTTTTGTTCGTCTGTTTATCACTTATGCAAACATAATAATATGTTATGTTTCCAGCCAAAATTCAACTTAATTAGTCCTTTTATTTTGATATTTTCAAATAATTGTAGATAAAGTTATGTGTGTAATTCGAGCGCAAAATATCATTATCGCTCTCAAGTGTCCGACGTCAACTTACACTATCGAACAACAATAAGGCACTTCGCGCTCTTAAACACAAATAGCTATAGGGAATTATTTTCGGTGTAAAAGCCATTGAAAATGGACTAATAATATTTGTATAGCAGCCTCAAATTGTCGATATTTTTGTCAAATAAATGAGAAATGAGGAGCATGTCCCTGTGCCTAGATCCGTTCCTGTATGCATTTAGTGTGTTTAATATTAATTAGTAGTTGTTAGTAAATTTTAAGAGTAAGAGTAGTTATGAAGTCTTAAAGGAATTATTCTTGGGTCAAGTGACAGATTAACTGTACTAATTACAAAGATTATTTCACTCATTAACGCTATAGCCAATGAGAGCCCGTTTTTTCAAAACATCGCAAAAATCAAACGTCATTATTAGTGGTAATTCAAGCTAGATCGGCTTTTGACAGGACCAACATGCAAAATTTATCGCTCTAATTTTTTAGGTCGCTGCAGCGGCAAATATGCGAAAATTTTTTGACGTTTTTGTCGTGAAATATTTTTGGCAAATAGGGCAACTCGAGCTTTTAAGTTTTATCTATAAATATCTTCTCTAGCTTATTATTAATTGTTAACGTACTTACCTTGTAAATTGTAATATTGTATTATGTAGTAGCAAACAAAAACACACCTCAATTCCAAAGCGAATCTTGTCTGAAATATATAGGCTGTAACTTTTGCCTATCTGTAACTATTTCAGTTTTCCTAGTGTTAAATCAAGTAACAATTACACACAAAGATTGTACTTAATATACCTAGCTCATAATACAGGAACAAGTCAAGCACAGCTTTCAATAGCTCAATAACGTAGTTACAAAGGTAAGCAAATCATTTATTATAAATGTCAAGTACACATTCGCTCTGGAACAAACTAAAAATGTATAGTACTTACATATTATGGTAATCTACCAAAAAGTAACTCGTTGAACCAAAGCTGTGCATCAAACATTATAATTTGTTGTATTTAAAATTCTCTTTGCTTAATAAAGCAAACCTCAACATAATTCATAAACTTCGTAAGTTAAAAGTGAGGATTAAATACGTAAATATGAGTCGATGAACATTTATTTATTATGGAATATAACTTGTAGCGCTAGATGGCGCTCTCTATGTCAATCTCGGAACCATGGGTGTATATTTTATTTGGGCGAGACATCGGTACTAAAGTAGTGCTCTCTCTATCGTTCCTCGTCGTATTGCACCTCAGAAACGCGTGAAAGGTGTTAAGCCAGTCTATATATTATAATATCTAAGGTTTCAACTCGTTTTATTTACTAGTTGCCATGGAAACGTCACTAGATTATTTTAAAATATAGCGAATCTCCGTTGTTTCTACTGCGTTTGTTTCAGATTTGCTGTTTTGACAATATGAGTCGGTTTGGAAATATTTCTGTATATCAAATTAATGATGAAATTGAAAATAAAGGTCAGTAAACTCCAAAAAGTGACAAGAAAACGTCTGAAGGCAGTTAATGAGAAAACATAATATTGAAGATGTACTTAATGAATTATTTATTCGTGAAATATTCTCCTCAAATACCACTCGTGCTTTAAATTTTATCTAAAAATTTTTTCTCAAGCTAAGTCGCCCCTAGTTAATATAACTCGTGCAAATTGGCAGTTTATTATCAAAGATTAAATCCCTCCCGCTAAAGCGGTCGGGATTTAATCAGATAATAAACTGCCAATTTGCACTCGTTATATTACCAGGCAACACGCTTTCGAAAAAATTTTCGATAAAATTTTAAGCACTAGTGATATTACATACGATAATATAATTATTATTATTTAATCCAAAACGGGATAATGGCATGGTAGGGGTAGTGGAGGTAATGCTGGAAGAGTTTATATAATAGTGCATACAGTATCTAGAAGTGAAAAAGATGTTAAACTTTGAAAATATGTCATATGTAATGATGATTTCTTGTGGGTGATTTTTGTAGTAAACGATGTCTTCTTCAGTTTCTATATGGTTCCGACATTTACTCTCACCTCCGAGGGGACGGAAACCACTCCTAAATAAAAAAAAATATAACACATTTCTGTTTCATTTTTGAAACACAATAATATATGTTTTTGGGTCGCTATTAACGAATCTGAAGTAAAAAATAAATTCAAAATGGATGGAAGTAAGGTAAAACATTTTTTAAGTGAAACGTTTAACTATTACAAAAACTAAAAAATACAATATATGATATTTATGAAATAAAACAGAATCCTATAAAAGTTTGGCCATACACACAAACACGACTGAACTCAAAAATTAAAAAAGTGCCAGGAACCAATGGGACCTTTCTTCCTCTTCAAAAACCCGATCTTCACTTTTGCAACATATTCAGGTATACATATCTCTAGGCATATAAGATGTTTTGCCCTAACGTTATGTTCCAATATGATGGCAGGTGAAAACGTGTATGTGCGCAAGGTGTTTAAAGGGGAACGGATGAAGCTTGATATTATTAGAACAGTACAAATATATACTTGTGAGGTTTTAGTAATACCAAATATTAGCCTTAGTTTATTAGCTTTATTTTTAGTCAAAGACAAAAGTTTTATATTTTTTAAAATATATTACCTTTATAGTTTAAAGTGACATTTTCTTTAAAGCAAAACTGTTGAAAGTCGTTTAGGTATGGATGGTGACTAATCCTAATTTTGTAGGGTTTGAATTAATTTCCAACACAACGGAGTTGTTTTTGGAATTCCTAAATTTTCCTGTATTTTGCGAGACGATATATTAGGATTTTCTCTTACAGTTTCTAAAACAATATTTTCTACAGCTTATCTACCTGCTTTATTATATATTTTTGCTCAAGGTTTTACAAATGATCCAACTCTTTTAAATTTTGTTGTAGCCTTTTGCATATTTTTATGTTTGGCTTGTCTCTTTTCTGGATATCTGAAAATATTGTTTAGGCGGCACTTTTGGCACAGTTTTGCTGTCTATAACTTACCTATTGAAATAAAGCTCGGAAGCTAAATTTGAATCTTCTCCTCATTCTATAAAATACTTAATCATTTCATTTTTTCACCGTTACTAAATTAATTGAACCATTTTTAACAATGCTCACAATTAACTCACATATTAGTTTTTAACATTTACGATTATTTAAAAAAAAAAGTTACCATGGCCTTCTCAATAAATATTAGAAATGTGATAAATATGCTTAGATGCCAATGGAAGACAATTCGAATATCTATTGTAGTTTAGTTTTCCTATTTTTGGAAAAATTATTTTATATTATAAGAAGTGTTAGTCTTGTTAATAGTTTTCCATGGCCTCCTCATAAATATATTAAATTTTTCGAAAATTAACCATTTCTGGAGATAAATATGACATATGATATAGACACAGAGGTCATCCAAAAATGTCAATTTTCCAAAAACGCTCTGTAGTCGGTAGTCGAAATAGATAGACAATCGCGGATGGCGCCATTGTTTGTTTCTCGAAAATCGAGCTAAGGACACCCATATTGGTTTTTGTCTATCTGCCGTAGTTTTAGAGAAAACCCCAAATCCCATCTAATTTGGTCCACTTTATATAGACCATCGTACATTCTTAATGTTATTGTTGTCTTTATATTTTTTTATGATAATTGTCTAAAAACTCTCAGATTAAAAGATTATGAAAGTAGATTCATCCCAACGCATTCGCCATTAAAGTAAAAGTGTCTTACCAAAGAATACGTAATATAATTATAATTACACAGGGCCACAAAATATTTTTGCGAGTTACCTGGGACCAGACCCAGTGTAGCATATGTTTTTGGGGTCACCGAAACCGAATCTGAAACTTATTTTGCCTTGTCACGTCAGGATTTTTTTTTAAATTAAGAATTTTTTATTAAATTTCATGTTATATTCGAAGATTTGGCAGAGTCGGCGGTGATATCAATTGATTCACAAACATGGTATTATTTTTATAGTAACATTCACATGGTGCCCAACATAAAAAGAATTTCACAATAGTTTTCTTCACTGTGGTTACTAAAAAGGTTTAAAAAAAATTCTTTTTTTAAATCGAATGCCCTCAATAAATCTTTAAAAAAATATCTCTAAAAAGTAAGACATAAAATTTAATTTAGTTTTCAAATATCTGTCTATCTATTATAGTACACGGAAATTAGGCAAATTTATGTGGCATAGAAGAAAAAAATTATAATAAGCTGAAATGTCTATAATAGTTAGCTTATGTGTGTACGAATACATATCAAAAAAGTTCCCACACCTAAGGGGGTAAGCTTCACCTCATTTCACCCCCTTTATGGACACCGCACTGTTTTTTTACAATATCTTTTAAACGCTTTATCTTAGAGAAAAACATAAGTATAGGAAAAGGTTTGTCACAAAATTCTCTCCAAAAAAGTTGTGTGTTATATATCGATATTTCTATTACTTTTATGTTATTAAATCGTGAACTGTAGGGTTAAACAAAAATGAAAGTCTGATTATATTGAATACGGTACTTAATCGAACATAACGCAGCCTGATAATATTTCAAATGATACAACACAATCCTAACCACCTTATTCATAAACACGCTAGAGAGAGAGAGAGAGAGAGAGATTGTTTTGACCTGCCTATGACCTATGAGTGGGTGCGGCTAAAAAAACTACATTATGATATGCTTTTTATCCCTGCTGATATGATTCAGTACCTTTTCAGCAGAAGGTCGTAGGATGACTCAGTACATTTTGACATGTTTTATTTTTGCATTGACTAAAGTAAAGGCTAACTACATTTTGAAATACAGAAAGGGCATCGGTTATATGGTGGTCATGCATCTTTGTAAATAACTCGTTTATTTTTAATTTTTCGAAAAAACTCTATTTCAGATTTTTTGTCCAACAAGGTCCGTGCCTTATACTGGTTATAGAGATTGATCGACGGAATACTTAATTTTGATTTTTATTAGGAAACTGTTCGGTATCTGTAGAATTTATTGAAAAAATCAAGTTTTTCAGGATTTGTAGATTCGCCATTTTTGAAAATCAAAATCGGACCTTCGGTTCGGGAGTTATGAATTTCTTTGGAAAATCATACTTGGCCTTGGAAAAAATACTTGCGGTCAACGGATTCGGGCCGCCAGCAATAGGCTTCATTTGTGGCCGTGTACCTTTGATCCCACCAAGTCTCATCGAAATTGATCAATATCCTGGACAGTTATTGTGCTTCCTAGCCCGATTTCGAGAAAACCAGTTTTTTGCAAAAAAATTCAATTTCCATTTGTTTCTCGACATAGTCTCTAGTATACTTATCTGTAGATCGTTGCCAGCACCATCTCTTTTTTGAAATATCTCGATACGACTGCCCGTTACCGAGTGATTCAATTTTTCCCGAAAAACTTGAAACGTCTATATCGGGTACTTTCAGTTTCCGTACGGAGCCGAGTTTCCAGCGTTAAGGTTTTCTAAAGGCCTCCTATCAACCACCCAAGTTTCATAAAATCCGTTAGCGGATTAAGGGGGGGCTGAGCGTGAGAGACCGACTAACCGACGGACGGAATTTTCTAAATTCGCTCTCGAGTCGATAGATACGACTTTCATTTCGATCCGACGTTTTTTTCGGGTTTCGATGGTCCACTGGAAATATGCAAAACCTATACTACATTTTTTTATTACCTACCTCCAAGTTTGGCGTAAACACCCTTAATAATCTGCAAACGACCTATAAAACATGTTTTATAAAAAATTTTATTCTCAATATTTTTCAATACCTCTAGTTTTGTCGCAGAATATCACAATTCCAAAATATTATTGAAAAACCAGCACGGTGTCATTATAAGGGTGAAAAAGGTAACTTTTTGATCCTGTATTCCTACCCTTATCAACTGTCGATTCAGAAAATATCAGCTTATTATAATTTTTTTCTTCTATTTTTGCTAATTTCCGTGTACTATTAGTGAAAAGTGGCAAGGAACTATGCCTTATTACCTAATATCAATTTGAAATCGGTGCAACAATATCTAATTTCAAAACTTGTTGTTTATAGTTCATAGGTACCCAAAAAATCTCATCTTAATTAGAAATTTCAGTTACGAAATTGACATTATACATGAGCATGAAAGATGAAAGACCTATTTTTTGGGTACCTACGAACTATAAACAACAAGTTTTCAAATTAGATATTTTTGCACCGATTTCAAATTGATATAATCCAGTCAATGAAGTACAAAAAAGGCCGATTGGGGGAAATAATTCGTGTAGTGGCCAATTTTTGTACAGTTATCGGGGAGGTGTGCCCTGAATAACATACCAAAAGTCCTGGCCGGTGGGAGGTGAGCGGGGGTGTGGGGGGTGGTTTAAAGGTCCCCTTTTTACATTTTTCTTGAATAACTCGAAAACCACGACTTCGAGCAAAAAATTGTTTTTATACAAAATTAAACTACAAATAAGTTCCTACCTCTAATTTGAGTGCTAATGAATGGATTTTGATGAAACCTTGTGCAATGTGTTTGTAATGACGTTAATAAAAAATTTAAAAAATAAATAGAGTAGGAAATGATGGGAAGGGGTAGAAAACACCCTTTTATCACGGGTTCCATAACTTATAGAATTAGGTCAAAAATGAAAAAAAAAGCAATACTTTTTTGGTCAAACAATACACCTTTTTTTGGTCAATACCTTTTTTGGTCTACAATAAGACGTTTTTACTCGTGTGATTTTTTTCGAAAAATGCATATTTTTCGAGATATAGCCACTCGAAAATTCCCAAAAATTGGCCGAGGGGAAATGTAAAAGTTGAAAAAAAATTTCGAAAAAATTCAGGTGAATGTATCATCGAAATACAAGACTTTTTTATTTGCAACTTTTGTGTAAAGTGCGTTTTCACTGAGTTTTTCCGAAAAAACATGAAAAACGACTTAATTTTTTTTTAATTTGCGATTTTTTTCACCCTCTGTGTCTCGTAAAGTATTGATCCTATAAAGACAATTTTTCGCTAGAGGTCGTAGTTTTCGAGTTATTTAAGAAAAACGTGAAAAGGGAACCTTTAAACTAGCCTCCCCTCTCCGATTACCCCCACCGGTCAGGACTTCTGGTATGTTGTTCAGGGCACTCCTCCCGACAAATATACAAAAATTTGCAACTACACGAATTAATTCCCCTATTTTTCCTTCGTTGATTGGAGTATTAGATAATAAGGTATAGTTCCTTGCCACTTTTCATTAATAGATAGATATTTGTAAAACTGAGTAAAACTTTATTTCTTACTTTTTAAAGATATTTTTTAAGATTTTAGGCGATTCGATTTGAAAAAAGATTTTTTTTTTCAATCTTTTTAGTGGCTTCTTTTATTTATTTAACTTCTACATAGTGAAGGAAACTATTGTGAAATTCTCTTTGTTGGGCACGATGTGAATGTTACTATAAAAATAATACCATGTCTGTGAATTAATTGATATTACCGGCGACTTCGCCAAATCTTTGAAATATGAAGTAAAAAAAAATGTTCTTAATTTAAAAAAAAATCCTGACATGACAAGGCAAAATAAGATTCAGATTCGGTTTCAGCGACCCCAAAAACATATGCTACACTGGGTCTGGTCCCAGGCAACTCACAAAAATATTTTGTGGTCCTGTGTTGTTTTATTTGTTTATTTGATCTAAGTACAGCAAATTTTTTAACTCTCTAAAAAAAAAAAAACTAAATATTATATATTTTCTGATGACATTCAGCTATTCGCGCTAAAATGCAAGCAGCCAATGGAAGCACTGACGGTACGGCTGTGTTACCGATTTTACTTATTATTTGTGTGAATTACTCGTTCAATGATACAACTATAAATTTAATCACATACCTTTTTTTACATAACACATAGAGAACATTTTATCTACACCTATATTTACAACATTTCACCAATTTGGCACCGATACTAATATTTCGCTTTTTATTTCTCGTCCTGATTCGTCTTCGAGTGCTATATGTCATGTCGAATCGGCAAATAAATGGTTTGACTAAAGGTTTACATAAAGTTAAGGACAGTGTTATTTTCCTCATTTATTTTAGAATTTTTAATTTAGATTGTATTAAAGATGGACAAATAATGCACAGTTGTAACTACGTATAGAGATCCTGGAGGGAGTTAGAAGTTTTTTTTCGAAAGCATATTGTCAGCATACCTAAATATATTTATGGCGAAGTTAAAGTATTTCTTACCTCTAATGTATTGTGTTCTGTGGAGGAATTTCTAACAGTAGAAGGACCAGCGACAGGTATTTCGGATACATTTCATACCCTGATTTTATTGTGAATCTATCTGTGGAACGGTTACCTCACGACCTCTTTCAGCAGCCACGCTAAATGTACTGAAGGTTGAGGCTCCTACAGAGTGCACAAGGAACCAAGTGCAATTCGTACTACTCGATGTCTTGGTAATGTGTTGAGTGGATCTACAAAAGACCCGAAAGCACCCAGTGAAATGAAGTGTAGATGAAAGCTAGGCAGAAAATTTTTTCTGCACTCGAGATTGAGAGCATTTCATATCGTCCAAAATCGGTGTTATGTAAAAATTTGTGATCAAAATGAAGAACTTAGTGACAGAAATACAGAGTGTAGCATTCGCTTCATTAATTACATCATTTTTATAATGTGATGAGTTTTTCATGCAGATAAAACCAGGAGCGCCGAAAAAGGGTTCTGAAACTTTACCACTTGATGATATTAATTAAGTAGGGCCCCGTTAACATAAACATCAATGTGGCAGAAATATTGGTTTATATGAAACTCCACAGGAGGGAATTAGAAATAACGTAAAATGATTAATTTTTTCAAGTGTAATCTGGCTAAATACGGTCAAGTGTTTTAACTGTGCTCTTCGATAAAATTTCGCTTGAAGTTTCACGCAAATGATGACAGATAATTAGGACTGCTTTGAGACATCTTTAGATCGATATATTGAGATTGCCCCACTCCCATAATTGATCATTTGCAAGCATAAATAGCAGGTTTTTTTATGCAAATCAATATTTTCACTGGCGGCTTATCTTTGTCTTCATTCCAGTGATAACGGAAAGTGATCTAGGTAGTTAGGTTAACTAGTTATCTAGGCCTGGTTATACTCCAGTGTGGTGCCCACAATATACTGGTCAACGCAATTCGATCAGAAAACTATAGTTGGAGATATTTCCCGAGCCCTCAAACCGACTTGGAAATTGGAAATTAAAAAAAAATATATACATATATATATATATATATATATATAAACAAATTTTTGTAACTAGAAAATGATTGGTTTAACCAAAGATAGTTTGAAATAAAATTTGTTAAATTTTTAATTGTCTATCTCTGAAAAACTTTATGTGCTCACGTGTGTGGGTATTTGTGCATGGGGGTGTGTATGCACCTATGTGTTTATTATACTCTTCGCAAATATGAAAACGAAGAGTATATTGCATTTGATCGGCATATTTCTAAATCCGTAAATATCGCTCGCAGACAAAAATTTGTCAGATGATTATGTTAGTGAACGAATTCTGAAAATGTCCGTCTGTCCGTCCGTCCATCACGTTTCTTGTAATCACGATAACTTAAGAAAGAAAAGTTCAATTGTATTGAAATTTGAAAAGTATGTTGGCGTTGGCTAGGAAGAATCCTATTGTTTTTGAAAAAAATAAATCAGTAAATAAAAAAGTTATTAATCATTTAAATGAAAAAAATGTTTTTTCTTAATTTTTGTCACTTCTACTTAAATAGAAATCTTGCGTAATGTTATTCTCTATATATATTTTTTTATTTATACATTTTACTAATATATATATTTAGCCCAATGGCTAAAGTTTTGCTTTGAAATCCAAAGGTCTTGTGTTCGAATCCCTGACAGGGTGGTTGGTTTCTTTTTCATTTTTTTTTTCAGATATTTTTTTCACAACAAAGTTGGTATCACAAAATTTAGAATGTCCAAAAACTAACATTATTTACAAGAAAAATGTGAAGAGTATCCTATAGAATGCGTAACAATGATATAAAATGCTTAGTAAATCGGCGAAGAGTATAATGCTTCCACTAGTTAATGCACGAAATAAACCTACTTCGAAACATAGATTACTAAATGAAGCCGCAATATTTCGTTTAAACCGCTTTTCCTCTAAAACGGTTTGTCGAACGGTTAGTTAGTGAGAGGACCGTTTTATGCAATATTGGCCAGGTAGCCATAATAAAGTCTTAAATTACTAAAAGTGTTAATAAGAAAAAGTATGAGTAGAGACAAAAGGTATCTACTTGTTGTTTTCCCGCGTATATATAAACCTCATTTTGTTTTACACCGCAAATTAATAAGCCTTAAGGATACGATTTTGCAGAGTGAGAAGGAAATATGCGTTTATTTTCCATTTATGAAATACCAAACATAGAATAATCTTTAAAACTGTTTAAGTACTTGCTATTGTTCTAACTATATATATTTTTTATTATAAATTTCTGTTGTCCTTGAATATTATAATTTGTCAATGGAAATAATTTCTAATTTCAATTTTAGACCATGGCATTTAACTACATACAAAATTAATGTAAAAGCTGTATATGGTTGTATTCCTCAGGGCAATGGGAAGTATCTGAAATTATTTTAAAGATTATACCATTTATGATTGTAAATATTTATAATAAACCGAAAATAAACGCATATTTCCCAAAATCCTATCCTCAGTAATGAAATGAAATGAAAAAACTTTTCGGTGGTTTGAGATTCTTCAACAGTAAAAGGGTATATTTTATTGTTTGAGACATGCGGTGAACGAGATTTTAAATATTTTTAATTTTTACTTTTCAATAATATTTAGCTTTGAAATGCAACAAATGTTTTATTTATGGTCTACATTATCACACAATGCAGTATCTTATCCTCTAGGTAGGGCTAGAAATTACTTACATAGAGAACTTACACCACATAGTCCACACGAAACTTGCAGAAAAAGTGTAAATAAATGGTTTGTGCAAAAGTGCAGGGGTAGCGACCAAATATGACTATCCCGCCGTTCTCGAAGACGGTCAACAAGATGGTCCCTACCCCCCCTCGAACTACCCCTAAACGCAAAAAAACACCCCTTTTTGGCGATTTTTCGTTGTCAGGCATGCGAGGATTTGTTGGATCGGGTTTTTTTTTTGAGGAAACTGTCCTGTAAAATTTTGCAACCAGACATCCTAACGACCCTCGAGGATTGAAGCCACCCCCTTCCTCGATACCGAAACATGCACGATGCTGAAATTATTTAGCCTCTCACCCCTAGAGACTAGGCACGTTTTCAAAAAAGAACAATGCAAGAAGCATTTCATGTAACAATGGGAAAAACAACGTTTTTAGGGCATTTGGATCCCGCTGAATACGAATCTGCCTGTTGCCAAAGCGAAATTTGGACCGGAAGTCCGGTATCCAAGATGACGACCAAAACTCTGTTGCCCTATATCTTCCTTGTCTGTTGGCTTAAAATAATGATCTAAACGTCTGCCTAGGGGTTTTCTCGGATGCCAAATACATTGCAATGCTCAAAATTCACTTGTCTTAAGTTTGGAGTGATGGCCGCCGAAACTTTGTTGCTCGGAAGTAACCAAGGAAGCAAGGAAGATAAGAAAACGATCATTTCAAAGTTCAAACATTGTTTATTGCAAGATTGCAAAGAAGATAAAACAACCATTCAAGTGTTTTTAGCTTATGGCGAAGTTGCAAGGAAGATAAGAAATCAACCGTTTAAAGAGTTCAAACATTGTCGAGAGCGGTGGCGTAACTTCTTGCACGTGCACATTGTACTCAGGTACTGGGATGAACAATCACAGGCTAGAATATCCGTACAGGCTTTGGGGACGGGCTCGAGGGTCAGAAGGATGGGAATGTACTGGTCTTAGTGAAGTCTCCACCCATATGACTCCGGATCCATCACCACCGGTCGGGCGTGATTTCCAAATACCTTCGTTTAATACCTAATTGACTTCCAGCACATATATATTTTTTTTGTAATCGTATTTATGGACACCGAAGACACGAACATAACGCTTCAATTCATATGTAAAGCATTTTTCAAATAATGCTATTCATATAAATAAATCCACTTACCGGCTTAACGCTGCTTGTATATTATAAATGAAAGGTTAAAGTATGACATACACCATAAAACAGCTTCTTAGCGCCAAATTTGAAATTCTTATAAGGTTCGTCCACTATTCCCCCCCTTCTACTATTACACGCGCCTCCCCTACCTCCAGTAACACAATTTTGTTACCAAATTGTATTTCGGAAGGTGTAACATATTACTTAAAAAAACGTAACACACACACACAGTAGTACACATTCAACCACTGAAAACTATATATCTAACAGATTTTACATTCCAAATACAACAAGAAGCACGGAGCGCATGTAAACAGAACAAAGTTTAGGCGGCCATCTTGGACGCCATCTTGGAACCCATGCACTCCAAACTTAAGATAAGTAAATTTTGAGCATTGCAATGTATTTGGCATCTGAGAAAACCCCTAAGCATACGATTAGATCATTATTTTAAGCCAACGGACAAGGAAGATATAGGGCAACAGAGTTTTGGTCGCCATCTTGAATACCGGACTTCTAGTCCAAATTTCGCTTTGGCAACGGGCAGATTCGTATTCAGCGGGTTCGAAATACCCTAAAAACGTTTGTTTCCTCAATTGTTTCATGAAATGCTTCTTGCACTTTATAGAGATGAATTTTCTACTTATGGGCCTAGTCTACTAACCAACTAAATGCATAAAATCACCCCCATTTCCCATTTTTCGTTTTCAAGCATGTGAGGACTTGTTGGATCGATTTTTTTTTTTGAAGAAACTCAATATGTCCTGTAAAAATTTACATCCAGACATTTTAACGACCTTAGAGGGAGGTTGAAACCATCCCTTTCCTCAATACCGAAACATGTAAAAAAACATCCAAACGTGCTGAAAACGAAAAATGGGAAAACGAGTGGTTTTCTGTATTTAGGGATAGTTTATTATGGGTTGGAGGCTAAATAATATGATGATGAATGTACCCAAATGGAAGCAAGTTTCATTGAAGAGTTTAATGTCCATTCCAATAGGCCAGTACACTAAGATTTAATTTGTAAACGCCGAAGAACAAATTAAAATTCAATAACAATAAATGACGCATGTCTAGAATAAGAATAAAAATCATGTACATAATGTGAAAATAAATATATTTAATAAAAAAGTGAACTATGTACATACACGACTATATACACGTGCGCATAGCCCATCCCATCAAACTCCTTTTAAGCTGCAATAAAAAAAATTATCTCCCTAGAAAACCTGATTCAATGAGCGCTTGTGATCTCACTATAAGAAAAGCCGATGGTTTTGGACACGCAAGGGTAGTTTTTGTGAACTAAGAGAGACACTGATGCAACTATCGTGTTCTCCACTCTTGAAAACGGGGGATACCTTCTTTTCTTTGAGGGGCACTCCAGAATTCAGGGAGGAGATGGTTTCAACCCCCTGGGGGGGTTGTCTAGTTGCAAATTTTTACAGAACATATTGAGTTAAAAAAAACCGATCCAACAAGTCCTCGCATGCCTGAAAACGAGGAATGGGATGCATTTAGGGGTAGTTGGTTAGGGGTAGGAGGCTAAATAATATCAGTATCATGTTCCCCGCCCTTGAAAACCCGTGGAAAACAATTTTCAGTACGTTTCAAAGTTTTTTGTTTGAGACCACCGGAGAGGGTGGTCTCAACCCTCGTGGATCGTTAGGATGACTGGTTGCGAAATTTTACAGGACATATTGAATTTCTTAAAAAAAAAACCGATCCAACAAGTCCTCGCATGCCTGACAACGAAAAATCGAAAAATCTTGCGTTTAGGGGTAGTTCGAAGGCGGGGGGGGGGGGGTGAGGGAGGTACCGCGCGACTATCACCTTCGTGTTGGCCGCCCTCGAAGGCGGGGGGGGGGGGGTGTTTGGTCGCTACCCCTGCACCTTTGGTGGTTTTGCAACTTTGGCAACGACTAACAGAGAAGCGACAATATCGGAGGTTCCTGTGATACAGGGTGTAATCAGTTTCATGTCATTACAAAAAAAACTGGTAATGGGAACCGACTAGACAAATAAAAAACCTTTATGACTTTTCCCCCTAGGGGCACTTTGAAAAAAACTGACCTAGGTCAAGGTAGGAAACATTTGAGAACCGCCTTTCTGGGTCAATGGACGTGTAGCAGTTCCCAATTATACAACTTTTAAATTATCATAAAAAAGTGCAAAGATTACCGACCGACTCGTTCCGCCGGCCGGCGTGGTGCGGCGGTTCAAAGCAACGGACTGCGGCACCTTTGATGAGTGCCTCAAATAAAAATGTAAATAATTCGTTATCTCTTTTTGCAGAACTGCAAAAGCAAATAGTAGGCGTAGAAGTTAAATACAGCATTTCTTAACATGTGTGTTTTTTTAATTTAGAACAAAATATTGGAGCATTTATTGTTGTTTATAATTTATCAGATTTAAATGTGGTTTATTAACATTTGTAACCTAAATGAGTGTCCTGGGTTAAAAGCTTAAAAAATGAATAATTATTGCATGACATTGGGAAATAAAGAGTTAGATGTATGAGATACACGATAACAGAAAACAATTATTATTTTAAGTTAGGAAAAAATCTGATTTATTTAACGAATTGCCGATCAGGTATCGAAAACTAAAATATTCGGTAAATTTAGAACTTACCAATAAATTTGTTGATTTACATAAATTGTTCGAAATGGCTTCCGTCTGCATCAATACACTTATCGGCACATACGCACTCCGTTCAACATATTTGGTAAATTAGGTATCATTGTTTATGGTTTCTAGGCACATTAAAATACCACACTAAACTATTAACTAACGTTGTCAATAAAGAAAATAAAAATAAAAACTTGGTCCAAAATCCATAACAAACACAAAAAGAACGAACAAGTAGAGTCTGTACGTAATCAATAAAATAAATCTTAACTGTAAATACGTGGTCTAAAATTCAAAAGAACAAAGTAACATACAAAACAATGAACGGCTTCCACGTGTGTACTTAACGAAATGTCCAACAGAAACTAAAATACCGCACCACTAATTAAAGACCTTACCTTAACTAATTTTAAAAAGCCACAAAAAAGTGTGACTATCAACTCGTGTCCTCGTCGACGCGCGGCCTCTAAAAAAGGAATGCGGAACTTTGAAAGAGCGTATTTGATGGTTAGAGGCGCCGACATACACGAATATAAAAGCCTGTCCCAACATTCCAGCAGTTCTCAAATAATTTTACTGAAAATTTTCGAAATTATTGTTTATTTTTTTTTTAAACTGGGGTTTTTGACCCCATGTTATATAAGGTTTTTTTGTTCGTTTAGTCGTTCCCTACCACCAGTTTTTTTTAATGACATGAAACTGATTACACCCTGTATTTTATGGCCCGCTTCTAATGTCATTGAACATGAGTGAAACACAACCTCTTAACTTCAAAGTTTGATGTACACTGAAAGCATTTCAGTATGTTAGTATACCACATGTTAAATATAATTAATAACAATAAATACAATTTAGTAATATAATATATATATTCGAATAGTTTCTTTAAAAAATAACATTTTTAAAATAAAATACATGTTATTATTGTTATTCGATAAAATTGTTATTATATGTTATTTTGTTTTCTCTTCCGGGTCCTTGGTGGTTACTTGAGCCTGGGGTGTGTGACTTATATTTACCCAGCAAGTGAACTGATCGCCACACTACTCCCCCGCTAAGAAAAAGATCAGTCAGCCATTCAATTCGTCAATAACAAAACGAACTTTCTTAATCAAAGGTGGAGTAACATCACATTTGTCAGATAATAAATATGCTGGTTTAATCCTGTCAATGTTTACCGTGACGGCTTTAGTTCCTTTAACAAAAGTAACCAATTTATCTGTACGGGACAACACTTTAAAAGGTCCATCATACAGTGGAGTAAAAGACTTCTTAAAACGTTCTTTCCGAACGAAAACAAAACTACAATTCGAGATGTCTGGACTGACAAATGATTTGTAATTAACGTGGTGAAAGGTGGAATGAACGTTAAATTATTAAATGAAGTACGTAATTTAGTAATAAAATAAGGAATATCCGGACAAGTATATGATTTAATAAAAAATTCATCAGGTATTCGTAAAGTTTGACCAAAAACGAGTTCTGCGGAGGAACATTGCAAATCGTCTTTAGGGATGGTTCTGAGAGCTAATAGTATGATAGGAAGTTCATCTACCCAATGTGGTGTAGAAGACTTAGCTCTCAGAGCAGTTTTAAGAGATTTATTAAACCTTTCAATCATTCCGTTCGAGGAAGGATAATATGGCGTCGTACGAATTCTATGAAATCCCAGACATTTTGAAAATTCTTTGAAGAGTTTTGATTCAAATTGAACGCCTTGGTCGGTTGTCACTGTGACAGGGACACCGAATCGACAAACATAATTCTGAAATAACGTACGCGCTACAGTTTCCGCAGTAATATCCTGAAGTGGATAAGCTTCGGGCCATCTAGTAAAACGCTCGATCACAGTAAGAATATAAGAACAACCTTTAGAAGGAGGTAATGGTCCTATTAAATCTATATGTATGTGGTCGAATCGTCCTTTAGGTATATCGAAGTCAGTAATCGGGCTCCTCGTATGTCTTGTCACTTTATTAGTTTGACAGCTAATACAAGTTTTTGCCCAGAGATTACAATCTGAAGTCATTTTAGGCCAAAAATAATTTGTAGAAACTAATGTTCTAGTCGCTTTGATACCAGGGTGAGATAAACCATGAAATATATCAAAAATTGTCCGTCTATAAACGATAGGAACATAAGGACGAAGTTTAGGGCGGGAAACGTCACACCAAATAAACTTGTCAGAAAGTGGAATTCTAATTTTCTTTAAATGAAAAGTTCTCTTTGTGTTCGATGAAGTATCTGATAATAAAAATTTAAGGTCAGAATCATCTTTCTGAGCTTCGCTCAATAAATTTAAGTCAAAGTTAATATCAACTAGGTTAGACTTTTGGGTAACAATTGGGGAAATGCATTGTTGTAAAGAAGACGTATCATGCTCACGTGATAAGGTGCCTGCAACAATGTTATTTTTTCCTTTGATATGTCTGATTTCGCAGGCAAATTGAGCAATGAATTCTAAATGTCTAGTTTGCCTGGGAGATCTTTCAGTTTTAGTGAATAATGCTTTGACCAAAGGTTTATGGTCAGTAAAGCAAATAAATGTGCGACCTTCAAGTAAAAATCTGAAATGCTTAATCGCTGTAAATAAAGAAAGAAGTTCCTTGTCAAAGGTGGTACTGTATTTCGTTTGTGCTAAAGTAAGTTTTCGAGAAAAAAAGGCTTAAGGGGGAAGTATACCTTCGTCATCGCGCTGTTCAAGAACTGCTCCCATTGAGACATTAGAACAATCAACAGTCAGCGATAAGAACGAGCTATCATCACAACGTGGATGTGCTAAAAAGGTTGCGCCAGCTATAGCAGCTTTGGCTTTGGAAAAACTGTCAAGACAGTCGGTAGGCCAATCATTTATTAGTTTAACTTTATCATGCAGTAATTTAGTACAAAGTGCATGTAAAGGAATTAAGATTTCAGCGAAAGAAGGTATGAAGCGATGATAAAAGTTAACCATACCTATGAAACGCTGAAGTTGTTTGACTGTAGTAGGTAAGGGAAAATTATTTATGACATCAACACGTTCAGAAGAAGGTAAAATGCCAGCTGAAGAAATATTGTGTCCTAAAAATGTCAAATGACTGACACCTAATATGCATTTTGACGGTTTAATATTAATGCCGTACAATTCTAACCTTTGAAAAACAAGTTTCAATCAGGATGTCATCTAAATAGACGAAAATAAAAGGTAAACCTACTAAAACTTCGTTCATGAAACGTTGGAAAGTTTGACCGGCGTTACGTAAGCCGAAAGGCATACGCCCAAATTCAAACAAACCGAAAGAAGTAGTAATCGCTGTTTTAAAAACGTCACTTTTTGCGACAGGTATTTGGTGATAAGCACGTACCAAATCTATTTTTAAAAAAATAACTCAATTATACAACTGCGAGTTAAAATCATGGAGGTGGGGCAACGGGTATCTGTCAGGAACAGTAATTGAATTTAGACTACGATAGTCCTAACAAGGCCTCCAGTCGGAGCTTTTTTTTTCAACCATATGCAATGGTGAGGAAACGAAAGAAGAAGAAGGTACACAAATAACTAATTCTACCATATTATTGAATTCATCCTGAGCTATCTTGAATTTAACGCTATCCAACCTACGTGGGCGTGAGAAAGGTAAATGACCTTCAGTAACAATATGATGCTCAACGGAATGTTTAACGGGCAAATTGTAATTTGGAGAGCTAATTAAAGTAGGAAATTGTAAAAGTAATGCAGTGAATTCATTTGATATGCTAAATAACTTAGGAGAATGTGACGGACCATTGTTTGAAAATAAATATGTTGACAAACTAGTCATATTGTCGATTAAACATTTATTTTTCAAACCAACAACTAAGCCAAAATGAGCTAAAAAGTCTGCTCCGATAATGGCGATATTAATATCTGCTATATTAAAAACGAAAGGAAATAACCTACGTAAGTTTAAATCAATTTTCAAAAATTTCTTCCCGAAGGTATTTATAACTGAACCATTAGCTGCTGTCAGTACAACATCGGGGTTTCTCCTAGTATTCGTTAACAGATTCCGAGGTATAATTGATAAATCAGCGCCCGTGTCAATGAGAAATTCTAATTTATTAGTATTATCAAATATAAAAAGACGACGTTTACTATCCTATCGAAGTTTTAACGTCAGTTGTCAAAATATTATTGACATTTAGTCATCTTTGATTGTCGGTTTTGACATCTTTGGCGAAAGTGCACCAATCTCCGAGACACTTAAATGCTTTAGACCATAAAGTTGATGGTAATAGCAAACTTTGGTATTAGATGGATTATATCTAACGCTAGTACCACTTCGACTGTTAGAACGAGGCCTCGAGCTTCTACGATTTCTTGAGTCGAGTCGACTTCTACAACTATCGCAATAAGTTCCAGAAACTGTAGGAGTAGTGGAAGGTATTGAAGAAACTTTAGATTCAATAGCAAGTAATTGAGATGTAAAGATTTCTTGTTTGTGTAACATCTGATTTAACGTGTCTTGAAATGTTGCGATCATATTAGATGTAGAAACTGTGGGATTGACGTTACAAATCGAATTTGAGGTAAGGGAAGTCATAGAATTCTGACACGACTCCCATATACGATCGGCGATGTCAATTAATTCCTTAATCTCAGTTTTTCCTGACGCGGTAATTGCAATGAAGATTGTTTTCGGTAACCGCCGCTTCAACAACTTGACCAGGAGCTCCTGGCTCACAACATGGGAACCTCCGACCGTGGATAGCATTGACCGGTAAAAATCTGATGGCTTTTGGTGTCCCATCTGGGAACCAGAGAGTAGGTCCTCCAACCGCTTTTCCTCGCTTGAGGTCAAACGAGAAATTAGAATATTTTTCAAGTTGTCATATAGATCTCTTTCTGGCTGATTAGTGACAACGTCATACACCGTGGTAATAATTTCAGGGGGTAAACTGGCAATGACATAATCGTATTTTTTTCGATCGCTAACAATCCTGTGAGTAGAATACTGCGATTCAATTTGAGTAAACCATATTTCTGATTTAGATACCCAGAAAGGTGGTAATTTAATGGTCGCGACGTAATTACCATGAGTTGTCCCTGCACCTGATGAAATTGGTGTCATCTAATAAAATATTATCTGTAGGTGGTGCCATTTTTAAAAGAAAGAAATAATAAATCGATGACTAATTGATTGATTGATGAATTGATTGAATATAATATGCTATTTGTGATGTTTTTGAATGAGATGTTTTTTGAGACGTCAACGTTGAATGACTGACTGATTCCCTTTAATAACGAAGAAATAATGATAAATGGCAAAACAATTCACTTACTAGATAAATAAAGTTTGCTGCTTCGCCGTCTAGGATTAATTTAAATTAATAAAGTTTTGCTTCTTCTCCGTCTAGGATTGATTAGGAGAAAGTCGGGAATATATTTACTTCCAAGTCTATGAATTTGAATTTGTTTTCCAATCTTCCAGGTTTTTTAATAGAGATTTCTTGCTTGATTTGGATAGATGTAATCCATAGTTTGTTTATAGCCTATTTAAATCTGCTCTCGTTTCAAAATATCCTCAAACTTTTAGAGTCTCTCCAGGACTGTTTGTTGGAGCTCTGATGTTTGAATTCTGTTAATTAACAATTCTGGTCTATTTCCAAACTAACGAAAATTTTTGTTTATGCTGCGTACTCTTCGAGGGGTCACCAATTATAGCTGATATGAATTCGATAAATAAAATTTAGTAATATAATATATATATTCGAATAGTTTCTTTAAAAAATAACATTTTTAAAATAAAATACATGTTATTATTGTTATTCGATAAAATTGTTATTATATATTATTTTGGTTTTTCTTCCGGGTCGTTGGTTACTTGAGCCTGGGGTGTTTGACTCATATTTACCCAGCAAGTGAACTGATCGCCACAACCTATCTCGCACATGCGCATACGAAAACGGTTAACGCGGGAAGCCTTGCCGTCGCTTCTCTGAGGTGTAAGTTCTCTGGTACTTATATATTTTTTATATCGACTTTTGTATGATAATTATTATATTTTCAGAGTGATGTATACTAGCGTGATTAGAATTAGATCAACAGTATATATAGAAGAATACGTAATTTTTTATTTTTTCTAGTTAAATATTGAATGTATAAAAATTATCTGCTAAATAATCAAAGTAATATTTTTCAATAATTATGAAAGCAGAAATAAGACATGCATCTTATTGACTTATGATTATTTTGTATTACTCTACCTTATATGAACCAAATATAATGAAGTTATTTACAGAGATTTAATTGTAACATCATTGTTCCAGATTTAACCCAGACAGCTACGTTAAATTGACCTGAGTTTTCGATTTCGTGTTCAATTAGGGCAATGTAGGGTGAAGGACCACAATGATGTTTATATAACGTAATTGAACATATTGTGATTTTGTTGAAATTGGCATGAAGTTAATACTTTCTATAAATATTTGTCCCCTTGTTATGTTGTTGAGGTTTTTATATTCTAGATGGAAGTATTTGATTATATGAGGATATAAAATCCTATATGCAAATAATATAAAATAGCGCATCTGAATTACCCACATTAGAATAACTGAGTAGATATGACATACATAACAAATACTTTTTTCTGCAACTATTGAATAATTCATTTATTATAAGTACATTTTTGAACATGCATTGGGGTTCATTACTCACAGCCGTGGGTAATAATTTATTACTTAATGGGCTAGAACTAATATCAAGAGTTCATTTTCATTATTCAATAGTTGTGGAGCAAAAGATGATTTAAAGTTAAAAAATATCACGTATGATATGACTCAATTCAATCTGTTATGCAAATATCAATATATGACATGGACATCCAGATTTTTAAAACTTTAAAATTACTATCAGATTTTTCTTACTAATTTTCACAAGTTTGTTGTGAAAAAATGATTCAAGCGAAGAGTAGTCGTAGAAAAAGTATAGTATTTTACTCGCGTGTAACAGCTATTACACTCTCGTTGAATGATATCGTATAATCCTTTCATAATACATGTAACAAATGACGAATAACAAAGCCCCACAAAAAAAAAAGAAAGTTCAGACCAGCGAACCAGACCCATGTATCCCCATGTATTTTCTGTCGCTGAATCCGAATCTGAGGTCAAAAAAAATCGTGCACCAAAATCATTAGCTAGAGCCAAAAACACCCCTGGACTGGGGTAAAAAGAATGTTAAGCTACGAGAATAGTTGTTACATCTTAATCGATCGAATTATACAAATTAAGGTTAAACAGTAGCGTACATACAATAGATATGAAACACACCCCCAGTGAGGGGCGAAAACTAGCCCCCATTTATAAAAAAATCGAACCAAAACAGTAATGACTGCTGAAAAAGCTCGAAATGTCTAAGTTTTGTTAAAGTGATAAGAAACTGCATCAGGTCCGACGTATCTTCATAAACTGCTCCTATAGGGTTGAGAACAACCACCTTTAAGTTTAAAGGACACAAAACAAGAAAAAAAGTAAAATCCAACAGGATTTCTATTTTGCGTAGTACTCTAAAATAGAACTAGAAACTTACGTACCATCAACGTCCTACAGTACCAACCCACAGATGGTGAGAAAACTACCCCCTATGTAGGATTTATCCATAAAAAGTTACAGTGACTTCTATAAAAATTCGAAACATCTGCGTTTTGTGGAAGTGAGAAGAAACTAGACTATGTTCGACGCTGTGCTTGAAAACCACCCCCATGGGGTTGCGAGATGCCACCCCCATATACGTAGGATGCTGGAAGTGTGCAACACGATTTATGCCAGTCATAGCATCCATAAAAATGTGAATCCGGTTAGTCTCTCTGTTTTCGAGCATCCTACGGATATAGGGATGGCATCTCGCAACTCCGTGGGGGTAGTTTTCAAGCAGAGCGTCGAACATAGTTTAGTTTCTTCTCACTTCCACCCAGCGCAGGTGTTTAGAATTTTTATAGAAGTCACTGTAATTTTTATGGTTAAATCTTACATAGGGGATAGTTTTCACGCCCTCTGTAGGACGTTGATGGTACGTAAGTTCCTAGTTCTATTTTAGAGTACTACGCAAAATAGAAATCCTGTTGGATTATACGTTTTTTCTTGTTTTGTGTCCTTTAAACTTAAAGGTGCCTGTTCTCAACCCTATAGGGGTAGATTATGAAGATTACGTCAGACCTGATGCAGTTTCTTATCACTTTAACAAAACTTGGATATTTCAAGTTTTTTCAGCAGTCATTGCTGTTTTGGATCGATTTTTTTATATATGGGGGTTAGTTTTCGCCCCTCCCTGGGGGGTGTGATTCATATCTATTGTATATACGCTGCTATTTAACCTTAATTTCTATAATTTAATTGATTAAGATGTAACAACTATTCTCGTAGCTTTATCTTCTTTCTACCCCATTCCAAGGGTATTTTTTGGCTCTAGCTAATGATTTTGGGGGTGTACGATTTTTTTTTACCTCGGATTTGGATTGAGCGACCGAAAATACATAGGGATACGTGGGTCTGGTTCGCTGGTCTGAACTTTTTTTTTTGTGGGGCTGTGTAATGGTAGTCACAACTCTAACCTAACGTATTATAAATATAATCTCATTATAAAGCACAGAAAACAGAAAAAAAAATTAAACTTTTCAGGTATTGAGGTATTAAAATGATGGGAAAATAAATAAACAAATATATATTTTCACAAACAGACTATTTATATTATGCATAGTATAGTGTACATGCGTTTCATGTATAGAATAGAATAGAATAAGTTTATTTAACAAATTGTTTTACTACAATGTAATTGTTAAAAACTGAAACATGATAAATGAACTAAGCCCCCACATTAAGTGCATATTTATTTTTTTGTGTGCCCAATGCACGCTCAAGTGCTCTAAATAGCACTTAATGTGGGGCTTAGTTCATTTATCATAATGTTCCAGTTTTTAAAGATTACATTGCAGTAGAACAATTTGTTAAATAAACTTATTCTATTCTATTCTATTAAGTTATACATGACACGCATGTACACTGTATTATGCATAAAATAAATGGTCTGTGAAAACATATATTTGTTTATTTTCCCATCATTTTAATATCTCAAAAGTTTTATTATTTTTTTTCTGTTTAACATGTAAATTATATATAGGTCTGTAAATATATTTTATTTCAACTCTAAATTGAACATTTAAACACAATTTACATCATACCGATGATATATTTCGTATTAATATTTATCATATTCACTTAAAAAAAAAACATAAGAAAGTAGCACTGTTCCTTCGTCTGTAGCTCTTAAACAAAGAATTTTCTGGGGAAATGTTAAGAATAGTAAAATGTTCAAAATCAATTTTCTCAACTTTTCTATATCTTGATATATTTGAGAACAATGCTTTATTTACGAGTTATATTGCAAATAAAGCGAAAAATGGCAAAAATGGGACGATTCTTGAATTTTAAAGTGTGTTGTCCCACCTGTCACGCGTGCGGATAATTGGCATATGTTTCTGGACATCCTAAATTATACTTAAAAAAAAATGCGGCTAAACGACATTTCGCATAAAAAAACTATTCCGACTGGTCTATAAAGAAAAATTCCTTCGAAAATAAAAATAGATGAACGCCGAATTCTTCCAACTTGAACCTTGTATTTCCCAACTCGTCCATGATATTGGGGGTGACCCCCCCCCCCTTAGCGATACCTCTGTCAGGAACTAGCAATTTTCGTAATCGACGGGTGGGTCGATTTTTTCCAAGGGAGAGTCCATGTTTTCATTTGATGATTAAAACGTCAAACAAAGTTTTACTATAAACTAACTTTATTTTTTCACTTTTAAACCATTAAAAGAAGTTAAAATAGTTGTAGATGAAGTATAGTATTCTGCTCGCGTATAAAGACTATTGCACGTATAATGTATAAAGAGAACTTTTATTGAATATCAGGAGTGGGGGGGCTGATGCATCTGAGGAGATATTCCAAAGGACCCCGCAATAATCTTATGGAAATTGGATTTCGGTCAAATCGTCTGAATTTTGGATATGTTTTAGGTTTCGTCATCCCAAGCAAAAGTCTCAATGGGCACAAAGCTCGAAAATCAATACTTTGGCTGCTACGGAGCTTGAAAGCTCCAAAACTCCACCACAGATTTATTTATTCGTGCAATCTTTATAGATTTTTTAAATAACTTATTTTTCGATTTTAATGTCTAGGTTTATGTTTTTGAGGTTGCTGAATTCAAATCCGATGTCAAATTGTCCAAATTGACACTTGACAGCTGTCAATTAACTGTCAAAATGCCTTAACAAAGTGTAAATCTTATTTTTATGTTATGAGTTTATGCTGTTTAGGTAACTCAGTTCATGTATGATGTGAATACAATAATTCGACAATTGGCAGCTGTCAACAGGCTGTCAGCTAGCTGTCAAAGTGCAATAACAAAGTGCAAATCTTATTTTTTTGTTATGACTTTATGCTTTTTAGGTAACTGAGTTACCTTGTGCCCATTGAGACTTTTGCTTGGGATGACGAAACCTAAAAATATCCAAAATTCAGACGATTTGACCGAAACCCAATTTCCATAAGATTATTGCGGGGTCCTTTATTTCTTGAAAGCAGTATTTCCAATATTCGCTCAATTTATTAGTGTCTAATCTAACAGAGTTACCACCAGCATCGGAATTTTGAATTCTCCGACTTTCCAGGAACAAAATTTTAATTTTCCTGGCCAAAATATAAATAGTTATTAATATCTAATAGCATCTGTACGCAAATCAATAATAAACAATTGAAATGTTCCCTACATTTTCTAGCTAGTGCAGGGAAAATCATTCAGCTATATCCTGAGATGAAACACAAAACGTGAGATTAACACTAAAACATTACCAAATTTTTGTACAGCAAAAATCAAATTATTTTGTAAATGGTGACTGAAATTCGAGGATTTTACTCAAACTCCTTTGATTCCAGGACTGTTCAAGGTTTCCAGGACCACTTTTTGAATTCCCTGGCTTTCCGATTTACAGGTTTTTCAGGTTGGTGCAGACCCTGTCTAAATGAAGAAAACAAACAAAGATAATGTGAAAGTGTAGAAGAACCTGCCACACACCGTCTGAATGACGCGACACCAATTTATATATTAAGGGCGCCAGTCGCGTTCTCCCTTATTCGTGTGTGGTCTTTTACTCCCAGGCGGGTTCTATAAGGTGCGTGAGAGGCTTGATAGCTAAGAAATAGGTCAAGGCTGCACTACCGTAGATTATTAACGACACTCTCCCTAAAATTGGTTCTTTTTGCCACTTTCTCTTATTTACCTAATTGTGATGTATTTTATGCTTAAAGATCTTTGAATTGTTTTAATTTAAAAAATCCCTCTTGAGCTTCCGTAACGTAACCTGGGTATTGAGATTCAAACTTGTGGGGTCCTGAGACACCCGATTTACTCAATTCCTGCCTATCAAACGAAAATCCTCCAGGGATAAGACTTACAACAATTTATTTAATCAATAAAATGCAAAAGGAAAAATAATAATTTATTAATTAGGTATGAAATAAGTACAATAAAATTATGCGAATTCCTATCTAATAAACTACCTATATAATTTGAATTGAATCGCTTCCCACAAGTAGGGCAAGGTCGATCACCTCTTTTAGAGAATATTTTATTGCTACCATATAATGGAGAGCGTGCGCTAGCAATCGATTTGGTAGAAGAGATTCACACATCATCTTCCCGAGAAATTGATGAAAGCATTTTGGAGTCTTTGTAGTTCACTAAATAATATTAAAATATTTTACTTAAAAAATTTTGGTTCGCTTATGATTAGCTTTAAGGTCCTTATTCGTGATTATATCATTCACGAGAGCGGACTTCCAATTGAGTTCAACTATGTATGAGTTATATAACTTTCTGTCAGTCTCACGACGTACCAGTCCTCATATAGGTTCAATAAAGGGGATGTGACACGACTTCGCCTTTGATCGACTTTTTGGCAAAATGGCTTTTTATCTTATTTATGCACAAGGCGGTTTTCACTATAACTTTATCATTTGGAAAGATCTGCATTTGGTTTTCCTACTATCGCTTTCTACTGATTATCCAACGTATTCGTCCAATTTATGAGCCGCTGGATGAATTTAAATCTGTTTTATTCGAGAAACCGGACTTGTCCATTTTAATAATTTTGACCAAATAATTGCCTATCGACGCTACGCGCCTTTGTCACATTTTTCGATTTCGCCCTTTTAGTACGTCGCATCGTTAAAATTTTTATATTCATTCTTTTGAATTATATCCACAACGACTGTATCTCTGGTTTCTTTGTGTTTCGTGGAACGATTAAAAAGTAGAAAATATTCACAAATATTTTCAAAGTATAGTTTTATTCGAATGTGTCAAAAAATGACGGTTCTCAGTTAGAAAACAAAAGCGAAAGGTAGAACTTTTCTATCTACTTCAAGTAAGCGGCCTGAAAAGACTTTTCCGGCCTAGGTCGGAAAAGTGACAGACAGAAAGATTAAGCGTTTTTAGTTACCTACTTTTTAAAATGCTGGCCCTTCTTTTCTACTGTAAAATGGTAAGGCACATGCAAATATAATTTCAATTCAGGTAATTTTAATTGAATAAAATAAGAGATTTCTAAATTTTAATTGAATAAGGAACCTAGGATTATTAAACGTTGTCAATTAATTATTATAATGACTAGTAAGTATAATACCTACATGTTGTAAAACGAATAGAAATAACTGTGTATGTTCTCACCTTATAGATATGCAACACTTTTTACGTTCGAGTTTGCATAGTGGCAAAGCATAAAATTGCATAGAAAAATATTAAATGAAGTCTTCAATTTAACCTAAAAAACAGTACAACGTACAACAACAAAACCTTATATTTAAACTTACTTTAATTTACAAAAATGTACTTATATATGACTACATTGTCTCTGAACCTTTTATGTTAATAGTAAAATTGGAACGATTTTGTATAATTATCGGTCGGTTCAAACTTTCTAAGTCTAGTGCAACATTTTCAGTTAAAGTGGATTGGGGTGCGATAATTGTCTGAGTTTTGTGTGTTTAATGTATTATATTCTGTTTCAGTAATAGTAGTGGTCAAGTCTGTGTCTAAAATACTATTTTCTTGTGAATGTTGTGATGTTATTGTGTTTCGAACCGTAGAAGTGTGGGGTAAGTGATTCAATATTTTGTTAGCTATTTCAAGTTTGTTATTTATTGACTCATCCACATAGCTCTCAGCTACAGTGGAAGATTTCTATCCTCCGTGGCGTTTAAGTAAGGTTATGTCTGCTCCTGCATCAGCCAGCAACGTAGCCGACGTTCTTCGGAAACAGTGCCCCGTATATTCTTTGGCATTCGCAAGCTTCAAATGAGATGCAATTTCAAAAGGAATTACCCCGATTTTATGAATTCCCACATTTTGTTTGCAACACTTGCCATTTCTATAACCCAAAAAAAATCGGCCATTTCCTTCAAAAATTGGTGATCGCAGCAAAGAATATTTCCATTAAATATTCCCCTGTTACAGTAAATGAGCGAGGTCTATTTGTTTTATTATCGGGAATTTTTATTAAAAGAGCTGTTCCTAAATCCTTTATTTGTGACACTTTTAAAAATGCCAATCTTCACGGCGATAGGCACCTGCTACGCCTAATATATATACCACCTTCAAATAATATGATGTTAACGGTAGGTAAGTACTTAGTTTTAAAAAATTACCTTATTCATTAAATATTTGTCGTCTGGCGCTCTTGTTAAAAAATTTTCAAATTGTTCCCGTGTCAACATTTTCAATTTTTTTGGTACATAGCCAACATTTTTCTTTTTTAGAAAGGCCCTTAATTTCATAAATTTTGAAATGTCAACGTTTCTCCTAATTTTCAAAATACAATTTAACATTGAATAAGCCGACCATAAAGTTGATGATTTATAATTTTCTGCAAGTTTAGCCATATATGCAAGTAATACATTTTCGGAAATCATGTTTATATGGTTTTGCTCCAAATATTTTTCAAATTTATAATAGCTTCTTTCATAAATAATTTTTGATTTTTCTGGAATTAAATCCATCGAAGCCAAATTTGGGGTGTTCCCGCAACAAATTCTTCACTATTCATTTTATTGTATTTGTTTTATGTAGTATATTTTCGATCATTTTAATAACCATAATATAAGCACATTCGAATAAAAAATATTGTATGACACACAGACGAAAAACTGTTTACGAATTGCTAGTCTCGGCTGGCAATATTTCGTAGTCGCCCGAAAAACTAGATTTTTTCGTTCTTGTGACATAAACTACTATTTTGGCGTACTTCTTAAAAAGTATGTTTGTTTTCTTTTCAACTTTGACGCACTTTTGAAAAAGTATTAGCTTATTATCTTTGTCTTTGACCAAAATTCTACTTTTATTTTCGGGACATTTTTCCATGACCATAATATACTTTCACTCCCATGGCCTGAACATAAACATATTTTTCTAAGTGAAAAATTTCTAGGCGTGGGCGCCACGTGTTGTGCTTTTTTTTGTCTTTGTTTAGTTATGTATGCTCTCTCTAAAATGTCTTTAAATGAATTTTTACCTAAGTCGAAGCTTTCATCTAGTCTTCGACTTAGGTCGATTCTGGGATGTTCTATTATAGACTGGCGGTACATGACCAGTCAGGTGCAACGTTTTTAAAATGCATGCCAATGATATATATTAATGAAATTACCATGAATATGCCAGAAATGCAAATTTTAGGCAGTCGTCGCGTGCACAAGGGGGTGCAAATCGGTTTTTTTTGTGTCTTTTTTTTGGGTTTTATTTTTTTATTTTTTTTAATGGATGCCAATAGTGCCAAACGAAAAGCCGTGAAAAAAAATCCAGCAGAAATTCATTGGCATGCAGTTTCCGCGCTCAAAACAACTGTTAATGTGCACATTAAATCGTAAAAATTTTTGGTGTTCTTGATTTTGGATGATTTTGATTTTGGATTTTTTTTGAAGGCTTTTCGTTTGGCACTATTGGCATCCATTAAAAAAAATAAAAAAATAAAACCCAAAAAAAAGACACAAAAAAAACCGATTTGCACCCCCTTGTGCATGCGACGACTGCCTAAAATTTGCATTTCTGGCATATTCATGGTAATTTCATTCATATATATGATTGGCATGCATTTTAAAAACGTTGCACCTGACTGGTCATGTACCGCCAGTCTATTACAAAAGCACGTTCTTACGATAAAGTAGGTGATGTTCTCTTGAAAGCCACGTGCTTCTCTCGGTAAATTATGGGGGAACCGGATTGTACTCATTTTGCAAAAGCAAGCAATAAAATAATGTGTAAGGAGTATTTGAGGGTCTCTTGCAAACCTCTATTTGTTGCTCGCCAGATACTAACAGTATTTTCCACGAAACGGTGCGTACTTCATAAAAAAAAAACGAAATGAGTTTGAATATGCAGAAAGTTGCCGCAACACTCACTCATACTGATCGATTAAAAGAAAATGGGTTCTTTCTCTAGCTAACACTAATATAACTTACTGTCCAAATAGTACAGTCATTTGGTAGTTTTACCTGGGAAGTGTTCCGGGAATTTTGAAAATTGGTGATTTTATAGATTTCGATGTGCTATTTCCGAATTTCTACTTTGCCACCTCGTATCTTTGCCGCTCCCGCCGCCATATTGGAAAAATGGCTCCTGAAAACGGTTTTTTGACAACATCTCCTTTCCGATTCATTTTACGATAAAAACAGTTATATAATAAATTAAACTAGAGAAAATTTCCAATAATTTTTTTAATAAGCTTTTTCTTTGTAAAATGAATAGTTTTAGCGTACGAGTCCCGCAAAATCTACTAACATGCGTTTTGGCCAAAAAACTCATTTCCACACCACCATGAGGTAGTAGTTCAGGAATATTACGTTTTTATTCCGACAAAATTCATAAAGATTTGAAAATTGGTGGGTATGTTGGGAATAGCATAAGGATTACTAAACCAAAAAGTTCCCATCCCTAAATAGTGTGCTTCATCCCCCAGGACGTCCTTTCTACCTCCATTTTGAGTTTTTCTAGATTATCTCGGCAACGGTGTAATTTTCGACAAAAATACCTATATACAAAATTGTTCCTTGGAAAATTCTCTATCAAAAAGGTTTTTTACCACTTTTTTCCTAAAATTAATAATAACGTGGGAAATATGGCGCAAACATAAGGGTTGGTTCCGACTAGCACTCTCTACAGTACGATCTACCTTAAAGTTTAACGTTTAACGCTTAAAATAGCAGTAGGCACTAAAATTTATTTACAATTTTAATAAATATACAACTTCCACCCCCTCACCTCTATAAAAAGACCGTGTTGTACTTATTTCCACACCACCCTAGAGGTAAAGTACTTGGCGCGTTTTTTTTAAAGTGGTATCCCCTGTAGGCCTAATCCACTAATTATCAAATGTTAATTATAAATCTTGGTCATCTTCCACAGATTCAACATTCAAGCATGATTGTCCATGGCAATGATAACACATTGTAGAGCAACGCAAGCCTGCTCTTCTGCAACTACACCTGTATTCGCACCCTAATTTACATGAACATGAAATGAGCGTTGAACAGATTCGGGAGCTGGTTCTTTTATAGTCATTATTGGGAT
Organism: Rutpela maculata; assembly: GCA_936432065.2. Lineage (NCBI taxonomy): Eukaryota > Metazoa > Arthropoda > Insecta > Coleoptera > Cerambycidae > Rutpela > Rutpela maculata. Next base: position 111,414,125 of record OW386285.2, read on the forward strand.
TAATATACCGCCAACTTTTTTCCACCCCCAATCGGTAGCGTCACGTTTTCCATGTTTGAATTTGGTGAAAAACTCGATAACAGTGTTGTCGAGCGGCAGCAGAAGTTGGTGGAAGTTTTGACAACATAACAGCTGGCTTTACCAACTAGTCTGTTAAAAGACATAAATCTGTATTCATCTAGACTTTTTTCTGCCTAGGTACAGTTGTATAAAGCTAAAATAAATCGCTCTCCCATGTTTGCAATTTCTTCATGAGTAGCTTCCTCATTGTTGAAAGTTTGTACAATATGTTGTAAATCACTTATTTTATTAAATACATTGATTGCATTCACTTTCCCTTTGGAAAAAAAACGCCGAGGTTGTGTCACAACCGCTGATGGCATGTACAAATAAAATGGCGGATTTGCAATTTTTTAAGAAAGTTGCAGATTGTTAATCTTGAGAACTGTAAATCCTTTTACAGGTATTAGCCTGTTTTTCTTTTAAAAATTTAATGTCTTTGTCAGAGGGAGAAAGTGCAATAAGAAGGACTAGCAGGTCAATATCTTGCCCTACGACAACAGCTGTATCGCAATTCTTACATTTTCCTATAACAGTTTGTATTATTAATAAATCGGCGTCATCCGCAGCAACGAACACATCTATACCTTCAGTTCTAAACCTTTTCACTAGCCCTGTAATTAAACGTTCTTTGTTAAGCAAATTACTTAGGAACTTCTGCTGAGTTTCAGAAACGACAGTATTTTCGTCAAACATAATTTGAGGACAGCTTCTTTGAAGTGCCCGCCTTTGTCGTTCTAGGCTCTTCGTGCTGTTTGCATTTTCCATATAACCATCGAACACGACAGTTACTCTATTCCCGTAATTTTTTTTTATGTAACTAACGTAAGGGTTGTAAACAGCATAAACTAAGTAAAAACACACGAAAAGTTCGTTTGATGTTACGCGACAAAATACACGCAGCAGCCTACTGAGGGGGTAGGTAATACAGCAAGCGCTAAAATAATATACTATTGCATCTGCGATGAAGTACCAACCCGTAAAGGGCAATGAGCTATGGAAGTGCGGAATGATGTGCTGCATAGTAAAGTAGTATTACTATGAGAAGATGCCAGCAAAAAATATGCGCAGAAACGAGTTTGTGCACTCCATCATTCTAAGCCAATGAGAAAGAATTACGTGACATTCAATGTCAACACCAGTGGCGGCGGTGCCCTGCAGTAGAGCGGCGGCGATGATAATAATAATAATAAGACAACTTTATTAGGCAAAGTTTAGTAGAACTTACTATTCTTACACTTCTCCTGAACAAAGGTTACTCGTAACAGTTGGCAAGTTTTAATCTACTCCATTTTCACAGTTCCTTGACCGCGAAACTTTTATTGCAATTGCTCATCCCTATACCCCAGATAAAGCTATGCCACTGGTAAAAATATTCGCGCATTTTGGCTCCGCCCTGGCATCTTCTCATAGTAATACTAGTCTAACACCGAACATTTCCGTGATGGTAAATAGATAACGAATTATATGACTTGCGCTAATTACGGCCCCGATTTACCAACGTACTATTCGTTTGAGGAGAAATGGTCTAAAAACCTTTTTTGTAGAGAATTTCCTGTAGAACACTTTTGTACATAGGTATTTTTGTCGTAAAATGCACCATTTCATGGATAATTTTAAAAAAGCGAAAATTGGGGTGAATACTATGTCGTAGGGGATGAAGCACACAATTTAGGGATGGGAACTTTTCGGTTTATTATTACATATGCTGTCCTGATTATTTCCACCAATTTTCAAAACTTTATGAATTTTGTCGGATATATCGCAATTTGAACCGTAATATTACTGAATTATAGAGTAAATGGCGCGTTTTTTATCGTGGTATCTCCAGTAGGCCTAATCCACATGCAATGCACTATTTCAAAATTTAGCGCATTCTCCTTCGCTTCGCTATTCCTGACGGACCAGGCGTTGCCAGTTCATCTACATAATCCGCGATGGGATTATCAGTTTTATTGCAATCCTCTTCGTCCTCGATTTCATCATACGTTTGCTCGAGAACAGTCTCCATTTCTTCCTCTTCATCGCTATCTTGTAAAAGAATTTGCAAATTATAACAGATACCACTACAATTCGTGCATATAATGGAGCACTTTAATCCAGCCTTTCTGCAACCACAGTCTTTCTCACATCTCTTTTTATGTTGCATTTGCAAGAAATAAGTTTTAACAAGGTTTCCGGAGCTGGCCAAAACGCATGTTGGAGTAGATTTTGCGGCGCTCGTACACTAAAACTATTCATTTTACAAAAAAAAAAAAGTTATTAAAAAATTAGAGGAATTTTTCTCTAGTTTAATTTATTATATAACTGTTTTTATCGTAAAATGAATCGGAAAGGAGATATTGTCAAAAAACGGTTTTTAGGCGCCATTTTTCCAATATGGCGGCGGAAGCGGCAAAGATACGAGGTGGCAAAGTAGAAATTCGGAAAGAGCACATCGAAATTTATAAAATCAATCAATTTTCAAAACTCCCGGAAAACTTCTTTTTTGAGCACCAAATGACTGTAATAAAAGTCCAGCACAACCCTTTCTGTCTTGAATTATGCTTACAACAAGCGCGATTGACAAACATACAGATTTTGAGAGATGTTCAGAATTCAATGATTAAATGAAGATGATTCTTTTCCTTTACGAGCGATTTTTACCGTTTGAAAAATGTGGCGATCAAATGGAATATACTCTTCGTTTTCATATTTGTGAAGAGCATGATAAGACAATTTGTTCGAAAGCTAATTAGTTTTCCAGAAGGATGTAGCACTACTTCATAGTGATGCTACTGCGTGTAAGTGAACGGTTTCTGGGTTAGTCAAAACATTTTTTTTTTCAGAAAACATGTAAGTAGATTAAGAATACACAAGGACACTGGAGCATTTAGATTGCAGTTGTTTGTCAATTAAGAATATGGAAAACTTCCAAAAAATTATTTAATATTCACTTGCAGTTTGATAAATAGGTAAAAGTATTTATTTCAGAACAAACTTACAATAAACCTTTGTATTATATAAATACAGTGCTAGAGGCGCATATTTATGAAATTCGCTGCCAGAAAATTTATTCTATATTTCTATTATTATATTTCCGCATTTTACAATGTGTTTCATTATTTTAATGGCATGTACTTAAAGTTATAAAGTTAAGATAAATGACTTTAGATGATATGTTTGAAAAATAATGTTAAAAGAGCTATATTAAAATAAAAATTAATAACGTTAATTAATGTTATCTACATAGAATTGCGTTATGAGAGAAAATCAACTTCCCTATATAACAGGTGACAACGAATCTGTTTTATAAGGCGACATTTAATTGTGTCTTAAGGTAGAAGCTTGAAATTTGGTTTGTAGATATTGCTCATTGGGGCTTATATTTTTCATGAAAAACCAATTGAATACCACTTCCGGTTTTTCCGAAAGTTGCTCTAAGTCAAGAATTTTAAATAGTATATTTTTTATATAGTTGGATAAAATAACTAGCATAAGAAGGCATTGGAAACAAAAAATGTATGTATAAGGAAGCTAGTTTTATCATGAACGTTAAAGGTTCTAGTATTTTCAATGTTAATAATAAGTTCAATATTTATTTACAGTAAGTACCTACTCGTAATAACAGTTAGCTGAAAAAATTATCATGGTTTATTCAAGAGAGCATCAAACTGACATCCTCCTTATTTATGGGCAGTGTCGAAATAATGCCAGAAACGCTGAAAGAGTGTACCAGGAATGCTTTCCAGATCGTGATGCTCCTTCACATGCATATTACCCTTGGCTGGTGCAGCATTTACAAGATAAAAATAATGGAGATATTAATGTTAACATAACAGTAATGAACGTTTCATTGTAAGCGAAGAAGTTCAAATAAACTTTCTAGCGTATATCAAATAAGACCGCACTGCTTCCATTCGCGAATTATGTATGCAATGCAATAGGTCGCGTGCGCCGACGTCACAGATTCTGAGACCTTAGGAAAACAAACAGCTGTCATCGAGCGACGTGCCGATTGAACGTGTTGTTTTAAAGTATGTTTTGCCGTTTTTGTGATATTTTGAAACTTAATTATGGATTATTTAACATCCACAACTATCCTTAATTATTTCGTGTGGTGAATTGTGTTCGTTAATATGGAGATAAGCTTATATTTTACAAAATCGTCTCGTAATGTAGAGGTTAGGTACATGGAAAAAGTTGATGTCATCGAATTAAATCCTTTATATTTTGAGAAATGATGACTTCAGTACAAATATTGGTGTATTTCATAATATTTCACATAGGGATATTGTGAATTACATGGTTTTGTGAGTAATGCATAGACAAAAGGATGAGTTCAAGGCATTCAGAAATCTTAAAGCTATTTATGGTTGGGTGAAAGAAGTACTCTCCAAGAAATTTAGCTTTTTGCAAAGGTAAGAATTCGTTGTTGATGATCAACCTTTTTTTTTTCAATATATGCTTACCTAATTAAATGTTGCTTAATGAATAATTGCCAACATGCAAATTCATTTTTCAGGTTATGAATTCTTAACTTACCATCTTCAACAAAAGCCATCAACTACTTGGACTATTACTGATCCAGATGATCCTTCAGTACTCATTGTGACTGTGTTACTAGTCTAGACAAAATTTGTTTACTACCCAGTCTTTCCTTTCAATTTTTAGCAGTAAACGGTGGTTATGGTCGAAAGGTTAACTGTTAGGAATTTTATGAAAAATACCATATAAATTAAAGATAAAGGACTGAAGTACTGTGAACTACTTGAAATATGTAAACAGTTGTACACAGTTTCTTCCAGTGTACCTATTAATGATATACTATAGATTGAACTATACAAACCATTTTCTTATCGTGTCTTATTGTTATATAATATGTCTAACATGTATTTTATTATTTCATGTAGGAAGGTCAGTTGTGAAATATTTGTTGTATTTTATTAAACACGTATATTCACTTTTTTATTTATCACTCGTATTATTGTTAGCAGTGAATTGAAATAGTCGATTATGTTGAACTTATATATACATGCATCTTTGCATCTAACTGAAAGTAAAACAAAATATACTTACTAAATATCAAATTCTTTATTATCCAAGGTTCCATATGTTTGTTCCATTAGTACTCGCAAGAAGAATCAACAAGAAACTTCAGGAGATACAAAGAAAGATCTATATTGCAATAAAAAAAATAAATGATTATATTATACACTTATAGGTACGAAGTATCTAAGTAGTAACATTGTAATTACATAATTCAAAGACATTTATAGCTACAATTTGACAGTTTCAACACCCATTTGGATGTGTTCACTCACTTCAGATCACTTTGTCTTAGTTTCATAGTTTTTGAATGTTAAAAATCCAACACTGGGTTTTTGAGCACTACACAATATAATTTAAAAGGACGTTTAGTTGCCAGATCAATCAATTACAGCAATACTTTGAATTTCCTTAACTTATGCACTTCATCAGATATCTTAATGTAGCCTGTGTACTTTCCTCTTGAGGTGTACAACAATTTCTGCTGTTATACTTCTTTCTCCCTCAGCATCAGTTCTACCCTCACTCAACTAAAATTTAAACACAAGAAATTATTATTAAAAATGCTGACAAATCAATATAAAGTGTTATTTTTTTACCACGAATTGTTTCTTGTTTGGTTTAGCAGTAGTTATTATTATCACAAGCACTTTTAGTTTCACATTTGGGTTTTAAGTTGTATCCCATATTATCAGAGAACACCTAACTGGATGGATCATCGTGGTCTTGAATTACGGCTGTCTTTCCTACAACATAAATCCACAATAAAAATCAAATTCTTAAATTAATAAGCAACAACTTACTATTAATAAAATGCTTGGAATACCCCAGTAAAATAATTCCTTTTAATTGCCTGGAATCTTTTAATCCTAACCTCTTCTGGCTGCAAATCGACGTTATTTTATCAAAACTGATGTTGTCTCGGTATTACCACACTTCCACAATTAATAATACAACAAAAACTTGCCATTTTGTACGATATAATGTCCATAAAAACTTTAATATTATGAAAAATTCAATTCTTAGGTTCAGTCAGTAGTCATTTGACAGCAATGACAGCGGTTTGTTTTCCTAAGGTCTCAGCTCTGTGACGTCACGCGCACACGACCTATACTTCCCGCAAAATTGTTAGGAAAATTTTACACCTCTACTTTTTAACCAATAAGATACCTTAATTTTGACTAGTTACCATGGCAATTAAAAAAATTTCCGGAAATTTTTTCGAGGCGCCACGATATTTAACTGAAAATTTTTTGACAGTTGAAAAGGTAAACATATGATCTACAACCATTAAATAATGTAGATATACCTGTGAATAATGCAAAATTTCTGAATTAACATTATTATTTATTATTCGCTATAAAGTTTCATTAAACAGAAAACACAAATTTGTTAAATTATTATGCATTAACAATTTATAATTCAAAAAACGTAGGATGTACAAACATAGTAAGATTTAAATGTTGCTTGAATTCTAACCCATCCTCTCTTCTTAATGGTGAATAGGAAGGTGACGAATTAATTAGATGTCTGTGTTTTAAGACGTATATGTAATATTTTGAAACAATTTTGTTCAAATCTCTTTTACGCAAAAGGCCATATTTACTTGACATCTGCAGCAGACTTTCTTGGATTTTCGTAAACAAACCATTCGACTCTAACGCTTCCTGATCGCAATCTTCCATTAAATTCGTTAAATATATTAATCTTGGATGACATATTTGCGCTTGACTCAACTCTTTGCAGTATTTACATAAATTGTACTTTTCAAAGCATTCCATTTTTCTCAAATTGTTTAACGCAAATGCTTACAAGAAATGTTTTACATAAAAATATCTTTGTTTGCTGGTTTACTATGGGTCGCGTGCGCCGACGTCACAGATTTTGAGACCTTAGGAAAAACAAACAGCTGTCATTGAGAAATCCGCCGAATAAACGTGTTTCTTTAAAGTGAATTTTGCAGTGTTTGTGCCATTTAAGAACTTGTTGTTGGATTATTTAACATCTACAACTATTGTTAATACTGTTATATAAACAATTTTGTTCGTCAGGATGACGGTTAGTTCGTATTTTGTAGAACTGTCTTCCGATGTAGAGGTTAGGTATACGGCTGCCATCGAATTAATCCTTATATTTTGAGAAAAAAAATTCTTTAGTACAAATATTGATGTATTTCCAAATGTTACACATAGGGATGTTGCAAATTACTTGATTTTTGAAAGAATTACGTAGACAGAAGGACGAATTCAAGGCATTGAGAAGACTTGAAGCTGTTTGTGGTTAGGTGAAAGAAGTACTCTGCAAGAAATTTGCAGGATAAAAGCTTGTTACAACGGTAAGAATTAGTTATCAACCATTTTTTTCATATATGCTTGCCTAATTAAATGTTGTTTTATAAATAATCACTAATGCAGAAATTAATTTTTCAGGATATGAACTTTTAGGCATCATGAATAAAAGCCATTGACTCCTTGGACTATTGCAGATCAGATGGTTCCTTAATGCTCACTGGGATTCTGTTGCCAGTCTAGACAAAACATGTTCACCACTTAACAGGAAATCTTTCCTTTTAGTTTTTTAGCAATGAACATGGCTATGGTTGGAGATTAACCGCTGTAAATTTTGCGAAAAAGACACTTTATAAAATAAACAATGAAAGACTGACGTACCTATTGTAAACTGTTTGAAGTATGTAATAAGATATACACAATTTCTTCCAGCGGTTAACCCCTCGTCTATACCTTATATACCTATAGATTGGACTACGCAAACCGTTGTAACATTTGTAAATTTTTATTATAATATATTATATAAAATGTTTAACATGTATTTTACTATTTTATGTAGGTCAATTGTTAATTATAACTTGTATTCTCTTAAATATACTCTCCCTCCGTGCAGTTCATGCTTCGCTCAACTAAAATTTAAATAAGAAATAGTTATTAAAAATAGAGGCAAACCAATATAAAATGTTAATTTTCTTTGGATTGTTTATTGCTTGTTTGAGCAGCAGTTGTTACTATCACAATCATTCTTATGCATGAACTTAAAGCATTTCTTTTAAATGCCTGGAATTGTTTAACATAACCTCTTCTGGCTGTAAATCGACGTTATTTTACAAAAACTGATGTTGTCTCGGATTGCCACACTTCCATAATTAATAATACAATAAAAACTAGCCATTTTGTATGATATAATATCGATAAAAACTCTAGGATTACGAAAAATTTAATTCTGAGGTTCAGTCAGTCGCCATTTGACAGCTAATGACAGCGGTTTGTTTTTCCTAAGGTCTGGGCCTGTGACGTCACGCGCACGCGACCCATACAGTAACTTAATGTAATTTACCAATATAAACCTCATCTGTCAAAAGCATGGCCGCCTATATCACGGCCACCTACTGCAACAAACCATGTTAATATTATATTTTTTAAATTCGAAGTGTTATGGATTACTTTAACAAAAAATACATTTCTACCACCTTTAGTAACCTAAAATTATGAAAGGGCGATAAACTGAACTAATACCCATCTAAGTTTTAGCATTTGGTGTAACTAAAGTTGGTAATTTTTTTTTATTTAACGAAATATGGTGGATATACCCTTATGATTTTTTTAGAATTTATTTCATGTTGAACTAATATCTTCATTGGCAAATCTCTAATGATATCGTCTAATAAGCAAAATAATAACGAAATAAATTTAATTATTATAGGTTTTATTAATATTAAAAACACAATTATTATAAATGTTTGTGGGCTGGCTTGAATTGGTGGGTTGAATCTGGGTACTTTCTGTTTTATTTTGCATTGTGCTCTGATCATGATTAAACTTGCTAGTACTTGATGAAATTCTCCTCATGGATTCAATCATCTGATGATGATGTTCAACGTCCAATTGTAAGTAAGGTTTGATTGACTGACTATTACTGTGTCCAGTAATTTTAATGAGCTGTTGTTCACCAACTCCTTCCTTGGCCAATTTCGAAACAGCTGTTGCTCTTGCAGAATGATTAGTTATTTTTACTTTTTTAGTGTCAATTCCTATATCAGAGGCTGCTGATTTAAATCATGAAGATACAATGTTCTTACCAACTAGGCTGTTCTTGTACCATCCTTTCGAATTGGGTTGATTCCAGTATGGGTTTGGTGTTAAGAATAATCTGTCGGTCTGAATAAGATTTCCCCTTTTTTCCATCAACTTCTTAAACAAACGAACCGGACACATTTATGGATTATCGAAATTTGTAATCAACCATTTACTATCCGACAGTTTTTTAGAACTACCTTGTGTGGTTTTGGAGAATATTGGATTATATTCTATCCGACCTTTTGGGTTTCCGAAATTATCAGTTTCTTCTTTGAAGTATTGGATATACGCAGAATATCCTTCCCCTCCTCTCCATGCCAGCTCATGTGAAACTATGTGAAAAAATTTACGCTGCAATCCATCTGGAGTATTTTGATCCCACATTTCAATAATTTTTTTGTATTCGTCGCTGGTTAAGGCTGAAGCACTCACTTTTCTTTTTAATGGGTCTCTCTGTAATTTTTTGCGCTTAGCATCGCGTGCAGCTCTGGCGGTCGCAAATTCCACATCAGAAAACGAATTAAATTTTATTTTATATTTTTCGTAATAAAGGGGAGGGTCAATAAGGCCGGTTTTCGGCCCCCCCTCAAATTTGGCAAAAAGAAAAAGAAAATGTTTTATAACAGTCTAGGATCAATTTAGAGTCGATTCGACCACAAACGGAACCAACCCCACCCCCTCTTAGGGTCATTAAAAGGTCAAATTATGAAAAATCCGTGAAATAAACTCGCCTTTTCGGAATGAGTAGGCTTATTCTGGGACTTCGATTTAATATAGGTTTTTTGGATCGCTAATTCCGGATCCGAGGTCAGTTTGTCTACAGTGTGTCCCAGGATAGATGTAACAAGAGGTGTAATGGACCAAAAATGTTGGAATTTTGGAATGGTATTTGGGGATTAAGTCCTGCTTGTTGTAAAACTAAAGTATACCAAAAATGACTTGATTTGGTGTTCTACAGGGTGTTTATAAGCAAAGTTGTAAAAATCATCACTAATAAAGTACCTTTATTTTTCAAAATATGAAAAAATTCCACTAAGAAAAGTTATTTAGAATACAATTTTATACCTCTATACATTTCAGGAATATAAAATTATTTTTTTAAAACTTCCCATTTTTTGCGAATTAAGAGTTGAATTCATATTTAAAGTTGTCTAGGAGCAAATGTTAATCATCTGCTTTTCTCATAGCCTACTTTTAGCTTCTACATAACTTTAAATATTAATTCGCAAAAAATAATTTCTATGCAGTTTTAATTGAATGGTTCAACATAAAATAATTTATTGATGATATTATAATTTTCAAAATATTCGTGCCCTCAAGAAAATTTTCGGAAATAATTTAAGCTCTTGTGATATTATAAGTGAAAATTTTATAGAAACGCGGATTTAAATCATTTAAGTACCAAATTCACCATCATCTATATGAAAATGACTTCCAAAGAAGATTTAATTATTGCAACTTCCAACTGGTTTATAGATAATTTAAACATAAATTCAGTATTCCATCATAACATTATTTTTACGAATGAATCGAGGTTCATCTATGAATGTTTAACAGAAATAATGCTTGTTATTGGGCTGTAGAAAATCAGATATTATATTAGGGGCATTATTGGTCTAATATTCTTCTATCGATCATTAAATGGAGAAATGTACTTGGAATTTTTCCAAAATCAAACAGACCCTTTTATAAATAACTTGCAGGAAAATTTTCCAACAAGATGGCCCACCAGCCCATAATTCAATTGTTGCAAAGTATTTGAATGGAAGGTTTGGTAAAAACTGGTTCGGAACCAATGGACCAACCAATCCGGTGACCAGTTGATCACCTTACTTGACCCCGCTGGATTTCCGATAGAGGGTTATCTAAAAGAAAAGGTGTATTAGACTGGCGGTACATGACCAGTCAAGTGGCACTATTGGCATCCATTTTAAAATAAAAAAAAACACAAAAAAACAAAAAAAAATCGATTTGCACACCTTTCTGCACGCGACGACTGCCAAAAATTTGCGTTTCTGACATATTTATGGTAATTTTATTCATATATATGATTGGCATGCATTTTAAAAACGTTGCACCTGACTGGTCATGTACCTCCAGTCTATATAGAACTCCTCCATCAACATTCGAAATCTTGGAAAAGAGGATTAGAAGGGGTATTGAAGATGTCTCTCAAGAGCATTTACAGAACCTGCTCAGAAAAAATATTAGGAGAATCAGATTGTGTCGGGAGCAAGACGGCCAACGCATAGAACATTTATTTAAATAACTTTTTTATCAATTTAATGTTTATTTTATTTATTTATTTAAAAATCTTTAAAAATTAAAACTAAAAACCAGAGTGCATTGTATTATAAATTTTTATGTAGGTCATAAGACACACTTTAATGTTAGCATTCAATAGGTAGTGGTTCCCATTCAAAATTTTCGAGAAGATTTATGAAAAATAAACGATATTTAAAATGTATCCCATTTTGTGACAAATTAAAAGTTTGGCAAAAGAGCCATATGGGTAAATTTTAGAAACATCATTGAAGGATTTCTTGGAAACTTGAAGAACCCAAACCATAGAAACACAGTAACTGAGTTTATTAAGAATGTAGAGAGCCTGGGTTGCCTAATGAACCTAAAATTGTCATTTTTGACTCCCATATAATCCCATCCCCAATCCCATTCCTGAAAATCTAGAAGATTATAGTGAAGAGCAAGGGGAACGATTTCACCAAAGTATTCGCGGGATGGAGCATCGATATCAAGAAAGTTGAGCTCATCAAAAAATTTTTTTAGGGGCCCGGGCTTGTTTCGGGGGGGGGGGGGGGGGAAATTTTTTATTGGTGAAAATTTTATTTTCGGATTGCTCCCTCCCGCTATCAAAAAATTTTTTGAAGTGCCCGGGCTTGTTTCGAGGGTCCGGAAATTTTTTTCGGTGAAAATTTTATTTTTGGATTTCTCGCCCCCGATCATCAATAAATTTTTTGAGGTGCCCTAAAAATTTTTTTCGGCAAAATTTATCCCCCCCCCCCGTTCATCAATTTTCAAAAAATAATCCCCCTTGGGTCCGTATTTTCTCTCCACGGCCCTGCTAAGGATTTCGAATTTCAATTTATTGATATGAAACTCACAAAAATTGTCATAACTTTTACCAAAACTTTTTTCTTCTACAATAAATATTAGGGGAAATATTTAGCGTGGCGTGGTATATTATAGTGACTGCAGTATTTTTACATTTAGGAGCAATGCAATACTTCATCATCCTTTTTCATCACATTTTTCAGAAAGTTCAAAGGCAACTCACTACAGCGCATGTATTATCGACATTGATTCCAGTCGCTGGTTCGACTGGTATGACGTCACGTTTGGCTAAGTCTCGTTTCGCGGCGCGCTACATTCGGTAATTAGGTTGAATGAGAAAGAGTTGTGATAAAATTCTGATTCTATGTACAGCTACTATTTGAAATACTTAGGTACTTAAGGTATGCAATAAAAAATTCTTAAATAATCTGAGGTAAACACTGTAAAGAATTTCAAGGTCGAAAATTAATTATCATTCTAATGTATAATAATTAGTCAAATGTAAATCAGAATAATGTAAAAATGCATACTAAGCACGGAACAATAACACAGTATTTTTGTGTGCTGAATCCGAATTTTCAATTTAAAAAATTTTCTACCGCGTAGATTTCGAGTAAATGTCAAAAATTGTCAAAAAACCGTATTTTTACAGTAAAAATCGGAATTTACTCGAAATCTATGCGGAAGAAAATTTTTTGAATTGAAAATTCGGATTCAGCACACAAACATACTTAAGGCATGATAGACATTTTTTTTGCAGACCTGCCCAAAGACCAAAATGTGCCTGGACCAGGGCACAATATATTGTGTTTCTGCACTGTGTCGACACAAAGCTAGGAATTTGAATCAGGTTGGACACTGTGTCCAAATGGCAATATTTTATGGGTCATGTGTCGACACATTAATGAAATATTGTCTCAAAATGGGCACTGCGTCCAAATTGAAAAATTTTGTTTTTTGTGCCCAAAATGTTTCTATGTTGAGCCTATTTGGAAACATTAGACACAATTTTGATACATCGTGTCGACTCCCATTGGTCAAAATGTATTTAAAATGTGTCATCATGTTGCTGAAATTTGGCCAGGAGGACAATTATATCTCCACATGTTTATATTTTAGGCACACATGTTTCTTTTCATGCCTTAAATGCGTCTACACCAACACATGTTTCCATAAGGTAGAATTTAAGACACGTTTTTTCCGTTTTATGCATAAATTGTGAGTGCACACTACCACCTGTTAGCTATATCTCCACGTGTATGTATTTTAGGCACACATGTTTCTTTTCGTGCCTTAAATGCGTCTACACCAACACATGTTTCCATAAAGTAGAATTTAAGACACGTTTTTTCCGTTTTATGCATAAATTGTGAGTGCACACTACCACCTGTTAGCAGAGGTTATTTTTGACAACAGTGTACTCTAGTTACATAAAGTTTTTTTTTTATGCCAAAAGTAGTTAAATTTATAATAAAACATACTATAGAAATGTAAAAAAATGTGTACAAGAAAATCAAGCGAAGTTGTTAACTTATATGAAAGAGGTGAAGCCAAGGCCATTTCTGACTTTATTATCATTAAAAGTACCATCAAATAACAAGAAATCTGCTATTTACTCTGACCTAGTAACCTGTTTCGTATAGGTAATATTTTGGGAACAATTTGTACCAGTAATGAACACAAGACTTTAAAGTGTGTCAAATATGTGAATATGTATCAACATACACACATCTTAGTAAACATTTAATGAAATAGTCGAAATTTGAGTCTGATTATTGTCTAGTATGTAGCTGTGTATCGATACGGGGGTGAAATTCTTTCCAAATGAGAATTTGGGGTACCATTTAAACACATTATACAAATCCACCATATTTTCTTCAGATCATAGAGAAATAGACTCTATGCTTCAGATAAATGGGCATCCATTAAATAAAAATAGCTATTTTAAAAATTAACGATTTATATATTTTGTTCACAAAAATGTTATAAAAATACACTTAACTTAGTGTCTTGTAACATACAAAATACATTAGAAATAATTTTATCTCCAAAAATTACAATTATCTAATTTATTAATTGCAATTAATATGCAAAATAAATTTTACAATTTTTTGAGGGCTTCTATTTTTTATGAGTATCTGATCACACTTCACAGAGAAAATGGGGTTGTTTTAGTTTTTTGGGTCCTATACTTTACCTATTTATTCACACGTGAAAACTTATTCCTTGTCTAAAGTAATTTTTGTAAGAAGATAATATCATTGCATGCCAACTGTGTCCATTGTTTGTCCAAATTTTTAGAGAATAATGCATTGTGTCGGCTTTAAGTCTATTTTTAAAATATTAGGACACCAAAATGTGGATCTCGGCACAATTTAGTTTTATTCGTGTCAATTTTGTAAGGCGCATTTCAATAACATATTGGAAACAATAAGAAACATGTCAGTCACATATTGGCTTCATTACAGTAACATTTCGTAAACATGCGACACATTTTATAAACACATATACACATAGTGGTCTCATCAGAGTAAAATTTTGGAAACCAGTTACAAGCTTAAGTCAGATATAAGCCATATTTTGGAAACAGTTATGGACACATTTTGGAATCAAGTTAGTACACATTTTCATCACTACTTTGGACATATATCCTACACAGTGTGGACTCTGTTTCGAAACTGTGCCTATAAAATGTGTCGTGTCCAAAAACATATTTCTACAGTGTCGACACATTGCCTAAAATATGTCTTTCAATACTCCGTGGGTGTGCACAGGTCTAAAAAAGAAAAAAAAAATTTGCTCCAAGGACTAAACTTATCATGCCTTAAGTATTTTTGTGTGCTGATACCGAATTTTCAATTTAAAAAATTTTCTACCGCATAGCTTTCGAGTAAATCCCTGTTTTTATTGCCAAATTACGGTTTTTTGAAAATTTTTGACATTTACTAAAAATTTACGCGGTAGAAAATTTCTTAAATTGAAAATTCGTTTTCAGCACACAAAAATACTTAAGGTATGATAGGTTTAGTCCTTGCGGCAGATTTTTTTTTTGTGGACCTGTGTAAATGTCAAAAATTGTCAAAAAATGTGTAATTGTTACGGGAAAAAATCTTGTGACCGCTTTCATCTATCAAATTTGCAATTCGTAAGTTTATTTCAAACATGTTTTACTGAATTTCATGACGTCAATCTATTTGAGCAATTTACATTTTTAAAGACTAGGCACCTACTCTGAATAATTTTTAGATCACAATTGCATGACCGCCCACATAATCCTGTTGAGTCACAATTGATATATGGGTCCTTGCCCTTCCCCAACATTCGGATCCTGAAAGAAATTGTAAGCTTTGTCTGAAAATCAATAAGGCTGAAGGATATAGTGGCGCCGCTCCATTCACAAACACCTTTATAAAATAATTATTTCAAGCTTATTGCGTACATCAAACTATAAAAGTATGCTATTTCTAAGGTTGTTACTATATTTTCCAAATTGAAAAGCATTCTGAACTGGTTTATAGTATTTAATATTACGCAAAATTACGCAGACATGCGCCGTTTGCACCATTCCTAATTTTCAGTTTATTCACAGAAGCGATACCCAGATCTGCGTAGTCTCTTAGTCATGTCATATGTGGTGTTAAAGCATTAGTATTAAAGACATAACCTTACTTAATTTAAATTAGTGTTGTGTCAAATGAATTTTTACGAAAGAAAATCCCTTACCCAAGGTAAATCAATATAGTAGCATCCTTTACAGGAAATATACAGTTACAAGCGCTGCATACCGGTTATTTTAATTGAAGAATGTTGTAATGCAAATGCCTTTATTTTATTCAAATTGATCTCTTCCTCATTTTAAATGATCACTTCATTTATTTAACCACTCAAGATATCTTCCAGAAATATAATTTCTCAGTTGAAAACATATGTTCTGCTTGCCCAGAAAATGCTTTTACATTTTAACTTCATTGTTTATTTAAATATGAAATTAAATCTATAATAATT
Source organism: Rutpela maculata (assembly GCA_936432065.2). NCBI lineage: Eukaryota > Metazoa > Arthropoda > Insecta > Coleoptera > Cerambycidae > Rutpela > Rutpela maculata. The sequence continues at coordinate 111,430,378 of OW386285.2, forward strand.
TATTTTGTCGCTGGGGATGACACCACATTATTTTATAATTTTTTGTATAATATTTTTATATACAAAATTAATGTTTGTCCCTACGGAAGAACTGTTGGCTGTAGAGAATCCGGTGGCTCTCATTCCATAAGGATGGAGCCACGCCAAGGTTGCCCGGCACCGGAAACCACAAAAAAGAGTATTGAAAAGAATAAGAAAATAAACCTTAAATATAATTTAACATTTTACTAATATTAATAAATTCAGAAATTCACAAGATATGACCTAGTTGTATCTGTTTTTGGATTAATGAAACCAATATCCTCTATAAATAAAGCTCTGTAAGAATAAATAAAGTAGGCTCTTCATAATAATGACATATTTGTTTGAAACTGTCAAAATACATTGTAGTGAATTATTATTTTTGGATAAAAGTTAGATCTAGTTGCTGAGACATTATTCGAAAGCCGCCTTTTGGACGACATATTTATAGAGCTGTAGCTTCCTAAGAAGCATTTTAGGGCATAACTTCATTCGAATTTTTATGCTTGAAATTTGCCATATAATCACCTCTTGCATTTTCTTACGTATCCCTGCCAAAAATTCCACATAGAAACTTATAAAAAAAAGTGATGCGGTTTTATCGTTCCTATAAGTTGTATTAGTAATATACAGACAGGATTTTATCTGTTTTATTAAGTTTTAAATCGGTTATGAAACAGTAATTCCGAATGAGCTATTTGGAATTATCATGTTGCCCTTTCATGAGTACTTATATGAAATATACATCAACAAATCTACAGTTTAGTCTCTGCAAATGCACTCTTGTCCTTATATCTGTAAACATATGGAATCACAGATACAACTTTAAAGAGATTCTAAACTTTTCTATAAGTAATATCATAAGAGTTCCAGTCCGTCCTTTCTCCAGTATCTATCGTATGTAACACACCATTTATCAACATGTTTTTATTGTAAATTTCAATACGTCTTTTTATTAGTATTAATGTGGATATACATGTCAACAAATGTACATCAGTTTCAATTGTATATTTTACAGATGTATTTTTATTGTAAACTTCCATTTTGCTTTTTTATTAGTATTAATTTGGATATGCATGCCGACAAATGTACAGTTTAAATTGCATATTTCAAATAGAAATACTAATTTACCAATATAGTGGTAAACACAAAATAGTGCAAAGTCCTTATTTCCTCTGGTGTTCTAGCCTAGAAGCAATGAAAGAGTTAGCAGTGAAAGATACTGCTTTACTTTTAATTTAACAAACACAAGTCAGTTCCTTAGGTCACATTAGATTAGATATGAATTAGCGACACGTATATAGCTCCCTCTGCTGGAGCCTGGAGTAAAGTTGCTGCTGAAATTTCTGTCAGTTTATACCAGAATGGAACAGCAAAATGAGCCAAGCTGTATTCATTTGTAAATCCAAACATTTACTTATACCACATCAATGAGAATTTATGAGAACAGTATCTAATGTAAAACGTGCAGCTTTCCGTGGTTAAATGGCAAGTGTTTCTATAAGAAACGAACTGCATTAGGTTAGAACAGTTTTGATTCGCAATTGAAGATTACAAATTATAATGTTTGAATAGGGATTTATGAGATCAGTTTCTATGAGTATTAATGTTTTTTTTCAGTAATATATTAAATATGTTTTCATTTGTTTGAATAGGTAAAAAGAAAGGTCAGTTTTCAACTGCAATTACAAATACAAGTTTAATGGGGCTATATGCGATCAATTCCTAAAAGTATTTATGCTGTTTTCCGAATATAATTGTGATGAGGTTTAATCAATAACAAATTGTTCACTACTTGTTATGATATGGTCCGAAATTACAAGTACACATTTAGTATTCCTTCAGAGGATTGATGACAGCAGTTTCTACGAGTATCTATTTGTTGTTCCTCTAGAAAATTATATAAGTCTTTATCAGTACAGATTCGGATCTAATTTAAATATGAAAATTATATCAGAATAAAGCAACTAAATATTTTAAACAGTATCTATTTGTAAATCCAGACATTTACTTATACTACCTCAATGAGAATTTATGAGAACAGTATCTAATGTAAAACGTGCGGCTTTCCGTGGTTAAATGGCAAGTGTTTCTATAAGAAACGAGCTGCATTAGGTTAGAACAGTTTTGATTTGCATTTGAAGATTACAAATTATAATGTTTGAATAGGGATTTATGAGATCAGTTTCTATGAGTATTAATGTTTTTTTTTCAGTAATATATTAAATGTGTTTTCATTTGTTTGAATGGGTAAAAAGAAAGGTCAGTTTTCAACTGCAATTACAAATACAATTGGGTTGTTGACGAATTTTCAAAAATGGTGAAATATGGTAGTGGAGGACTTAATTTAGTTATATATTTAATTTGGAAGAAAAATTCTTCGCGCAACATATTTTAAAAAATTGTTAAACTTCGACTATTTGAATGTGCCGCGAAAACGGTAGTGACATCATAACGGCAGTTAGATGTGAACTTATAAGCAGAACAGATGAAGACGAATAAGTTGACATTGCTGACAAGAAAGAAAATAACCTCATATGTCAAAAGTAAATTTGACGTTTAGCTAGCAGTGATTGATGTTTGCAGTTATTGTTAATATTTTTTTACAAAACGACTAAGGCAGTATATCTGTAAAAGCTAATTCTGACATTCTACTTGCGGTAGATATATTTATGGTCAGCGAATTTTTAAAAAGAGACGATCGTTTTGACATTGCAATGGTTGGAAGTGCAAAAGCTGCAAGGTACTTACGTTACAGCTGCTATAGACAGTACAAACTATTGTAATTTCTGCACGAACTTCCTTTATCTTATCTTATTAATATTACATAATATGTCTAATATGTATTTTATTATTTAATTTAGATGAATTTGTTAACTATACTTTGTATTTTATTAAATATTTCATTTTCATTGTTTTATTTCCTATTAACTATATACATGCGTATCTAACTGAAAACAAAATAAGTTTATCTACTAAAGAAATTATTTATTATCCATTGATACTCACTTCTAAGAAGAGTCAGAATGAGACTTACGAAGATATCAAGAAAGGTCTGTATTATAACAAAAAATAATAAATAGGTAAGTACTTTATGCTAGTATCTATCTAAGCAATAAACAATGATAGGTATGTACCTATTTATAACACACATAATTCAAAGGGCATTTATAACTACAATCCAACGCATTCGTAGCCATTTCCGACTGATTGTGTTCACCGACTTTAGACGACTTTCACATTTTGTTTCATATAGTTTTTCAACGGCGAGTTTTTAAATTTCCTTTCTTAATTTATTGATCATCCTAGTATTATGGGGCGTCTAAGGAGCTTCATAAATAATCAATAGCTAACAAAAACAACTGCACTTTATTCCAACATAAACTAGATAAAATACATAAAAGCAGATTAAAGCCATTTCTCTCCTTTTACAATAATAATACACCCTGTTTTATCCACCAGTTTGGCGGGTAATTTAAATTTGTAACAACTAGAACGCCACACAAGTCTTGTAATGCGGCCGTTTTTCCTACAACATAAAACCATATTAAAAATCAAATTCCTACATTAAGATACAACTTACCACAAATAAAACGCTTAGAATACATTGTAATTTGTTACTTTACTTGACATTGAAATGGTCTCCACAATAAGAAGACTTGGTCCTTCTCTGGTGGCTTTGAATCATTCATTATTACGTTCAGCGTTTATTATTGGAACACAACAGTTTTTCTGGTGAATTGGTGGAATTATTTACACAGTACGGCAGAAAACACTACCTGTATTTATATTTATCCATAACTAGATGCTGTTAAACTATACCGAATTGTAACCTATGAACGTCAGTTGAATTTGACGTTAAATATAATGTCAGATTAAACTGTCGTGATTGTCTTTTTTCTCCGTCGCTATCAGCGAGTTTCTAAATTAGTACGCGTTTCTCGTCGTTATAACTAACTTCTCTACAGACTGCCGTTATTATGTCATCTCCGTTTTAAATGCATGTATTTTTGTAATTAATATTATAATATTATAAGACTTTCTTTTCAACTTCTACATGTTTCTAATGATTTTTTATGAATAATTGTTATTGTTTAACATAGATTCTCCTCAAATTTTAACTTAGTGCAACAACCCAATGTTAAATAGATCCCTATTTAACAATTAAAACTATTCATCTGGAATTGCAAATGAAAACTGTTCGAATCCGTTAAAGCTTATTTATTGCAAATAATTTTAAAATTTAGCCACGGAAAACCGCAAATGTTACATTAGATACTGTTCTGATGGATTCTCATTAAAACATTATCCTTAAATGTTTGGATATAAAGGTGGACACTGTTTAAAATATGTGGGGTTTCATTCTGATATAATTTTTGTATTTAAATTAGATCCGAATGCATACTGATAAAGACTTATATAATTTACTGCAGGTCAACAAATAAATACTCGTAGAAATTGCTCCCATCAATCCCCTTGAAGGCATACTAAATATGTACCTGAAATTTCCGACCATATATCGTAACATGTAATGAACAATTTGTTACTGATCAAACCTCATCACAATTATATTCGAAAAACAGCATAAATACTTAGTAGATATGCTTCTAGAGGGCAGAATATTTACTAGTGAAATATTTTGTCAAACTCCTCTATATGTTTCCTTAAATATATAAGGAATAAGAAACCCGACTGCAACCAACAGCTATTCTCCGGACTAATGCCCCGCCGAGCGCTGAATTACGAGTTACAAGCCTGGCCGCGTTAAGTACAATAACTATGTATTGCCACAAAACGCTAAGTTTCGATTGTAATAGACACCAGCCGAAAGACTTATTCCCATTCAAAGGAGCTCTCGTGCCAGCCATCTCATACCACTTGCAGACTGCAGTTTCGAGCTATTGGCTCTCGTCAGTGCAAGGTAGGTCTGAGACGGCTGTAACGAGGCATTTGTTCACTCTTGGTACATGACGAGATTTATAAAACCACGACATGCAACAAAAATGACAGGCTCCATCTAGCGGCTGATATCCATTACAATCGAAACAGCAGTAGCCCTGACATGGGCACAGTTAGTAGATATGCTTCTAGAGGGCAGAATATTTACTAGTGAAATATTTTGTCAAACTCCTCTATATGTTTCCTTAAATATATAAGGAATAAGAAACCCGACTGCAACCAACAGCTATTCTCCGGACTAATGCCCCGCCGAGCGCTGAATTACGAGTTACAAGCCTGGCCGCGTTAAGTACAATAACTATGTATTGCCACAAGTTTCGATTGTAATAGACACCAGCCGAAAGACTTATTCCCATTCAAAGGAGCTCTCGTGCCAGCCATCTCATACCACTTGCAGACTGCAGTTTCGAGCTATTGGCTCTCGTCAGTGCAAGGTAGGTCTGAGACGGCTGTAACGAGGCATTTGTTCACTCTTGGTACATGACGAGATTTATAAAACCACGACATGCAACAAAAATGACAGGCTCCATCTGGCACGAGAGCTCCTTTGAATGGGAATAAGTCTTTCGGCTGGTGTCTATTACAATCGAAACTTAGCGTTTTGTGGCAATACATAGTTATTGTACTTAACGCGGCCAGGCTTGTAACTCGTAATTCAGCGCTCGGCGGGGCATTAGTCCGGAGAATAGCTGTTGGTTGCAGTCGGGTTTCTTATTCCTTATATATTTAAGGAAACATATAGAGGAGTTTGACAAAATATTTCACTAGTAAGCATAAATACTGTTAGAAATTAATCGCATATAACCCCATTCGAAGTGATTAAACTTGTATTCGTAATTGCAGTTGAAAACTGATGACCTTTCTTTTTACTCATTCAAACAAATGAAAACACATTTAATATATTACTGAAAAAAACATTAATACTCATAGAAACTGATCTCTTAAATCCCTATTCAAACATTATAATTTGTAATTTTCAATTGCAAATCAAAATTGTTCCAACCTAATGCAGCTCGTTTCTTATAGAAACACTTGCCATTTAACCATGGAAAGCCGCACGTTTTACATTAGATACTGTTCTCATAAATTCTAATTGAGATAGTATAAGTAAATGTCTGGATTTACAAATAGATACTGTTTAAAATATTTGGTTGCTTTATTCTGATATAATTTTCATATTTAAATTAGATCCGAATCTATACTGATAAAAACTTACATAATTTACTAGAGGAACAACAAATACATACTCGTAGAAACTGCTATCATCAATCCTTTCGAAGGAATACTAAATATGTACCTGGAATTTCCGACCATATCGTAACATGTAGTGAACTGTTTGTTACTGATCAAACCTCATCACAATTATATTCGGAAAACGGCATAAATACTATTAGAAATTGATCGCATATAACCCCATTCGAAGTGATTAAACTTGTATTTGTAATTGCAGTTGAAAACTGACCTTTCTTTTTACCCATTCAAACAAATGAAAACACATTTAATATATTACTGAAAAAAAACATTAATACTCATAGAAACTGATCTCATAAATCCCTATTCAAACATTATAATTTGTAATCTTCAATTGCAAATCAAAACTGTTCTAACCTAATGCAGCTCGTTTCTTATGAAACACTTGCCATTTAACCAGAGAAAGCCGCACGTTTTACATTAGATACTGTTCTCATAAATTCTCATTGAGATAGTATAAGTAAATGTCTGGATTTACAAATAGATACTGTTTAAAATATTTAATTGCTTTATTCTGATATAATTTTCATATTTAAATTAGATCCGAATCTGTACTGATAAAGACTTATATAATTTACTAGAGGAACAACAAATAGATACTCGTAGAAACTTCTCTCATCAATCCTCTTGAAGGAATACTAAATGTGTACTTGAAATTTCCGACCATATCATAACAAGTAGTGAACAATTTGTTACTGATTAAACCTCATCACAATTATATTCGGAAAACAGCATAAATACTTTTAAAAATTGATCGCATATAACCCCCATTCGAAGTGATTAAACTTGTATTTGTAATTGCAGTTGAAAACTGACCTTTCTTTTTACCCATTCAAACAAATAAAAACACATTTGATATATTACTGAAAAAAAACAGTAATACTCATAGAAACTGATCTCATAAATCCCTATTCAAACATTATAATTTGTAATCTTCAATTGCAAATCAAAACTGTTCTAACCTAATGCAGCTCATTTCTTAAAGAAACACTTGTCTTTTAATCATGGAAAGCCGTACGAATTACACTAGATACTGTGCTCATAAATTCTCATTGATGTGGTATAAGTAAATGTTTGGATTTACAAATGGATATGGCTTGACTCGTTTTGCTGGTCAATTCTGATATAAACTGATAACAATTTCAACAGCAACTTTACCTAACTCTTATAGAAACTTATTGACCATATAAGTTCTCATAGATACCTATTAATTTTTGATAATTTTCAATACGGATTGATGAGATTTTTTTGACAGGGATCACTTATACTTGGTGGAAACGTACCGCCCCTGCCAGCTGCATTTTTCAAACATTATACTTAAATATCTTGGAAACCCTTGACTTTAGGGAGTTGGGCCCATTAAGAGTTTTATTTAGCATCACATTTTACATAGGTTCAGATATGAACCTTTGAATATGTTGAAGTACTCACATCAGAGAGTATTCTTACAAAATATCCGTACTGTAATCCCAATAATTGCTGAAGAATTCCCGCCACTAGCAAAATTTGTAATGATGCATTAAATTAAATTTGATTAGTTTTACTCAAGCTGGGTAGGAGTGGGGACCAAATGCATTCAAGGAGAAATATCAAATTTATTTCTTGAAAGTGGCATTGCCAACATTTGCTGATTTTAGTACTATTGAGGATATTTACAAATGTTATCCAATTTTGTTAACTCATATAATAGTATATTATTCCACGAGCATATAATGATGGATATTATTCACGAGGGTGAAGTTTAAGACATGAGCCGTAGGCGAATGTCGTAAATCACCAGAGTGAATAGTAGCCATTATATGCGAGTAGAATACTATACTTTGTCCACAACTATTAAATATTTTTGATTAAATTGTTTACTGAAGAAATTTATTAATTCATTTATTTTTAACAGTTTAATGTAAAATTATTGTAATTAACGTTTAAATTCAATTTGACAAGCCATTCTTTTGACACATAACCGCCTACTCAATAAAATTTAAAAACAAAATTGTATGATAAAAAATTTTGTGGATAGTTCGGAAAAGTACACCAATAAAACTGATTCTGAGAACGAATGAGCATTTTTGGCAATTCTCCAATGCATAAAAGATTTGTTTACTGAAATATACAGTTTCTCGATTCTTCCGGCCATAGATTCAAACAACTAACAAACTTAAATGAATGAGATAAATATGACGTACAAATTTTGACGTTTCTAGTCAATAACAAAATTACGCTTTGACACTTCATCATGGCTTGCTAATAAAATAATACAGTTTGTAGGTACGTAGGCAAATAGTTTCAAAAACAATGTTGGAGGAATGCTGTTGTAATAGATGATGCCTTGAAAAAAAATTACTAATGTAGTCTTTGAGTGTTCATTAAAGTACCTCTCGGCATGTACCATTTGAGTGCTTCCTAGAAAACTTAGAGAGACAACTGGTTGTTGTCATTATTCACTGCAGGGAATAATGGATAGCATTATCCTTGACGAAACAGATACAAAATGAGTCCATTATTTAATAGTCGTGGACAGACATGTTATGGTTTTTACAAATGTCGTAGTACACAAACAAATCTTTTCTTATATACCTTTCATTCATATATGAAGCGTTTGAAAACGTCTCCCACTCCCAAGTTGATGCAATTTATACCGATATAAAAAAGGCCTTTGGCCGTGTCAATCATAATATTCTCCTGCAAAAACTCTGACTACATGGTATTAACGGTACATTACTATAGTGAATAAACTCACATCTAACAGATATAATTCAAATTGTGAAAATTGGACAAAAAAATATCAACGTAACTTCTGCAGTTCCACAAGGTGGTCATCTTTCTCTTACTTTATTTCCCCTTTCTATCAATCAGGTTCAATACATTTTGGAGTTTGCGAAAAAATTACATTTTGCAGATGATTTGGAATTATTTGTAGTCGTTAATACTACAAGTGATGCCGAAAAGCTGCAGTGTGATATTGACAGATTCCGTGATTAGAACCTAAAAATTGTCTAGAAATCAATATAAATAAATGCAAAATAATAACATTCTCTAAGATGAAAAGTAATATTATAATTGAACAGAGCTGGGCAAAGTACTCATTTAAACTACTTCAAGTACTTTACTTGAAGTAGTTTTACCATATACTTTGCACATAAAACTACTTCAAGTACTTGATACTTGAAGTAGTACTTTGCTCTGTAATTGAACAGAAAAAATCTTTTAAGAGAAGAATCTATTTGTGATCTGGGTATTACTTTAGACTCCGGGTTAACCCTTTGTGGTTATCCTGTGGAACCGCCTTATGTACGCAAAAATGATCTTAAAATAAACAAGTAATTAATGAAATATGTGAATTTGTGACAAAAAGAATCTTATTTTTCATTATTTGAAATAATGTTGAGAATCGTTTGTCAACAGTTGTTTGATCTTATGTATTCGGTAGAACAATGATGTCTGAGGGTTCCACGTGTAGAGTTATGCAGCACTGAAGATCCAGTAGTAAAACATATTTGAATCCCGAATTGTCCACTGGAAAAAAAATGGATAATAATAGTAGTACTGGTAGACAACACCTTTACCATTATTTTTTTTTCCAATTCAGATAAGAAGTCTCTAAGAGTAGACATCCTTACATATATTGGTGATAATTACAAGGTTCGTAAGGGCTATAATCGTATCCCTTGTCGCTTTTTATCAGTCCTGAAAGGGTTAAGATATCCACTTATAATTGACTACACACTTATTATGCGTGTAAAAAATGTCGGTATCTTTGGCGATGCGGTAAAAATCAAAGACGCCAACATTTTATACACACACAATAAGTCTGTAGTCAACTGTACATATCGAGAACGTTTTAAAGCGAGCAAACCATCTATGTGGGTTTATTAAAAGACAATGTAAGGATTTCTCATATATTACACGTGTTATAATTATATTTAATTCATTAGAGTATTGTTGTATTATCTGGGACCCTTATTATCAATCTGACATTGACAGACTCGAGAAAGTAAAAAAGAAAATAATGAATTTCATTTTATTTAGGTTGCATATTGTTAAAACCAATTATTCATATAAGGAAAGTAAGTAAGTAAGTAAGTAAGTAAATATCTTTATTCTGTAATTACCGGCTGGTATAGAACGAGTCAAATACAAAGAAAAAAATAAATAGTGTATACATAATTTGTAAATAAAAAATTAATTAGTCAACACAACAAAAAAGAAAATACATATACATACACATATATATATATAAATATATATATATAACAAATACATAACGAATATATAATATAAATTAACACAATATAGTAATGAGAACAAACAACACATATTAATACAATAGAATCTATGCAAAAAATGAATAAGGGTTAAATCAAGTTATCGGATAAATATTCATTTACAGAATAATATGTTTTTGTTGATAGTAGAGCTTTTAACTTTTTTTTAAATACATTTTTATGCAGCATTTTTAAAGAGTTTGGTAATTTGTTGTAAACTTTAATTAGCTGTCCAACAACGCTATTTTGGACAAAAGTAAAGCGAGTTTTGATGAAAGACTTCAATTGTTAGGTATTACGTCCCTTAAGGGCCTTAAGGCTTAAGGAAAGATGCCTTAAAATTATTCAAAAAGTTGTCTTTAATATAATCAATAATAAATTAGATTCTACAGAAAGTCTGCAATTATTTAATTTATTACAAGAAACAATGATTTGTTCTACGCTCATAGTTTTTATTCAAATTACAGTCATCAGTATCCTTTTGCAAAAGTCACATCAGCTATTAACAATTTACCTTCAAATATAGATGTCAACTTTTGTTCATCTACGAAATTCTTAAATTGTCACAATCTAGTTTAGCGTGTTTGTACTTTTTTTTTGTTTAAGCCTTTTTGTTTTTATTTCTATTTTTTTATTACTTTATTTAATGTTATATCTGTTCTTATACGTAAGGTAATGTATATGTTGCAAACTATTATCATTTGGGATTATATCCTGTAAATATTCTGAAATAAATAAATAAATAAATGTCGAGTCTTGCGCTACTTTAAGTATAGGAATTAAAGGAGGATTGACCTTTCCGAAGTATATATTGCTACTGAGGCACTAAGACACCTTCAGATTGCTGATGATGCTCACTCAAAAAGAACGTCAGCTTCTTCACATGACCAATTCTTTCGTGAATTGATTTGTAAATTGTCCAATTAAAAACTGTGGTTGTTTTTTCATCCATTCAGTTAAATAATATTTTTGAGGTTGGAGCAGACTTTTGATGCCAGTGTGCCTAAACCAACAAGAATTATTTCATTTTTACAAAATACTAATACTACAGTATTGCATCATAGAAAATGTGCGTCATTTTGACAGAATGCATTTTTCCACGATCTTCGATCATGGCGTTGTGGCTCTCCTATTGGTTGAAATGTTGAAGCAAAAGCTGGCAGTTTTGGAAAGATCAGATCACATCACCACATGGTCACTGTGATTACAGAATAGTGTTCTTGCATCTCCTGGGAAGGAAACGTGATGTGAGCCCTTTCCCTTCATGAAAAATGCTTTCTTTCATTGAAATTACAGGATAGCCGTCGGTAGATGCTGGTATATCCGATGAATAAATACCTGTTGATAAAGGTTTTTCTATCAAAAAGTTTGGAGGCACCTCAAAGTAGGTAATGAAAACGGCAACGTGTTAATCATATCAACATCAACGTCAAAACGGTGAATTTGGGAGATTATGTTTCATTATGTCTACGATACACTTAAAGTATTTCGTGGATTACGAAAGTTGATAATTTCTGATTGGCCGAAGGCCATCGATTCTGAGTTCATAATTCATTGCAAAAGGATAATGAGTAGGTACTATTATTTATCAATTGCCAAATTCGTAAGACAAGTAGTAGTGGAAAAAATAATTAACTGGACTGCACTCATCTATTAAGGCTTATCGAAATGCATGTTCAATCCAAATCAACTCGACTCGATTTTTTATTGTAAAATTAAGAGCATAAAATTGTAATAAATTGTACTTTGTAATTATGGAGTACTTGCACACTTATTTCCGACTCTGTAATTACCATTTCTCCTATATTATTTCAATATGGAGTACATTTTATTAACTAATTGGCAGAAAGAAATATTCATTTCTCCAATGAACATTTCCATACAAATTTAGTTCGCGTTAACCAAATAGCTCAACTTAGTTGAAATGCCAGAAGGGAATCTAGATTAATACTTTTGACATTTAACTTCCGCGGCCGTAATGTCGCCTGTTCTCGTGTCGATTTACGAAGCACGTGCCCTTCATAGACTAGCAAAGCTCTAAGTCGATCCACTGGGAGTTCTCCATAACTTAACGGTGCCAAGAAAATTTCAGATATTTAAAATTTTCATTTTAATGATTAAAAAACATTTTATAGAATAATTATATATCTACCTATAAACTGCTTGAAATGTACCATTTGAAGATTTATTTTTTTAGAATTTATTTAATTAATCCTTTACTGTTCTTTTTGGAGTCATGTACGCAGGTGCAAGAATTAAGAAAGGAATCAGATTAGGCATATCCAGCACCGAAGTGAAAGGAAGAACCCGTGGATGTATTAGAAACGGTGTTTCGCATTTTGAACATCAAAAGCACTAAACTGATCTTAATTGTTTAGATAAGTGAAAACCGTACCAACATATCAACTAAAAAATATATCGTGGAGTCTGACTGAATTACAAGTGTTGTTGCATATCCTCCAATAAAATCGTTGCCCAAGGAATCACTAATTCCACATCCGGATTTTCCATTAAAATCTCACAATGAGAAAAATTTGTTTGTGAACTTAATAATATAATATTTGAGATCGTCTACCCCAAAAGTCCCTAAAACGATATGCACATTTGTAGTGGGAGTGGGAGTGGGGGTAGAGAATGGTATTGGGGGTAGATGAAGTAAAAAAAAATTTCTTGAGGCCTTTGGTTCTTGTAAACACACTGAATCACAATTTTATTTTTTTCAATAATGGGTGAGGTTGGATGGGTGTGGATGGGGGTGGCTAATGCCACCCTTTTTTTTTTTAATCAGCTTCTATTATATGTATTCTATTATATGTATTAAATACCAATTTTATGGACTCTTACTGGCTCGATTTACATATTTACCCCCATTTACCCTAATTTTCCCCCAAACCCTTCAACGGATTAAGATCAAAATATAATCTTGTTCCATATCTCGTTAAAATACATATGTGTACCAAATTCCAAGTCAATATCTTGAACGGTTTCAGAGTAATCGTGCGCACAAACAAAAGTTACAGGCAGACAGACAGACCGACAGACAGACAGATTTTTTTTTCTCAAACTTTAAATCTCTTCGTTTCATGACATTCAGCCTATTTGGACAATAAAAATTTTCAAACATTTTTTTTGCGTTACTATACTTCCACTAGATATGGAAGTAATTAATGAAAACAGTTGACTTTTAAGTTAAATTTTAACACTTAATTTTACATTTCTCGAACATATTATACAATATTATTGAAGAAAAGTGTTAATGCGTGTATTTCTACCACAATGAAACTCTTTATAAATGTTTTGAAAATAAATTTTTCTTAATTGTTTCTTTGTTTCATTAATTCTAAACATCATAATAGATATTGATCTACACTCTGTAATTATAGTAGGGTCGACAAACACTCAAACCTGTAACTATACGCCATTTGACGATAAAGACAATTCCTTCGAAGAGGGTATTCTATTAGTCGGGGAGCCCTCCCTAGCTGTACGTGCACCCCCCGCCCCATCCTTGGGGACAATGTTTTTCATAAAGATTGAAGCCTAAGGAACAATTAAAGACATATTCTAAAAAAAAAAACTGGCTGTACTTTCAAAATGGCGGCCATATGTTAAAAAAAACTGTTGCCAATGTTGTTTTTGTCATTTAACACAAAAACTAAAAAAAATGTACAAAAACTTTCTTTACAAAAAACATGTGCATAAAATTTTCTACAATTTTGTACCTATACAATATTTTGATAGGAGTTACCATTTTCCAGATAAATGAGTCCAAAATTAAGAAAACATGGAAATTCATATATCAGTAAATCACTTAGAGGAAATAACTGTGACAATTATTGTAAGGCGTATAATATAACTTTATATTATTAACATAAAAATTAAATAAAATAAACTGAAAAAAATTAATAATAATATTATAATTTGCAGACATTTATCTCGAAAACGGTAACAGTGGTATCTGGAAAACGGTAACTCCTATCCAAATATTGTATAGGAACAAAATTGTAGAAAATTTTATGCACTTTGTTTTTTGTGCAGAAAGTTTTTCTCCATCTTTTTTAGTTTTTGTGTTAAACGACAAAAACAATATTTGCAATTTTTTTTAAACGGACGCCAGCTTTTTTTTTAGGACATGTCTTAAATTGTTCCTTAGGCTTTAATCTTTATGAAAAACATTGTCCCCAAGGATCGGGGGACAGTTAGGATGGGCTTCCGTAGTATATAGAATGATATTTGAAGGGGAGCCAAAAAAAATTTCCTTAGAACATTATAAATACAATTTTACTTAAAGTCATTACCTTTACAACTCTCTTCCCTTAATAGGATTATTTGAAAATTTGTATTTACATTGAATTGGCATTTTAGGACTAGTAATAACTAAGTATATGTAACGGCAATTTTTTTTATGGACGTTAAATAATTTTAAATTCAATTTATAATTTGAAAATGTTAGTTCCCGCTAAAAGCCGTGACGTCATTGGTTACGCATGCGCAGTATAGTTCAAGCAGTAAATTTTTATGGCAGTCATGAAATGCAAACTTCACCATTACCTATATTGACATTTGTATAATATTTTGTTTTGCCGTTTTCGTTAAATGTCAAATAATGCCACTTTTGATTCGTTCGTGCCGAGCCGAATTTTCAATTTGCCAGTTGCCTTGTACAATTTACGATGCGGATGAACTTCCTCTTTGCGTCGTGACATAGTACGGCCCTCCCACAGGCGTTTTTCGAAAAATATGAAAATTTTAAGATTGCATGTTTTTGCGCTATTTTCGGTTCCGAAATGCATGCTTCTTTTTTACTATTTTTCACCGATATCTCTGAAAAGGTAAGAGCTAGCCCAAAATAAAAAATACTGTAAAACGAGTTCATTTCATTACAAATCTTTTGGTTCCATCAGAATCTTGATTTTTTTTTTTTCGTTTCGGAGATATAATATGTGGCGATCTCCTGTAACGAATTTAAATAGAATTAAATTTGCTAAAACTCTTTTTTAAATTGTTTGTCAAAAATGAGGGAAATAGAAGAAGCGGAAGCGAGAACTTTTTTTTTTCTCAGTAAAATTTCGCCATTTTGTCACCGTAATTAATCGGTAATTAACTGAAATTGACCTCAATTACGATGTACTCTTATCTCTTATGTATTACCTAGACGCTCCGTTAATCTCGGCCCTTAAAAGCAGACGTTTCTGGAGAAAATGTTCTTTTTTAAGAATTACATGCATTTTCCAGGAAAACGTGAAATTTCTTCCATTTTCCCAAGAATCTCGCTAATTATCAGTATTTTCAAAATATTTGTAGGCACCAATTCTAAAGAAAATTGATCGAGCTTTCCGACGCTTTTTTTATTTTTTCTCTAACATAAAAAACAACAAAGTTGTGGCCGAAAATATGCGCTTCTTCGCACTTCCTAAAATTGGAAAATTAGAAGTTAAAACATTAGTATTACATTAGTTAGTATTACATTTGGTATTGACAGGGCAGCAATCTAACAACAATAAAATTACCTCTAACCATTGACGTCACGCGTTAATAAAATTTGAAATGGGTAGTATAGTTTTTGTGAATTTTATGAATAATTAACAAATATCACAGTGATTTTAATTGCTATTACGTTATCCTCGTATATTTTACTGTTCAAATTAGTAGGTATTTTCAAGTTTTTTACACACATGAAATGTCCCCATTACTTCCACACCCAGTGGAAGCATAGTAACGACAAACAAGTTTTTAAAAATTTTTATTGTTTAAGTAGGCTTAGAATGTCATGAAACGTCGAGATTTTAAGTTTGAGCAAAAAAAAAATTCTGTCTGTCGGTCTGTTTGTAACTTTTTTGTGCGCACGATTACTCTGGAACCGTTTAAGATATTGACTTGAAATTTGATCCACGTATGTATTTTAACGAGATCTAGAACTAGATTATTCCGTTGAAGGGTTGGGGGGTTAATTGGGGTAAACGGGGGTAAATAGGTAAATCAAGCAGGTAAAACTACATTAAACCGGTATATGGTATATACAAGAAAATCTAATGTCTCAAAAAAAAAATTGGCATTAGCCACCCTATTACTACCCCCACCCCATTATAAAAGTGGGTGAAAAAAAAATTTGATTTAGTGTGTGTACATTGGCCTCAGTGTGCTGGATAGCACGCCTGACGATATCACGCCATACGTCGCGATTGCCTGTTAGACGCAAAGCTTTCTCCCATCATCCACTTGGTGACATCAGTCGAACGTTTTGAAGGAGCGTCCTCTTTGTCTCTTGCCATCTCGTTTTCCCTGAATTACACACGCCCACAAAAGAAAAAAAGTTGTCTGCGCCGGGGTACTGATCATACCTATCCCTTGTATTTTGAGCCGCTGAACACGAATCTGACCTTAGTTTTCTCCCAGGACGTCAGGTTTTTCTTTTAACAGCAAATAAATATATAAATATTAGACTTTTTTGCTTTAAAAAAAAACCTGATGTATAGGGGAAAAATTAAGGTCAGATTCGTGTTCAGCGGGTCAATACAAGGGATAGGTATGGTCAATACCCCGGCGCAGACAACTTTTCTTTTTTGTGGGCCTGTGTTATCAACCGTTCTATATTGTTTTCTCTACGTATGATGTGACCAAAAAAAAAAAAAAAAATAGAGGTTTCGAAAAATAAGATGCTGGAGAGTGGCTTCTGAGACGTATTTCTTAGAAAATCGAGGTAATAGCGCGATGGACGGTCCCAGTAGCTCAGAAAAAATTGACTTAAAAATATTGCAAGTTGGAAAAAAATTGTAATAAGCTGAATTTTTCCGTACACCTTAGTATTAGGGCTCTTAATAATGTATTAGAGTTCCTTATCGATTTGACTGCCGCGGTGTTAATTACACGGGGTCAAAGTTCACGAAAACAGTATTTTGCAAATATCTCGAAAATGATGACCTTTTCGAAAAAAAAAAGCGTAAATTACTAATTTGAAGCTGATAATTTGCCATAAATTGACCATAAAGACAAGTTCAGAAATTTTTTTGTGAAAGAAACCGTTCACGAGTTATAGCGCTTCAAAAAATAGAAAACGTAGTAGTAGTTTACTTTTTGTTATTCAACCTATACTACGCTCTCGATTCTTTGAACCGCTATAACTCGTGAACGGTTCCTCCCACAAAAAAAACTTGTGGGCTCGTTTTTATAGCAAATTTATAGCAAATTATCAGCTACAAATTAGTGAATTATGTTCTTTTTCGAAAAGGTCACCGTTTTCAAGATATTTGCAAAATACTATTTTCGCGAAGGAACTGTCACACATTATTAAGAACCCTAATACTAAGGTGCATGCAAAAATTCAGTCCGTTACAATTTTTTCCCACATTGGGTGTCGATTTTTTCTGGATTACAGGGAATTCGTGCCAAACGTCTTCAGACCCAGATCTCGAAATTCCCAGTTGGTTATGCTTGCTTCCTTAACAGTTCACGTATCAGAGGCGTAAAGAAAGATGGACATAAGCAAGTTTGACCTTGATGCTTTTCGTAATATTATCGTCCGGGTGGTTATCATTTGCTTGGTCTACAATCAGAATTTTAGTTTTTGTGTAATTTACACTTAAACCCCAATCAGAGCTTATTTTCTGAAGCATGTCCGGAAGGTGTAAGATCATCCTCGCTTGCTGCAAATAAGGTGGTATTATTTACAAATTTCAAGTCAGAAATCCCAGTTGCGCCTATAGCTACTCCAACAGGCCAGTCCTGCAGCACACGTCCCATCATGTGCTCACTATAGATATTAATGATTATTGGTGACGGGACGCAGCTCTTTCTGACGCCTTTGCCTTTGCCTACTTTAACTAAAGCAGTTTTTCATATACTCGGCGAATAATAAAAACCAACTATTTGGATATACCCATCTCCAATAATACCGCCCACTTTGTTCCATTCAATATTGTCAAAAGCCTTACAGTACTCTGTCAAATAAAGGTACATAGGCACGTAGTACTCTCGCTCAATATAACGATTGTGAACTTTCCTATTTACTTTCAAGTTAATCAAATACAAATAGTCAACTACTCTTTACAAAAAGTTAATATTACTAATTCAAATGATGACATTTGGAGCGATGTTTCTTTTTCTAAATGTCGACCCTTCGTACCGAATCTTTACGACGTGCAGTTTTTGATATGTTTCATAACTTAACACACGCTGGTATCCGTTCTACCAGGAAACTTATAGCTACTAACTATTTCTGGCCCAAAAATGAATACCGATTGCACTTTGCGGACCAAAACTTGTTTGAGTTCTTAAGCTTTAAAGTAAATAAACATACAAAAACCCCAATTGGTAATTTTGAAGTTCCCATATTGATCTGGTTTGTCCTTTGCCACCTTCGCATGGTTTTATTACATTCATACTGTTGTTGAAAGTTTCACTCGTTCACCAGAAGCTTATCCTTTATCAGACATTTCTGCCGAAAACGTTGCTAGAACTTTGTTTCAAAATTATATCTGTCGCTTTGGTATTCCGCTACTTGTCACTACTGACCAAGGTGTCCAATTCGAATCAAATTTATTTCGTGAATTTTCAA
The DNA here is from genome assembly GCA_936432065.2 of Rutpela maculata. Taxonomy (NCBI): domain Eukaryota; kingdom Metazoa; phylum Arthropoda; class Insecta; order Coleoptera; family Cerambycidae; genus Rutpela; species Rutpela maculata. Next base: position 111,449,425 of record OW386285.2, read on the forward strand.
AATTTTTAGGTATTCATCGTGTTCACACAACATCATATCACCCTCAAAGCAATGGTATGGTTGAGAGCTTTCATCGAACCTTGAAAAACTCTTTAATTGCCAGAGCTAACTCTAATTCGTTGGTTTGATGAGCTTCCTATAATTAAATTTCTTTTTATTCGAAAAGACAGACTTAAGCCAGCTTTTTCCCCTTGGTACGAGGGGCCGTTTCAGGTAGTTGCTCAGACAAATAAAATTATTACCGTACTTAAACGTGGAAAATACGTTACGATCGCTGTCGACAGAGTTACAGCTGCATATTTACTGCGTGATGTTGATCTCTCCGTCAAATCTGATTTGATTTAATTCTTTGATAGATTGATTTTCTTTTTGCAGGGGGGGGGGGGGGGGAGGGAGTACATGTAGCGTATTCTCCTACATATTTTTAAGTTTGTTGTTAGGATATAAAAGAATAACAAGAAATAAAATATTATATATTTAATAAAATATATCTTTAAACTTTTTATTAGATTAGATTTTATGGATACCTAAATCTCCATACAGGTCTTCTCGATAAGTCTAGCAAATTTAGTATTTATTCTCCAGTACCGCGTCCTTTAACAAAGCCTGCATGCTCAGGAGGCATTTGCTAAGACAGATAATGACAGATACATTTTATGTGTAAACATTTTAATTTGCTGTTAGCTTAATAATATTTAATTCCGGCCTTCGTGTCAATTGAAAATTTACTGTATAAAGCACGTATATTGTACAAATATAGCAGTTATATTGCTTTCTTTTTTATTTCTAGTTTGTGTACAATATATCTTACAATTAGCTTCATTTTGATATACAGAGTTGGGCAAATGTGTGGAACACCTGATTTCCAGCTACACGGAGTTCGATTAAAAAATAGTCTTTGTAGTATTCTTATTCTATTTAGTGACGTACTTTGATTTCCAACAGCTACCCTATTTTTCGAGATATGACGTCATCGGCAGTTTTCTGTATATTTTTATATTTTCTGATAGAGACATTTTTTCATCAATTATAATGATATTGGGTTTGGTTGGTGTGCGACTTGTGGTTTTTTAAATATTAAATAAAGTAATAAATATTTATTACTTAATGAAAATTAAGTTTGTTGTTACAAAATATTGAACACTTTAACATTGAGAAAAAAAGAAAATATTCATAATTATTCAAACTGGAGACCTTCAGCAGCCCGACAATATCCTAATCAGTCAACGAAGGCTATTAAGGAGTTTTGAATAGCATGCTGTGATATCTCTTGAACAGCCATCCTAATTTGATTTTCCAACTCTTCTAATGACTGAGGTTTTATCTTATAGACAAATGATTTTAAATTATCTCAAAGAAAAAAGTTTAAAGGGCTTAAATCTGGCGATTGCTGTGGCCTTTCAATATCTCTTCTTCGACCTACCCATATCTGTGAGAATATTTCATTTAGGATTGACACACGTCAAATCCATAATGAAGTGGAGCTCCGTCTTGCTGATACTAAATTTCATCTGAGAGTCGTTCAGGATTTACCTGGTTTGGAAATAAACGATTTAGTGCTGGAACAATTTGCTCGCGCAAAAGTTGTAAATATCGATTAGAGTATAAATTTTCTTTAACGAAGAATGGTCCGATGATGTGTCCTCTGATTATCCGCGCCCATACATTTAATGTTTTAGGGTATTGGGTGTGACTTTCTTACATCCAGTGAGGATTCTGATCGGCCTAGTAGCGACAGTTATGTCAATTTACAAAAGCATTCAGGCAAAATATCGTTTCATCAGAAAAAACTATATTATTGAAAAACCACTATTAATCTCAATATTATCCATTACTTCCTAACAAATCTGCATCCTTCTATCAGGTTCATCTTCATTTAATTCTTGTACTAAATGTACTTATATTGATGTTTATTTTCGGACAATATCCTTCTTATCTATCTCTTGCTAACATTGTGATATAAGGCTGGTATGGGTAGTGAAGTTTTTGGTTCTTCGTGCAGGTTAGGAAGAACATCAAGTGAAATATCTTTATTTGTCCGATTTGCTTCGACCGGATTTTGGCCGATTTTTAACACTTCCCATTTCATGAAACTTTTGCACAACATTTGACTGTTGATTTTGAAATATGAAAATTTCTATCAGGGAATGTTACACTAAAAATATCGCATGCATTTTGTAGAGATCTCTACTTGTCTCCAAAACCAACCATCATTAACAACGTAATTCTTTCATGTTCAGTTAGTTCACCCATAATTAAAAACAATGTTTCACATGGAAACTATTTGACAGTATTGACTGCAACTGACAGTAATAGGAATTATTTGAATTTGCAACAACCATAACAACAAAAAAAAACGAATATTTTTTATCAGATAGCCTTGATACTTAAGGTGTAAACAGCCATCTCTTTATTTTATTATTTTATTTAACATTTAATAAACCACATGTCGCACACCCACCAAACTCTGTATCATTATAATTGATGAAAAAGTGTCTATCTAAAAATGTAAAAATATACAGGATCATCCATTTAAAAAAAACTGCCGATGACGTCATGTCTCGAAAAGTAGGGTAGCTGCTAGAAATAAAAGTACGTCACTGAATAGAATAAAAATAATACAAAAACTTTTGTTAACCCTTTCAGGCATGGTGGTACAAATTACGTACCACATATTGTATATGCTTAGTGGATTGTATATACTGTGTACACTATAATGTATATTATGTACATGGGTACCACGCCAAAGTATTTACTTAAAACACAATAAATCTCCACAAATGCAACTAAAGTATATTTTATTGCTTAGCAATCCCCAATAACAAAAACAAATAGTTGAATTAGAACAAAATATCCCGTGCAGCAACGGCTATTTTTGTGCATGAATTTCTGTGCCTGAAAGGGTTAAGAGTATTTTTTAATCGAACTTATAGTTTAGCCAGAAATCAGGTCTGTCCACACATTTGGCCAACCCTGTATAATTGTATATTTGTTAAGTGCTGCAGGCTTGGTAAATATAATATTTATACTGAGAGTAATACTACAGCAATATTTCCACCCTGTAGTTGTTTATCTTTTTGGTAATTGTATAAATGAATAATATATGTGTTTAAGTAGGGGTTAAAGAGGCGGATAAAGATTATTTTGATTTAAATTGTTAACAAGAATAAGAACACTTAAAAGACAATAGAAACGTTTTTATAAGATAAAAGTTTATCATAAAATCTTGTATTTTTCATGAATTATTTTTTATTGGTGGAAATTAAAACGTACTTTGAATAATTTAGTGTCATTATTCTAATGGAGTTCAGCAACTTTTGCAGGTTCACTAAATCCTCCGAATAGGGGCTTGTGTCGTTGACCTGTTCCCTCATTATACTACATGTCTGTTGTTTTTTACCCAGTGAGTAGTAAACTGTATATTAAGTTACAAAGTCATAATCATGATTAAATTGGTATACTTAATTGATTGATTTATGTCTAGGATATACTATCAATACTAAATAGCAAAGCAATTAAGACACGACTAAAATTTGAGCAAGATACGTCACTTTCCATTATTGAGATAGATAGGCAATTTTATATCTCTAACACTTTAATATATCTTTTTAAATCAACCGCCTTCAAAAAAAAGGATCACTAAAAATTAAGAAAGAAAATTACAGCGGCGCGCGGTTAATTGAATCTTATTACCTAATATCGATATTAATTTCGTTATTTGTTTATTTTTATGCAAATTTCAATATAGATATAAGGTAATGCAGTAATTTGAAAAGTGGCGAAAAATGGACACTGATGGAAAATTGCTCAAAAGCCGACCGATAGAAATGTGCCACTACAGTGCAGTACTATACACACCAAAACAAATATTTTGCGCCAAATTTGGTCCGGTAACTAATTTTTTTTTTCAAATTCCGATTGCCGTACGCGCTGACCAGAAATTTCGTCTGCCAGCGCAATTGGGGTACGTGAAGTACATGTACTTACTACCTATACTACCTATGTGGACAGATATCGATAATCATTCGGCATATTTTGGTACCACAGAAGGCTATGCCTTTGTAGCAGGCGAATATTTTTCTGGTTATAAGTAGATCCTAATTTGTTCTATACTTAAGTAAAATTTGATTCAAATCGGAAACAAAATAAAAAAGTTATAAGGGCGTCTTCATTTTAAGTGACTCACAGTGCATATTTAAGGAGATGTATAGATTTCGACAAAATATTACGTTAGTAAATACGTCGAGTGTTGTAAAATAAAGATTGTTTTGTGACTGTGATTTATTAGCAGACCACGGTAAACCGCTTTGATAGAAATATTCAAGGTACCTAATACTTTTTTTTTAATTATCTATTTTGGTTGGCGAATATCTCGTAAATTATAACACATAGGAAGAAAATGAATATAGACATTCTTATAGGAAATTTAATTATGTTTAATTTTGCATATATTACCTTTTTCCATACGACGCATAATTTTCGAGTTATAAGCGAGAAATCAGAAAATAGAACCTTTAAAGTGCCCCCCCTCCCCCCCGCTCACCACCTAGGAGTGGGGACTTTTGATATGTTCATCTCCAGACTAGTCCAAACAAAGTTCCGAAGTCAAATTTTCTGTCCCTAAAATTTCCCTCTACACCCTTTTTTGAGCATTCGTTGCCTGGCCTATATTTTATTATTTATTTGTATGTTGTTAAGTATTTATCATTTGTCTGCATTTTTTCCACTTTGTGGATTTGTTATTATAAATTTGCTTTTGTGTTACATTTTTGTCTGTGCCGACGAGAGAAAATTGGATGGGATTATTAATGCTGGATAGGAATGGGGTGGGGGTAATTTTTATTGAGGAACAGGTGTGGGGCTCGTATTATTTAGTGGAAAGCGAGTAATGGTATCTATATTACCGAAATTACCTGGAATTGGTCTATTATATGCTCTAGTGGTCCATTTAGTTGTGGAATCGCAGCTATAGTTTCTCTGATATTTATTAAGGTATTAATTTATTTGTTTCTTGTATCACTTAAAAAAATCGGCCGTGGGTGTCACCGACCTCTACAGATGACGAGTGAGCTACGCGACTTCTACTAGGCTTTTCTCTGGTAGCTTGGACTTAATTGTCTGTAGTGAGCAGGATCTCATCAATTGAGATGGCTGTTCTCTGTCTATTTCTATTGGTTCATGCGTTGGTTTTAGGTGTGGCGCAGGAACGTAGTTTGTCTGATGGTTTTGATCTTTTATTTCTTTCTGAATTTGTTTCAGTCTATACTGATATACTTTGTTTACATTGCTAGTGGTAAGCTGTCCCCTGCAGTTGGCGCATGTGAGCACTTTTTCAGGCAATTGCAGGTAGTGGATTTCTCACACACCTCATGTCCCTAGGCTTGGCACCATCTGTACTGCATTATTATTCTCTCATTACGTCTACGCTCCCATTCTATTTTGGTATGTAGACTTTATCTTATTATTTGTTGGTGTTGTTTGAGATTAATATCTTTGTCTTCTCTATTAGATATGGTGGTATTTCGTTTTCATTTTGAAGATTTGCTTTACTTTGATGTCATTTTCTTCCAACTCGTCTTTAATTCCATTTAGATCAGACTTTCCTTGAAGTCCACTTAGAACAAATGCATGGGTTTTGTCCTCTCGCGATGTGTATGTATGAAATTCGAGGCTAATTTAGCGCTTTTCATTGGTACAATAAAACTTGGGCTATAACTGATTTGAGTAATAGTCCTTACAGGACTCTGACTTTCTTGAGTAGGATTGGGTAGTGTCGTAATATTTATTTTTTGGGTTCCAATGATTATGTTATTGTCAAGTAATTTTATTTTATGTTTACGCATTAGTTGTATAATCAGGGCCTCGCTATCTTGCTGTTGCGTTAATGTCCCCCTTTGGACTTTTATTGATGTTTGTGGGAGAGAAAAATTATCGCTATTTTCCTTGGGAGTATATGTGGTGTCTCCATTCGGCTGTGCTTTCGTAGCAATAGGCGTTTCCATGGTGTCTAAACTCGTAAGCGTGGTAGTCTATATTGATCTCGGATGTTTGGGATGTTTCAAATTCTTCTTGTGCCTTGGATTCCGAAGATGCTTGACAATCCCCAATAAAATTAGATGTGTCGTTTATATCTTTATTAATGTTTTGCTAAATGAATAAATTCCTGGTTTTATATTAGCCCATTTATTGCACTTACGTTTTTTTATTTAAATTCACCTCATGTCAGTTTTGCTGTTCTGTTAAGGTTTCTTTACACTATGACTGTTTCTATTAGTATCGTCGCTGTCGTATATAACGCCTTTTGTTGATTTTGATAAACTTAAATTATATCTGTCTATTTTACAAGTTGCTTCTATTTTTCATGTGTCTTTTGCACTTTTGTTTAACGTAACTGTTTTGTCCCTGTCACTGTCTATTAGGGCGGGTCGAAATCACTTTTTAAAAATTTTTCTATCGCTATTCCTCGAGAAAGTTGCCTATCGCCTAGCTAAGAAAAATGAAAACGAAAATCAAATAAAAAATGACCTTCCGTTCGTGCATCGCACTCAAAGTTTTGAAAAATGGCGAAGTGTTGTTATTTTTCGTATATTTTTTATAATTACTAAACTACTATCGAAATTCTATATGGTCTTAAACTTTGGGTCATGAGGAACACGAAAAAAATTTAAAACCTATAATTTCAAAATATTAATTGTTCGCGCAATAAAAAACACATTTTTTAGTAGAAATGGCAATATTTCGTAATTACTGCCAATTTTACTTTTTCATTTTTAGTAAACAAACGGTGAATGTATTTATCATTTCTAATTTTGTTATTCAAAAAGTGCTCTTTAATGTCAGATTTTTGCGAAAGTTTTGCTTTAATAGATCTTGATAGGAGGGTCGTCCTAATGAAGCTGTCTCTTGCGTCATCGCTACACATTTTTTAAATGTTTCGGTCACAAGTTTGACACACCGTGTTAGAGCCTGGGTGTGACAAGGCAAGCTTTGGAATCCGGTTGCAGAATGTATTTTTAAATGGAAAAACTGCAATTAAATTATCGACAATTAGTTTTGTTTCATCTAATTCTGAACTAGTATTCTACTGTTCACTAATATTCAAAAAGCTTTTTACACCGTTTTTATGGTTGTACATTTAAATAAACTGTATATTGAATTCTGCGAAGAAAACATAGTATGTGACATATATACCAAATCTGCAAATTAGTTATACGTAATTATACCTGTAATTATACCTTATAGGTATATAAAAATGTAATATCTCTGTGTTATAAACCATATAAACTATCATCCACAATATCATATAAAGCGATTCCATCATGTATGGAATGTTTAAAACTTTGGTTTACCACGATAAATGGACGAAGGAAAATCACAAGCTTATGATTGCAGGATAGATGTCGAGATACAAGTACTTGGAACTTATTTATTCACAATTTCATGCAACTAATCGCGCAATCTTTAACCTTTTCTATTTTAGCAAACATGGAAAAATTCTATTGCGTCAGTCTCCTAAGTTCTGAACACTTTGTTTTAGCATCTTCAGAAAAAATAAACAGTACATAAAACGTCAAGCGGACGAAGTATTTAGTTTAAATGTTAAATATTTCAGACGCTATGGCGCTTACGTAAAAAATGCTAACGATCAGAATTAAAGGTTATTAATTATGTTTTCAAATATTTTTTTACTTGTTTCTATAGCATAAAAAACAAAAAAGTTATTCGAAACAATGTTGGTCTTCTCATTTTTTATTAAAATAAATCCCTTAATTTTCTAGTAATTTAAAACCGACGACCAAATTTTTTGCCCGGTTATTAAAGCACTTGCTTTGGAAAAAATTACACTTTAAAATATAACGGTTTTTTCGAAAAAACGTATTTTTTTTTTCCTCTCTTGCAGATCTTTCAATAAATATTAGTTTTAGCGAAAAAAAATATGGAGACCAAAAATAAAGCTTATAAACTGAAGATTATTTATCTTAATTTTTATTTCTGTAGGTTTAACAGTTTTAGAAATATGGAGATTTAAAGATGACGTCCAAACGTTCATAGAAGTATTTAGACTGGATGATAAATATCTAAGAAACTATGGCACTTATTTTGAACATACTAAGAATTAGAATTAAAGGTTATTAATTAAGCCTTAATAGTATATTATGTAACGACCATTTATTACTATATACTCCCATTTATTATGACATTCGCCTACGGCTCATGTCATAATTCTCATGCTCGTGTCTTAATAGCCATTAAATGTGAGTTACATACACTATTTTTTCTACATCTAATAATAAAACAGAAAATGAACATTTTATTCCTGAAATTTATTAATTATAGATTACAATTTAGGAACTATTATCAAAACTAAATTTAGGAAATATTATGGATTTTATTATTTCAGTTTAGCTTTCACTATCACACATGTTCATTGATTTTATTTGCAAGAAGTACCAAGTTTGAAAATTTGCTGGGTAAACAGTAAGTATGACTTGTCAAAATTGATAAATTTTAGATCTGTCTGACATTCAAGGCAATAGTTGATATTGGCAGAATATTGATGTGTGTTGCATCACTATTGGTTACAAACTCGTATCTTAATGGAAAATTTGGATCTTAATGAATCTCATTAAAGTACAGGTAGGGAATATCTAATAAACGAATTAAAGTGTGGGAGTAGAAAAAATATTTTTTTATTTGTTTCTGTAGTACAAAAATCAGAGAAGTTATGATCGAAACCACGTGCATCCTCAGATTTTTTTTAATAAAAATTTTGTTGTAGTAGGGGAGCCCATTGACACATTTTTTATCGGTTTGTACTGGGTTATAACGACAACAAGTAAAAACATATCCAATAAGGTCTCCTGAGTGGGATGTACGCATTTATGATGCCTTCAAGGTGGCAGCCGCCGCTGTTTATTTAGCAGAAGAGCCATCAATGGGTTTACTTATGTTATTTCAACAGTCATAAGAATGAGTAGGCATACCTTCTTAACATACTAAACACGAATTGGAAAGGTCTGGTATCCTGAAACGACCAGGTTTATTAAACAATTCAAATTCATTTTTTTTCCCTTTCAAACCTAAAATTAAAAATTATTAAGTGACGCAGTCTGTCGAATTTAAACCTTTTCGTTTCAAAGATCTTTTCCCTGACCGGTTTGGTTGAAACCGGTCGAGACCCTAAATTTTTCCCAAATTTTTAAAGACTATTAAAATATAACAGAGTGTAATGGAACAATACCAATATGGAGTGTCAATAGTCTTAGAATATTTTTTACTATTTTCATAATATTTTCCAATTTTTAGGTTTGATATTTTACTAATTTTGACGTCACAACAACTTATAGTTTAAGTAGTTTGTCTGACAATCTATAGTGTTCGAGTATTCAATATACTCCAGGCGATGTAGAAACATTCAACAAAAAGATTATTTCGACTTCAGTTGTATGCAACTTGCATAAGAGAGTGTTTGCATTTGATGTTGAGAATTGTTTAATTTCAGTTACTGGTTATTGAATATTGTTAAAGACGTGATAATTACGTATTGTTATAATTGCATTGTGCTTGTGTAAGTATTGTTTTTAACTTATTTTTTCACGAATTATGGAAGTGTTTTTTAATAATTTTACGCATGAATGGCTCGTGTGAACTAAGAAAAGGTTTAAAGACAGACTGCGTCACTTAGTAATTTTTATGTTGGAAAAGGAAAAAATTTTTGAATTTAAATTGTTTAATAAACCCGGCAGTTTCGGGGTACCAGACCTTCCATTTCGTGTTTAGTGTGTTAAGAAGAGTATATCTACTCATGACTGTTGAAATAACTAAGTAAATTCGTCAGTCTAATTAATCTTCGAATAACTTGAAATCTATCAGTTTACTATGCTGAACTTGTTGACTACAGTCTGTAGAGCAAAAAAAAACGGATAATTCCTACGAGATTTTCTTTTTCTATACTTGGGACTTGTCCCAGTCATTAATTGATCTTTTCCTCAAAATATCATGTCCGATACGGCCGCCATGTTGAAAAAATGAGAGTCCCAGTGGGTTTTCCTAATTTATCTGCTTCCCCGTTATAGGCTATTGGGTACGTTTAGGGAACGCAACTGTTGAGTGATTTATGCCAGCAACAAAAATTCACGCCGGTTTTAATCAGTGATGAAGCTTAACTCACTTGCGGTGATGTTTATTATCAACTTGCTTTACACCGTTAACAGTTCAATCAATGAATGCCCAAAAGGGGATTGTAGAAAACATTTTGGAGGGGAGAATTTTTCTCTTCAGGGATGTGTTGGGGGTAGTCAGGAGGTAAACATACTAAAAGTCCCCGCCCCTAGCCCTTCCGCTTCAGGGGGCAGGGGGGTGGAAAGGTTCCTTTTTTCGATTCTTCGCTTATAACTCGGAAACGATGCGTCGTATGGGAAAAGGTAATTTATGCAGAATTAAACGTAATTAAATTTTCCACGAGAATGTTTATATTCATTTTCTTCCTATGTGTTATAGTTTACGAGATGTTCGCCAGCGAAAATCGATAATTAATAAAAAAAAATCAATTATGTACCTTGTATATTTCTATCAAAGCGGTTTACCGTGGTCTGCTAATAAATCACAGTCACAAAACAATCTTTGTTTTACAACACTGGACGTATTTACTAACTTAATATTTTGTCGAAATCTATATATTTCCTTAAATATACAGTGTGGCTCACTTAAAATGAAGATCCCATTAAACTTTTTCATTTTGTTTCCGATTTGAATCAAATTGTATTCAAGTATAGAACAAATTAGGATCTACTTATGACCAGAAAATCATTCACCTGCTATAAAGGCAAAGCCACCTGCGGTACCAAAACATGCCGAAAAAAATAAAACATTTTGAATGTTAGAAATTCTAAAAAATGTATCGCCACAAACGTACATATACCAAAATTTGATTTGATTATTGATGGGGGATATCTCATACATAAGCTCATCTGACAAAGGGGTTCCTCAGTTTCCGCAATTTGTGGTGGCTACGTAAAATTCATCGTTAGTAAGATTAAAAAACAATATGATTTTTAATATTTTTCCTCATATTTTGGTACCGCAGGTAGCTTTGCCTTTATAGCAGGTGAATGGTTTTCTGGTCATAAGTAGATCCTAATTTGTTCTATACTTGAGTAAAATTTGATTCAAATCGGAAACAAAATGAAAAAGTTATAAGGGTATCTTCATTTTAAGTGAGTCACAATGTATATTTAAGGAAATGTCTAGATTTCGACAAAATATTACATTAGTAAATACGTCCAGTGTTGTAAAATAAAGATTGTTTTGTGACTGATTTATTAGCAGACCACGGTAAACCGCTTTGATAGAAGTATTCAAGGTACACAATTGAATTTTTTTTTAATTAATTATCGATTTTCGATAGCGAATATCTCGTAAAATATAACACATAGGAAGAAAATGAATACTAACAGTGAGAAATTTAATTACGTTTAATTTTGCATATATTACCTTTTTTCGTACGATGCATCGTTTCCGAGTTATAAGCGAAGAATCGAAAAAAAGAACCTTTCCACCCCCCTCTCCTACTGAAGCGGCGGGGCTAGGGGCGGGGACTTTTAGTATGTTTACCTCCTGACCACCTCCAACACATTCCTGAAGAGAAAAATTCTCCCCTCCAAAATGTTCTCTACAACTCTTTCATTGACTGGACTATTAGCGAACTCACAACAATTGAGTAGAATCAAAAAGTAATCAGGTTGAGTGACTATTCTCAGCGGTTGTATTCCCTAAACGTGCTCAATGACCATGTGATTTAGTAAGGAACAATTGCGTTAAAGGGTTTTTATTGTTTCATCCGTTTGTTGGTCACCTAAATATGATAAAATCACAAAATGCTATTAGATTTAGGGGTGCATTTTTGAGAATGGGGTGAAAGGAGTGTTTTTTAATTTTCTCAATATAACTTAAAAACTAAACTGAATACAAAAAAATTACAACAGTACTTTTTTGTAGAAAATTAAATTTCCTATCGAACTGAATTTGTGGCTGGTTTCTTGTGAAACATCTTGTAAATAATTCTAATTACAGATAAAAGCTGCTTTTTAATGTTTCAAAATAAGTATATTGATAATATACATATGTTTCAGTATATTAGGCCTTTCTCAAAAGTAACTACAAAGATTACTAAAGGTACAGAACAAAATTCTACTATTTATAAAGGTGCTAAATTCGGAAAATTACAGGTTAAAAGACCGGGCATGAATAACACAGGCACACAAAAAAAGTCAAAAGTCAAAGTCAATTTTCTGAGGCTTCATACTCCCAAGTATATTTGGCTGCTGAACACGATCCCGATGTCAGTTTTACAAAATTAGGTCAGGAAAAACAGGTTAAATCAGGCCAGAATTGGGTTTAAAATATAAATTAAAGATTTTAAATAAGTAGACCAGGTATTCGATTTATTTTTGACCACTGAATACGATCCCGATGTCAGTTTTAACCAATCAAGAAAATGTTTTGAGTATTGGGAATACAATTTCCACAGATAAGCGAAGCCAAATTGAAGGACGGCATTTTTAATGGTCCACAAATAAGGAAAACGTTAAGAGATAAGATATTCATCACTACAATGTCAGACAGAGAAAGGCAGCAGAGGCAGAGCTTTAAAGAAGTTGTTGATACATTTTTAGGAAACAATAAGAACGAAGACTACAAAGAAATATTATCCAACATGGTAGAAAAATTCGGAAAATTAGGTTTTCTAATGAATTTGAAACTACATTTCCTCCATTCTCATATAGACCAGTTTCCAGAATATTTAGGCGATTATATTGAAGAGCATGGTGAACCGTTTTCACCAAGACATAAAGGAAACGGAGCGCAGATATCAAGGTTGATGGGATGTTAATATGATGGCAGACTCCTGTTAGACATTGAAAAGGGATGTGAAAACGAAAGGAATAAAACGAAAAAGAAAACCACTACGCAGATCATTTGAAGACAAATAAAAGAGTACGGTACCACAGAAAATAATAAATCAAGTTAAATAAGAAGCCATGACCTGATTGGTTGAAACTGAAATCGGTATCGTGTTCAGCGGCAAAAAATACATCGAAGATATGGTCTGTTTATTTAAAATTTTTCATTTATATTTTCAACCCTATTCTGACTTGTTTTAACCTGTTTACGTGGTTAACAAAAAATCCTGACCTAATTTTGTAAAATTGACATCGGGATCGTGTTCAGCGGTCAAAAAGGCATGGGAGTACACAGGGTGATTTTTTTTGGGCGTCTATTAGAAGTATATCGAGAAAGAAAAATTATATCCATCTGAAAATTTGGATGTAGGCCTAACTGGGTAAGATCTATTTAACGAAAATATTTTCAAAATGGTGGAATTTCCGGTTATATAGGAAGTTGACCCCAACTTCGTTATTTTAAATGGAATGCCCCCATTTTCATTTTTTTTTTTAGATTCTGCAGTTAATTTAAAGAACATTTCGTTAAAGGTTTCCTATTAGAGTGAGATCCCAGAGCCGCCAGACTACGTCATTTTAGCAAAGCTAATATTTTGACAACAAATAGTGTAATATCTAGTTAAGAACGTATGCGTATTTGCTAGTTGGAAAGTGGGGCCCTTTTGCAGAAAACAGGTACAAAAGGTACATAAGAATTTTACTCTGTACGTTAAATTATGATAGCTGGATTATTTTACAAGTGACACGCTAACTACATGTTGTAAGCGTCAGGCTCTAAATCCACTATTCTTAGTTATATCACCCAAATTGTTAGGCGTAAGTTTTCTCATGCAAGACAGGAGGCCTAACCAACCCTCGTGAATTATTGTTATAGCCAAAGCCGAGCCCTCTTCACCCGACCACTCATCTACCACGACATTGCGCGCCGTGGTGGTGTGGTCGGCTCTAAATTGGGCCTCGACTGAGGCGCATTATTGTAAACTAAAACTTATAATAAATTTGTTTTGAATTGAATTGAATTGGCTCTAAATCCGAAGGTCCGAGGTTCGATCCCTGAGCGTTCTCAGTTTTTTTTTTCAAATGTACGTACTAAGAAAAAAAGTTATTTCCAAAAATAATAAATATTTCCCTTTCGGTTGTCTCTTTCTTGGTAATCGCCACTTTAAGTTAATATTTGTTGAAAAAAAAAGCTGAGAACGTTCAGGATCGAACCTCGGACCTTCGGATTTGGAGGCTGACGCTTACACCATGTAGTTAGCGTGTCATTTGTAAAACAATCCAGCTACCATAATTTAACGTATTGAGTAAAATTCTTATGTACCTTTTGTACCTGTTTTCTGCAAAAGGGCCCCACTTTCAAACTAGTAAATACGCATACGTTCTAAACTAGATATTACACTATTTGTTGTCAAAATATTAGCTTTGCTAAAATGACGTAGATCTGGCAGCTCTGGGATCTTGGACTATATATAGGGTGACCATATTTTTTTCTAGAAAAAAGAGTACCTACAATGATAGAAGAGGTCCCTTATTTAAAGGTGAGGGTACAGTTATTAAAAATGCGCCGCCGGCGAAAATTTTGAATTTTTCAAGGTCAAACGGCCTTAAATTAAAAGTTAGATATTTGATTAAAAATTATATTGTCTTCAAAATGTAGGTCTCGTGTGCGCAAGATTTAAAAATATAAAATGCCAAATATATTTATATCAGGTAAAAAATATCGTACTCTACTTAGTCACAATATCTACTCTAAACTAGTATTGATTGACATTCGGCGGTAAATCCTACGTTGCAGCCGACCTAAGCGCTTTTGATCTGCAGTAAAATGAAAGAGCGAGATAAGTGACACATTCGACAGTCGATGCTAGATCACGTAGCGTCACCGTGGCATCGCAATCGGTTGATTACGTGAGCCAGAAACACTTGATTTCGTTTCGTTCGGTACGTTTTATTTTATATGTACTTATTATAAAAATAAAAAATAAATGAAAATATTTATTTAGAATTTTTGTGTACCTCAAGGAAAAAGAAGTACATTTATGTGTACTTAATGAACTTTTTAAGGACAGTAGGACATTACTCGAAAAAAGAGTACTGTCCTACTAAAATAAGTACATATGGTCACCCTAACTATATAGCTAAAATTAATATTTCCGGAGATATTAATTTTTTTCCTAAAATTTTGACAGGAAAGTTGTATAACATAAATATTAATATCTCAATAACAATAATTGATAACATGTTGATTTTTCTATGAGGGTAAGACAAGGTATTGGAGTTACTCATCATGTAAGAAAATTATCGAAATATCCATTAAAAAGTTTCTAAAATGATTGAATGTCGATCACACAAAAACAGCAAAAACTCATTTTTTTTAAATGGCACCATACCTAACTAAATACACCATTTGATAGAGAAAAAAATGCGCATCTAACCATGTATCATGTTCCTATACCCAAAATGTATGGTTCTTTAGATATTTGCGATTTTCTAATTTTATCAATGAAATTAAAAAATGAAAATTGTATAATTTATTAATAATAAAAATTTTATAACGAAACATTAATTATACTGTTCAATATCTTCTCCATTAACCTCTAAACATTTTAGAATCCTGTTATTTACTGAGTGTGTAGTAGCACTCCGAATTTCATTTGGGTCCAAACCTTCAAATGCTCTTTGAACTCTATCCAACAGTTCCTCTCGGTTAGTTACCCGGGGTCGATAGACTTCACTCTTTATACGGCCCCACAGGTAAAAATCCATTGGGGTCAAGTCAGGAGACCTGGCAGGCCAAATCCATGGACCCACACGCCTTATCCACCTGTCATCGAATATTTGATCCAATTCGTTACTAACTGGTCTGGAACAATGACTTGGAGCTCCATCGAGTTGGTACCAGCATGAAAAGTATTGATTAACAGGCAAATTGTTTAAAAAGTTCGTTACGACAGTTCTTAAAATTTCTAAATATCTTGGTCCATTCAAATTTTCGTCGTAAATGTGGTAACACAATTTATTGCCCATTAACAAACAAAACACATTAAAACTAAATTTATACTGAAAGTTCCTCGGTCGCATAACATGAGGATTTTGATTGCCCCAAAAATGCGAATTTCTGCGATTGAAAATACCTTCTTTTGAAAATTTTGCCTCATCAGTCTAAATATTTTTTTCTAAAAATTGAGGGTCTTCTTGTGTTCGGATTAATATCATTTCGCAAAATTCTGTTCCTCGCTGTGGATCTTCAGGATAAAGTTCTTGCACAGTAGTAAATTTAAAATTATGGAATTTATGATTCACTAAAATCTTCCGAATGGAACTGTAGGAAATGTCCAAATCCACTGCCGCTGAATGAATCGAATGATTGGGATTTGCATAGAAATAGGCCAAGACGTTAATTTCATTATTTTCATTTCATGTTATAGGTCTGGCTAGTGTTCTTTCTGCGTGTCGACTGCCAAATCTAACAAAGTTGCTTTGCAATCTTCTAAACTTTTGTGAATTCATTGATGGTAAATCAGGATACGTTTCATTAAATTGTCTGCATGTTCTGCTAATTATTTTGTCATATAAATTCAAAATATCCGAGTGTGAGTAATTGTTTGCCATTTTCCCCACAGTAAATAAGTACAACACGAACTACGTGTAATGAAATACAATAACATTACCTATCTGTCACATTTTTGTTTTTTGTTTTGTCAGCACTCAAAGTCTACTCTTTAGAAGACGGCATTCTTCGAGATACTCTTCAATTTTCATTAATAACGCCGAAAATCGCAAATATCTAAAGAACCATACATTTTGGCTATAGGAACATGATACATGGTTAGATGCGCATTTTTTTTCTCTATAGAATGGTGCATTTAGTTAGGTATGGTGCCATTTAAAAAAAATGAGTTTTTGCTGTTTTTGTGTGGTCGACATATGTCAATAATTTTAGAAACTTTTTAGTGGATATTTCGATAATTTTCTTACATGATGAGTAACTCCAATACCTTGTCTTACCCTCATAGAAAAATCAACATGTTATCAATTATTTTTACTGAGATATTAATTTTTATGTTATACAACTTTTCTGTCAAAATTTTAGGAAAAAAATTAATATCTCCGGAAATATTAATTTTAGCTATAGGAAACCTTTAACGAAATGTTCTTTAAATTAACTGCAGAATCTAAAAAAAATTGAAAATGGGTGCATTCCATTTAAAATAACAGCATTTCCGGTATAACCGGAAATGCCACCATTTTGAAAATATTTTCGTTAGGCCTATAGCCAAATTTTCAGATCGATATCATTTTTATTTCTTGATATACTTCTAATAGACGCCCAAAAAAATCACCCTGTATATGTATGTGAAACCTCAGAAAATTGACTTTTTTTTTGTGCCTGTGTAATTGATGAAGTTCTTAGTACTGAGTCTATTATAGGGGTATTAAAGAAATTTAGTTGGTCATTAACGAACGGTACAGCGATTATTTCTAAGGAATTTTTTAACTTCTAATTGCTCGAGAAGATCTAAATATTTTCCTTTTGTTTCTGCATGTATTGGCATTATATTTTTAGACTCTATAAATGGTTATTATTAATACAATGAGTAGATCTCCCGTGTTTTTATTATTGTTTAAAATTGAATTTTTATTTTCTTTTACCCTATTATCAATGCTACCTACAACTCTTACCAATATAAACTGCCTCACAGTCACTACATTTGATTTCATAATCACCAGATTTACTTAATTTATTCTTTTTTTCTTTATTGTTCACTAGTAGTTTCCCTAAATTTATTTTATTTACGTTTGTTGTAGGCGTACCCAAGTTATTTAATTTATTAGAAATATCGTTACCAAGATTTGGAATATGATTAATAAAACTAAGTTTAGTTCTTTAGGTGCGTTGAAAAATTCTTTTCGGAAAAAGGTTCTACGATGAAAATTGGCTGTCCGCCAGTAGCATTATGTTATGCATAGAAGTTTCTAAGCAATGTGTACCGTCGGTATTGTCAACAAAGGGCACCAAATGGCTCCTTTTATTACCACGCTTTCGCCTATTCTTATCGCAGTTGGTTGGTTTTTATTTATTAAGTCTACTATAATATTTTTTAATTTGTTTTCATACCTGTAATTTGTACTTAAACTGTACTCAGAAGGTATGTGTTTAAAGATTATTGAGCAGATGTATGAGCTCACTTATCTGAGGTCATATTATCTGCAAATCGCAAGTTAAAAATCTTGAAATACACTTTACTTCATTGGTTTGTTAGTGATGTGTATACTAGGTTGCATAAATAATTATCAGTAAAGAGCTGACCGAAAAAGACAATGAGGTTCTTACTTCGTTTAATAAATGAAAGGAAAGTAGCAATCTAATTATAAATACAAAATCTGTCATTCGTGGACTTTTGTCATGGACATTGTATTATATGAGATTTAAATTTCCACATAAATAATTTTTAAATCGGCTAGTCAGAAAATAAAAAAAATTTAGGAACTATCTTTGGCCAGAGACTGTATTTTACAGAAAACGATGTTTGTTCAAAGTTATACAGGGTAATGTTTGCAATATGGGGCCAATCTACTCTTTCTCTCGTATTTTCATTAAACAAAATGGAAAATACGTTTGTTTTTTACCTGCACCATAGGCAATCTTGTCGAGATACATATTTAAAAAGCAGTGGCGGCTGGTGAAATTTCAATATTTTTTTTCTCGTTTGTGGTGCATGGGACCCATACGAAATTTGGGAAATAGCATCTAGAGAAGCACTTCTCCAATGACCCCTAAAAAATTTTGAAAAAGCAGATACAACGAATTGAAATATTGTAATTTGTTAAATTGTAAATTACAAAATTTCAGTTCATTGTATTTCAGTTAGTAATGAAAATATTTTCATAAACTCCAAACTCTGTTGTTGTATTTTTATGAAAAGTCAAATGCATGTGACAAAAAAAAATAAAAATAAACAGGAGTCCCTAGACCCAGGGGAGGCTAACGAATTTTCAAAAATGTTTTCGCAAACGGCTTTTTCAAAATTTTTTAGGGGTCATTAGAAAAGTGCTTCTCTAGATGTTATTTCCCAAATTTCATATGGGTCCCATGCGCCACAGACGAGAAAAATAATGTTGAAATTTCACCAGCCGCCACTGTTAAAAAGAAAGAAAGAAATTCTGGCCTTTATATCCATATTAAGTTATTTTGCCATATCTATATTCGAAAAAAATATATGTTCCGGAAAAATAATTTTTACCAATATCGTACTTGAAACAAAGATAAATTTCGTTTAAAAAATGTTATCGTTTTGAAATATAGTAATATATTAAAGTCTTCAATGAAATGAAAAAAATCTAAAACTCTATTTATACACTTACCGAATTTACTTCTTATAATTAGTTTCTGGGTAATATTGTCCACCTAGTGCTGATCTCAATAATTATCTGTGGATTACTTGCTTTTAAAAAATGTTACCCTCCCCATAGTCCCCACCCATAAAAATGGGGAGGTAATTACAATTGGTCCAAATTGGTCCAAAGTCGAAAATTGAGATAAGATCAAATCTTTACGTTTTCAGGTCTCACGAACAAAAGAAGTGGTTTTTAAACGATATCTTTATGTATGTATGTATGTATATATGTATGTGTGTGAACATGATAGTGCCGAAACTTGCTAACCGGTTTTGATTAAATTTGGTACAAAGGTAATATTGGTACCGTGCATAAACTAAAAAGGTTTTGGTGCAAGTTGGGTGACTTTAGTGCTCATTTGGTACATTTTTCTCACTTTTCGACAGAATATTCATTTTGTATCGTAGTAATCGAAAGGTGTTATTCTGATTTTAACGATATATCACACTTCCCTTTTCCATTTTTTTACGTCAAAAATGAATTATCCGAGTACCGCGACGGTGGGTCGCTAAGTATAAGCTCTAACACCCACCTAATAGAGGCCTGCAGATAACAAGCCCAGTTATTAATTGAATTAACGAATTTTCACGAAAATTTGGTGAGCGAGTTCCAGCCACTTCCAGTAGCTGCCCATTTTTATGTTATATATTTGTCTGCATAATTATTATTTGTTTCATTTATTTATTAATAGTCTGTGACATGCACAAAAAAGGTGTCATGTACTATAGATCCGACAACCATATCACTAGTCAACTACCCACACAACACAAGGCTGTCCGAAGGACGTACTATGGCAAATCCAATTTAGTATTTGGGCTATGGACATCCTAATATCCCAGTTTGTATACTTTTTGGCACTCTTTTGGTCATCCCAATGTCACAACTCGGTATCAGATAAAAGTAGTATGAGGGTCGTTCTGAAGGATATACCGGCGCTTGTACTAAGGACGTACCAGGACATCTCGGGATATTTCGGGATGTCCTAAGTATTACGAATGGGCTGTACAAACTACATACTGAAATTTCCCAGGATATCCTACGGACTTCAAATAGATATCCACGGACAACTTAATTTTTCTGTTTCTTGTTGGAATCTTCTGCCACATGTGTTTTCTTCTAAAAGAATAACCGTAAAATCAACAAAATAATACAATTATCCAGTATTTTATAGGCAAATAAGCTCTACGCCTGTGACTTTTACGTTATAAGAGCGTAGAGGTTATTTTCGAGTAAAATACTGGATAATTGCATTATTTTGTAGATTTTACGGTCATTGTCTTAGAAGAAAACATGTGCAAAGGATCCCACCAAGAAACATAAAAATTAAGAAAATACCACAAGCAACATTTAGACGATAAGGTTATATTTAAATTAAAAAAAAAATTAATTGAAAAATTTTTATAATTTTTGTCAAATATGCACATCTTTGAAATATTTGCAATTGCCTATTTTTTCTTATAACTTATACGTAATTTCTTGGGTTTATGGTCAGTTAAAAAATAAAATATTATTTTCTTACGATTCGGTATAGCCATCATCAAAGACACTACAATTTTATAAAAAAAAAAAACAAGTATTTTGTATGTATGGAATTAAGTGCTACTTAAATAGTAATAATATTTTAATAATAGAACTAAGATAAACACTTCAATATTTAAAAACATTTGTAATGTTAAAAATCAAACTTCTTAGAAAAATGTAAAATAAATACTTATATTCATCATCATTGGTTCTACGGCCCTAGTTAAGCCTCGACCTTCCTAAGTCTATTCCGCCAGTCGTCTCTATCTCTTGCTAACCGTTGCCAGTTTGCAGCTCCGATTTTTCTGGCATCTTCATCCACGCCATCCTTCTATCTCAACTTGGGCCTGCCTCTACGTCTACTTCCGCCCGGTTGCGACATAAATATTTGCCTTGGGGTACGATTTTCGTTCGCTCTTGCCACGTGTCCTGCCCATCTCAGTCTACCTAACCTTATAAACGATACCACATCTCTTCCCTCTGAGATCCGTTTGTATTTGTTGTAGAGTTCAAAGTTGTATCGTCTTCTCCACATACCATTTTCACAGACAGCACCTAGTATTCTCCTTAGGATCTTACGCTCAAAGGTTAGCAGTAGGTTTTCGTCTGCCTTGTCCATGTTTCAGATCCATATGTTAGGACTGGTAGGATGAGGGTCTTATAGATGGTGAGTTTTGTTTTTTGGCTTAAGTTTCGGCTCCTCATTTGTTTACTTAGGCCAAAGTAATATTTGTTCGCCAGGACAATCCCTCTTTTGATTTCTTCAGAAGTAGAGTTGTCGTGGGTAACCAGCGAACCCAGGTATGTAACCTGTTGAACGACTTCGAAATTAAAGTTGTCGACGTAGAAGTTTTGTCCCATATTTCTGGCTCTATTGTTAGGTGTTGATGCCATAAGTTTAGTTTTATCTTCATTGATTCGGAGGCCCAAGTTTTCAGCAGCACTTGAGAACGTTGCACACATCTCTTTAGCTTTGCGGGGGGTGCGTGCCACCAGGTCCAGATCATCTGCATATCCCATGATTTGTGAGGATTTATTAAAGATAGTTCCTCTGTTTTCTAGTCCAGCGTCTCTTACGGCTTTTTCCAGCGCTATGTTAAAGAGAAGACACGCCAGCGCATCTCCTTGTCTCAGTCCTACATCACTTTCAAAGTTTTCCGATAGGTCGGACTGTATTTTAACTTTGCAGACCACTTTGGACATTGTAGCTTTGACTAATCTTATTAACTTGTTAGGGATGTTAAACTCACTCATTGCTGCGTAGAGCTTCTGTCTCAACACACTATCGTTGGCTGCTTTAAAATCTACGAAAAGGTGGTATGTGTCTACGTTGAATTCATTGGTTTTCTCTAGTATCTGGCGCAGAGTATAAATCTGGTCTGTTGTTGATCGGCCAGTTCTAAATCCGCACTGATATTCGCCAAGAAGTGCCTCAGAGTACTCACTTAGTCGGTTATATAGAACACTGGAAAATATTTTGTAGATGGTGTTAAGAAGAGAAGAGAAGAGAAATACTTATATTACTTTTGCAAATTTAATACTAGCCGAACATGAATTTTTAGGATGTAGCGCACTTCTCTACATCCTCTTATTTGCCGCGCACTTCTCTTTTGCACTTCTCGGATAATCTTTTAACAGTTTCTCTGCTTCGTTTTCCATAATATACTCATTCATCGGCGCAGCTAAAATAAACGTAGTTATTATTTGAACCACTATTATTAAAAAAATATATGAGAAATGGGCAAGTTAAAAATAATAGAAATTATTGAAGGATATAGGTATGACCTATAGCACTCAGTGAATAATAATAATTTACCGAATTATAAATTAAAATCCATAAAGTACTCTCTGACAAAGAGAATTTCAAGATAAAAGATTGTAATAGATCTCTGTATTTTCATGCAGTCTGTTCACCTGTGTTCGGCCTGATATCGTATCATATCTTTCGTTTAAAAGTGTACTAAAAGTTTCAAATAATTATCTTAAAGTATAATATTTACTTACTTATTTCCATAAACAATTAGTTGCTAGTTGGTTTTAAAATTATTAACTAAGTAGGCACATTATTTGTCATCATTCTCAAATTCATTTTCATCAGGTTTATTGTCAGATTAGACAGTACTTTCACATGATTCACATTTTCTCTCCAAGCTGATTTCAGTATTCAATTCTTGAACCAAATTAATATTATACTTTTTAGGTTTCTCAGTGATTGTAAAATATGGGAGTGTGTATAAATCCTCGTTTTTTTAGCTTCCTTTGGCATTCTGAAAGTATAAAAAATCGTATTAAATTTTCGTGGTTTCGAACACGACATTAATAACTAATTAAATGTTCAATCATAATCAGATAAGTTTTTCATAACATGAAGTTTAATAGTTTAATGATATATTTTTATACATTTGTACTCACTTTTTATAGTCTGGAATGAAGACACTCAAATAAAGCTGAACTAAATAGATAAAACTCAAAGATACAACTTTAAAATATTTTATACAGCCACTAACAATAATTATTATTTAAATATTTGAGAAAATAAAAACTAATAAAGCATGGTTGCTGTGTGTTTGTGTTATTTTCTATTTGTTTTAATGCTTTGGCCTGGCCAGTTTGGCCGGCCGGAAATCAAAATGACTCTTTATTTAAATGTATTAGAAACATAATATTAGGGACATTTTAAGGATGTCCGTTCCTAATTAGTTGATGTTAGTCGACACAGTTAATGCCAAAATGGAACCTATTCAGGATATCCCATTGATATTCATAAAAGAATATTCTGGGACGTACTAAAATGGGCTGTCTTGAGGATGTCCTAAAATAGGGTATCCTAAAAGGTACATCCATTTCTCTATTTATTTCTCGTACTGGGATATCCAGGTACGTCAATTTGTCATTCCATATCCCGATTTTGCTGTGTGTGTATCGTAGGTTGGCCTCCGAAATTTGAATGCGCAGTAGACAAGTCTCCTCCCACCGGCAGGGGCTCATTTATGAAAATGTATGAGTGCTATTCGCATTGGTACAGTCTCGAAAAAAGCGATATTATTTTGTTCGCCTGTGTGTTTCGTGCATTTTTTTAAACATACCATTTACGAGCAAAGTGAAACATAAAGTGTTGTCTGGACAAAGTCGAGAATCATGAACAATGTAATATAAATTACATTTTTACTTTTATTAGCCGTAATTATTTTCGTTGGCGATTTTATAAGTAGTACTGAATAGTAATACACCTATATTCAAATGAGACAAAATTTCCAGAAATAATTAAACTTAATGCTAGACGTATATCGTCTCTTTATTGTATTCAATTCCCTATAATTTGTAAATTCATTTGTATAATCCTAAAGTGTATATGTTTATAGTACCATTATATTCTTTGTAAAATGTATTCCCAAACATTTGG
Organism: Rutpela maculata; assembly: GCA_936432065.2. NCBI lineage: Eukaryota > Metazoa > Arthropoda > Insecta > Coleoptera > Cerambycidae > Rutpela > Rutpela maculata. The sequence continues at coordinate 111,473,710 of OW386285.2, forward strand.
TGAACTTAAATTCTGAAATAAAATACATTATAAATACCCGCATCACCTGTAAACTCATTCATTTGAATCAATTGTTTGAGAATAGCACGTTAGTGTGCCTAAACTGCAGTAACGTTTTAAGTTAAAATAAATTGGTGATAAACTGATAACAAAGTAATTGTTGTTATATGAATTATGCTAAACTTCTACCTCCGATTGTACTTTCTACGGATAAACGCTAGTCTGTCCTCGTTACACAACGACGTTATCTGTTCATCTTGTGCCCATCTCAGAGGCCAACCTACGATAGTTGACTAACACGTATTTTGATGCGCCGAATCTGAAGTTAGAATTGGTTCAAGTTTCAAGTTACGTTTTTCTTTATATCAATAATAGCGGGTTTTTTTATGGATTATTAGCTATTTTGAGGTAGGAAAAAACCATGACGTGGAGGAGCAATTCTAACATGAGATTCGGATTTAACGCATCAAAATACATAAGGTCTGGTTCTTACATGACACTTTTTTGTGCTTTGTTCAAATTATTTTCACTATTTTTCTTATTTTCCTTGTACCAGTTGTACTTCTTTGAACCTCAATATAAACTAAACTGAGTTGCACCATATTGAAAATTCATCGCATACGGCTTATTGGTTATGATGTGTTACAGAACGCTGTTCCATGTTTGCTGACAAATAATCGATTATATTTTTTATATGAAAGATAAAGGTCAAATACTACAGCTTTCATATAATTTGTGAACATAATAATGCAAACGTTCATAATTTTTAGTTCAGAATACTTGGTGCCCTTGTTTATACTAGGTTATTACAGTGTCCACCAATATTATTTTTAATTCCGAAGTCACATTAAACAATTGGGTCATACGCTCATGCAAGCAGTTTTGCCCTGCATAATTCATGTTGCGGATTCAATGAGTGCGAAGTTGTAACTGTATATTTCAATTTACGGAATTGTATCTTAACAAAAGACTGGCTTGGCCGTTCAGTATTATAGTTGACATTGTGTTTGTGTAGTTTGTACAAAAACTGTTTAATATAAGGTGTCAGAGCGTTTCTGCAGTCTTGGAATACTCAAGATATGAAACTACAGCTCATCGTCGTGGAGACCGGAGAAAAGTGGCGACGAGCATTATTAAGGTAAGAATATTACTTTCATTACATGTAAAAAATACATATAACTTAAAAACGTATTATAGAATTGTGCAAGGGAACACAATTGTATGTCCGCCTTTTCCCACACAATGTAAAATGGCAACTAAGCTAATATGCTACTTTCATTCTATATGATTTTTAAACATGTGCGGATATTAATAGCACATTTAAAGAAATGTTTAACATAGAATACACAAACTGATCTTTACTCTAATTTACCTAATTTGCAAAATTAATAAAATATATGTTTTGAAAATGTGTATAATAATCATCGATTTCGCTATTGCCTGTCCATTAAATGAGATTTCAACAAAAAGATAAACGGACTTGTGAAAAGGATTCCGCGTCACTATATATATAGGGTGGTTTGTAAACCGATGCCGACTTTGAACGGAAGACAAGAGGTCATTTGGCATCTTTATCAATTATCGTGAAAGGCAAGACCTTCGCACCACTTTTCAAAGATGGCGAATGTCTTTTCGCACTCAGGAGGTTCATACTTACCAAGTTCTTGATTACCATTCATAAACTTATAATTTTTTTTACCTGCCTTTTTTTGCAAATTTCGGCGTGTAGCGCCTCCTTGTACCACTCAAAATGAATGGAAATCTTTATTCATGATTTTTGGGGCAAATAAAGAAATCCCTCCAACCCCCTATGACTTATTTGTGTCTTTTTTTACTTTTCCAAATCATATTTCTTACACATTTGGAGGCCTGCCGTACGTCGGTCCATTGTACATTCATTCATTATTTATTTTGTCTATTCCAGGTGCAGTATTTCTTCTTACTTTGCCACTATTTCTAGCAGTTATTCCTTGGATGGTGGCTTATTGAAGGGCCTTCTTGTATTATTTTGGTTCGTTCATTTTTTGCTTTCTCTTCTTCCTCCCGTTTATCTGTCCAATGTTGCCGTGGAATGTATCTTCTCATGTACGTATTATCATTTCTCCTGTATTTTTTCTGATGTCAGAAGGTTTAGTTTAAGTTTTTTTTTGTTTTTGAAAAATATTCATTTTTATCTACATCGCACATCCCAAAGAAAAGTAAATAAGTAAAAGAGTGCATTTTAAAGGAGAACAAAAACTACATTTTAAAATTCTTAAAGGTTAATAGCACATATTTTATTGTATCGAAGTGATTATAACTTATACTGGTCTGAAAACAATTATATTATAATAAACTTTATTATTGTTTTCCTCGGAGGAAGGTTGTTGTTTATACTTAATAATTTTTATCTTATTCCAAAACTTTTGAGTTATAACACTTTATCTCGGAATGTGCGACAATGTCTTCTCATCGTTTATTTTTTCCTGTACATCTTTCATTTTCTCGTGTATGCTATCTGTGGCCTTCTGTAGTAGGTAGATATTCCAAGTACTGTGTATTTTGTTATTTCTTTTACGTATTTCCAGTTTACTGTATAGCATATTTTGTGGTCTATGTTTACCTCTGTTGTCCCTTTTGTTTTAATGCTTTTGACCCGCTTTCCCCTTTCTCTGCCTACTAGGATGTGATCCTTCGTTCCTATATTCTGTGTTCGATCCATTATTCTTGTGTGTTCTTAGGAAAACCCCGTGCATTTCCATTGATACACTACAAAAAGCTCCATAGTAACCCAATAGTACGCCACTGATCAGCTGGGGCCCAATTCAAATTCGACATTCACTGGAAGAAAAGTATTCATGGTCCTACTTTGTTGTCAATTTATTACCTAACTATACTTCATCTCAACGGCTGTTTGGCCATTTGGGAGGACAGACGCGTCACAGTTTAATTATCTAAGATACCCTGTTTATCTTAACAACTATTTGGCCCTTTCAGCGTCAAAGTTTATTTATCTAATAAATTTTGTTAGGGCGTCTCTAGCTGCTAGCAATGGTAAATAAAGTAAGGTAAAATCAAAATTTAATAGGAAATTATTACCCTGTAAAAAACTTTCTTATTATTGCAATTGAAAAATGTAATGATTTATCTTATACCTGCTTTCCGATATTTCCATCGACCTCTGGTGGTATACGATGCCACGGTCTCTTCGATATTGGAATTTTAGGTACCTGCTTGTCAGTTGTCACCATGTGTTTTAGCCACTTCTTTATGAAATAAACGGTTTAAGCCACGCTATCTGAACACTTCACCGATATTATTTAAATATCGACATAACCGTTGTTATGTCAATATGTATCAATTTATGCAGAATTATTCACGCTTCAGGTCAGCACCACTCTGTCCAAAGTTAACAAGGTTTTACCCGATTTATACGCACATTAATAAGAGCGTCACAAAAATGCATCCGTCGTCTAGCAGACCTCTCGAGGAACTCCCAAGGGTTATACTGTGTGTATGTTACAAAAAAAAAAAGAAAACAAACAAAACTTAAGTATACAAAAATACATCAATTTTATTTACTTCCACAATAAAATCAGAAAATGTTTTGTTACTAAATAATGGTACTGTAATTAAATCTTGTGACTCGGTTAAAATGTGCGGAGAATTAAATTCGATAGCTATTTCCCATGGGGATGCCATATTGAGAATCTGTCCAGTAAGTTGTGTAGCAACTGTTATGCATTAAGATTGGCAATGCACTGGAGTTAAGATATCCCAACTTTTATGCAAATTTTCATTCCCATATCGGATCATAAATTGGGGAAATAGCACATCCCAACAAACACAAAAGATCGGCCCATCAGCGGGCCATCACTGGGCCAGAAATGAAACTTCTGGCTCTGTGATGGCCCAATGTAGGGCCAACCTCTTGTGTTTGTAGGGATGTAGGTATCGAAAAATACGCAGTTCGAACAATTGGTGGTTTGCACTTTCCTGTGAGCTGTCGAGGTACTTTCAAAGATCTTAAAATCCTAACAGTGTGCACATTTATTCATAAAAATAAAAATAAATTTTTTGCCACAAAATCAGATTTAATTCAGCATTGCATTGCAAGTTAATGCGACTACATTGTAGCTAGAAAGGTTGCTATTACATTGGTTGCAAATTGATGTATAGTAGTTTAATTCATATTCGATTCAAAAAGTATTTATTTTTATTTAGGACCTAAATATGCGCCTAGCCGGAGCCCGACCCCATGTCAACCAGACAACCACGGTGCACACCGCCATGGTGAATGTGTGGTTGAGTGGAACGGGTCCGGTTCGGTTTGACGACAATGTTAATAGCTAAGGGCACCTGTCCGCCTCGGCAGATTTAAAACTAGGTTGCTAAATAAAAATGTGCTCACATGAGCCTAAAACTACTTGATAAAACTTAAAACTAACACTGGCACTACACTCGCAAAATTTATAATTGTTGATACGGGAAAGCAGAATTAAACGAAAAACCCGTTCGAATCAATCACGACTTTGCGTTCTGATCATCGGCAAGGAAGGTAGAGTGGTTAAAAGCTGTGGTTTAAAAAATTAGGATTTATCAGAAATTTTCGGACTAAAGGGGATTTAGAGAAAACAAAAAGAGGACAAAAAGAACAAAGAGGATAAAAGAAAAAAAAAGTACAAACATAAAGAGGGGAGAAAGAGGGATTGGAAAGTTGTAAAGTCGAGGAAAGATAAAGAGTAAGGGTAGATGTAAGTTGTAGGAGGAAATGTGGCTAAGGAAGTTGCCGGAAGATAGGCAACGCCTGGTATGGGTGTTTTATATTGAAAAGTATAGCATTATGATCTCTGATTCGGGTTATATTGCGGGTTAGCGGACTACCGCCCATTTGAATTGGTAGAGTTTTCGTGAAGTTTCTTGGACGTAGTCCGCTACAAGAGTCTGAAATGAGGCGCATAAATTTGTGTTCTAATACTCCGCAATTTCCGCATTGTCGTGACCGGGATTCTGCACCGAACCGGCGCCGCGCATGTGATGACTGGCCTGATTACCATCGTGTACAACAACTTTTTATTAGTCCTCTTCAGTTCGCTACCCCGCGCCAGGAGCGGATGCAGACTCCTGAACATGGAGTAGACCTTGCGTACAGTCTCGTTAACGTGGGTGTTGAACATCAGTCGCTTGTCCAAGTTAACCGCCCAGATACTTCACGCACTGTTTGATAGGAATTTGACGACCCCCGATCGAAAGTGGCGTTAGAATCTGGTTTTTGGTGAAACAGCGCGTGAATAGAATCGACTCGGACTTCTCGGCGTTGATCCGAATCTTCTACTTGTAATACTCTGCGGCACGGGCCATGTGCGCTTTCAGCAGCATGCTGCCTGCGCTTTGTGCGAGTGCACGTAGATGGCCGTGTCGTAGGCGTACTTGGCGAATTCGGGAACTCCGGGAAGTCGGAGACGTACAAGTTGTACAACTTTGGTGACAGACACGACCCCTGGGGGACACCTTGACCTGCAGCGATCTGTCTGACAGGAAAAAGTTTCGTTTTGTGCGTTGGGAAGTAGTTTGATGGATGCTATTAAATCCTTACCTACTACTAATATTTTTAAAATAAAACTAAAGAAACTCTTACATGGTGGATGAATTTTATAGCCCATTTTTAGCGTCGACAATAACTTAATTGCTCTTTGTTTGTATAACTGTTAAAGTCTGTAATATGAAAGTATATATTTTGTGTGTGGCACTTCATCCTTTTTGAGGTACATATTGTACTATATTTTGTAGTATGTTTTATATTCCCTCAAGTGTTGTTGAGTGTTGACGTTTTCTGCCTTTAGTTGATCTGTTATGCATGAAATAGAGAAAGAAAACGCGCGGTAGCGAAAGTAAACATTCGAGTTACCTAGTTGCTAAGGCGTTGCTAACTAAGAAAGTAGAACTTTCGTGACCAGGACAGGAAAATTAAAAAAAAGCTAATTTTAACGCTTCATAAGTTTGCATATACCTTGCTTTGGATTTCTTGGGGTAAAGCCAGGCACAAGCAATATTGGCTGCATCTTGTATCCTATTTTCATCGCCACCAAACATATTTGTTTATTTTAGTTTGAAACCACCAGAAATTAAAATGTTTAACATAAACCTCAATGACAGAAAGTAAATGTTTTGTTGTTTCCTAAACTATAAAATTTAATTAAAAACGTCAACTAATTTCATTAAATAATTAGTTTTAAATTATTAAATCCCATAATATCTTTTGGTAGTAGAAAAAATATCATACATTACACGATGCGAAAGCCCCTTTAGGTGTTCGGTGTTTTTTGAATGGTTTCGGCTTCGCCTCGACCATTCAAAAATCACCTCACACCTAAAAGTAAACTTTTGCAACTAGTAATGTAAATAACTATTTCCACACTTTTTACTTTTTTGCACTTTTTCATAAAAATATGTTTACGGAAAAAAATTTATAATAAAAGAACAATTTTTTTAAGAATCGTAGAAAAAAAATTTTTTAGACAGCTTTTTTAAAAATTTATCAATGCCTAAACACGTTATAAAAAATACACTTAACATTATGCGTCATTATTAACACTTTATTGAAGTTAAACTCACGACGGATTTTCTCAGCGTCATTTTTATAAAATGGCGTCGTAGCTTATAAAAAGCACCTTGGATCATTGGAAATGCTTGCCTGGAGTATGTCATTGTTAATTCTAAATATAGCTACCAAAAATTATTATAAATTTTCTTCAATTATGCACTAATTGATCAATTGATTTTAAACGCCTCGTTTATTATTATGCTTTCGTATTCTATTAAATAGTCAATTCTCATTGCACATAGTATACAATGTGTCCCAATATTATAACCCATTCACAAAATTATAAAAATTGAAGCCTAAAATGCCACCGTTTTCGAACCATCGTCAATTTTACTATACATTAAAGAAAGCCTTTATACGAAGCAAAATAATATTTTTTCTACGTTACATTGACAAATTAGCCATTTCGCGAATTTGCAATCCCTGAGGGGGTTGGGGGTGCAGAATTTGTTTTTTTTTTAGGTTTTTCTGGTTTTCCTAGTTTCCAGTCAACATATTAATGAAAATTGTACCAGCACAAAGGATACTGTAGGCAAATAGACACTTTATTCCGCTTTTCTATAAATTGGCACAATTTGGAAATTTTTGAAGGGTGGTCAAAAATTGCGTAAGGGATGAAATTGTCTGTCGATTGTTTTTCAACACTGTTTATGGGTCCAATTAGCAGGAAAAATGGTTGACAGACATTTTCCCCCATAATTCCGAAAATTAGGTGGAAAAAACATCAAATTTTGGAATTTTCCCAATTTTCAAAGTCGCCCAAAAAAAATTCTGGTGAATAGTTTTGTCTGTCGATTGGATTTTGGTACTTTTTCCATCTGGGAAAACAAATTGGAAAAGGTTTTGAAGGGTCTTCACAACTCGGACAGAAAAATTTCAAAAAAATTCGGTTATTTTCCCATAGTTTTGGACCTCGTAAACCGAATGCAAAAAAAATTAGCACTGGGTTTCTGATATGTCCTAGAATGTAATTCTCGAGTCGACGGACAGGTTTCACATTTCGTCCATTCGGAGTGACCTTCTCGGGGTTATAAATTCTACAGATCACGACCAATAGCTAAGCTAAGGGTACGAAGTGATGCAGGGGAACCTTCGGCACCATCTATCGAGCCGACGGACGTCCACGGCATCTCGAACTTTTTACCATTACAGCTCCCTAGCTAACTGGTAAATTTGATTAACCTTAACATACAGAATGATTAGGTTTTTCACGTCACATTCTCTTTTAAAGTTAAGTGTTTTAAAATTAAAAACTTGAAGTAATGACAATAAACCATACAATATATTATTATTTTTTTTAGTATCACATTCTGAATAAGCTATAAATTAAAAAAATATATTTTAAGTTTTGAGAACGGAAAGAGAACATCTTTCTAAAATGTTAAGTTGTTTTAATGTCTATATTTAATCATTTAATGAATTATTCAACAATTTTGTTTTAGGTAGTGCATAAATTTTTAGGTGCGAGACATTTTATAGTAAGTAGTCAGAATTTTTTTATTCTTTTTTGGGCAATCAAAAATTAATTTGTATCTCATAATTTTGGAGAAAAAAAGAAAAGACAGAAAATTTAAATATTTTTTACAGAACAGTGGCAAAATATCCAGTAAAAAGTAAGAAAACTATAAACTATATTAGACTAAAAAAGCAGCAAATAACAATAAATGATCAACTTTTGGCAAGAGATACGAAATTAATTCATACTTGATATATTTTATCACATTTCAAATAGAGTATAAATAGGGTATTTTGGAATTTTTTTTCTTTTTGTCGAAACTAATTTGCTGTTGGGATAATGGTAAAGAAAGAATCCTTCTTTAATATTAACTCCATTTTGACTTTCTCTTTCTCTTTAATTGCATCCTATACAAAACTGACGAGCGGTGACAGTTTTTTGAATTACATGTGTGTACAATCTTTTTGTAAATATAAAACTCAGTCGGCAATTGTTCAAATAGACTGACAGGTGACAGCATAAAACCCTACGTTATCGAACCAAACATCCGATGAATTCATGATTTTTTTAAACAATTTTCGTGTTTATTGATAATGCCAAAGTCGTCATTTCTTATAGAGAAAGAAAAAAACCGCTGCCCAAGGAATCACTACTTCCACATCCAGATTCTCTATCCGAGTCACTCACAACGAAAAAACTTTGTATGTGAAAATAATTGTTTATGGAACTTTAATAATATAATATTTGAAATCCTCTACCCCAAAAACCCATAAAACGATACCCCACATCGGTAGTGGGGTGGGGGTGGTGGTAGTGGGGGTGGATGAAGTAAAAAATATTTTGAGGTTTGTGGTTCCTGTATATGCACTAAATCACATTTTTTTTCATCCCCTTTAATAAGGAGGTGGGGGTGGTAATAGGGGTGGCTAATGCCAAACATTTTGAGACCTCAGCTTCTCTTGTATATACTAAATACCAATTTCATAAATTCCTACCTGCTTGATTTACCTATTTACCCCAAATTTACCCCAATTTACCCCCCAACCCTTCGACGAAACAAGATGAAAATATAATCTAGTTCTAGATCTCGTTAAAGTACATATGTGTACCAAATTTCAAATCAATATCTTAAACGGTTTCAGAGTAAACGTGCGCACAAAAAAAAGTTACAGACAGACAGACCGACAGACAGACCGACAGACAGACAGAAATTTTTTTCGCTCAAACTTAAAATCTCGACGTTTCATGACATTTTAAGCCTATTTGGACAATAAAAATTTTTAAAATTTTTTTTGTCGTTACTATACTTCCACTGGACGTGGAAGTAATAAACTACGCAAGGTTATAAATGCAATAAGTAACATACGTTTATACACAACAAACGCATCTAGTTTTCATACTGTCTCATACTGTACTGTTCAGAGATAATAAATGAGGAATATTTTTAATTTTCAACTTTTGTGCCGTCGGCACAACCTTGAGGCATTAGGCGTCAGAAACTTATCTCTAGGACACTACCCAGCAAACACTAGTACATGAAATATACGTTCCAATGGTTTAAAAATGGTTTTGGTATAATAATTATGCGTTTATGAGATACCACATTGATTTTGCGTTTTCATTATATAAATGATCTACTAAATTTCCACTAAAGGTAGAAAATCTTGATTGAAAAGACGTTTCAAATAAACTGTCAATATAGGTACGTTATATAGATCACATCGACATATAGTAAAGACTTCATATATGTGGTATGTATTAATTATTTGTGTAAAATATGTTGATCATAAACTAGTAATAAATGTATTTCTTCTACTTTTATTTTGGTAATATCATTAACCTAAACTTTACAAGTTTTAATCTTTGGTATGAAATACTTCGTTCATTAACTATGATAGTCCAATGAACATCAGAACGTGTAAAATGCATGAAATATATTTCCAGTGCTTTAAAAATGATTTTAGTATATTAACTATATTAACTAGAGTAAAAATTATACTCTTCGCCGGTTTGTTGAACTTTTTAAATAATTGTTGCACATTCTATAGAATACTCTTCGCAGTTTGCTTGTAAATAATGTTAGTTTCGGACATTCTAAATTTTGTGATGCTAACTTTGTTGGTGAAACAATACAGTGTCCGCCAAAAAGTCTGCACCATATCAGAAACTTTGTTGTTATTGACTTTCTGAAAAATTCTATTCTTGATAAAAGTTAGTGCGTGTTCTCAAACGAAGAAGGGGCTACACAAATTTGTGTTAGTCCTGGCACTTAGGTCGAATAATAATTATTTTTTTAAACTGAATCAAGAGTAAACTACATTTAATTTTGAAGATATCGAAAAATGTTATTTTAAGAAATTGCTTATAATGCGATGTTGTACCCAGATTTGAAATTTTATTGTTTTATTTTAAAAATTAAAATTTTCCACTCTTACGCATAATTCCTTAACTATATTTTTCAATATTTTTCAGTTATTAATAATTTTCTCAATTTAATAGTTTCAGCCTAAATAATGGATTAAAATCCACTCTGAAGAACTTTTAGCAGTACTTTTTGATCAAATAAACATTTTGGGAAAATATGCTGCATTTCTTGGTGCATAGTTTTTCTCTTTTTGTTCAAACATTAACATTTTCGATTTTTTTTAATACAAATTGCCTAAAAAAGAGTTTCATTTAACTCAAACAATGTTAAAAACAAGCAAAAACATTTTCCAAAAATAATTTTTTTAAGTTTATATTCATCAAAGCATAATAAGCACCAATCCTACTTCTTTCTTCTGTAGTTAGTGACATTTTTCCCTTCTGTTACTTAGTTATAGAGCTAAATGAAACTGTTTTTAGATTTTATTAAAAAGTTTCGAAAAAGTTAGCATTGGAAAAAAGAGAGCTATTGCAGGGTCCCCTTTATACTAGTTATTAACTGGTTATTATATTATTATACTAGTTATTATTGCCTAATAAAGCCTGTAGATCGGGGTGTGATTATACAAAAATTTCTTGCGAAAATCACGTGGAAAGCCACAAATCACTGGAGACCTTATCATTGCAAAAAACACGCCTCTCGGATTAAACAGAACTATTCACACGTTTTGACAGAAAACCTAAGCTGTGGTCATGTTTTTCCTTAAGTAAATTCCACTACTTTGTTTGATTTTTAATTAAGCAACCAGCAATACATCTCGATGTATTAGTGGTGTCCACTGTAAAACTACACTTATTCTATGAATTTGAGTTTATTAAAAAAAAATTGGATGCAATCTGAAGAAAATATCTCAGTTAGTCATGAGACTAAAAAATATATACAATATCGAAAACTCTCTCTAAAAGAACTAATCGGCATTCAAGACAGTTTGGATAATTATATCAAAACCATTGAAAGAATCAAACAGCTTATAAACATATTTGTGACACATATATAAAATGTAATATAGTGTTAAAAATTGTATCCCTGCAATACTTTTAATTAAAAAAATTAAATTTATTTAACAGAACGGTATAGGTATAATTCCAGTAGTCCAAAAAATTAAAAAAATTTTGTCCAAAATTTAAACAGTAAATGAATTTCGAATTCAATTTAACAGGTAAACCAAAGTTGTTATTAATTTATAAAAGTACAGTCTCATACAGGAAGATGACATCCACTTAGATTAGTTTGAAGTTGCTGATCTACTTTAAATCAGTTTTATCATGTCAAATACTTTAGACAGACAGGTACATACTTTAAACAGGTACATAAACTTTAAGCATGGGCAAATTCAATCACGCTACCTGCGATTATCCTTAATGTGGATAACTATAATTATGGTAGCCGGGACTATGTAGGTGCTTTATAGCTCGTTTATAAAATGTCATATAGAATCTTAAAAAAAGGCATCCGTGAAACATTTATTAAACGCATTTGTAAAACATTTATTAAATGTCATAATTTAACTAATTGTCTACTTACATATAGCTTATAAAAAGTATTTGTGAAACGTTTATCAACCGTTTATTTAATGTCATAATTTAACTACATTTCTAGATCTAGTACATACGATTTATAAACGTTGATTTAGGTGGACATTGGTCGCGATAGTAAACGTTTAAATTTAAGTCTTTCGACGTACGGTTCTACAGCATATAAAACGTTTTTTAGACTTATCAGTGTTTGCTGGGTAGTGTCGCCTATACTAAGTGGCGTAGCCAGTTTTTTGGGGGTTGGGGACAGTCCGTTTTAAAAGGACTTGGAAATTTCTTCCTGATCTAATAATTGATGAGCTGGGGAGCAAGATGGGAAAAGACATTGGTGACGGGCGGATGAAAATTTTCCGATGAGAGGGGGGGAAATGGATGGGGTGCAAAATTAGCAAGAGGGAAGCCAAATAGAACAATTTTTTTTTGATTAGCGGGGCGGCGGAAAATGGGAAAAATTTTTTCTCATGAGCAGAGGAGGGGGGTGAAAAATTAAAGGGGCGAAAGAATTAGCGGGAGGGGCGCCAAATAGAACAAACATTTTTTTAATAGGCGAGGGAGGTGGAAAATGGGAAAAACATTTGTTTTTATGAGTCGGTGGGGGTGAAGAATGGAAAGTGCGTCAAATAGAACAATACATTTTTTGATGAGCAAGGAAGAGGGGCGCGGACAATGGGATGGGAAAAACTTGTCACGTTCCCTTTTTACAAGAATTACTAAAATTCCCTAATTTTTTTCAATATGAACCCTACAGCAGGAACGCCACATCATAAGGGCAGGTGCTGTGACCACCTAGCTACGCCACTGCCTATACTTTATACGTTATTTCATGTTCTGCTTCCGAAATTTCTTTTCCGTCGACTACCATTATTTCGTCTTAGGGAATGGACCTATTAAATTTACAGGAATATTTCATATTTTTTCGAGTAAGATGCAATAAATAAATGTCGTTTGTAAAGTTCTCGAAGAACTGAGCACAGGTTATAACCTTATTGATAGTTATTTGTAACTCCGATTTGATCAATATTCCACAAAGCATATATTCCTTACTTTCTTCCACCTCATGCATATTTGAGAAAAGCCTCGTTTTACCTTAGAATAAGATGGACAACTTTCGTCCACAAACAAATAGTGATAGACAAATGACAAGGAAATAAGTTGTTTCTCAATCTTCCGAACCTCAAAATGATATCTGTGATAAAATATGCTGGAAATCGGGACATAAGCGCATCCAGTCGAGATCCAGGATAATGAACTAAAAATGGAGAGAGTTCTGGTGAGATCGGGACGGGTATCAACTCTGAATTGGGACACGATGTATATTTACAATCCCACCATGTGTGATCTAACAATCAGTTTCATTATTCAAATTTATTGAACTTGATCTTTGCTTCGCACTTGGCATTGAAACACATAAAAGCAATTAATGTCGACGCTTAACATAGTACAACTGTGTATTGCGCTCCATTGGAATCATCCGCTTTTTTTGTACGCTAGTGACTGACTGCGACACAATAAAAATATGTTTTTAACGCCAGTCTGCCGCCACGTCTAGATGTTATCCACAAAAAATAGCTTTACTACGGAATACGCATTTTTTTTGGACGTGATCACCTTCTATATGAGAGAATTATATTCTTATATTTCACTACAGTCTTTCCAAATAGAACACCCCCATATTACGTGAAATACATTATTAATAAATATTTTTAATTTTAAAATAAGAAGCACCCTTACAGGAAGAAACTGTTTAACTTTCGTCGTATAATATTTGAATATGACGAAATTATTTTTTTTTCTCAATTTACGACTAGCGAATCGCTCGCAAAAATTCATTCTGTCAGCGGTTGCAACTCACAGTGGTCTTCAAGCTGCAGAAAGTTTGACCAAAATGGATCCAAAAACGGGTTTCACAGAATATTTTCAGCATATCTGTAAGGTAAAAAAATTCAAATTGGAAAATCCTAGCTGATCCCCTTCGCGAGATATTCAATTTCTAATTACACAGATCCACAAAAAAAAAGTGATCCGGTGGACCAGATTAGTGTACCCTTTGTATTTTGACTCGCTGATTCTGAATCCAAAGTCAGAATTTTTAGATTGGCTCATTTTTCATCTCTAACTCCAAAAAACACCTCCAAGACCAATGTATACCTATGTATTTTGATCTGCTGAATCCGAATTCGAATTGTCGGATTGGTTCGGTTTTCATTTCTAACCTAAAGAAACACCAGTAAAAACCGGTTTTCTGCCTTTCACATTGTTATGCAGTTGGTTATGAGGTTACTGTGATATGAGGTTATGGCGTTTAATGTTATGAAATAAACATATTTAAAAGAAACTACTTATTTAAGTATGAAAGCCGAAAAACTGGATTTTTGGGTGTGTTTTTTTAAGGTTAGACATAAAAACCGAGCCAATCTGACAATTCTGATTTCGGATTCGGATTCAGCGGATCAAAATACATAAGGATACATTGGTCTGATCCGTCGAACACACCACTTTTTTTCTTTCGTTTTAGAGGTGTTTTTTGGGTTAGAGATGAAGAACGAGCCAATTTCTGACTTCGGATTCAGATTCAGCGAGTCAAAATACATAAGAATACACTAGTCTAATCCACCGGACAGACTACTTTTTCTTTGTGGGACTGTGTAATGAGAATTGAGAAATTCTCGCGAAGGGAATTTCCGGTTTTTTACCCTACAAAAATATGCTGAAAATATTCTGTGAAACCTCTTTTTCGATCCATTTTGATCAAACTTTCTTCAGCTTGAAGACCACTGTGAACTACCTCAGAATTAGCACACCGTTGCAGTTGAATGGGGAATGGTTTCAAATTTTTCTGATATAAAATGGTATATGTATATCAAGTAACTACCCTTTCATGGTGGTGTACCAGGAGCTGCGACAGGGTGAAGGAAAGCACACTAAGCTTTTATTGAACTTTCTCAATCTTTCTATGTAAGTTTTGATTTGGATAGAAGAGACACATAAAAAAAATTTAACCGAAAGTAGCATATTTTTTTTGCAATTTCCTCCAATGCAGTTTAAACGAATTTGAAAAAGAAATGAGCAGCCTTCAAAAGAGATCGCTAAAAATTATAAGGAAAAATTTCAGCGTCGCCTAGTTACTCGAACCTTATTTTCAGCGATCTTTTTTGCAGGTGGTTAAGTTTTTTTTGTTTTCAAAAATCTTTTTTTGCCCTTTTTTGTGGCCTCTATTTAGCCTCTACATAGTAAACTAACATATCTATTATTCTGAATTTTTAAACTTTAACGTCTTTAACGGCTCGTTATCAGAGAATCCTGAAATCTCCATATATCAAATTTCATGTAAATCTGCAAGAACTTTGAATTAATAAAATCTTGTTTCCAATTTTTGCTCTCCTTGGCACTAGACATAGCTGGATGAAATGAATATGGGACCACCTGTTTTTTGAAAATGTTCATTGAAATCGCTTTAGCCAGTCCAGAGGAATGATTATACGTATAAAGGAGAAAAAAAAACATGCATACATACATAAGGTCGCATTTATAGACTCGTCCATTTGTAAATTTCTTGAAGTCGGTTAAAAAGCATTAGACGCAGTGCCTGTCATAAACTACTATGTACTACATTATTAATTTCATTATGTTTCATCTTGATATATAAGCAGGTAGGGTTGCTTAATGTTCATCGACGTTTTAACTGGTAATTTCACAAATAATTGTAAAGGGGCTGTGAGACCAAGAAATGTTAGAAACCCACAAACCGAAGAGAATAATTTTGATGTTGTTGAAGAACGTCCCGGTATTAGCACCATAGACGTTTGGCTTTAATATTTCGAAATACCGTGCATCGAGTTTTAATAGTATATTATACAACGATCATTTAATGATAGCTATCACTAAGATAATTAATACACCCGTTTCATTGCAAAAAGAACAGAAATTATTATAGAACAGTCAATCCGCATGAAACCGTGCATTTTGAGTTGGCAGCGATTTTCTTTTTACTTGGTATCCTCGATAGGCCTAATCCATAGGTCTTGTTTATAGCATTGTGCACATTTCGTTTTTTTTTGACACAACAGGTGGGTCTTCTGTGGGAACGTGATCAATGAAAATCGCACGATTCCGAGATGCTCGCTTAGTAGAGCAAAATCTACTTTTTCATGTTGAAGCAGCTCTTCTCCGGAAGTCAGCATGAAGACACAATGGTCAAGAACATATTATTCATTAAAGTTGGAAAAAATAAAGTTGGCGTAGAAAAAAGTTCAATATAAACATATTAATGTTACTCTATATAAAACTGTCAGTAACCTTTTTATACTTACTTGCCTCACTTAGTTACTTCCATTTGTAGTGCTGAAAGATCAATAAAAATAAACCGAATAAAAAAGTAAATGGATTAAATTATTTACTAGGAAATGCTCTATAAAGAAGCTAAAAAGAATTGGACTGAAAATAAAAGTTATTCACCCTAAAGTTGTTCATTCCTTAATTTTTCATCTTCTGCTCATAACTTTTTTATTCTTTATGGTACGCAGAAAACTAACAAAAGTTTTAGAGATAAAATAATGCGCTGAAATATTATCTCGAGTCGCGGTTATGGAGATAAATAAAATTTACTTCGTAAGTGTGTGCTAATGCATGAGCCTTTCCATCTTTTGATGCTTAACTCGGGTTAACTTGTAGAATGAAAAAATGTCTTGCTTCTAATGAGCTGGCTTGTGTTTTCGGTGTGTCTTTTGGTTATGGGTTATTTCAATAGATTGTGTAGATTGGTTGCAAGGTTGTAGTATCTGGCTGGATGTTGCGTGCACAGCGTTGTGTTTGTTTGGTGGAGGTGCGGTAAGGTGGGGTAGGATGTGGGGTGAAGCTGTAGTGAACAGAGTATATCAGATGGTGGCGTTAGTATTATGTTTGGCCTGTTGGCTCTTTTCATGGGCGTGGTGTGATGTATTTCTGTTATCTTTTTTTTTTTTGTGTATCTTTTTGTTTTATGTTTTGGTGTATTTTGAGTTTTTTTTTTCCCTTGCCCTGGTTAGTGGTTTACAGTTGTATAAGCTTCGGGGTTTTGGGTTAACTAAATAGTGATATGACCGTTTCTATCACCATAGAAATCTTGTCTATTGGGTCTTTGCATTTTTTTAGGTTATTTATTAGGTTCCCAAGTTTGTTTAATATTTCGCGGATGTTAAAGTCTTTCAAAAAGTTATATATTTCTTTTATAGGGTTGGTGTTTTCTATGTCAGTTACCTCCGTGGGTTGCGTCCGGTCTGTTTTGGTTTTTTCACTGTATGTTGCTCGTTGTGTTAGCGGTGGGAAGGTGGTTATATCTGGGGTTTTTTGTGTTGTTGTAACTTGTGTGGTAATGGGGTCTGGTAGGTCATTTGGCCTTCTGTTTTGCCAGTTGTTCTCTGGCTTAAGTCTAGCCATCGCCGCCAGGTAGGCCGGGCACCCTCTGAAGTTTGAAGGGTGGGCTACACCGCAGTTGACGCACTTGCACGTCTGTGCGGCACATTTCCCCCCCTCGTGCGTTTGTCCGCATCTCACACATTGTGGGATGCGGTTACACAACTCCGAGGAGTGACCGAACCTCTGGCAACGATAGCATTGCGGGATCGATGGCCTGACGTAGTCCTCGACCCTGATATTGAAAGAGCAGAGTTCGTTGAGTGAGTACATCTTGTCACCGTCCCTCCTGTGTATAGTCACTAGCAGAATTGGAAGGGGTTGTTTGGTTCCCCTTTTTGGAAATGGTTAACCTGACTATTTTTTGGGTCTGGATATTTTTGTTGTTTAAGTCCTTTTGCATTGTGTCTAGGTTGATGTCTGTTGGTATGTACTTGATTACGACTTTGATTGGTCTGTCGTTCTGGTGATTGTAAGTATGAAATTCAACTTTTTTTGGGATAGTATGTTAATTATGGTGTTATGATCGTCGATTGTTTTAGGTTGGCAAGTTAAGGATGTTAAATTAAATTTGTATGTCGGTTTTTGGGTGATGTAGTTATTTATCAAGTCTATTACTTCCATGTGGCGCTCAGTATATATTGAAATGCTTGGTGTGTTGTTTAGGTTGGCGTTCTGTTTGATCCTATTCGTGTGAGTAAGGGTAGGTTCTGTATCTGTTTATATTTCGGGTGAATTAATATTGGTCTGTTTACCTTTCTGTATTGTTGTGTTTGAATGTATAATTATGGGGGGGGGTTTGCTGGTTGATTTTTCGTTTTTTTTGGGTTAGGTATGATGTTGTCTGGGGAAGGTGAAGCTTGAATTTGTTCCGTGGTGACGGTTTGTATGGGGTTAAAGACTTGTTTGGTAAGTTGTAATATTTTGTCCAGTTGTTGTGATAGCGGGGATGGGGTTTGGTGTTGGTTAATATTAGGGATTTGTAAGTTGTGCAAGGGAGATGTAGTTGGGGATATAGATTCGTATTCGGTTGTAGTCATTCTAGGGGTTGGTGTTGAGGTTGTGAATAGGGCAGTTGTGAGTACTGGTGGTGGTAGTGGTGGTTATTGTTGTTGGGGTAGTAATGAATGTCAGCGATGGTGTATAAATATAATATTGCCCGTCATCAGAATCTTGGAATGTTTTCTTTACAATCTCTTTTTCGTATGTGTAATGTTTATGGACCTTGAGGTTTTTAGTGTAGTGATATCTGAAGTGAGACTTCTTTGGGAATTTATATTTAACAAGATTTCTATAGTAGTAAATATTTGCTGAAGGGTATGAATATCTGGGATCGTATGGAGGGAAGGTTTTGTTAAGATGGATTAGGTCGTGTTGTTCGGAGCGTTTGTCTGGGTTTGTTGTTTTACCTGACTGGTGTATGTCGGCGAGAACTTCAAATTTGTTCTGGAGCGGTATGCTGTTCGCTGCCTGCTCGTTGTCACCTGATCGGCCCAGGTTAATTTACTGGTATGCGGTGTTGTAGTGTTGGGAGGTAGCTCCTCTTTAATCTTGCTTGTTCGCAGTGACGACATTTTTACGGTGGAGGTTAATCACAAGTAGTTGTATCGTACACAGGCACTGGCAGACTATATGATATGATGATAAAATTTACTAAAGGCACATCGCGCCTTTATTTTGAAGAGGGCGATCCCCCCCTCCCAGGCGGAGAAACTCAATTTTATACTAGAGACTGCCCCCCCCCCCCCTACTAAACCTCAATAAAAATCGCTGCCTACCCAAAATGCACGGCTGGTCAATTTTCAAGGCTGGATTGACTGTATTATTATCAAGAGACGAAATATTTAGAATGGGGTATTATCAATAATTGGTGTTAGCAAAATATGAAGATCAATATTTAAAGAAAAAATCACATAAGTCGGGAGCTCCGATTTAAGGCTTAGTTTTTGAAGCCTAAGTACCTGTCAGACATACGGCTGGAAAGTGTCGTACTTGATGTAAAATTGTCTGTTCAATCCAAATCCGGAGGGCGCATAAAAATTGGGACTTTCCTTCAACCCCTAATCTGCGAATTTACCCTTTCGGAAATTGTGAAAAATTTAATTTTTAAAATATAACTTGCGTTTTCTCCCACAAAAAATAAGCTAAAAATCTATTCTTTTTTCAAATTGTAGCTCACAGTGCACTTAATGCAACAGTGTAGTCAAAACACATCTAACACTTATAGAAATTTTAGAAAAAAGCATGTCGTGAACCTCTACATAGCCGGCGCATTGAAAAATGTAGCTTGCAAGGTTTTCTTTTCTGGAAAATTGATAAAAGCTAGATTGTATGAAATTACAAGAAAAGACCAAAATTATTTTTACTGATTGATTCATACTGATATCTTGAGTGAAACGGAAGATATAATTTTCTCAAAATTTGACTGTTCTGCGATCGAGCACGCTACGAATCGAATCCGACGGATGCGGGCACTTATTTCCATTATATTTAGCTATTTGGTACTGTATTAATAGGTACAATATTCCCATGTTAGACTTTACCGGCTTTATTTTGTTTAAAAGATTAATATAGTTGTTTAAAATTTAATTACCTCCACACCTGGTTTAAATAGGATTAGGATGTCATGAAACTTCGAGATTTTAAATTGAATAATGTGCCATCCGTTTGTCTGTAACTTTTTTTGTGGGAACTATTACTCTGTAACGGTTTATAATATTGACTTAAAATTTGGTACACCTATAGTATACCTACATATTATAACTAAATTATTATATACTGATCTTATTCCGTTGAAGGGTTGGGGAGTAAATATGGATAAATGATAGTAAATAAGTAAAGCAAGCAAAAGTTCAGAAAATTGGGATTTAATATATGTACAAGAAGCCAAGATCTCAACATTTTCTTAGCATCAGCCACCTCACTAGCACACTCATTACCTCCGCCACACCATTATTAAAGTGGGTAAAAAAAATGTGATTTAATTTGTGTACATTTTTTTTTAATTCAGTAAACCCCACTACTACCTCCTTCAATAATAGGGCGTGGGTGGTAATGGGAATTGGAAGAGTCTTTGATAGAAAGTCTGGATGTGGAATAGTTATTCCTCATCAAAACACTTAAATAGATAGGTACCTGTATGAATGAAATTACAATTAATAATTAGAAATTATTATAATAATTATAAGTATTAATTGAATTGAATCTGCGGTAGGTTCTTGATGAAACATAATCAATAAAATTAAGAAATTTAAACACTTGGTATTTTGTTTCACTGGATTTTATTCAGATTTTTCTGACGACCATTATCAAAGAGTCTAAATAACTAACCTAAAGGTAATAGATTAAATAATACAATATCTTCAAACAAAAACAACTTAGGTCGTTTATTAGTTAATAATACAGAAAAAACGGAAGATATAGAAAAATCGGGGGTATATGAAATAAAGTGTGACGATTGCGATGCCCTATATATAGGCCAGAGTGGTCGAAGCATAGAAGTAAGTGTCAAGGAACATAAAAAGTCAATTGTAGATAACGTAAAATCCACGGGGTTTGCAGAACATTGTATTCAACAAAATCATTTCTTTAGCAATAGTAATGTTACACTTTTACATAAGGTCAATAAAGGAGATAATCTAGATATGCTTGAAATTTTGGAAATAAAGAACTAAAATAAAGACTAAAAAACCACAAAAATGTTACAAATACACAAATTATATTTGCAAATACTCCTGTACTAGACACTGTATTAAAATTATAATTAAATTCATAGTACTTAAGTAAGTTCCTAGTATGAAAATTAAGTTCCTAGTACCAGGTAGGATAGGATTAAATTTCAACAATAGCAATAAATGTAAATTAGCTATCATCCTATTCCAAGCTTATTGTACGTAACAATATGCATATATATATTGTAAGCGGTCACTTTTAGGTTAGTTATTTAGACTCTTTGATAATGGTCGTAAGACCGAAACATATGTCAGAAAAATCTGAATAAAATTCAGTGAAACAAAACACCAAGTGTTTAAATTAACATACTATGAGCTTCTAAAATGGTCAATTTTTCGAAACGAAATTCCAAGACGTCTTATGTTGTGTTTTTCAATTGGCACTTTCAATTAATTTGTATTCTTCTCTGCGTTATGTAATAAAACTCTCAATGTCTCATTAGTACCATTACACTTCAAAGTTTCTGATTCAGTTTTGCCAGTCGAGGTCTCTCCGTCTATTAAAATTCATGGATAATACAAGGGCGGATCCGGGGGGGGCAGTAGGGGCAATTGCCCCCCCCCCCGAGAAAAGTATTCGTTCGTTACGTTTTCAAGGCGCCATTTTTTATTTGTCTCCGTATGAGGTGGGAAAAAAATGTTTTCAGATTCCGAGGCGAGCGAAATTTTTTTTTTACGTTTTTAATAGCATTCTCTATATAAGGCGATAAATTTTTTTTAGATTCCGAGGCGAAAAATTTTTTTTTTCTGATTTCTAAAATTTTTTGTATATGTTAGACTCATTGGGTCGCATTTGCCATTTCAGAGGCTTTACTGTCACTTATATTTTTCTGCGTTTAGAGCAGCTACTGCTGTGACGAAAATCAACAGGTAGGCGACCTGCTGAGCTGAACGGGGTTAATTGCATAAACAGGGGATATACCATATTTATGTCCAACCAACTTCTATTATTAGAAAGAAATTTTTCTTTTTTACATTAGCCCGCCTTCCACTTAACTCTGAAAACGGAGTTAACACGTGAACATAATTAGTCTCACTAATTTTGCAGGACATTTAGTTGCCTCGACAACATAGACCTGCAGATGCTAGCATCTATCTTCAAATTTGGAAGAGGTGGATGTAAGCATTACTTCAAACAAAGTTATCTCGCTTAATACCAGATTTTCACATTCCTATTTGCCTCTTGATCCTGCAATAAACGTAAAAGTCAGAAAGTTATAAAAAGCTTATGGGAAACCTTTTATATGAGGTAACAAATGTAGCTGATTTTTTGAAAATGCGACAAATACTTCTGTGCTTTCAAATAATCACACTAAAACCTTAAGGGGATTTTATTCACATTTTTCTGGTGTTCTCAAGATGTCAAAAATAAACGAACTAATAAAAAAACAACTACAATATATCAAAATTATCTAACATGTACTAAATATCTCCTGGAATCTAACCCATGTCACTTAAATACTATATAAATTCACAATGATATAATAAAAACACACTAATTATTCATAGCTAAAACTATTACTTGAACAACGCTCAAGTTTCTACTGAATGCAAGGAAACAGCAGTTTAAGATCCCCAAATTATGATTTCCAAGAATGCGCCGTCGGTGCTTACCGGATGTGGGGGCTATTCTATTCTATTCTATTCTATTCTATTCTATTCTATTCTATTCTATTCTATTCTATTCTATTCTATTCTATTCTATTCTATTCTATTCTATTCTATTCTATTCTATTCTATTCTATTCTATTCTATTCTATTCTATTCTATTCTATTCTATTCTATTCTATTCTATTCTATTCTATTCTATTCTATTCTATTCTATTCTATTCTATTCTATTCTATTCTATTCTATTCTATTCTATTCTATTCTATTCTATTCTATTCTATTCTATTCTATTCTATTCTATTCTATTCTATTCTATTCTATTCTATTCTATTCTATTCTATTCTATTCTATTCTATTCTATTCTATTCTATTCTATTCTATTCTATTCTATTCTATTCTATTCTATTCTATTCTATTCTATTCTATTCTATTCTATTCGATTAAGTTACACGTGAAACGCATGTACACTGTACTATGCACGAAATAAATAGTCTGCTTGTGAAAATATATATTTGTCTATTTATTTTCATCTTCATATTATTTTAATACCTCAATACCCGAAAAGTGTTTTTTTTTCTGTTTAACATGTAAATTATATATAGGTCTGTAAATATATTTTATTTCAACTGTAAATTGGACATTTAAACATAATTTACATTATGCCGATGATATATTTCGTATTAATATTTATTATAGTGGCGGCACACTCTGTAAAAAATAGGCCTAACCTAGACATTTTGGTACCCAGCTGAATTTTTCAGAATATGTAGTTTTTGATACGTATAATAACATACTAAAAGTCCCGAAGAATCCGAGTTGAGCGTTAGCCACCATATTGAAAAAATAGCTTGCGCGCGCCGCTAAAGAAAACATTTTTTTTTGCCTTATCTATTAATCGATTTTAATATTTTAAAAAACAAATTAAAGCGAAAGAATGTGTCTTTGATACGAATTTAAGAAACTATAATAAATTGTTTATTAGTAGTGTAACAATTATAGTTAATAGTAAAAATTACTTTTTGGGGATTTGTATTTTTTCATTTAAAAAATACTCGCTCATCCTATGAAAATATTTTTTAAATAAATGTTGTAGACAATACTTTTTTGAAATTTTTCTCTAGCTTAAAAAATAGCTGAGATATGAAATTTGTAATATTTAGGGGCACACGCAAAGAGAGTGAAAGCTGTGAATATGTTTACAGAAATGTTCATATACCTATCGACTGCCACACGCTGTTATGCTTAGATATATTTCTACACGTACATTTGCGCTGCATTGTTATTAATATAAATAAGTTGCTAAGTTGGATTATTATCTCAAATCGAATTTAGAATATATACAATTTTTAAATATATTTAGTATTTTCATAGGTTTTTTTAAGGATATTGTTTTATTTTTATATCGAATTCATGTTTTCTTTTTGATTTCGTTATTCTTTTACGAATTGTTTGATTTTTTTCTATTAGTATTTTGTTTCGTACAAGGACTGTGTTACTTTTATTATTGTTTAGGTTTAGATTTATTATTGTTTAAGGTTAATCAAGCCATTTTATTTCCATATTTTACCCGTCATTATGGAAGGTATTTTTATTTTTTGTCAAATTCCATTATCCGCGGACGGTAGTCGTTAAAACAGGATTAGACACGATAATTTCAAAAAGTATACAACTTAATGACGATATTCATAAAAAAATTATTTCTGAAGAATTAACAGTCACAAAAATGTAGAAAAAATTACACTTAATAAAACCAAAAGAGCCGCCTCTATTAGTGAAAATGATTTCACAGCAAAAAAAATAAGGGCACATAGTGAACCATTTGACTTTAACAAAAATTGTGTTATTTGTGGAGAAATAGCCGATGTAAAAAATGAAAACAAAAAAACAACAAATTTACGACGCAGTATTCAGTTAGTGCAAACTCTTGAATTTAAAGAATCTCTGATTTCTCGCTGCCGAGAGCGTAATGATATTATCTCTGAAAATGTTTTAGAGAGAATGATAAATGTAATTGATTTAGTTGCAGCTGAAGCAAGGTATCACAAAAATTGTCTATCCAAGTTTTACTTGAAGAACTTGGAAAAAATTACACACATTGATACGCAAAAGTGCGACGCATTTCAGCAACTTATCGAATTTTTAAATTCAAACAGTGAGTACTAGTACACGTTAGAAGAATTAGAAGATAAATTAGAAAGTTTTGGTGACCTAAAGCTTAGTAGAAAACATTTAAAAAGAAATCTTGAAGACTCTCTTTACGTCAAGACCAGGCCATAGTGATATTGTTACACTAAAAGACTTTTCCGGTAAAATATTAACCGATACATGGTACAAAAAAAAAATTTGAAAATGACCATAAAGAAAACCTAAGAGTGGTTGAAACGGCAGGAAAAATTATTTTAAATGATATTTAAAAAAAAAGTGGTTGACTTAGATAATTACCCTGTAACTGAAGATCTTTCTCATAATGATCAGATTCCAGAATCTTTAATCTTATTGCTGGACTGTAATAAAATTTAGAAAAGTTGACAATAATGTTGTTAAAAGGAAAAGTTTGGCTCTTGCAGAGGCAATTATTTCTGCAGCTAGACCAAATTCTTATCTTTCACCACTTTAAATCTCTTTAACATTTTACGTACATAGACATTTTGGTTCTAGAAATTTGGTACAAATGCTTTCCAATTTGGGATTTTGTGCTAGGTATAGAGAAGTTCAAAGATATGAAGAATCTATACTAAATTGAAGACCTAAGTGGATAAAGGTGTTATGTCACACTTTTAAAGTTTTGAGTAAATTAAACAAAACGGTATTGAGTTGGAACTTAATTATTTTGTCTTCGATTCAAATGAATAATACCTTATAAAATAGATAATTTTGGGTTATGTTCTTTTGTTTACACTAATATTAAAAAAAATATCAAGTTCTTATGAAACTAGATTTTTCTATCCAAAACTGTGTACATCCACTAAAATTACTGGTTGTATGTATGACATGGCGCCTTTATAATTAAAAAGTTTCTATAAAACATTACAAATTTAGAATTCACCGTTTATTGTTTACCTTTACCTTTACCTTTACCTTTACACCGTTTATTATATAAATCTATATCAGGGGTATTCAAAAATTGCATAAAGTAATTTTTTTTTAAATGCGACATAACACCTTTATCCACTTAGGTCTTCAATTATCCTCAACCCGATATAATGAATGGTACCTTTAGACAATTTGTGTTTGATAACGCTGATTACAATATTAGATCGTTAGACGGACATGGCTCATTTCATGCAATGGGGGGAATCATTTGTATAGCTCCTAAACGTAATGTGCTGCTTGAAAAAAAAATTCCACGAATTAAAAACTCTGCTGATATAGGTCACTATGGCAATATTCCTATAAAATATTACAAAAAACCTGCTGTAAATAAACTACAGTACAGGACTTCGTTATGGAAGACATTTTATCAATAAGCGGTAAATCATTTTACCAAAATATATTATGGGCAAATGGGCCATTATTGAAACAGTTTAAAATAATGAATTGGAGTCTTTATATGTCAACAGCATTAAAAAAGAAGAAACCAACTGAAGTCAGTTTTATGCCGCCTTTGCCATTTATCAATCTTAATCCCAGCGATGTAAACCATTTATACGGCCTTAAGTTTTGCAAACAATAAATGCATAAAGCAAAATTATAATACTTGTTGTAACGTTTGATCAGCCGTTGTATCAAAAAGCTTTAGAAATTGTAAATTCATGTGAGGAACTAGCTTCTGTTGTACTTCGATTAGGTGGTTTTCATTTGGTAATGTCTTTTTTGGGTTCTGTAGGTTTTATTGAACAGCATGTTTATAGGGTATATTTTCAGGTGCAAACATGGCTTAATAAGGAAACTAATTCATCTGAGTGGGGCTGGGAATTGAAAAACGATATAATTGCCGTAGCATAAGTTGTGTCAATTCAAACACTAATTATAACCGATAGCGATATTGAAGATGAAAATTAATTATTAATTTTTTCTTTTTACCTCATTATTATTATTATTATTATTTATCATTATTATTATTATAAACCATCTAATTCTGAAAACTGAGCTTGGTAATCATTGTTGTTCGGGGTTAATTGTGCTGTTACTAAAATTGCACATTTTAACTTTTCAATTTTGATTTTAATGCTACTAACATATACAGTTTTACAATGATTAAAGTGTTCTATCTCCGTTATTTTTAAAGCTATAAAAGAAATTAGAAAAACAAACAGAACGTTTATTGATGGCCTACAACTTTTACTTAAAACATATTTTCATAACATAACATACAATTTTCTTTTTAATCATATAAATAGAATATTCCAAAATTTTAATTTTCAGTTTAAGTCAGTTTTTTACCACACAGACAAAGTTTAGTAAAATGTGTAAAATATATGTTAAAGCCACATTCTTTAGCTATAATTATCTGTTTAGAATATTAAAATCGGCTAATAAATAAGGCAAGGAAAAAATGTTTTCAACATGGCGGCTAACGCTCAATTCGGATTCTTCGGGACTTTCAGTATGTTATTGTAGGTATCGTAAGCTACATATTCTGAAAAATTAAGCTGGGTACCTAAAATGTCTAGGTCCAAACAGATTGTGCCGCGACTAATTACATTCACTTAAAAAAAATCAAAAGATGAAAAAGTAGCATTGTTCGTTCGTCTGAAGTCTTAAACGAAGAATTTTCTGGGAAAATGTCAAGAATAATAAAATGTTCAAAATCAATTTTCTCAACTTTTCTGTCTCTTAATATATTTTGGAACAATGCTTCATTTACGAGTTATATTGCAAATAAAGCGAAAAATGCCAAACAACGGACGATTTTTGAATTTTAAAGTGTGTTGCCCCACCTGTGACGCGTGCGTGTTTGTGGACATCCCAAACTATACTTTAAAAAAATAAAATTGCAGGTAAACGACTTTCGTAAAATTATCCTTTTTCCATCTATTCCGACTGGCCTATATGTATTTTATTAGGGTGTAAAGGCTTGATCATCCTTTTTTTATTTTATATTTTTTTGTGATTTACTTTTTTGTTTTTTTTTTTGTAATCTTTATTTGGCAGTACTTAACGTAAGTTTTAATAGTATACGAAATCGCATTAGTGACGCAAGGGGTGCAGAACGCAGAGCATGATTTAACTATATTGTTCGTTCGTTTACTTTTTCAATGTACGTATTTGTCAGCGGCGGTTAGTGAAATTTAGATTGATCATATCTTAAGGCGCGTTTGCACGCATCCAGTAATTTAGTTGAGCCGTTTAGTAATTTAGTACTCGACCAATGCGGACCGCGCTTTCCACTAAGTCAGTCGACTAAAACCCGCTGTCCGCACTGGTCGAGTACTAAATTACTAAACGACTCGACTAAATTACTGGATGCGTGCAAACGCGCCTTTAGTATTGACTCATGGGACTTAAGCCATATTTTATGACATGACTACCAAGATAAAATAAAACAGTTTTTCGAAAAATAAAATTTTCGTCGAAAGCGAAAGAAACTTTAAAAAATGAGTTGAACACCCTTATCTACGTTTATACACCGTCAGCCAGTGACATAAACATGATTGTTGTTATTGATGATTTCTGGCAAGTTGTTTATAATAAGAAAAATAAAATGTTATCGCATGACTTTATTAATTAGAAATGATGGCATTATCAATAAAGTAGTTACACTGAGTAATGCGTTTGTTTTGATCCGTCATTTATTGAACATACAATAATACAAAGTGTTCTAGAAATCTACAAATAAACTAATTTAAAGTGAATTCTAATTGAATATTTGGGAGTGTATAGAATGGCTTACGCATACCCAGTGACGAGTGACAGAGATTCATTAATAAACGGGTATGATTAATAATAATAATAATTAAAATTAATTAAACTATTTAATAACATCTACTAAAATAATTAATTATATAGTAATATAACAATAGTGAAAAGCAAAACGACACATAGTAACCTCACAAAGTGTTAAATAGAGTTTTTTTTTAATTCAAATAAAAATATTGCCCGATTTCATTCTCTTTTATTACTAATAATAAGGCAAGCCAAGAACAATTTTTTTTAAAGAACAATACATTAGTGAATGCTAACCTAACACATAATCGTTTAGTTTCAATTTTATAAAAAGCCTTTGGAAATCACTGTTAAAAGCAAATCGTATTACTTTTGTCAATTTACTTTTTCAAACTATTTTGGCACCGCTAAATCCGAAAATTTCGGTTTTATATCTTGAATCTCTAAAAGTACACTTTTTCACTTATTCCAACATATCAATGTAAGGAGTGAATTGAAAGAAAAAATCAAGAGAGTTGCAATGTAGCTCAAAAATTATGTTTATAGTTACAATAAGAGTAGTCCAGTGGCGTGCTATTGGGATATAAAATTAGGAACAAATTTTTAAAAGCAAAAAATCAATTAGCTATAGGCAATTATTTCACACTGTGTGGAAAATGTGTATCGCATCTCATAATATTCTCATCACCTACCAAATCGCAATAAATATTATTAAAAACATATAAAAACATATAAAAACAAAAAAATGTATACATATTAAAATATGCATAAAAAACAGTCCGGGAAAGCCACTATCCCGACTTAGGACAGGAAAGTAACTTTTTTTATAAAGAACAATCCGGAAAAGTTAACTTTCCCAGCCTAGGACGGGAAAGTAATTTTCCCGGGCTGTTTTCTGATAGTTGCTTGGCAACGAATTAAAATACTAGAATAGCGGATTTTGGGATCTGAAATTGCGCCAGAAAAGTAGACGATTTCAATTTCAGAAAAAATATTTTTCAATAACTTTATTATTGCTTGATATAATTTGATCAAATTTGGGTTATCGTTATTATAACTGGATTTGAGGGGTGTTAGGATAATGAAATTTATTGTTTTAATAACATATAGGGACACGGGGGGGGGGGGATGAACTACTTTCAATATATTTCAGCCCAAATTTTAAGGCGTCTAGTTACACTGAGTAATGCGTTTGTTTTGATCCGTCATATATTGAACATACAATAATACAAAGTGTTCTAGAAATCTACAAATAAACTAATTTAAACTGAATTCTAATTGAATATTTGGGAGTGTATAGAATGGCTTACGCATACCCAGTGACGAGTGACAGAGATTCCTTAATAAACGGGTATAATTAATAATAATAATAATAATTAAAATTAATTAAATTATTTAATAACTTCTACTAAAATAATTAGTTATATAGTAATATAACAATAGTGAAAAGCAAAACGACACATAGTAACCTCACAAATCAAAATATTGCCCGTTGTATAAGCTTACCGATTTCATTCTTTTTTATTACCAATAATAAGGTAAGCCAATTTTTTTAAAGAACAATACATTAGTGAATGCTAACCTAACACATAGTCGTTTAGTTTCAATTTTATAAAAAACCTTTGGAAATCACTGTTAAAAGCAAATCGTATTACTTTTGTCAATTTACTTTTTCAAACTAATTTGGCACCGCTAAATGCGAAAATTTCGGTTTTATATCTTGAATCTCTAAAAGTACACTTTTTCACTTATTCCAACATATCAATGTAAGGAGTGAATTGAAAGAAAAAAATCAAGAGAGTTGCAATGTAGCTCAAAAATTATATTTATAGTTACAATAAGAGTAGCCCAGTGGCGTGCTATTGGGATACAAAATTAGGAACAAATTTTTAAAAGCATTAAAATCCTAGAATAGCGGATTTTGGGATCTGAAATTGCGCCAGAAAAGTAGACGATTTCGATTTCAGAAAAAATATTTTTCAGTAATAACTTTATTATGGCTTGATAAAATTTGATCAAATTTGGGTTATCGTTATTCTAACTGGGTTTGAGGGGTGTTAGGATAATAAAATTTATTGTTTTAATAACAGATAGGGACACGGGGGGGGGGGGATGAACTATTTTCAATATATTTCAGCCCAAATTTTAAGGCGTGTAAGATTTTTTTTATTAAAATTAAAATAATCTGAATTTTGTATTAATGTTTCATACTTATATTATATCATATCATCACCATCTCTGCCAGAGTATAAATGGAGATCAAAGTGGCAATTATACTATTTTTCTAGGTATTTTAGACCACCCCCAGTAATTCTTTTCGAGCTTGGGAGTTCGTTTGTTGTGTCGGATGCGGATATACTTCTGAAACAAAGATTGATAATATTGAACTTTTTATATTACGAAATATATATAAAAAAAATCGTTATTTAAGTTTCTTAATATTTATAGAATAATTACAGCTGCCAGTAGGGTTTGGGACCGGGACGTCTCGTGTCTCGAAGTCCTGGGACTTTTCCCAAATTTAATTGTCTCGTGTCCTGGGACTTTCGGGTCGAGATTCGAGACACTGACATCTGTTGAAAACGAAAGAGTGTCCTCTTTGTCCGAAGGCATTATTACAAAAATCAGAAACAGGTTGTCGGACAAAGCTGTTAATGCTCTATTTTTTTTAAAAGCTTATTTTATTAAATTAGGAACAAGACTAACACTATATGATTGTGTTTTGTTTTATAATTATAAGAGTTTATTACCAAAAAATGAATCTGTGTATGAGAATTAAACACACGAATTGTTTAGACTTTAATTAACGTTAGAAATATACATTAGATACAATCAGAGCTGCAAGACTGGGCTACGGCACAGTTCCACAACTATTGGGCTTCAGTCGAGGCTCCTTATAAAGGTGCCCTCGACTGACTCCATCGTAAAGTGGCTGATTGAGCTCGATAGAGAGCGATTGAGACGGATGGGAGGCCTAATAACAGGACATTGTCCTCTGAACAAGCACCTGCATACAATGCAGTTGAAAGACGATCCTATTTATAGGATGTGTGGAGTGGAGGATGAAACCATCACTCATATTCTGTGCCATTGTGCACCAATAGGAGTTCAAGGTATTGGTATTTAGGGAGGCAGTTTCTACAGCCGGAGGAATTACGGGATCTACCCTGATAAGGGTTGCTCTCCTTCGTGGAAAGCAGTGGTCTTTTCCAGGGGATCCTAAATGTGATTTTATATTCAATAAATGTTGATTTTTACTAAAATGGCGAACTCAATTCTAATTTTATTTTGAAAAGTCTCGAAGTCCCGGGACGTCCCGGGACTTTGATACTGCGACGTCTCGTGTCCCAGGACTTTGAGAATGTCGAGACTTCCCAAACCCTAGCTGCCAGCCATTTTAAATACGTGACCGTCTCATCATTTCTTGGAACATTCTCTTGATATTGTAGACTTATGAAATGAAGTTTTGCGGTGGAGTTTGATGAGGTAGAGTTTTAATCCCATTCCTCACTGTCCGCCTTCCAGCCAGTTTCATAATCATTGGTTATCTTTTTTGGTTGACTAACCAGAACATGAAAGTTATAATTATTAGTAAACACAACTTTACCAGATATTCTTACTTTTATAGTAATAGATCATTGGTCAAACTCTAACTATTAATTAGCCGACAATTGTAAAACTAGTTGTTAATGTCATAGATTTTTATAATAAACTATTGGTCAAATCTTAATCATTAGTTAACCAACGATTGTGAAACTTGCTGTTAGTGGTTAGTCACCAGACTGTCATTTCACTCATCAATGATATTAAGAGAATGTTACATATGAAAAAAATATACTTGAAAATCACGTAGGGAAAAGGAGTAACATGTTTCTGTCTAGTCTAAGAGTGTCAGCCATTTCACTCTCCTAAATAAGGTTAAGTAAATGAAAATCCAAAATTATGGTTTTCTCAATAACGCTTTTGTTCACACTTATTTCATAAATCCATATTTCATTAGTGACCCTACACTACACTATGCCATCATTTGCATTTTTCTATTAAAATGTTCCATTGCCTTTATATTTACTGGTCGATTTCTTTCAAAAACGTTAAAGTTCTTCCTCTAGCTAACACTAACCCACTGTCCAAATTTCAATAAAATCGAACTTGTCTCTCTTAAGTTATCGTACTTACAAAAACATGACGGACGGAGAGATGGAAAGATGAAGAGCCTGACAGTCAGACAGGTAGACGACGAACATTTTGAAATTTGCCCAGAATTCTGTGACTAACACACCGATACGAATTTTTTCTCTACGAGCGATATTTGCAGTTTTAGAAATGTGTCGATCAAATGAAAGGCCTCAGTCGGTTAAGATGGGTGAATTTTCCCCCTCATCGATGTGCTAATTTTTCGAGTAAAAGAAAAATCGAACATTTTCGAAAACAATTTTTATCTATTGAACGGCATAACTGATTCAAATAAAAGTTCAACAGATTATAGATACCAGAACATAAACATGTAATAAATTGGAACAGAAACTGACAACGGGAACTTAAAAGAAATTCATAAATTTTTCTGGATTTTCTTTAACCCCTATAAAGTTTCGGCACAACTACCCAATTCTGTTTGTACATTCTTGGAACGGTTTTCTACCGTACATAATTTTTCTAAATTGATCAAATAGGTAGTTGATACTTGAAAAAAATAAAATGTTTTTTTAAATTTTTTTAAATTATGATACGCTGATGTTAAAATTATCATGCTTTTTCCATAGGATCTTAGGATAGTATTTTATAATCCCTAATTTTTTGAAAAAGTTACAAAAAATAAAATATATTTTTGTATTTCTGTATTCTTTATTTTTTTAGGGACCTTCTACTAATAATACCGTTTCAAAAAAATTAGGGAATATAGAATACTGTATCAAGATGTAACACAAAAAATATGATAATTTTAGCACCGGTATCATAATTTAAGAAATTAGGAAAGACATTTTATTTTCTTCAAGTACCAAGTACCCATTTGATCGCTTTAATTATGTGTAGTAAAAAACCATCCCAAGATTCTAAAAAAAAAAATTTGGCAGTTGTTCCGAAACTTTATAGAGGTTAAAAGAAATCCAGAAAAATTCATCAATTTCTTTTTCAATGTTCCCGTTGTCAGATTCTGTTCCAAATTATACCACGTTTATGTTCTGGTAGTATTTATAATCAGTTAAAATTTTATTTGAATCAGTTATGCCGTTCAATAGATAAAAATTATTTTCGAATATTTTCGATTTTTTTTTATTCGAAAACAGTTTAATATTAAGGGCTGAAATTTGGCAAAATTGTAGTAAGTGATATTGATAACAAACCAAGCAAGAAAAATGAGTACCATCCATGCGGGGGCAAATTCACACATCTTAACCGACTATGGCCTTTACGTGTTTCCGAAGGTGATAATAATAGATACGGGAAAAATGCATATAACATTTTTTTGCAGAGGATTTTATAAGCTTTATTTATATGAAACATAACAATTTCGATATAGCTAATGGCTAGCGACATAAAATCAAGAAATTTAATCGGAGCACTATTTTCCAAGATGGTGGCTCGAGCGCAAGAAATTGAGATCAGGGCTTTTACTATGTTTAATACTACACCTTAATGAAAATCTCTGCTAAATTTCAAAACTTTATCAGTTATTTTCCTTAAATTTTCCCTATTTGACTGGACTATGAGGGGCTCCTGGATCCGTTTATGACTGAGTTTATATAATATACTTACAACAAATGAACTTTTCCTGCAATGTTATCAGAGTTTATTTATTTTCTTTCGGCATGATAATTATAAATCTTAAATTTAGGTTCATTTTATTTCAGGAGCTTAAATTCAGTAAATAGTTATTTTTCTTATGTTTTTTAACTGCAAACGCTCTCACGCTTGAATAGTAAAGTTTCAAGAATTTGTCAAAAAAAAAATTCATAAAAAATCTATTCATAATTTAATCCATACAATTTTTAGTATATATTACATATAATAAATTTCCTACGATTGAGTGGTTTAAAAAAACTTAAGTTATTAATAACAGATAAAAGAATGACTGACTATTTATATAGGTATTTGAAGATATAAAATAACATAGTGATTCATATTTGTGGAATGTTAAATTTTGCAAATATATAAACATATTTTCTTCTAGACTGCGTAAGAATAAAACATCAGGGGCGCTACTCTAATTTTTAGTTTACTTGGATAAAAATATCAAACAAAAATCTTTCATTAACAGTAAGCAAAATGATTAGATCAGAGGGGAGCGGGCCAAGTGAGTAAGGATCTTCCTAATAAGCAAAATTTAGCTGATCATTTTCTTCCGACTATTCTATTCTATATTAATAATTTATTTGCAAGAAAATATTTTTTCAATTTAATAACCGACCAGTTTGTCAAAAACAGCTTATTACTAATTAACATTTTAGTATAATACTCTTTTAGTAGATAGAGTGACCATCTCTATAGACTTTAACAGTACAAACTTTATCCGTGAACAATAAATAGTACAGTCTAATTGATTTAATTTAATTTTTTTCGGCAACAACATTCCACCTGAAATCTTATTGTTGATTCATATGTATTACGACCTTCTGATTATGAAAAAAATATTTGCACCCAAATTCCTTGTGCGTCAAAACCTATATGCACCTTTGACGCGTTTTCACGGATTTTCAACTTATTTTATTAATATATCTGGTACTAGTAATCGAATGGAAATTTTAGAAATACTGGCTTATTTGAAATAAAATTCTTAAAAAATATAGACCTGTGCGATATGCTTTGGTCAATCCGCCACCTTGGAATAAAATAGAAAATACCAAGAATAGCCGAAAAAATCAAAATTGAATATTTTTTCTATAAGAATGAGTTATTTCACCAAAGTTGGCAAAAAATAAAACCCATTTATATTTATGGTCAAATATAATGCACCAATCCCGGACACCGTATGTCAAATAAAACGTTTGTCAAATAAAACGGTCAAAGATGGCGGACGAAATAAAATTTTTAATTTTTCGTCAATTATTATCGAGGAGGCATTGTACGTCACCTTTTTTTTTATTGTACGTTATTTTAGGTACTTTTAGGGGATAGAGTTCATTTTAATTTTCAAAAAAGTGCGTTTTTTTTATTTTCAAAAAGTGCACTTTTACAATTTTCCTCGCAATTTTCAAAAATGTATTTTCTTTGACCCTCCTTTTTTCACCCAATTTTCATCGAAACAAAATGAAATATACTATATTAGTTTCATTACCATCATATAGCATAATTTCACCGTATTCCTCATCGATAGCCGATTCATCAAAGGTAGAAGAAGCATCGGCACAATTATTTCGGATTGACCAATACGTATCGGACAGGTCTATATTTTTTAAGAATTTTATTTCAAGTAATCCAGTATTTTTAAAATTCCCATCCGATTACTAGTACAAGATATATTAAGCAGATAAGATGAAAATCCGTGAAAGCGCGTTAAAAAGTTCATATAACTTTTGACTTTGAATTTTTAGACGCAAATATTTTTTCGTAATCAGGTCATAATAATCAACAATAAAATTTCATGTGGAATATTGTCGCTGAAAAAAATCAATTCAACTGCACTTCACATCGGTATCTGCATAAAGACCATCACAGACACCTCAGCATATTGCCATAGCATAGGAGCACAAGGATTTTAGATCACTGGCCGAATAAAGATCGTCAAGTTTCTTTATACTATACTGTCTATGGTTGACTGAAATTTCGATACTTCTATGCTATGGCATTATGCTGAGGTATGTGTGATGGCCTTAACATGCACATACAGTATATCATGCAATTATTACAATAGGCTCCTCTCATATTGTCTGTTGAGGCCTGAGGTGTAACGCTCTCCAATGTGACGAAATATTTTGACATTTCGACACCGCAATGCAAAGAAAGTACGAACCACAAATAAGACATATACCTACAGTAGTCATTAACATTGTATGTGCGCAGAATTTAGGACTGTTCTTGTCGCCATGGTAATTTCAAATAGTCCGGTGATTTTACATTCAAAAATAACGATTTCTCGGAAAGTTTTGGGACAAGCCAAAAATTACAGAATTTCCTCAGGAATCCGAAAAAAATAGTGTTGACCACTCAAAATGGCGGCTTTAATGGTTACTTAACTTTTTGTAAACAAAATAAATTTTCCAACTTACTTGTTTGCTTATATCTTCGCTTCTAAAGGTCGTAGAAAAACGTTCGACCCGTCAATTTCTTCGTCATGGGTTCCCCTATAAGGTTGGTATATGAAAAGGACGAATTTGATTGTTAATAACATTTTATGACAATAAACTGAAAAAATTGAACTTATCTATCGTCGAACTTTGAAGTACTGTAGAAACAAATATAAAATCTGCATGTTAACGATATTATGAGAAATAGTACATATTTTTACCCTTAATGAAATGCACTTTGTCCTATTGCAAAATATTAATTATTTTTTTTGCAATTATAAAAAAAAAATTCAAACTATTATACTAAAAGATCATATTAATATTTTACAGTTCTGTTTCAGTGAAAACATTGTATTTGACGTACGTACATTTACATAATCAAAAAGAATATTGCAAAAAAAATTTAATTTGCGACTTTTTGCACAAAAAATTAATTTTGCAACTTAAACAAATGTAAATATCTCAGTAGATTTTGCATACAATGTATTGCAACTAACGGCATTTTAACTGTCATAAAAAAATACGAATTAAAAAAAAAAAAAATTGCTCCGACGCTTTGGAGCCGAGATATGAAGAATTCACGTTTTTTGCGATTGCGGCGAAATTTGAAAATATTTTTACTTGAAAATTTAACTGAATATACCGCAGAGTGTGTGTTATCACTTACAAAAAGTGTCATGTCTATATATCCAGATGGGCCATGGAAAAAAAATTGAGAAAATTGTATCCTCGGTGCTCGCGCTCACGCTAGACGTCAGATTCCCCCCCCCCCCCCTTCACTGCTAGTGGCGTACTTGAACAGTTTTATCGCGGCGGCAGCTTTATTTCTCTCAATAAATTGATTTTTAAATACAAAATGTATACCTTTTTTTATCCCCAATAAGAGTAAAAACTATTCACTCATCAATGTCTTATCAAATAAATTGTATGTAATCTTTACATATTTATTTTATGAAGCAACGTAATTGAACGATTGAAAAATAATCGAATAATCGGGGAGCTGAGAAATAAATAAATTGAATTAAAAAAAAAACGTCCATCTAGCCACTCCTGAAGCCG
This sequence comes from Rutpela maculata, assembly GCA_936432065.2. Taxonomy (NCBI): domain Eukaryota; kingdom Metazoa; phylum Arthropoda; class Insecta; order Coleoptera; family Cerambycidae; genus Rutpela; species Rutpela maculata. The sequence continues at coordinate 111,511,547 of OW386285.2, forward strand.
AGAAAAAGAGAAATGAAGCTGCCGCCGCAGTAAAACTGTCCAAGTACGCCAATAGCAGTAAATGGGGAGGGGGATCTGGCGTCTAGCGAGAGCGCGAGCGCCAAGGATGCAATTTTCTCGATTTTTTTTCCATGGCCCATCTGGATATATAGACATGGCACTTTTTGTAAGTGATAACACACACTCTGAGGTGTATTCAATTAAATTTTCAAGTAAAAATATTTTCAAATTTCGCCGCAATCGCAAAAAACGTAAATTTTTCATATCTCGGCTCCAAAGCATCGGAGCAAAATTTTTTTTTTTAATTCATGATTTTTCATGGCAATTAAAATGCCGTTAGTTGTAATAAATTTTATGCAAAATCCACTGAAATATTTACATTTGTTTAAGTTGCAAAATAAATTTTTTGTGTAAAAAAAAAGTCGCAAATTAAAATTTTTTTGCAATATTCTTTTTGATTATGTAAATGTACGTCAAATATAATGTTTTCACTGAAACAGAACTGTAGTATAACAGTTTGAATTTTTTTTTTTTATAAATTAATTGCAAAAAAAATAATTAATATTTTGCAACGGGACAAAGTGCATTTCATTAAGAGTAAAAATATGTACTATTTCTCATAATATCGTTAACATGCAGATTTTATATTTGTTTCTACAGTACTTCAAATTTCGACGACCGAGAAATTCAATTTTTTCAGTTTCTTGTCATAAAATGTTATTAACAATCAAAAATTCGTTCCTTGCATATACCTACCTTATAGAGGAACCCATGACGAAGAAATTGACGGGTCGAACGTTTTTCTACGACCTTTAAAAGCGAAGATATAAGCAAACAAGTAAGTTGCAAAATTCATTTTGTTTACAAAAAGTTAAGTAACCATTAAAGCCGCCATTTTGAGTGGTCAACACTATTTTTTTCGGATTCCTGAGGAAATTCTGTAATTTTTGGCTTGTCCCAAAACTTTCCGAGAAATCGTTATTTTTGAATGTAAAATCACCGGACTATTTGAAATTACCATGGCGACAAGAACAGTCCTAAATTCTGCGCACATACAATGTTAATGACTACTGTAGGTATATGTCTTATTTGTGGTTCATACTTTCTTTGCATTGCGGTGTCGAAATGTCAAAATATTTCGTCACATTGGAGAGCGTTACACCTCAGGCCTCAACAGACAATATGAGAGCAGCCTATTGTAATAATTGCATGATATACTGTATGTACATGTTAAGGCCATCACACATACCTCAGCATAATGCCATAGCATAGAAGTATCGAAATTTTACAAAAAGTTAAATAACCATTAAAGCCACCATTTTGAGTTGCCAACACTATTTTTTTCGGATTCCTGAGGAAATTCTGTAGGGGGTAGACTAATTTTTGGCTTGTCCCAAAACTTTCCGAGACATTTTCCTAATATCACCGGACTAAAAGTGATATTCTAAACTATTATTGCATTATATTGATTTTAGTCACAATTAGTAAATGGTATAAATGCAAGCTTTCACGGCCATTGTCTAATGAAATGCTTTCTTCTGGGTGCAACCGTGGTTGTCGAATTTGACTTGACATTTTATTAATTTTTAACATAAAATGTGTACACACAAAAAAAAATGAACCTTGTAACGATGGCATAATTTCACTGATTTTTATATCATAAACCATTGCTAACTCGACGGGCTGACATATGCTAGAAGTATATTTTGTCGTTATTTAAGTTCTATAGAATTATTCAGCACATAGAAAATCCTGAGTTTCCGAAAAAGCCACGTAGCTGCCGCACCATAGTAGATTTTGTGGTTCTCATTCTGATGAACGTGTTCTGCCACTGCCGACTTTTGTCTACCCGACTCTTGTGTTTCTCTGGTGTTCCTTGATTCTGCAGTGGATACTACGCCCTGTCTGTCCGATATAACTCTTACCACATGAGCACTCCAATTGGTAAACACCCTTGACTAGTAGTCTATTGATGGGGTCCTTGTTTAAGGGAAGCACTTCTTGAATTTTCTTTACCTTTCGGAAACGTATTTTCTTCTTCAATAACGTCTTCTTCAACTTAGAGCTTGTTGGAAGTTTCTCAGTTCTTCTCGTTTGCTTTTGTCGTCACATATTATACTGACTCTGTGGAATAATGTTCTGATTAACGACCTCTTTTGTCGTGGTTGGTGGTGGGATGTAGCATGCAGGTAACGATCGGTATGTGTTCGTTTTCTGTAGACTCCATGGAACAACCTATCATTGCTTGATCGTTTCACCGATACATCTAAGAAAGGCAAAACTCCCACTTGCTCGATCTCCATTGTAAACTTGATATTTGGGTCTTGGTTATTTAGATGGTCGAAGAAAACAAACAGTGAAGAATGTCCATGCTGCCATATGATGAACGTATCGTCAACTAAAAGCAACCAACATTTAGTTTCTCTACACTAAACGCCATATGCTGTAGTGTTGAGAAACGTCAAGTCACATTCGATAACCACGGCAACACTCAGAAGAAACCACCTCATCAGTTAATAATTAGTAAATGAAAATTAATTTTTTCCCAACAGTTTGGTTTGGGACCATCGAGAGGTAAATCGCTAGAACATTTTGGTGTACAGCTTCCCGGTGTTATTAGGTATTATTGGGTATTATTGTGGGAATTAATTGGTATTACTGGGTACTACTAAGAAATACCCAGGTATTTCTATACAGTTTAATCCGTTGTATTATTAGGTAATATTGACTATTATTAGGTATTATTAGGTATTATTAGGTCTTATTAGGTATTGTTATAGTTTGTAACCTGGGTATTTTATCCAGATATTATTAGGTATTATCACAAAATACCCAGGTATTATTGAGTATTACTATGCAAGGGGTATTAGTGTACAGATATTTTTTCTACGCTTTACCTCTCAGGACAATCATATTGGGTATTAGAGTCATCCTGGATACTGGACCAAAAACCAAATTTTCGAGGCACGAACAAGATGTTAAAGAAAAGATTGATCTTACTAAACTTTGCATGGGGCAAAATCGCTTCCAATTCAATTAAACTTTGCTAGTGAAGGAAAATTTCGTGTAATTCCCTCAGTGGCGTCCTGGCAAATTTTAGTTGGGTCCGCGATTTGGGCTTGGGGGTGCACCAATTTGCTGTGAGGAGAATTTTAAAATTCAAACTTATATTTTTCGTATCGTCTGTCGTATTTCTTTCAGGCAGGTGAGTAAAGTCAGGGGAGTGCAAGCTATTTTATTGTACGGTCCTCATGACGCTCATGCCTTCCAGTTAATATTATTTATTGTTAAAAACTGTCATACTACTGAGAAAATTGAAATACTTAATTCATATATTAAAAAATCTTTATTTACAAAAATAAACATATATTCTTTGGATTAAAATACATTAAGTAACAAGTAATAAGTTAAAAAAATTGAAGAAAAGACAAAATATAAATAATTCATTTCATAAAACAAATTCCCTTTCCTGTTGTCTTTTCTTGTGCTTCTTTAGTTTTCAATTTCAATAAATTCCCCTCGTCTTCTTCCATCCATTTCTCTTCCTCATCATCTTTTATATGAGATATCTCTCCATCGAGAGCTTGTGAAATAAGGTGAAAGGAAGACATAAAATTCACCAGTTCATCGAAAATTACATTCGGAATTTGTCCACCCAATTCACATAAATCTTCAAACCTAGACTTTAGTTCGCCATCGAAAGTTAGTTTTTTTTGCCGAACATCGTCGAATCTGTTTGGATCAAGAAAAGCTAGTACCTGGAAAATAATGTTATTCTGCATAAATTGTGATTCTAATGCCGATAACAGTTTGTCGAATCCGATACGGAACACTTGTACCTTATATAATTTCAAGGCATCCCACTCAGCGGCATCGTCTTCGGCTAATTCGCCCGGCATTTTTTTTCTTTCTTCGTTTTTTTTCGGGCAAAGTAAGTTCAATATTTATATAAACATAAACACACCACAGATAGTAGACAACCCCCAAAGTAAGTTCAATATTTATATAAACATAAACACACCACAAATAGTAGACAAATCCAAAGCCAAGGCTGTGCGGAAGGGGGTAACACATTTGGAAAAACGCAGACATACATCCACCCCACCGGTGTTGTCAATACCGGGGCTGGGAGTCGAACCCAGAGCGCGGTAGACAGTCGATTAGCATATTCTCCTCTCAATACGCCATAATGAAAAATAAGCGTATAAGAAATTAGAAGATTATTTTACGTAACTCAACTCGAATATCGGTAAAAACCTTAATTTTTCTGTGTATATGTATCCACGCCTAGGTTTGTAATGTTTGACTTTAAAACGCAAAGATTTAAGGTGCTGTTAATCACGCAAAAACAAAGAAGGTTTTGATACATTTCAATATACAACGTGATCAATGATCATCTACAGTCGCAGAAACCTTTTTATAATATAAATAAATTCGATTTACCAGAAAAACATGTTAGTGAATGAGTCATTTGTTTTTAATATATCATTAAGTCCACATACTCTTGTTTACTTACTCTCAGTGATTTTACTGGGGGATATCCATCAATATCAAATAAGGACATTTTGTGTTAAAAATCTTATTTCTTTTATCTATATATTACCTAATCATGCAGATAATTATGCTTAATATTTTGTAAAATATAAAATATATCTTAAAACTTCTGTGTTAATTTTCCGTTTAGTTTTTAAAAAGTGAATGGATGATTATGATTGAACTACAGACGATTACAATCGTGGCCTAACAGTATCTCATCATTAAGTGTACAACTATGTGCAATGATTAAATAGCAATATCTCTTGAACTAGAGTTTAAAAAAATATGTGTATAAATTAACATTGTGAATATTACAGTCACAATCCAGAAGAAAATTCACCATTCAGGGGTAAGAAGAATAGAATAAACGTAGATGTATTGTATTCTCAAACGGCGCAAAGCATTTATCATTTTTGCATTAAACAAGCTAAATCAGTCATAATCTAATATATAAAAATCTCGTGTCATAGTGTTTGTTATCGAACTCCTCCGAAACGGCTTGACCGATTTTTATGAAATTTTTGGTGCATATTTAGTAGGTCTGAGAATAGGTCGTAGGCTATTTTTTATACCCCTAGGTGATAAGGCCCTATCCAGAAATTTTCTTTTTATTTTTTGGACAAAAATTTATAATTTATATGGCAAAACAACGTTTGCTGGGTCAGCTAGTAAGAGTATATTTTGTTAGATTCAAATGATCAAACTATGTGCGGAGGCACGTTGAACAATAATAATATATTTATGTGATGTGGTGAACGATCAATTCAATTCAAACAGACTTTATTTTAAATTAAATATTACATCATGGTTTTTCTAGGATCCATGCCCAGAGCCAGCCATCCCGACGCACACAATGCTTGCGATAATACCTAATTATTTCCGCGCAAAGGTTGACTTATCTATATATTATTAAAATTGTGGCAAGATCACCAACAGAATTTAAGGATAGGATTTTGTAGAGTGAGAGGGAAATATGCGTTTATTTTCGGTTGATTATAAATATTTTAAAAATCATAAATGGTATAATTTTTAAAATAGTTTCTGATACTTCCCATTACTCTAAGGAATACAACCCTATACAGTTTTTATCATCAATTTTGTATATAGTTAAATGCCATACTCTAATAATGAAATTAGGAACAAACGATATTCAAGTACAACAGAAATTTACAATAAAAAAAATATATAGTTGTATTTGTTAGGATACTAGCAATTATTTAAAGCAGTTTTAAGATTATGCTATGTTTGGTTTTTTAATTGTTTATAATAAACCGAAAATAAACGCATATTTCTCTCTCACTCTGCAAAATCCTATCCTTAATATAAGATATCCAAATCGCCCACTTCTTAACGTCAGTACCTTTTGAAAAACCGCTGCCCAAGGAATCACTACTTCCACATCCAGATTCTCTATCCAAGTCACTCACAACGAAAAAACTTTGTATGTGAAAATAATTGTTTATGGAACTTTAATAATATAATATTTGAAATCCTCTACCCCAAAAACCCATAAAACGATACCCCACATCGGTAGTGGGGTGGGGGTGGTGATAGGGGGGTGGTAGTGGGGGGGTGGATGAAGTAAAAAAATATTTTGAGGTTTCTGGTTCCTGTACATACACTAAATCACAATTTTTTTTCATCCCCTTTAATAAGGAGGTGGGGGTGGTAATGGGGGTGGCTAATGCCAAAAATTTTTTTGAGACCTTAGCTTCTCTTGTATATACTAAATACCAATTTCATGGACTCTTACCTGCTTGAGTTACCCATTTACCCCAAATTTACCCCAATTTACCCCCCAACCCTTCGACGGAACAAGATGAAAATATAATCTAGTTCTAGATCTCGTTAAAGTACATATGTGTACCAAATTTCAAGTCAATATCTTAAACGGTTCCAGAGTAAACGTGCGCACAAAAAAAAGTTACAGACAGACAGACAGACCGACAGACAGACAGACAGACCGACAGACAGACAGAAAGAAATTTTTTTTTTTGCTCACACTTAAAATCTCGACGTTTCATAACATTTTAAGCCTATTTGGACAATAAAAATTTTTAAAAATTTTTTTGTCGTTACTATACTTCCACTGGACGTGGAAGTAAAACTAGTGTTTTAATGACTCACAACCTTTGGGCGCCATAATTATTATTACAAATAGAAGTTTAAATAAGTAAAACCTAGGGAAATTGACAATGTATTCTCACTCGGTGGAATTTGATAATGTCCTTTGAATATGTTAAAGTTTTCACAGAAATCATTACCAAATATCAGTCTTCTAATCCCAGTAATTGCTGAGATAATAGCCAATTAAATTTTATATCACTATATTAATAGCACTGATTTATTAACTATAAATAAAGGAAACAAACAAAAGTGGTTTCATGTGTAGAAGAAAAAATTATAGCAAATAATGCTTGAAAGATGCTTGAAAGAATAGTAACATTTTAGGTAGATACTGGGATATCCAATAAATAATACTTGGCGATTTAGACTTTTGCTGCCAAATTCGTGCCCTTCGAAAAAAAATTTTTTATTGTGTTTATTTGGGCGTCTTGAATAACACTTGGTAGTTACGCCATGATACACCTGGAGGAGTTCGTGAAAACCGCGTCGGAAGGTCGCGGAAACCGCGGATTCGCGATTAACTCAGTTTTTATGGCCCAAACGGAAACAACACCTATTATAAAAGTTGTACATCTGTAAATTTTCTACCTTAAAGATACATTTTTTTCGTACGCCTAACCGTTTTGGAGATACGACGCAGTTACCACCAGCACCAGACATATTGTTAAATTCAATTTTTTGCAACTGTGCAGGAAAATGTACCTGTAGAAAAGTAGGACATTATTTTAATCGAAATTTATATATTTTTTTATTTTGATAAATTAACTCCTATATAAAAAAGTCAATTTGACAGTCACATTTTGTCAATTTGACAGCGATAAAAAAAGGTGCAACCTTTTTTTATCACGATAAAAATGCCTGTTCCTCAAAAGCAGAGTATATCTAGTAGTCGCACGTCATTTTAAAATCTGTACCTACTGTCGGCTATAATTTTTAAGTCTTGTGGAAACTATACTGTACGATATGAGTCGTTTTGAGAAAATTATAATTATTTTTAATTGTTGTTGTTCGTTCACATATTCTGTCGTTAATTTATCTTGCCAAAAATCACTCGAGCTTTTCTTTTATGGATAAATTTCTTTTCAACTCAAAATTTTTCCAATCAGTAATTTTGCTCGAAAAACTGACATTTGATAAAATCGCTCGACCTCCGGTCTCGCGATTTTTTCATGTCAGTTTTTCTCAGAAAATCACTGATTGGCAAAATTATTTCGTTACAAAGAGAAATTTATCCGATAAAAAAAAAGCTCTTGTGATTTTACTATTGATTAAATTTTGGACTTATGACAATTCTGAATAAGTTTCATTAACAAAATTTTCCGATAAAAATATCCTTGATTGATGATTTTTTGATTCGCTCCGCATATTTTGGTACCGCTGGTGGCTATGCATTTGTAGGAAGCGAATGTTTTTCTGGTCATGGGTAGATCCTAATTTCTTCAATACTTAAGTAAAATTTGATTCAAATCGGAAAAAAAAATAAAAAAGTTATTGGGGTGTTACCATTTGAAGTGAAACACACTGTATATTTATATTATAGAAACTAGCAACAACGTATATATTTTCAGTGTAATACAAGCTTGATTAATTTAAATTATTATATCTTCTTAGAGTATACGGTATAGAGGCAAAAAAAAAATCTTCTTAAAATATGGAGAAAATTAAAATTCACAATATTTCAAATAGTTCTTTTAGTGAGAGGTATGTTTAAAAATTAAACAAAAGTCAAATATTCATGTAAATTGAAGTGTAACTTTATAAATTAAATAAACAGAGATTTCACTTGTGAAAGAAAAAGGAAAAATGGGAAATTTCACATTTGTCGAGACGAGACGAGATCTCGACCTCGAGACGAGATTTTGGGTAGACGAGAATATGTCGAGACGAGATGGCTGAAAGATCTCGTCCCGACAATGTCGAGACGAGACGAGAAAAACCAATTTCTCGACGAGACGAGTCTCGCGGCAACACTACAATCAAATAGCGTAGGTGGAAGATTACGTCATGTTAAAAATTTGAATTTGTTTTAATTTTTTACAGGCTTCTACAGTGTATTTGAGGAAAACGAAAAAACACGTATCCTTTATTTCTTCATTAAGTATCCAAATATGGTATCACCCAAATTTGTGAGAATATCTTAATAAACGTTTATTTGGCAGTTGAGTGAAGGCACTCTTTCAAATACACAATCCCGTACAACAGTGGATTTTCGTCGGCAATTTCAGAATTCTTCTTTCTCTCGAATAAAATCCAAAAATAGGTATTTTTTCACGATATTTATTACAAACCCATTTGAAGGGTTTTCGATTCCAGTGGTGTACTCAGATTTGAAATAAAAAATCGCTAATAAGATTTCATCATTTTTCACCCCCAAAAACAAAAGCAGTAAGTCGGCCTTTTAGTTCTTGTAAAATTTAATGTAGCAAAATGGGACACACTGTACAGGTATACCTTTTTCTAAAAAAAATTGTATTTACTAATTAGAATCACATACACATTTAATACTTGTTTCTGTAGTTCGCACATCACCTGGATGTTTTTATAAAAGTCTATCAGTTGGCGCATACGTCATTTTACAGTCTTGTAAAACGTTGATGCGATTTGAACATGTTTCAGAATAAATCTTCTCTCTTATTTTCAATTTTCCACATGCGAAATTTAAGTTTTAAGATCTTTGCAATCTCGCCAATAAACTGCATCGAAATAGGTCAGCGAAAGCAACCATTAATCAGATATACTCGCTTCAGAAACAGATATTTATTTAATTGCACGGTTTAATGTACTATGCATACGTACAATGTACATAAAGTTGTATTATGTGTACTGTGTATATTCCACTAGCTAACAGCAATTCGTTCACGGAAACGTAGTGAGGGTGATATTTTTATTCTATTCAGTTCCAGTAAATATGCCTCTTCTGTATGAGTTTTCTTTTTGTTTTCTGCAGTTCTTATGTTGTTTCATTCCACACTCTATTTACAAATGTAGATATTTTATAGTTCTCTGATAATCCCCACGTTTTTTCTCAATATGTAGTAGAGAAAGAAATTTTAATTCATTAGACATAGTACTCTATGTAAATCTTTTAGATTTAGTAATGATTTCTTATTCTTGCACTCGTTTGTGTGCCCAGATGGAGTTAGCAAAAGGAAAAACTTCTTTTATTTTTGGATTAATGGAAAAATATATCATATAAAACTTGCTGGAGCGGTTTTATTTAAGAGTTCAATATATACAGAGTGTTTCGTAAAGATATGTCGATCCTAAGCAGGCCCCTCCGTATAGGGTACTGAGTTTAGGGGCCCGTAGCGGGGGCCCGCTAGAGATGTTGACATTTTTTTTCATATTCCCCGCCCCCGCTCATCAATTATTAAGCGCGGGGGGCCGCCAGAGATCTTGACAATTTTTTTTTCAAATTTCTCCCCCCTGCTCATCAATTATTAGACGCGAGGACCTGCCAATGAATTTGGTACAGGGGCCCATGATTTTGGCATTTGGCATCTATAGCCCAGACGACAGAGAACATTTTATAGCGAAACCCACAAAAATTTGCAAACTGAATAATTTTTTTTTAATGAGTTCGTGAAAGTGTATAGAATAATATCCTGAAAAGTTTACATTTCGCTCGGATGCAGAACATAAAAAAAAGTGAAAAAAAAATTTTTTAACCATTTTTTCAAAATTTTGAAATTCAGTCAGGGTAGGAAAAAATAAAAAATACAGGTGGATAGACCACGTGTTTCTGAACAAAAAATATCGTAATAAAATTAATCGCTAAAGCCACGGTATTTCTGAAAAAAAATAGTGAAATAACTTTATCACTCTGCGCGGCTAGCGCACGGTTAAATGCATACTATGGAACCTCTAAAAATTGTTAGCTGTTCTATCGAGTAAAATAAAGCTTTTTTCTCTTTCTGATTACACGTTTTAAACATTTTTATTATTGAATAGGAGGATAATTCAATTCTCTCTCAGCTTCAATGTTTTTGTTTTTTTTCCTCTAGGTACCTGAAAAGGGGGGGGGTGACCTTATAAATTCGCAAGCCCTCGCATAATATAGAAACTTCTTTTTTTTATGAATTTACTATTAAGCTGCCAAAAATGAACGAGATCTAATTCATACGACATTATTCCGAAGTTAAAACCTCCAGTATGTCGGTTAATTATTATTGCTATAAAATTAAATTTAAACACCAAATTAAAGATAATTTTGTAAGAAACAAGTTTTATTTGAACTATTTTTTTGTAAATGCCATATTTCCCGAGAAAATAGAGAAAAACAGATTTTTTAATTAAAAATGACCCTTTTCACAACCTATAGGTTCCCGCGAATCCGTAAAACTCCTAAACTTTTTTGTTTCGTGAACTTTGACCAATTTTGAACCTATAACCAAAGTTTAAGGTCTGCACAATTTTTTTTCGAGTTAAAGTGAAGTTTTCCTGTACTAGTTCTAAAAAGGGTGAAACCGACAAATGTGGCGGAGGCGCGTAGCGTCTATAGACAATTATTAGCAGCCAAAAATAGTAAAAATGAGCAAGGCCCATTTTTCACATAAAATAAATTTGGATTCAATCAGTGACTCATAATTCGCACGAGTGCATTGGATAATCAATAGAAAGCGATAGTAGGAAAGCCAAATGCAGGGCTTTCCAAATAACAAAGTTATAGAGAAAACCGCCTTGTGCATAAATAAGTCAAAAAACAGTTTTGCCAAAAGTCGCTTGAAAGCGAGATCGTGTCATTTTCCCTATATTGTACCTGCATGGGGACTAGTAAGTCGCGAGACTGACCGAAAGTTATTCAACTCATGTATTAGTTGAACGCACTTTTGAACTCCGTTCTTGTGAATGATATAATCACAAACGAGAACCTTAAAGCTAATCACAAGCGAACCAAAGTTTTAATAATAATAATAATAAGGCATTTACTATTTACCCAAATTCACAAAATTAATAAAAATAAATTTACATTTACACTAGAGGTAAATAAAAGGCGAGTAGTTCAGTTTACTGTCGAAGCCAGTAAACTGTTCTTTCACTACCACCTATAAAAACATCAGAAGTAGAAAAATATAAGTACATGTAATGTGGCTTTATATTCATACCTAGACAAAACATAATACATAAGAAAATTAAAAAAGAAATACATCAAAGCAGAGCGAAAAAGAGGCAGACTAGAGCAGAAGGGGAGAGAAGGCTAGAAAATGAGAGAGAAAAAAAAAAAAATAAAGGAAGGACCAAAAAACTAAAAAAAGATAGAGAAGTTACAGAAAAAGGTAAGATTACACTTTACTGATTTCGCATTAATTATTTTTTAAATGTTTTTTTAAAACTTACACATGAAAGGGTGAGTCCATTAAAGGGTAGCTTATCTATACAGGCAGCAATGTTATAAGAGAATGACCTTTTGAATATTTCCTTACGGTGTTGTGGTATGGTGAGAATATCTCTTCGTCTAATATTAACGTTATGAATATCATTTCTAAAAGAGAGCTTGTTGAGGAGGTAAGGTGGTGATCTAAACTTTAAAATTTTATGAAAAAAACAAGCCATGTGAAGTTTGCGGCGATTGTACATATTCAGCCATCCTGCAGTTTTCAATTTGTGAGATATTCTTTGACGGCGTTGAATTCCAAAAATTAAACGAAGACAAGAATTTTGTACTTTTTGTATACGCCGGGTCTCGATGCTGTCAATACAAGGGCCATAAACCACATCACAATGATTAAAATGGGACAAAACTAGAGAATCACACAACATTTTTTTTACTTCCATGCTTAAAAAAACGTCTCTGAGTATATATCATTTTTTAGAGCAGCATATGCTGTTCTTAATTTACTCGTAATATGCTGTTTAAACCTTAATTTATGATCAATAATAAGAGCAAGACTTTTCGAGCTGTTATTAAAGGCGATTGTATCATTTCCGATCTGTATATTCATTTCTCTCGACACAAATTCACGTGCATTGTCATTGCAAAATATTATAGCAGATGATTTACTAGGGTTAATTTTAAGTAGATGGTCAGTAGAGACTGACACCAAATTCTTTATATCGTTGTTAATTAAATTCCTATATTCCTGTAGATCTTCAACATGAAATGAACAATAAATCTGTGTATCATCAGCATATAAATGATAATTGCAGTACTGCAAGGAATTGTGAAAATTTGATGTAAAAATTGTAAACAATAACGGTCCAAGTATACTTCCTTGCGGGACACCTGAAACTACCGTCAGTGGTTGTGAAATATTATTATTAAGTACTGTTTGTTGAATTCTATCCGACAAGAATGACAAAATTAGATTGGAGGAATTTCGTTCAAAGCCACAGAAGTGTAAAATTGAAAAAAGCAATTGGTGATTTATCATATCAAAAGCTTTCGTATAATCTAATAATACTAATACACTGATTTTATTATTATCGGTAGCTCCAATGATGTCATCAGTTACGTTAGCAAGGGCCGTAGCACAACTGAAACCAGATCTAAATCCCGACTGTTTTAATGGTAAAATATTATTAAGATTCACAAATTCTCTAATTTGCAATTCTTAAATTTTTTCAAAAATTTTTGATAAGACAGGTAAAACACTAATGGATCTCAGGTGGCTCAATTGGCTAGGTTGATTGATTTTAGGTAAAGGAAATATTAAAGCTATTTTCCAAGCTTTAGGAAAGTAGTGTGTATTTATACACTCATTATATATGTGTGTTAAGAATGGAACTATATAAGGACAGCATAAATGTATTAAAGTTATATTTAATTTATCATATCCATAAGCTTTGGATTTTATATTTTGAATGATTTTAATTACGTCCAAATCAGAAATCAGTTCAAAAGAAAATAAACCATCTATGCCTTCTTTAACATTGGTATTATAAAAATTTATTAACTCATCTTTAGGTACATCATTATTATTAGAGGAATTGATAAAAAAATCATTAATAGCATCCACATTACTTAACTGTTCAGGTATATTAATCTTTCGGTTTCTAGCAATATTTTATAAGTAAAATATTTTTGTTATTTTCAGTCAGCCACAATTTCAAATGTAAATGCTTGCATTAAATTCTGGAGAAGTTGCATGAATCTTTTCTACGAAATCGATTGTTAGCGCACGCTCCCATTTGTATGGTAAAATTCACCTTGCCTTAATTGGGGAGACGCTTCTTTCAAATTATATAATTTATTGAATACGATATTGCACAATTTTATTGTACTTATTTTAAACCTATTCTTTGGACTTTTTGCATTTTATTGATAATATGACTTGTAAGTCCAATCCCTTGAGGAAGACCGAATATTGAATTAATTGGATGTCTTATGACTCCAAAAGTTTGAATCTCAATATTCTGGTTACCTTACAGAAGCTCGATAGGGATTTTTTTATGAAAACAAATCAGAGATCTTTAGGCGTAAAATCGAATATTGGTATATAAATAAGTAAAATCCCGTCAGAATAAAACCCCGTCAGAGAGAAAAATCAATTATTATTGAAAGAGAGAGCGTCGTTAATAATCTAAGGTAGTGCAGTCTTGGCCTATTATTTATTCTATCGAGTTGTATCTGATCTCGAACCCGCCTGGGAGTGGAAGAACAAGGGAAGAACGCGACTGGCGCCCTAGATAAATACATTGGAGTCGCGTCATTAGGTACGACCAGTGAACTACACTACATAATGGAACGATAACTGCGTCATCGTTGGAAAGAGATGGAGACGATAACGCCCTCAACTCCCACTGTCATTTGCATTGTATTGCAATACGGGTTTTATTTTTTCTTCTCCCTTTTCGCCGGGTTGGTGTATCCAGTGAGACTTCCAGGATCTAGTATAGTGTGGTAGTGTAGCAATGGGTATGGTTGCAAAGATTCGTACCATACGATTTATCGGAGAGTCATATTTTTATATGATTCATACTAATATGTCACACAACTACGAAGGCAGCGCTTGCAGTGAATTGAGGAGTTAAACACAGATCCCATGGGTTGCTATAGTAGCAGCGCAGATTTCGGAAAGTTTAAAACCGATTTTGGTGTACTTTGAAAATTGATAGTGATTTACTCGAAACCCAAATTAGAATATTGAACTTGGCTGGTTTCATACGTGACTAGATAGTTATGTAATAAGCAAAATCTTTGATGAAACTAACTTTTTCCAATATTATATATTATATTTTCCATTCTTCACTCAATCCGGGGACACACTGTAAGTATATAGTCAAAACATACTGTATTTTATCTGTGGCTCATAAGTTCATCCTTTCAATAAGCTAATAACCATCCTTTATAATTTACATTTACCTAGGCTGCGTGTTAGATTGGATCACGGCATTGTTTTATTGTTTACGAATCCCTGACTAAATAAATCGTATTGTTGCTTCATACCTGAATTAATATTACTGGTATTTACTTGGACTCAATAATGTGAATTATACATTTAGTAGGAATCACTAAAATTAAAGTAGCCATCGAAATACGTGACATTGTTTGTGATATATTGTTCGTTGTTCTTTACAATGACACGGATTTACATAAGGGCACTTGGGGCACGTGCCAAGGGCCCCCACGTAATTGAGGCCCCCGAAGAAATGTAAACATCTTTTATACCCAAAAATGTTGTAAATTGTAAAAAAAATCAAAAAATGTTGGTGATCAAAAAAATTTTTTTTTCGGATTAGGATTAGGTATTAAGAAAATAATATTAGCCTTATATATACTAATGTCCTGGCGGAGTTCAGCCGTAGGCTCATCTTCCACTCTGCCAGGACAGACACTCACACATGGACAACATCACAACACCCATTCCCTGCGACATTGCCATCTGCCGCAGCTGAGACTCGAACTCAGGAGAGGAGAGCGACTAGACCGTGTTGTCTCTCACACAACCGCAGTCTAGCCCAATGCTACCATCTCGGTAACACGTGAAAAACGCCACTACACATCCATACCCTAGCCAGGATTCGAACCCGGGACTCCGTGGTCGCAAGCCTGACATCCTAAGCACTGCGCCACCGAGCCGGTGTAATATAATAAGGGGCCCCCAACAATTTTTTACCCGGGGCCCCATGACGTCTAGTTACGCCACTGACATTTATATTTTAATTCTGTTAAAATTGGTCGCATTACAAGGGGCCCCCACATAAGAACTGCCCAGGGGCCTCTCAAACGTAAATCCGGCCCTGGTTCTTTAAATGAAGCCTGCCTGCCTTCAAAAAGAGGTCACTAAAAATACGTTTGGCAACGTTACATTTCGGTACACCTAATAGTACAATCAATAGGTACATACTTTGTTCAAGTAATTCATGACTGAAGGCTTGAAATGCATAGGAGAAATCGTAGAATATTCCCAAGGTCTTAACCTTTTTGTTAAAGTTATCTTGAACATGTTCGTAAAAGGATAGAATGGCTTCTAGGGTGGATTTACCTTTACGGAAACCATATTGGCAGGGCGTTAATAGAAGTGAGTTCCGTGAGTAATGCAAATGGTAGTTAGTGTTTCGGTACGCTTGGATCCCGTACGGTGAAGCACCAATTTTCTCCTTTCTGGCGGCTGTAAAGCATAAAATATTAGAATAATGAAAAATTATTTACCTAAATCGAAGTTGTAGTTTTTACTTCCACATCTAGTGGAAGTATAGTAACGACAAAAAATTTTTAAAACATTTTTATTGTTCAAATAGGCCTAGAATGTCGTGAAACGTCGAGATTTTAAGTTTTAGCGAAAAAAAATTCTGTCTGTCGGTCTGTCTGTCGGTCTGTCTGTCTGTAACTTTTGTTGTGCGCACGTTTACTCTGGAACCGTTTGAGATATTGACTTCAAATTTGGTACACATATGTATTATAACGAGATCTGGAACTAGATTATATTTTCATCTTGTTCCGTCGAAGGGTTGGGGGTAAATTTGGGGTAAATTTGGTGTAAATTTGGGGTAAATTTGGGGTAAATTTGGGGTAAATAGGTAAATCAAGCAGGTAAGAGTCCATAAAATTGGTATTTAGTATATACAAAAGAAGCTAAGGTCTCAAAAATTTTTTTGGCATTAGCCACCCCCATTACCACCCCCACCCCGTTATTAAAGGGGATGAAAAAAAATTGTGATTTAGTGTGGGTACAAAAATTAGAAACCTCAAAATATTTTTTTACTTCATTAACCTCCACTACCACCCCCCCATCACCACCCCCACCCCCCTTACCGATGTGGGGTATCGTTTTATGGCTTTTTGGGGTAGAGGATTTCAAATATTGTATTATTAAAGTCCATAAACAATTATTTCCACATACAAAATTTTTTCGTTCTGAGTGACTTGGATAGAAAATTTGGATCCACATCCAGTGGAAGTATAGTAATGACAAAAAAAATTTTGAAAATTTTTATTGTTCTGTCATGAAACATCGAGATTTTAATTTTGAGCGAAAAACATGTCTGTCTGTCTGTCTGTCTGTCTGTCTGTCTGTCTGTCTGTCTGTCTGTCTGTCTGTCGGTCTGTCTGTCGGTTTATAACTTTTTTGTGCGTACGTTTACTCTGGAACCGTTTAAGATATTGACTTGAAATTTGGTACACGTATGTACTTTAACGGGATCTGGAACTAGATTATATTTTCATCTCATTCCGTCGAAGGGTTGGGGTAAAATGGGGTAAATGGAGAGTAAATAGGTAAATAAAGCAGGTAAGAGTCCATAAAATTGGTATTTAGTGTATACCAGAGGTTTCAAAAAAATTTTTGGCATTAGCCACCCCATTACCACCCCTACCCCATTATTAAAGGGGATGAAAAAACAATTGTGATTTAGTGTGTGTACAAGAACCAAAAGCCTCAAAATATGTTTTTACTTCATCTACCACTACCACCCCCCTATCACCACCTCCACCCCACTACCGTGTGGGATATCGTTTTATGGGTTTTTGGGGCAGACGATTTCAAATATTATATTATTAGTTCTATAAACAATTGTTTCCACATACAAAATTTTTTCGTTATGAGAGACTTGGATAGAAAATATGGATGTGGAAGTAGTGATTCCTTGGGCAGCGGTTTTTTAAGATAAACCTAACAGGAAAGGAGATAATCGAAAAAAAAAAACGTAATTAATCCATCATGTTTTCAACATGTCACTCGTAGCGGCACCAATATTTTTCTGGAAAATATGAATTCATGATTATAGCAACCCTCGTACATTATAAAAAACAAATTCTTGCTCATATATATGAAAACAAGTTAAAAACGTACTCTTCGCCAATTTACTGAGCTTTTTATATATAATTGTTACACATTCTATAGGATACTCTTCGCAGTTTTCTTGTAAATAATGTTAGTTTTTGGACATCCTAAATTTTGTGATATAAACTTTGTTGTGAAAAAAATTGTATGAAAAAAAAAATGAAAAAAAAATCCAACCTGCGGGATTCGAACACGGGACCCTTGGATTGCAACGAAAAGCTTTAGCCGCTGCGCCACCACCTGTTGCTAGGAAAATTGATTGTCTGTAATATATATCTGTCGACATTCATACATATTTCACTTCTAAGAAATATTAGTAAACTTCATATACAAAAAAAAAATTGTTATGGAAATAATATCTCGCGATTTCCATTTTAGTACAAGCCACAAAAATTAACAAAAAATTTTTTTTTTAAATTAAATAATTAATAACTTTTTTATTTACTGATCGATTTTCTTCAAAAACAATAGGGTTCTTCCTCTAGCAAACACTAACTTATTTTCTAAATATCAATATAATCGGACTTTTCTTTCTTAAGTTATCGTGCTTACAAGAAACGTGACGGACGGACAGACGGACAGACGGACAGACGGACAGACGGACAGACGGACAGACGGACATTTTGAAAGTTGTTCAGAATTCGTTCACTAACACAATGATATGAAAATTTTTTCTCTACGAGCGATATTTACGATTTTAGAAATGTGCCGATCAAATACAATATACTCTTCGTTTTTGCGAAGAGTATAATAACAATTTTTTCACTATCTACTCTATATGAAAGTGACATTTTTTTTACTCTAGAGATGAAAATATTTATGTGGGAATCCTTTTCTTGAATGATGCTTTGATCTAACCATCTAACTTCTTAAATGGCGGATTGTTGGAGTTATATTTGGCTAAGTCGACTATTAGGTTTCCACTTTGGGGTTCGTACGCCCCATGTATACATTTTTGTACCGTTCTCCTTAATTCGGTGGTTTGCCGAAGTCCAGCTATATAATAAGTTAGGATACCTTGGTCTTCAATCACTCCCATTTCTCCTTTTGATGTCTTATTCTTGACTTGAGAGAATAAGACTACACTCAAAGAAAATGGTAGGTAAATTCAACCAAAAAGAGCATATGAAATCGCGCCTATCTAGTTTCATAGTTAAATCAATTAGTAAAGAATAGTCATACAACTTTATTTGTTTTCGTAAACAAATAGTAGTTTAATAATCATATCTTCTTGTAACAAATTAAATAGTACAATGACATTTTTTTATGTTCACTAACCATTTTCAATTTGGTCTACAATTAAATAGTACAACGACTTTGTTTTTTGTTCACCAACTAATTTTTAGGTTGATCTACACTTTATTGTATGATGAAGTTTTTTTTGGTTAGCCAAAATCTCAGTATTGAGACATCAGACCACCCAAACCAAAGATTAGAGATCGTTTATAAGATCCATCCAAATATATCGATGATCCCTGAGAGAATTTGAACACTGCAATCATGTTATTAATTTTCTATAAATTCATAAGAGTGCAAGATAATGCATGATGGATTATTGTTAGTGATTTGTATGTGGCGTCATCTGGGAATAATTTCTGTAATAGACTACGTGGTAAGCAAGCAAATTTTATGGTAATTCTTTTAGAACTTCTAGAAGACGACAATAATATTGGTTTGTCTACCAAGTACAATAGTACAGCGAACTAATACTGGGTTAGAATTACAATTCGATAATAGTTAAAAATAAAATATACTATTATCTAGTTTAATTTGACAGAATTCAACAAAATAATAGCCAGACGAACAAAATAATAGTCTTATTCATCTATTTTTTAAGTTAATGTTTGTTTTGTTGTACGACAACTTTTTATTAATTAAAATAACAAACACCTCTTGTTTAAAAATACCATCAATATAGTTTGGTTTAACAAAATTAACGATATTGTTAGTTAACCATTTTTTTTTTTTGTTGAATTTACCCATACTATTTCTTTGAGTGTAGCAATAAAAGAGAAAAAGAAGGAAATGGGAAACGTGGTGAGAAGAAAAGAGATAAAATGCTTCGATTGTTGATTGATTCAAAAATGAGATGCCTGAAACTTCCTTATATCTTCTCATATCTTCGTTATCTTCTCATAAAGCAGGGAAGGGAGCAGGTAAGTGCAACTGCCCATCATCTAATAGTAATAGGTCAGACTCAACATAGATATTCTGGACGACTACAGTAACAGTAATCACAGTTTTAGTTGTAAACCCACAACCAAAACAGAAAATCGACAATTTGGTGGATTTCTGGAACGTACCAGGGATTCATTTTTTCCTTGTGTGTCTTGCAGTGAAGACATGCGGTAGCTCTTGCGTGTGTACCCTTTATTTACTAAAAAGATAACATTGGTATACGTTGCCAAACTTCGCTCCTCGAGAACAATTATTGATGATATTGTACTCTCTCGTGCATTTCCTAGTCAACTTGCAACAATATCAGTAAATTTCAAATTGGAATTGCATATCGCTTGAACATTTAATGAAAAATAACTTTCTATTCCTGTAATACTCTTCTTAAACCCAAGCGCGGATCTAGAAATTTCAATAATTTTTTTCTCGTCTATGGCGCATGGGACCCATACGAAATATGGGAAATAACATCTCGAGAAGCACTTCTCTAACGACCCCTAAAAAATTTTGAAAAAGCAGTTTGCGTTTTGCGTTTGCTGCATACGTCAGTTAAAACGATCTTTCTATTCACATGCTCTACGTATTGTGTATTTTGCGATAACACATAGCCACCCAACTTATTACCTTATGGGGCAACTTCAGTACAGCTGGAAAATTATTTGCTTTGCAAAAAGCAGCTGTTCATGCTATTGTACGGCTTATGGCATTCCATGCCCAGTATTTTTAAAAAATAGGATTATGCCTTTGTACTGTATTTACATTTTTGAAACTTATTGCGAATTCACC
This sequence comes from Rutpela maculata, assembly GCA_936432065.2. Lineage (NCBI taxonomy): Eukaryota > Metazoa > Arthropoda > Insecta > Coleoptera > Cerambycidae > Rutpela > Rutpela maculata. The sequence continues at coordinate 111,532,393 of OW386285.2, forward strand.
GGTAGTTAGATAAGTTTCCAAAACATGCTGATATGTACTTTTATAATACTAGGACACGGTGTGCTTGAAGCAGGGCCGGCATTTGGAGCGGCGCGACCCGCGACCGTGCCTCGCACGAGGGTGCCACGAGCTTATAAGTCGCTTACCAGGCCTTTCAAAATTTCTCACGAGAGCTCTTGAGGAACTAAGGCCGGTCCTGGCTTGAAGCAACAATATTTGAAAAAAATGACACCAAAAATGAGTTGCGTTGTTTAATAGATATCTGTAGTTTCTAATTTCGTTAACTGCACGCGTAATATCGTCCTCCGTCACATTTTTTTTCATTATTTTTTTAGCATATTTTAATATTTTTCTTGAAAGTTGCATTAGCTGCATGCGAGATATCATCGCTATTCGTCACATTTTTTCATTATTTTTTTTTAGCGGGACCACCCAGTATATTTTTTCAAATTTTCTTCTTCAATTAACAGTTGTGTTAATTACATGCGAAATATTATTGTCCTCCGTCACATTTTTTTATGGTGACCGTGTATATTTTTGTTATTATATTACTGTCTTCCTTCACATTTTTCCTCGATTATATTTTTTATGGGGTCCAACCTGTACATTTTTCAACGGAAGTACATCCCAGTTCTTCGTTGGCAGTAAAGCGTCAACTTCCTACCAAATATTATTCTTCTTCGGCAAGTGGTTTTGTAGGTATAGCGCCAACAGCGCCATAGATACCGATAGACCGACAGACAGACTAACTGACGGAATTAAATTGCTTTAATTTTCGAAATCTACATAGTTTGAAACGTGACAATCCGGAAAATCTCGGAAGGCGATTTTTTGACGATTACAATAGGTGAGCGAGGGAAGTAAAAAATTCAAAATGGTTTCTACAATGGGGTTTGTTTCTTCTGTTATTGAGTCTGCGATATTTCAGTACATAAAAATTACTTGAAATGCACACTTTTCAAGCCGAAAGTTTGATCTTGAGAGCTGCTCAAAAAAAAATTACCCCAGGGCTCTAAAATGACTAGGCACAATCCTGATAATACGAGTATAAGGACGGGCATCTGATTGATTATAAATAAGAAACAGATTGACATTCATCCAGATCGCTTAGATCACAACAGCGATTCCAAATAGCAACATCAAGGTGTAAATAGTTTTATTGATACTGAACCCAAGTTTAATCTGTACACAGTACACAATTCTCTAACGGTGAACGGTGCACATATTACATCGACGCGACGTCCAAACTCTGAATCGGCGGTAACGTAATAAAATAACATAACATAACCTTGTGATGCTGTTAAAGCCGGTGATTTAAATAAGGGTACGAACATGTCGAAGAATCTTAATAGTTAAATGAGTAGTTCACTACTACAGCCGCCGTCAATTTGTAAAACAAACCTGTACATTTAAATGGGATAGCGCATGCCGAAGATACTTGCAGCAGTTCATCCTAGCAGTTCACACGGGAATCACCGCGGTCATTGCACTTCACTGGCCATTCATAATTTTATATATTTGGTGTGAGGTACGCAGATCCTCGCATCCTCGCATCTAGAAGTTTAGGCCACAATTTGATTCCGTGCATCGAATTCATCAATTTGTAAAACAAACCTGTACATTTAAATGCGACCGCACATGTCGAGGATGTTACCAGAGCTGTTTATATCCGAAGTCAACTAGCATGTCCACGTCGAAACAAAATAGTTTGTTTTTACTTGGTGGTAGAGAGGTAGACTACGCGGGTCGCGAATATTTATCATATTTTGAATAAATATTTCTATGGATATTTGTTTTAAGTTATAGCTAACAACCTTAATTATTGCTTTATAATTAACATATATACAAGCTCGTATCTTAAAATTATTTTTATATGTTTATTTTATATGTTACCTACATGATTTTAGTAAATATTTCTATGAATCATTTTTTTGCCTATGGCTATATATCTACACCAGAAGTAGGGACAGTGGGCAGAACCGCCGACAGGGGGGGGGCAGGGCGCCCAAGACTATGGCTATATTACGTCATATAGGCTAGGCCATTCAGTTGTGCACATTTGGCGATTCTCAAAAAAATTATATAAATATTTCAATTCAATAAAAATCTGTAACAATTAAATACTGTGGTAGTTTTTTAATAAATTAAAAACAGAAAAATTAAACGACAAAACCTTGAAAGAGGGAAGGGGCCTTCAATAATAAGCAGCCCCGGGGCTCGGTAAAGCTGTCGACGGCCCCGACAGTGGGGTATTTAGCAACTATAATTATTGGTATATAATTAAAATAGCTATTAAATTGAAAAAGTAGCAATACAAATATAGTACGGCTTTTCCAGCATTGAATCCGTGCCGTGTGCCGTATTTTACTTTCAACAATTCCCACCAGTGTTTCTATTGATGGTACACATGCGGATTAATTTTGAAGAACTGTGAGGGGTTGAGGTTTAGCCAGTACACACTACGTTTGTCTAGATTCGCCGTACAGTGTATAACCATCACGCAGGAATGTGTGTACGATATATACTGAATATCTTTTTATTTTTATTTTGTGAAAAAGTGAAGATGAATAAAAAGGACGAATCAATCAATGCTCCAGCATTGTGGGAGAAACGCCATAAACAGCACCACAACCGGCATATTTTGAGTAGGGAGTGGAAAAACCGCTGCCCAAGGAATCATTACTTCCACATCCAGATTTTCCATCCAAGTCTCTCACAACGAAAACATTTTGTATGTGGAAATAATTACTTATGGAACTTTAATAATGTAATATTTGAAATCATTTACCCCAAGAACTCAGTTCATAAAACAGTATCCCACATCGGTAGTAGTGTGGGAGTGGATGAAGTAAAAAAAATATTTTGAGGTTTTTGATTCTTGTACACACCCACACACACTAAATCACAATTTTTTTCACCCCCTTTAATAACGGTGTGGGGGTGGTAATGGGGGTGGCTAATGCCAAAAAATTTTTCGAGACCTTTTATAGCTTCTCTTGTATAAATACTAATACTAAATATCACCACTAAATACCAATACCAATTTTATGAACTCATATCTGCTAGATTTATCTGTTTACACCCATTTACCCTTATTTACCAAAAACCTCAACAGAATAAGAGGAAAATATAATCTAATTCCAGATCACGTTAAAATACATACGTGTACCAAATTTCAAGTCAATATCTTAAACGTTCCAGAGTAATCGTGCGCACAAAAAAGTTACAGACAGACAGACAGAAATCGGTCAAACTTAAAATTTCGACGCTTCATGACATTCTAAGCCTATTTGAACAGTAAAAATATTCAAAATGTTTTTTGTCGTTACTGTACTTCCACTGGATGTGGAAATAAAACTAGGAAGACAATCTGAATCAACAGGTAAAGTGTAGTAAGTAGATACCGACGTCGTAGATATTACGACGGAAGCGTTTTTGTAAAATATTCCTTGTCAGTGTACACCACGCCTATGGCTAGTCCCTATAGGTTAACTGGAAAATATATCTGTGTATAGAGATTTTAATAAAACGTACACAAGGGTCTATTGCCTATGTGTATCTCGATTCACGATATCAGTTGTACATTCTGCTTTGTTTATGTACTTAATATTTCATTAATGAAAGTGCGTAGAAAATATAAATCTGTTTAAGATGAAGTTTTTACTTTAATCAAAATGCAGGTAACATAAATTTAAAGGTAAAAGTTGACAAAATGAGTACCTAAAGTAACAAAATTTATTTTAACTTTAGCATTGGGCATATTTGCGGTAATATTTTTTGAAAGACGTTTTCTTAGGCTTCGTTGAATAACTTCATATCATGAAAATTTTTGGCACCACTTAGTATTAGGTTGTCTTCAAAGTAATTTAAGAAAATTAGTTTCATTTCATTATTCATTTTCAAGATGCTGTACGCTTCAGCCACATGTATGTGACGATTATTATGAACATAAGTTCCCAGCAAACAAAGAATGTATCCGTAATGTTATGCAATGTTAAATGGAAGTAACATTTGTAATGTTCTCTTGCAATATGATATTTATATTACAACAACGTAACAGAGAAATGTTACATTTCGAAATATTAAACAAATATTTACGTAATGTTGGTTACATTACGTAACATTTAATAGTATGACAAAATACTTTCTGATAACGTTGATGTTATATTAAAGTAATAATATCTTGTTTAGTGGGTTACCTGTAATAAAGCACAATAACGCGACATAATATAAAGTGTATAAAAATTACAATGATCGCAAAATGCACTATAGTCACTTTCAAACCGTTCAAGATTTTATTTCGTTCGCCCTAACATCTTAAAACCTCTGTCATTAACAAATATTTCATCCGAAAATTCGCATTAATTGTCATTGATTGCTAACAATTTCTTTTCGATGTCGTCCATTATTGTGAATTTATCAACACTCACTCACTGATAGAAGTAGGTGTAACTTAACACTGTAAAAATTATATTTATTCTAGCGGCCGGGTATAGATTACAGGACGGCACTGTGGCCGCGTATAATTTACTTTAACACGGTTGTGGGCGTGGTCTGCACTGTAACAAAGTGGGCAGATTTCTAAATTCACGGGTGGATCGCACCGGTAAGCAATACCTAAACATTATTTGATTGGCTATTTTGAAAAACATAGGTAATCAGCTTCGTGCTTTGTCCACCGGGTGCGTCTGCCGGTCAATTTAGAAAAGTGCCGAGTATATTTTACGAAAACTTTACCCGGAAGGATTACGGCAATAAAAACTTCAGATATTGATAATTACTTTAAACGGACGTACAGGACTCTACATAAAATTATATCGCATTTATGCAACATTTATTTACTTCTCTTTCAGATCCTGATATTTCTGAAAATTAAATATAAGTAAATTAAATAAAAAATAAATTTATAATTCTTAATATGAGTAGGTATAATTATAAAATGTAACCAAAATTGTTACGTTACATAGAATACATATGTATATTGAATGGAAAAGAGGTCTACAGACGACCCAATTATCGGGAGCCAATATTGTACGCTTTTTGGAATTCCAGCAGACCAGTTCACTTTTACAAATGAGTTCAAAGCATGCCGACAATGTTGGCTCCCGATAGTTGGGTCGTCTGTAGACCCCCCTAAAGATTTATACAGACGATCCAACCAACTAACCGACCAACCAACCAACTAACCGACCTTTTCGGTACACTTTGAAGTTTGCCATGCAAACTCGTAAAACTGCTGGAGCCAACAATGTCGGTACGCCTTGAAGACGCTGGAACTCCAGCAAACCAGCTTACTTTTGCGAGTTGTCATAGCAAGTTTCAAAGTGTACCGAGAAGGTTGTGGTTGGTTTGGTGGTCCTTTTATTAACTCAGGCCCAAGAAAAAGAGGTCTTCAGAAGATCGAACCAACCAACCAATTAACCTTTGTCGGTACGCTTTGAAGTTTGTCAGACGGACCGTTGGGTCCCGGCACAGTTTGCTGGAGCCAACATTGACGAGGTCAGTTTCAGTCAGGGCCCGACAAGATTCACCACCACAGTTGTCTATTTTCAGAAACATGTTATTATATCTGAAATAAATAACAATTGAATTCATTATTCGTTTTACTTCCACATCCACGTAGTGAAGTGGAAGTAATGTAACAAATTATATGTATGCAGGGCCGTTCCTAGATGCGATACAAAATGTTGCATCAATGTGTTTAATAATACGAATGTTCTTTTTACAAGGCTTTTATTTGTATATTAGTTCATTAGTTAGTTAATGTGTTTGTTAGTAGGTTTAGGCTGATCCTTGCAAGTCAATTTTGAACCACTCATTTCATAGTTATTTGCCAAAGTTTATAACTAAGCAGTATCCGACGGATACCTATAAACCTGAGTTTTATATCCATCGGCAAACGTATAAAAACCGAAGCATTACTTTTCTGGTTACTATACTGGTACAGTTGGGGACAATACAATATTTATATTGAATTTTTTTTATGTGTAATGATTTTTAGTGAACACCAAATTACATTAACGAGTACGCAGAAAGAATTATATACAGACGCAGACGACTCGTATTATCCGACGGAAACAGCCACGCGAAGGAAAGAGCCACGCGACGGTGCTAGGCCCTAGCCGTAATTTTCAATAATGGGTTTAATTTTTAGTCATGTTTTGAATGTTCGAATTAACTATTTATGGAGTAGTTTTGTTCGTAAGCAACCAGAAAATTAATCCGGTCACAATGTAACTTATTTTGCTACAAAAATAGCTTATAGCTATTTTATAAGTACTAAAATCTGTGTTTAATTTTAATAATGAGAATAATAATAATAGTTGATAAAAAAATGCACACTCCACATTTTCACATGTATTTTTCTCGAAAACTACTAATAGTAAAAAAGAAAATTCAAATAACAAGTTTCTTCCATCCTGTATTTTCATTTATTTTTGATATACTTGGTATCTATTTCGAAAGATAACAATTTTCTCGATTGCTAATATAACTGCTAATTATTGTAAAGAAACATGAGATCATATTTTATTTCTTATTATTTCAAACTAATTCATCAATTAATTTTGTTCAGTAATGTACAGTGTTCTCCTAATGTATTTTAAAAGATACAATAAAAATTCAACAAAAAATAGAATAGACAGATAGTGGGGTGCCAGTACTTTTTAATCGGATAGTACACGTATATTAAATCATGCCAACTAATTAAATTTTATATTTATCTAATAGTACACCTATTCACTGATTGCGCATATCCCCATTTAAATAATTTGTATTTGAAATGTCCCATAAGAAGGGCATATTTCTGTATAATTCGAAAGTTTCACCCCCAACCTCTCGTTCCGGTTTCCGCCATAACAATACGCACTTAAATGGGTTTGTTCCAAATTTCGTGAAAAAAATACCTATTTTTGGATTTTTTCCGAAGGAAATAAAAATTCTGAAATTGCCAATGAAAATCCACTGTAATTGTCAATTTGTATTAAGTTTTAACTATTTTAATTTCTGATTGCAATAATAATTATTGCCATGCGCCATGCAACTTTCGTTACATTTCATAATTTTCCACCCACAATAACAAACGCAATCGACCTTTTGCGTTTTATAAAATTTAATGTATCACAAGAATGCACTTTTCAGAGATCTACGTTAAAAAAAAGTCCTAAATCGGACCTAAAATACATGTTTTATGATGGTGATTCCAAACAAACGGCGACACACTGCAGAAATAGAAATTATTTACATGAGATACAATAAAAGCAGGTCAATTCCCCCGAAAAACGGAACGGATTGATAAACTTCTCCGGCATGTCCACCCAGCGTCGTAGCACTTAATTGGCTAAAACTCCGAGATGCACGGATAGAGTCGTGACTTCTTCGACATGTCCGTACCCTAATACTAAACCAGTTCGTCAGATTGATGCAATATTTTGATGTGAAAGTCCTACTTCTCGACCACGGCAATTACACAGTAGGTCTATTATCTTACGTTCTGAGTGGAATGTGGTAGGGAATAACTGACTCACAAACGTCATTTGCTAAAATATTTCAATAAACCATGAAAAGTATAATATGTTGCCGACTGAGAATGTCATGTGTGTCTGTGTGTGTTGTGGCGTTGAAGTGATATAGTTTTGTTGTTTTGTCGAGGTAAGACTCGAAGGTCACCGTTATAAATAACCATTTCATAGGTACATTCGTTTATTTTCATAGGTTTACCATAAAATATTATTACATTAAAAACGTGCCAGTTATGTTATTTTATAAATTACAATGCAAAGATTCGTAGCAAAAATTCTAGTGTTTTGGTTATGTTGTTGTGTAGTCGAAGGTATAATAGGTAATTCGTTCCATGTAAACAAACATACAAACATAATTTCTCGGCGCTTGTTATTATTTATCTTTTATTAGTTTATTTTTATACTATAATTTTGAATGTTGGGTATACCTATTATTCACTATAGTAGAATTCGCTGCATGGTATGTAACAGATTGTTTATTACCTATTTCAATTTCGAATCACAGAGCGGAAAACCGGCAGTTCTCTTGATAAAAAATTGACTTGATGTACTTGATAACTGGTATTTCTCGATTAATTTAAATGAAAATTATATATTTTTACTTTTAGGTTTATTAACCATTTTCAAAAAAGTTTTACATTTTAAATCTATTTCGGTTGAATGTTTTGCGTCAAAAGTCACAATGAATGAAAAACTAGTGTAGAAAAATTTAGCAATAATAATATTTTTTTCTGACGATTGATAATAGAAGAGATATAAGAAAAATATCATAATTTTCATGTAAACCTATATGAAAACATCTCTAGGTACCTAAAGAAGAAAAGTCGGTATTTTGGGAAGAATAAACGAGTGTGAATCAATACTATATTTTTAGAGTTTAGTAGAGTAACAGTAGGTAACAGTAGGTATAACGTTTAAAACAATTTTATTCAAAAAATGCCACAAAACCTTTTCCGCAACGTTGTGCAAAATTTGCCATAACGATTTTTCTCTGTGCAGGCTTCAGGCTTTCATTTCAAAACCAGTTACCTACCCTAACAGGCCAGTCGTCAGGTAAATTAACATCGTTTTAAATCGTACAAAATGTTTTACTGTTGGAACCAGTCATTTTTTTTTGCCAATATCTCGATTCTGAACGGTCCTACAAAAAAATATGGTTATCAAATTTAAAGATAAGTAAATTCTCTATCGAAATGGTTCAGACATATTTTTACGTAGTATTAATAATATTCTTGGAGTTATAGGCGGGGGAAATCAAGCATCGTATATCCGCCCTGTATATCGACAGTTTTATATACGTCAGTTTTCCTTGAAAGACATATTTCGTGAATACAATGGTTGCATTTCTCCATATAGCAATAAACTAGAAGGCAAATATGGCGCTGATATAATTTCTAACGATCGTCATTAGTTTTCGGGATACCGGTTTTAAGATTTTAACAGCGAATTAAAGGCGGCTGGAGCAATAATATTAGAAGATATTAGATCTCATGTATATGAAATTAAAGTTACTCCCACGTATAACCAGACTTTATATAACCTGTATCGGTTCTATATTAAAATCTTTACTCGATAAAGATAGCCTGTATTCTTTGGGTACAGCGACGATACGGGTTTAAATACATTATGGATTTAGGTAGAATAAAATTGGTATTTATCGATCCGCTATCGCCACAATATATTTTGGGTATAGGTCGATTTACCGGATCGCTATCGTAACAATACAGATCAACTATACCTATATACGCTATATAGGCTGTTGCAAATAAACATTTTTTTTGTTCTAGACGTACTTTTTTCACAGCTTTTTGGGATACATTATTTATATTATTTTTACTGTCCTAATTAATTTTATGAAACATTATGATTACCTACCTTACATTAGGTTTGTTCCAACCACAGCACCGAACCAGTTTAGGAATCGTCCAGTACATGCGCAAAGTGAATTTAAGGCTCTAAAATTCACTTTGCGCATATACTGGACGATTCCCAAACTGGTTCGGTGCTGTGGTTGGAACAAACCTATTGTTGAATGCGGCGGGCGGGAGTTGAACCCACGCAGATCTTGACTTGGCAACTCTTGCTGTGCGGCTTAACACGTTCGGCTAGCAGACCCTGTGCTGTCGAACGGATGTCGCTTGTTATATATGTTTACCTACGATCACTACTGTAAATAGTAAAAAAAAACACTACCTGCCATCTATGTAAGTTGAATTTTCATATTGTAAACAAAACGCAATGTAAACAAATCGCACGGTAAACAAAACGCACGGGACACGCAATTATAGGTGACTTATATCGCTGACGCGGGGTTTAAAAAACAAATGCGCCTACGTAATTTTCAAACGCTGTCAAAACTGACATAATATTTGTTGAATAATATTGTTGACTAGTAAACTAAATCCAGATTTTACTAAATAAATAAATAAATATGATCGTAGGTAAAGTATAGTACATAATTCGAGTTGTAAAGCAATTACGCACTCATGGAAATACGCTTTCTATTCGTGCGTAATATGCTTCTTACAACACTCATTACGTAATATATTATTACGTAGGTAGGTATACTGCTGATTATTCTACAGATAATGAAATTCCTGAAGAAAATGCAATAGCACCACTCTTTTATCTCCTAGGGGTGGCAGAAGGAAACTGACACGATAGAAATTTATGTCCAAAATTAACTTCAGCGCATCAAAATACTTCAGAAAGGTTAGATGAAAACCTTAGAACAGGACATTTTTTGTGGACCTATGTTATTTATTAGAATTTGTTGAGGAAATGAAAGAACCCCATTGTTTTTGAACAAATTTAATCAGTAAATAAAAAATGTATTAATCATTTAAATTAAAAGAATATATTTCTTTAATTTTTGTCACTTGTACTTAAATAGACATTCAACTTTTGTAGCGATGTCGATGGTCGAATGGCTAAAGCTTCGTCTGGCAATCTAAAGGTCTGGGTCCAAATCCCTCCGAGGCCGTCTTTTTTTTTCATTTTTCTTTTTCTTATAGTTTTCTTACAACAAAGTTGGTATCACAAAATCTAGAATGTCCAAAAACTAATATTATTATTTACAAGAAAACTGCGAAAAGTATTATATAAAATGTGTAAAGCTCAGTAAATCGGCGAAGAGTAGGTATATCGCTTCCACTAGTTTTATTGTGCACAATGTTATATCACAGGTGAACCGGTATTATCTTCTGGAAATAAAACTAAAATAATCTGATCTTCAATCTGAACAGAGAACTGATGAATCTTTTAGAACTAGGACACGATCTATACTGGTGCATTTTATATTTTATCTAACCTACAAATAATGACACTTCATATGTGCTATAAATGCAGAAATTTCGGTATCGATTACGTAAAGATTCAATAACTGTTTAGAATACCCATACGCCATAGCCATTCGTATAGATGACATATAGATTGAATAAAGTAGTACTACATGCTCGAAAACAGGAAATGTTTTTACCGGAGAACTTTACTGGATCTATATAGATGAGTTGTCGATAATATAACGATACTTTATATGTGGTATATATGTAAATCATATATTCTATATAGGAAAGTATATAAAGATGATACTTTATAATCGCTGTACAGATCAAATACAGAATATATCTGTATAGGAAATATTTAGTTATACAATAAATATTCTATACAGATGAAATCTTTATCGACAAATCTTTATAGAATATTTATCAAATTAATATAGTCACGGAAAACTCACTCAAAGAAATAGTATGGGTAAATTCAACAAAAAAAAAATGGTTAACTAACAATATCGTTAATTTTGTTAAACTAAATTATATTGATGGTATTTTTAAACAAGAGGTGATGGTTATTTTAATTAATAAAAAGTTGTCGTACAACAAAACAAACATTAACTTAAGAAATAGATGAATAAGACTATTATTTTGTTCGTCTGACTATTATTTTGTTGAATTCTGTCAAATTAAACTAGATAATAGTATATTTTATTTTTAACTATTATCGAATTGTAATTCTAACCCAGTATTAGTTTGCTGTATTATTGTACTTGGTAGACAAACCAATATTATTATCGTCTTCTAGAAGTTCTAAAAGAATTACCATAAAATTTGCTTGCTTACCACGTAGTCTATTACAGAAATTATTCCCAGATGACGCCACATACAAATCACTGACAATAATCAATCATGCATTATCTTATATTCTTATGAATGTATAGAAAATTAATAACATGATTGCAATGTTCAAATTCTCTCAGGGATCGTCGATATATTTGGATGGATCTTATAAACGATCTCTAATCTTTGGTTTGGGTGGTCTGATGTCTCAATACTGAGATTTTGGCTAACCAAAAAAAACTTCATCATACAATAAAGTGTAGATCAACCTAAAAATTAATTGGTGAACAAAAAACAAAGTCGTTGTACTATTTAATTGTAGACCAAATCGAAAATGGTTAGTGAACATAAAAAAATGTCATTGTACTATTTAATTTGTTACAAGAAGATATGATTATTAAACTACTATTTGTTTACGAAAACAAATAAAGTTGTATGACTATTCTTTTCTGATTGATTTAACTATGAAACTAGATAGGCGCGATTTCATATGCTCTTTTTGGTTGAATTTACCTATCATTTTCTTTGAGTGCTGTATCGCTTGGTTATACGGGCCGCATCAGATGCTTTCTTAGATAACGTTGAGAATGACATACCGGACAGTCTTAATGTCCTCATGCAAACAATTATATGTAAAAACAAGCACAGGGACAAAAACAAGTGGACTACGAAGTGCACTGCTATTTCACATGCAATAATAGCTTCAGCCGATATACAGGGCGGATGCGATACAATGCTTGATTTCCCCCGCCTATAACTCCAAGAATATTAATACTACGTAAAAATGTGTCTGAACCATTTCGATAGAGAATTTAATTATCTTTAAATTTGATAACCATCTTTTTTTTGGTAGGACCCTTCAGAACCGAGATATTGGCAAAAAAATGATTTTTAAGCGATATTCCTCCAAAATTGTGGGTGTTCCGGGGGGCGGGCGAGAGGGAAAAATTAGTATGTCTAAAAGATGCATATAATGAACTGACGACTTTCCTATAAGTATTTATTGATCTCAAGCAAATATAGTCGAATAAACTTTAACTTGGCATGTGTATGAGTTGATAATACAACGTACGATTTGATATGCTATGCGCACAGAGCCAGTGCAGTGACGTGAGAGAAGCTAGTCTCGTATGTCTGATTCTCTTAGTTTATATGATGAAGCGACCTCTGGACGCGCCAAGTTAAAGTTTACTCGAGTCTATCAATTTTGCGATTAAGTTATTGAGAAAGTGAAATGTACTTTTGATAAATATTATGCCAGTATTCCTCCAGTCCAATTTCAAATAGTGTATAAAAATAGCGTGCTTTTGACATCGATCAACGAAGTTTTAATCGAAGGAGATTTTTTTTTACTCCAAAAAAGGGTGGAAAACACGGCTGGGCATATTCTACATATGTCTGTAGAAAGATTTTTGTAATTAGACAGTCTAATTACCTGCACTGGGATGAAGAGAAAGTGTTCATCTGATACTGCAGTCACATAAATGCATAGAGCTCAAAGAACACATTTTCAACGATACAATGCTGGTGATTTTAAGAATGACTAACTTCAAAATTAAGAAAAGTAAAATACTAACCGATATAATTGTGAAATGATAATTCCGAAATTAGTCTATAATTTTATCATTTTATACTGATTTAATTGGATCTTCGTTGTTTACACATGATCGGAAGTAATGCAATAGTACACAAGCCGTGATTCATTATAGCCAGAGGCGGATTTACAGATACACGTTTAAGATAATTTAGTAGCATATTAGACGAGAATTTTGGTCTACCTACCCATATTATTTCAGAAAATTTTATTTAAAAAATTAGAGGGCCGCGAGGTACATAAAGCGTGAGGCCCCTAAAGTTCTAGATCCCCACCTGCTGATAGCATTTTATATAAAAGGAAAAAAGTCGTGCTAGAGAAAACATTTTTTTTTATTAATATTAATGTTTGGATGACATAAATAATATCATGTTAATTATTAATTATTTAATTACCATTTTTATGTTTATACATTTATTTTTATGAACTATTTATTTGTTAGCATGTCTCTGAGTTCATCTTCCAATGGTGCGGGAGCTACGTGGCTTTTTCGGGAACTCATCGTTACAAGCATTTTCTATGCGTTGATTAATTCTATCGATCTTAAATAACTACAAAATAGACTTCTGGCATATGTCAGCCCGTCGATTTGGCCATGGTTCAAGATATAAAAATCAGTGAAATTATATCATGGTTACAAGGCTAATTTTTCTTTGTGTGTACACTTCTTATGTTTAGAATGAATAAAATAAAATCGCCAGAAAGTGTGGGCCGTCAGGAGCGCAGCCAGAAATGTCAAAGATGTAAAAAAACGGAGTTATATAACACGATCGTTACAAGCTTTTTTATGCTGAGCATGGTTATTTAAATGTTTTGAACACAGAAAAAAATTCCCAGAAAGAAACTCCCGTCAGTAAAGCTAACCAGAAAGAAAATGTTTAGGATTTTTGAAGAAAATGGGATATTTTTTTTGGCATATTTCATCTCAGAACTCTAAACTCATCGTTTCAAGTTCTGGCTCCTTTTTAAAACGTAAATATAAGCTCCTTCAACAATAGATTAGCCTCCCCAGAAAGTTCTTAGTGTCAACAAAAGTACCATAGGCTCTTAAATATACACGAATTGAACACTTTCGGCTAACTTGATTTCCTATCGTGCCTCAGATGTATTGTATCATTATTACCTTTCTGGCTGCGCCTCCTGACAGCCCACACTTTCTGGCGATTTTATTTTATTCATTCTAAACATAAAATGTGTACACACGAAAAAAAATGAGCCTTGTAATGATGACATAATTTCACTGATTTTTAGACAGTGTTCGTGATGCACCTGACAGGAGTTGCCCTGCTAGAAGTCGATTTTATGAATCGTTATCATCCATTAAACCATAAAAATATCTCAAAGTTCATAAAACGATGATGTGCCGAAAAAGCCCGCTCTACAACTTTTCCGCTCTACCGCTTTACAACTTTTGTCTATAAAATGGCAATTTTACATTACATTTACATTCTTTATACATATAAATAATAAAATAATAAATGTAATGCTTACTGCAACTAAAGCATCTATAAGTATTTCAAAAAATATTAAAAAATTATTTTTTATACTTTTATTTTAATAATAAACTCGTTCCCTGGGAGCTTCATTATAAAACTCCATGGACGTGCAACAGTTGCGCAGCCAGAAAATTCATCTGGGGGTGGGGGGGGGCAATCAGAAGATAGGAAATCTTTTCAGAAAATGGTTGGAAACTATTATGTTACCGCATTCATAAATAATATATACCTCTACTAGATAATACTGGCATTAATTACAAAACATTTATTTCAAGGGATAATTTGAATACTGCTTTGACGGCTTGGGGAGGGAGCTGGCTGCGCACCTGACGTACAATGTGACTAGTATTGCCAGAAGAAAGCAAAAAGCTCGTAAAAACCCTTGTTTTGAAATTAAAGTGTGTATTTTTTCCGGAACACAGCGCGTCCATCTCTGTTGCATATCGGATGTCTCTATCCCCTTCTACGCATTCCACGGATCAAGCTACGTTACTGTGCTCTAAGGAAATTTGCAAGCCGGGATTCACCTGTAGGCACGCACAGGTGAATCCCGGTGATGATTCATCCTGTAATGCTTTTCACTGTGTGCACTACACAATTACAAAATGTAGTTTAACTTAAAAACACTTTTTTGGGAAAAAACATATTTTCAACTTTTTAAATGAAAGTCAACAAAGATAATATTCCTTGGTCTAATAGGTTCAAGAAAGGTAATCTTGTTGATATAGGATATAATGAGCTGTTCGCAAGTTTTTTTTTATTCCGGTGTATCTTTAACAAACAGGTAATTGAGAAGTTTAGACTTATATTCTACCGGATGCCATAGGCTAGTGGCTCACCCCCATTTTTCACTTATCCATTTGAAATTTGAGGTGCATAAACTACCGGCAAAAATATATTTTTGCATAAAAACGGTATAATACCATTTCCGGTTTACCCGGACTTTCGATTTTTAAATGGAACTTCCTGTATATTTTTACATATTTGGATTCAAAACAACATTATGAGTAGGTATGCCATGAGACTTTCCCGAATTTTTGAGTCGATGTTCAGCTTTTTTAAGCATTTTAAGACATTCGTCTCGAGATTCGTCTATAGAGTGCTTTGGAATACCAACATTTGTTCTACGGCAGCAAAAGTCTAAGGGAAAAATATAATTTTTCGTTTAATTTCATTAATAACTAGTTACGAAGCCTCCAAAGGGGGACGGTCAATAAGGCCGGTTTTCGGCCCCCTCAAATTTGGAAAAAAGAAAAAAGAAAATGTTTTTTAACAATCTAGGGTCAATTTAGAGTCGATTCGACCACAAACGGAACCAACCTCACTCCCCCTTTTAGGGTCATTTCAAGGTCAAATTATGAAAAAGCCGTGAAATAAACTCGCCTTTTCGGAATGAGTAGGCTTATTCTGGGACTTCGATTTAATATATATATAAGTTTTTTGGGTCGCTGATTCCGGATCCGAGGTCAGTTTGTCTACAGTGTGTCCCAGGATATATGTAACAAGAGGTGTAATGGACCAAAAATTTTGGAATTTTGGAATGGTATTTAGGGATTGAGTCCCACTTGTCGTAAAACTAAAGTATACCAAAAAAGACTTGATTTGGTGTTCTACAGTTTGTTTATAAGCAAAGTTGTAAAAATCACCACAATAAAGTACCTTTATTTTTCAAAATATGAAAAAATTCCACTAAGAAAAGTTATTTAGAATGCAATTTTATACCTCTATATCTTTCAGGAATATAAAATTATTTTTTTGAAACTTCCCATTTTCTCAATAAAGTATTTTATTTTGAACCATTCAATTAAAACTGCATAGAAATTATTTTTTGCGAATTAATATTTAAAGTTATGTAGAAGCTAAAAGTAGGCTATGAGAAAAGCAGATGATTAACATTTGCTCCTACACAACTTTAAATATGAATTCAACTCTTAATTCGCAAAAAATGGGAAGTTTCAAAAAAATAATTTTATATTCCTGAAAGGTACAGAGGTATAAAATTGCATTCTAAATAACTTTTCTTAGTGGAATTTTTTCATATTTTGAAAAATAAAGGTACTTTATTAGTGGTAGATTTTTACAACTTTGCTTATAAACACCCTGTAGAACACCAAATCAAGTCATTTTTGGTATACTTTAGTTTTACAACAAGCCGAACCCAATCCCCAAATACCATTCCAAAATTTTTGGTCCATTACACCTCTTGTTACATCTATCCTGGGACACACTGTAGACAAACTGACCTCGGATCCGGAATCAGCGACCCAAAAAACCTATAAAGATATTAAATCGAAGTCCCAGAATAAGCCTACTCATTCCGAAAAGGCGAGTTTATTTCACGGCTTCTTCATAATTTGACCTTGAAATGACTCTAAGAGGGGGGTGGGGTTGGTTCCGTTTGTGGTCGAATCGACTCTAAATTGACCCTAGACTGTCAAAAAACATTTTCTTTTTTCTTCTTGCCAAATTTGAGGGGGGCCGAAAACCGGCCTTATTGACCCTCCCCCTTTGAACAAATCACTTTTTTATCGAAAACTTTTTTTGTCAAATGGGAAGGTGGTGGCTCATTAATGTTCAATCAATTATAGTTTTTTTCTGAATTCATTGATATTCACTTCAAATCTATGCTATTTGTTTTTTTATTTTATTTAATTTATTTAAAAATAAAAAATCATTTTCAAAATAATTTTTATTGAACCTTTGCACTAGTACTTAGACCTATTAAGAAACAAAAGAGAGAATTAAAAAGCTATTATTCACAAAAAGTAGTTATTCACATTTCATTATTAGACATGATTTTTTTTCAATTTATACAAGTGCAAATCGCACAATTATAAGTGTTAAATTGCTAGAAATAAAATAAATTTTCAAGTTCCAACTGTCTCTACCATTTTAATGAAATTGGATTTACGGCAAGTAATCAAGGTTGATGAATGAAATGCGCAAACAAATTAACTTATTTGTTCAATTTTTTCCGCTCTTTTCGAATATCGAAACAGAATTTTGCCATACAGAGGGTGTTGATTTTGACATACAACATATTGTCAGTTTTTTATTAAGCTGGACCTGGATTTCTATTTTGGTTTATTATGAGTTGTATCAAGTAAAATAAGTGAAACATATGAACCGATTATACAAGGTGGTTCAATAGTTATGACCAAAGAAAGATTTGGCCAAAATCAATAAAACATCCTGTATATCAGTAAGGAAGGACGATAGATGCATTAATGCCGGGTAATTTGGAACCGTCAAAGTGCCCTCTATCCACAAGTAACGTATGTACCTTTAACTTTGAAACACCCTGTATATTGACATATCGGACATTAAAATAAAATTCTGAGATGAACAATATTTTATAACTATTTTATGTTTATAATTCACTTTGTCCTTTAAATACCCCCACAAAAATGCATCCAAAGGTGTTAAATCAGGGCTGTTTGGAGGCCATGGAATTGGCCTACCGGATTTTTTAATTATTTTATTGTTTTTTATTTATTTTTTTTATATATTTGAAATCAGGGAAAAAGATCTAAAAGAATATGGAAAAACATACAGGATTTTCAATTTAAAAAACAACCTTCATTGTTATATCACGTGACCTATGCAAGCAATTGTTTTTTTTTTAATTGCAACTTTTATACGAAACTTTTTTTTATTTCCAATAATAACAGAAATAAGGGGGGGAGGAGTCAATATATAATGAATAACCCTGCACATAAGTAGCGTAATAGTAAAAAAAAAAACAAATTAAATATTAAATTGTTTCGGCAGTCGTCTTCTCGTGTTTCATTATAGCATATACCTATATTTTCCTTTTTGTATTAATAAATAAAAATAAATCATGTTTACATTTAGAGAGTAATCCTTTATTTATTGTTTTCATCCAAATCTATATATCAGTAGTCAGGCGGTAGATAATCTAGATTCACATAAAAAAAATATCGTTTTACTTATCTTCAGTAGATATTAATTATTATTTATTTATATTTAGGTATTAGTCGTGATATTTTAAAGTAGACTGAGCAATCTGAGCATCTATTTACTAATATTAGATCTATTAACGCTTTCAAGGTAATTGTTAAATTATTATATAAGATAATTACTGACTAAATTGTTAAAGTTACAGGCGAGGTTACAAGCATAATGAAATATCTATACTTTAGTTGTTACCGTCCATCATACGAAGGTTGAAATATGTATCCAAATCGGCTCATCTAATTAAGATGGGGATTCCAGGTCCAATCTGCGTCAAGCTGTGGAACAAATTGGGTCGAATAGGCCCCTTGCATGTGCCGTATATTTTAAATTAATTTATATATATTAATATAGTGTTACTAAACATTAGCATGGGGTATATTTTTCTAATTTTTTTTATTGAATAATGTCATAGAATATGTATAAACAAACCTTCCAATACAGATTTCCGCGAAAATAATTATCAATTTTTTGAGAAAACAAAAGTTGAAATAAGTGGCGCGAAAAGCGTTTTAAATTGGTGACGTAAGTAATCTGCCGATGACGTAGGTAGTCTGTGGGGATTTGTTGAGAGAATGGTTTTATACAAAACAGTGTGGTGTTGCCAAGTTGAAATTTCTTCTCTAAAGTAAAGATAAATAATTGAAGAAAACAGAAAGCTTATTTGTTAAATCAATTTTAATATATTTATCCACGAAATTTAATTTTGTGGTGTAAAAAATAATAATAATACCCGTGAAATATTAAATATTTTAAATAATTTTTAATGCCGATTAGATTTTTTTAAACATATTTAGCAATATATGGCAACAATGCCAACGGCTAGTCAAATGACAGATATGTTCTAACGTCGTGTTGATCTGAAGCATTTCAATTTCATTTATCGAGGCATTTGCTGTAATTTGCAAATAAAAGATGTCATTTAAAAGGTATTTTATAAAAAGTTGTGGAACACAAATAGAGGTGCTCCGGAAAAAAGTTTTGTAACTGTTTCGAAAAATATGGATATTCGAAGAACTTGGTGGCAAGCTTCCAATATTTCTGATCCCATCCCTTCAACTTTGGGCAAATTGGATCCTTTCACAAAATTCAACTCCATCTTATTAAATGGTTTATTGATAAAATATAAAATAACAAAATCAAACGCCACATAAACAAACAACAAATAAATCTAACCAATATGTCCCTTTCCCTTGTATTGTGACAAGAAGTGACAACTGACAGCACGCAAGCAATGTTGGAAGAGCCGTTTTTATACAATGTTGCCACATAATCTTCGCAGTGAGTTTTGTTTACATTTTTAAGACAACTTCTAAATAATAACAAACATAAATACCTTTTAATTCCTTCTAAATACATGTATATTTATTGATTTTCAAGATATTGAGCAAAATTGAAGTGTTATAGGTAAAATAATGTAAAGTAAATACACAATTTGGCATCCATATAAGATACTTACCGTCTAAGCGAAAGTTGTCTGTCATTGGTTACTTGATATACAGGGTGTCCCCCTTTTTTTTTTTTTAGATTACTCTGAAGGAGCGGGCGATTGGCCTTCCCCTACTGCGACCTATAAGGTCTATTGTAGTACTCCCTTTTTTTGTGCCTTAGGGCTCCCTATTCAAACATGGTCCTTCCTAGACTTCGAGTCTGTTGATGAGGAGCCCCAGGTACAGTTATCAGCCCCTGTATTTCTTTCGCCAACCCACCTCAGTCCAGACAGGCTTTTACAGCTCAGCATATGGACTGAGATCTCCAACGAGAACTTGGGTCACCAATCCAAGCGCCGGACTCGACCGACGTTGCTTAACTTCGCTGATCCAGTGCCGGCGCCTAGACTGGAGGCCGTACAGGGAGCTGTAGGATGTTCCACTTAAAACTCCCGGCGCCATTTTCTCGATAACCAAAAGAGATATTTGAATTCTGTAAAAGGTATCTACTAGAATATATAAATGACTTCCGTTTTGAGTAAAAATGGTTATATTACACATTGAGGTATAGATGGTGTTGCGACGCAAAGAAATTTTTCGATCCTAGGAACGATGAAATGAGTTACATGAAATGGAGAATTATATTCTAAGCAACTTTTTTAATATGACCAATTTTCGAAAAATCACTGGTTTTCGAAATATCTGAACTTCAATGTAATTTTTCAAGGAACAAAAATCCCATTTTTTTTTTCATATGTTTACAATTTATAGTGTAAAACTTAGTAAAATATACAACACAAACATGACGCAAAAATTAAACAATACACAATAAACAAAAATGTCAAAATCTTTAATTTCCAAATAGCAGTTGCAGCCCCACCTTTGTTTTACTTGAAAAAAACATTATTTTGTGTTTTGAAATAAATGTTTCATTACCATCTAAATGAGCCTGATGCACTATGAAAAATGTCCCAAAGGACTTATTGTCTAAAATGTATTTTAAAAAAGTTATGACGATTTTTATATTCAAAAAAATTATATTGAAGTTCAAAAATCTCGAGAAGCGGTGATTTTGCGAAAATTGTTCGTATCATGAAAGTTGCTCAGAATATAATTCTCCATCTCATGCAACTCATTTCATCGTTCCTAGGATCGAAAAATTTCTTTGCATCGCAACGTCATCTATACCTCAATGTGTAAAATAACCATTTTTACTCAAAACTGAAGTTATTTATATATTCTAGTAGATACCTTTTACAGAATTCAAATATCGCTTTTGGTTATCGAGAAAATGGCGCCGGGACTTTTAAGTGAAACACCCTGTATATCACCAAAACTGAATTTAAAAAAAATGGAAAATACCTCATTATCAAATCTGTTCTCATAATTTCTAACCGGAAAGTATTTAAATCACCGACTAATATCAGGGAGTAGGAGTATGTCTGAGAACACACTCATATTGGACGTCACGTCATCTAACATTGCGAGTACAATGATTCGAACGTTTGTTAGGTCTGTGAAGTGTGTATTTAAGTGTACCATATTTAAAAGGGTTTAAATTGTTGAAAAAAGTTATTTCAAAGTTCAGTCGGATAATTTACGCCGTACACCTACCGAGTGTATGCCATATGCTACTGCGTCACAAAAATATTCATAAAAAAAAAATTATAAGTTCTGGATGGTTTTTTTTTCAAAAACTTCTCTTGTATCTTGGCTTCAATTGATTAGCTGCATGTGCATGAAAATTTGCAAAAATAAAAAAGTTTGTCATCGTTTAGTCAAAATATAAGTGCATTCCATTGGAAGCGCTCAGTGGCGCAGCTAGAAAATTCATCGGGGGGGGGGGGGGGCAATAGAACCGGCCTCCCCAGAGGATGAGTAGTAGATTCCTCTACTAGTTAATATTGGCATTAATTACAAAATATTTATTTCAAGGGATAATTTGGATACTGCTTTGTACTAATAGAGATTATGCTTCTTTATTTTTTGGCTCATGGAAGACGGCTTGGGGGGGGGGCGTGGCTCCCCCCCTGGCTGCGCCCATGGAAGCGCTTGTTTGTGTAGCTACTTGAATTAAAAAAAAAATTAGATCGATAGCTCGATTAAATTTGAAGATATGGCGATGTAAATGTTAAAAGACATGATTTTTACAATCAATCAATTTCTCAAGTTTTTTCTAAATAAAAAGTATAATATCGTAAATAACCATTTCTTATAAAAACTATAAGGTCTGGTCTGGTTCCACGCTCATTTTTTTTTTTTTCGAGAACGGAGAGACTTGTATGGTCTATTTCGCTCCATTATCAAGCTATTACAAGGGCAACATCCATAAATGGAATTAATTCAAAATGTACGCCAGCGCTGTGGCGACTCCTGTTACATAACGTCACGCGTTGTTTGCGCGCCTAATGGATTTATTCAAACTTTAATGCTGAATACCGTTTGTAAAAGAAAAAATAAGAAAAAATCCGTTACACACATTAAGTAAAGATTCTAAAAATATTAAAATTACATTTTGTGCAAGGGGCTTTTTGGGATCCAATTTGTCAACATACTAACTAGCTCTGCCACGGAAAAACACACTTCGGGTGATTGGATGGTCATCCTGGTCATCGCCCAATTAGGATAGGCGTAAAATACCAAAAACCATAGCTTGGAAAAAGAAAAAATTAAGAAGTCAAATTTTGGGGTTTGTAGGTTTTTACCCTCTATATTACGAAACCGATGAGTCCCTAACTCCAAAGGGTGTAGCAGTATGTTTTCTAGTGCAAAGGGGTGAAAAATATGTTTTAGAAAAATATCTCGAAAAATATTGTTCAAATCTCTTTCGCTGACAGTTGACTAAATACCGTCAATTCGATTTTTGCTAATCTCTGTACGATGATAATTAACTGAGATATAGAGAGTTGAAGTTGGGGTACTTTTACATCCCCATTAAAAAGAAAATTATGTTTTTTTAGCTAGTTGAGAATGCGGTGAGTATGTACACGCGCGCGCATGTATGGAGGTCATCTCGTGATCAAGTGTTTCAAGTCCTGCCAGGACATACATTGAATGTAATAGACGAGTTATTCCTTCATTAATTTATTTATCCTATAAATAGTGGTCGAAAATTAGTAGACACTTGATTTGCATTTTATTTGTGAAGGTGTGATTTTAAGTAATATATTTGTTCCTACCTGGAGCAAATTCTATTGAATTTGTAAAAAAAACTGTGGTAGTTGGTCATATGCATGTAGTGAAATGAAGGCTCTGTAATTACTGTTCATCGAAGCTGTTGAACTACATATACAAAACCTTCAAACGTCCAAAAGGAGAATGCATAAGCGGAATGTAATAATGTTGTCAAAGTTCCACCTACTTGGATTTCGTGGATACTTTATTATTATGAAGAATTAAAGAAGATTAGAGGATATCAATATTTATTTTATTTGACAAAACAAAAATTTTCTTCCAAGTTACAAAAATCCCAGACAACCACATGATACTTATTAGATGTCAATGCAGCTTCACTACATATGAAACCACTACATATGATGAAATTCAAACATCAGGAGAAACTATTTTCTTATTTTTATATGAATTAAAGGACGGACAATATTAGTTTGACTAATATAGATTTATTACATTCAAACAAATTTAAAATATTTTCTGCTACTTCTGCAGCCGCTGCGCAACAATCTTATGCAACCTACAAGGAAGTGCAACAATGGTTTGATAAGATTCCGCCTAAACAATGAGGCTGAACTAGAATAAATGAGTTCTTGTAACATGTAAGAACAACATTAGAAACCGCACCTGAGTATTAAATTTAATATCGTGGACTTGCATGGGAGATTGTTTTACTTTAAGGTGTCGTTGTGTGAAAGCTGAGGTAAACTGTTAGTCAGTATATAAAATGAAATGAAGCTGATTCGGCAAATCGGTCACCATTCGGCAGTTTCGGCATTTGGAAATTAATGAAATTATGTACATAAAATCATAAAAAAAAACTCAAAACAATGAAAACTTAAGACTATAAATAATTATTACTTTTCGAGCAACCCCTGTCTTGTATTTGACTTAAATCATCTTGGCCGGCATCAGCATAGCCAAGTCTGCTTGTTCTAGCCTCTAACCCTGAGCGCTGTATGTATATGAATATATGTATATCTACAGTGCCCTGTCATAATTGCTGGGAACGTAAATAGGATACTTCGATTCATCAAGTCTTCTTCAATAAATAAAAAATAATTAATTGTTAAAAAATACATTTTTTTTGTTTCCCAAAAATTAAATGACTATTTAGTCGCGTCAATATAGAAAATTTAAAAATTGAAATGTTTTCTGGTAAAGGTAAAATCGGAATAATTTTTTCTTGCAAATTGTTTATTGAGGTCTAAGGAACATTGGTAAAAAGAAAAAAACAGGCCGCTGGGACTTTTCTATTAATAAACTAGCAGTTTCAAGCACTAAACAAGTTTAGTAAATTTGTTACTTTGCTATCTCGGAAAGTATTTGAGAAAAGCGACTGAAAATGTATACTCGGGCGTTTTCGAGTTCGCTGATTATACGATTTTGAAGTGAAAACTGAAAAATTCAAGATTGGCAGCTATATAGCATAAAAACACGATATAGTTTTTAATATATTATTTAATAGATTTTTAAGGCAAATTATTACAGTTTTAATTTAATATGTAATTTTTAAAATTGAAAATGTTACGTAATTTCAGACGAGGATTACGTAGTGGATATACCATCCTTCGGAGGGGATGTAAAGCAGGCGGTCCCTTGTCTATTAAATGTGAGGCAAGTAAAAGATCCCTACTCTTCTTAAGGGAAGAGGTTCGGGAAAATTTCCAGGTTGGGGGTAGCTCGTCTCCTGGCGTCGGTGATAGGCCCTGGTAGCGGAAATAGGCCGACGTTAAATAGTTAAAAAAAAAAAAAAAAGGTCTTAAAATAATAAATATTTAGTATACAATTTAAACTT
Organism: Rutpela maculata; assembly: GCA_936432065.2. Classification (NCBI taxonomy): domain Eukaryota; kingdom Metazoa; phylum Arthropoda; class Insecta; order Coleoptera; family Cerambycidae; genus Rutpela; species Rutpela maculata. The sequence continues at coordinate 111,557,492 of OW386285.2, forward strand.
TGTTTACGTGCATTTTATATGGAATTTACAGAAGTAAGAAGTGTTTTACAGAAGTAAAAAGTGTTTTAATATTGTAAGAAAAGAATTGTTAAAAAATTAAGTACAATTTTTTTTCATTATTTATTTCTACACAAATATAAAAATTGTTTACTTAAAAAATATATAAAAATATGAGTTTCATTAAACACCATTTTTAAAATTTTTTTTTTTCAATTTCATTTGAGTTGCCTACAAATTAAAATATTGCTCCTCTTGTTCTTTATCTTCATTTCTTTCTTCTTCTTGAACATCGTCGATTTCATTATCGTAAAATAATGTATTCGACATATTATTGAGATAAATCTCATCTCTTCCTATTGAAAAGTTTGGTACTAATATTAAGGAGGTACTAAGAAGGGTGTCTTTACCTAATCCCGGGATCAAGAAAGCGCGCTGTATTTAAAAATTGTATGCCCTTTGAACTAATTAACAGTTTTCAGTAATGGGTATTTAAATTACATCTATTTAAAATATTTTTACTAAAAAAATTTTGAGTGATTTACCCGAATATTTTAAAAAAATGGTTACTTTATTTAAATAAACTGTCTCCTTCACCACTCAATTGGGATGAAGGAGAATTACTCACAAATCATATAATTTAGGTGCAAAATGGCATTCTAAACACTTTTTTATTCTTGCAATTTTTCTCAAAAATGTAAACTTAAGCCAGAAAATCTCATTTTTATACTTCATAGCCGCCATTTTGGGTCAGTCATCTTGAATTTTCCAATTTTCAAAATTGTAATCAGCGACCTTAGTATACATTTTCAGTCGGTTTTCTCAAATAGTTTCCGAGATAGCAAATTTAATTAATTTCTTTAGTGCTTAAAATTGTTTGTTTATTAATAACAAAATGAAAAAAGCTCCAGCGCCCTGCGTTTTCTTTTTATCAATATTCCTTAGACTTCAATAAACAATTTGCAAAAAAAATTAGGCCGATTAATTCTTTGCCAGAAAACTTCCCACAAAATATCTATCTTGACGCGACCGATCATATATAAAAAAAAAGTAAAGGAGCAAAAGGAGAAGTCATTCGGTATTATAACAAATTCGCACCCCGGGCCTGTTCACAAGATATTTTCAAAAATGAATTTTCCACGCCTTTGCAACCCAGTAAGCATTCGTCTGCAGAGTTAGGGACTCATCGATTTCTTAATATTAAAAACCTACAAATTCACAAATTTTCGTTGACTTCGAATTTTTTTCTTTTTTAAAATCTATTTTTTCCATACTAAATTTATAAAAGTAATATAAACTCTCCTAATTAGTCTACATACGACCCAATCTATGGAAATCCCTGCAGATTGGACTCGAGAAATTGTATCGTGTGTAGACCACTTAATAATGAAGTGACGATGCACAAACTAACAAATGTACAAATATTGATGAACGCAAACGTCGTTTTTGGTCAGGAAATCAAAAACTCGTTTTTACGTAATATTCATTGATATTTAAATCTGATTCCAGTGTGGGTGTTTCACGTGGTGTTTCGGTGGAAACATTTAACTCCGTACGCTCAGGACCAGATATTGCAATCTATACATATAAACGTGCATGTTCTCACTGACTCACTGACACATTAACGTTTCTCCCATTTCCAGAAGACATAAAAACCTATTTGGCACCGTTGTCGCTTATGGGACACCTCGTCGAATAAATTTTCATAATCCGCCCCCAATATGGTGAGAGAAGGTTTAAACTACTCTCAATATTAATCATTTTAAACAAGCAGATATTTAGTCCGTAGTTCATACGAAGAACGAGAATGTTTGCTAGTTAGTATATGTTATACAAATTCCCTGTGTAATTAATAAAATTTGTAGAGAATGTCTCAAAGGTTTATTCGCCATTCTCAGACATAGGAACATAGGCGCCGGAACCACGGTGGCTGAAGGGCCTGGGTCCCCTTGCTCATCTTAGTATAGGAGCTGAGCTCCACTGCTGAAATCTGAATTTTCAATGTGTTTCGCACTGAGACGAAATTAAGATACTGGACATACAACACGACTATAATGTTTAACCGAATAGTAAGGTGTAGTAAGTCGTAGTAAGTTCCCTTACTCCATAGGCATTAGCAAGTAGAAATGGTCGCGTTATGGTGGTTAGTACATAAAACTTTACGCGCTAAATATGAAAATTATTGTTCTGAATTACAATGATTAAGAATCTGTTAATAGTAGAACACATATATTTCAATGTGAATCCCGACTTTTAAGAAAAAAAATATTTTTTACTTTTATTTTGTATATAATAATTAATAGCCAAGATCAAATTTCTTTCAACCAATCAAGAGAATTACACACGATATAATCATAGTGATAATAATGATGATAATAAATCTTCCCAAGAAATAATACCTCCTAATATTGTAAAAGCAGGGCAATAAATAATTTCTTCCAGCAAAAATATATATTATAAAATAAATCCGAATTAACCAGGGAAAACTAAAAGCAGGGCAGTAAATATTTTTCTTCCAGCAAATATATATAAAATAAACCCGACCTAACCACTGGCTTATTACTAGGGCAATAGTACACCACGCCAAAACCGAATTTTATCATCTCACCGAGAAAACGCAAAATGAATGGACAGAAATAGAAAGACAATGACGGGAGTAGAATTAGACTGGACATCAAAAAGGAGAGGCGGATTATGAATTGCACTGCCATCCATCAACTTTTTGTGGAGGCTCTTAACAAGTGATGTCAAGGGGGAATTTCTTAGCAACAAATTCATGCTAAAATACTTTTATTTCAGTACTCCACTATTAGGCAAAACTAAGCTTAAACACATTCAATTTATGTAATAAGTTTTGGATTAAAAAATCGTCACCCCCCCCCCCCCAAGCTTTTCGATACTGCTCTGAACTTCCTGAAAATTTTCTCTCAATAAATTTAATTTCTTTGATTTATTCACCGGTATATATATTCGGTATAAATATTCGGTATAGTTTGTACCACCGATAATCCAGCGATATAAAGAAGCTCGCAAAAAAACGTAAAAGGTACCGACCGTGTATCAATTTCAGTCTATTTACATAAAAGGCCATAAAAGTGTTCGGCTTCTTTATTATCATCACAAAAAAATGGTCACATATTTCCTTACAAAAATGTAGGCCACTCCCACTGAATATAATTGGTTGAAATTTTCTCTACCGGAATTATGATAGGTTGGAAATAAGTATGTGGTCAACGTGGACTAGCGTTGTCAAAGTGGACCGGCGAGCGGTACACTAACTAGAAGCGGTCGGCGTCCTTTATGCTTTTTTGCGAGCTCTTCTATATCGCTGAATTATATGTGGAATACACTTTACCTGCATCATTACGCCATCTTATAGTGAAGATCACCTCATAAACTCTACTACCTTAATAATAAATCAGTTTGACGACCCACTGATCATTTACACGGATGAATCTAAAATTCACATACTAGTGGGGCTTATTTCGTTCCGTCATTGAACTTAGAGAAAATTTTTAATCTAAACACCAATTGTACTATCTTCACCGCAGAGGCACTAAAGTGCGTTAAACAATATAATCATCCAACTTCAATAATTCTATCCAATTCCCTATCTGTTCTCAATGCAATAAATAATACAAACACATTTAATTATAAAGTCAATTCATATATCCTCAAGATAAAAAACATCATCCATCAAACCCACTTAACCGGAAAAATAGTTATATTCGTTTAGGTTAAAGCACACATAGGCATAAAACATAATGAATAACGTTGATAAATTGGCTAAAGAAGGCGCTTCCTCAAGATGCACACTACAATACAAAATTAGTTTAGCAGACGTGTATAGTGTACTTAAATTTAACCATAAAGACCTATGAAATTACCAGTGCAATGATGATGATATACCCAATATACCTAATAAACTCTGGCATGAAAATCTTCAAGTATCGAGAAAGCATGTAACATCTATCATACGTTTAAAATTTGGCCACGCATGTTACCCCGCGCACTTACATAACATTGGTATTTATACTTCACCAAATTGTGATCAATGTAACATGACAGTTGACCTCGACCATATATTTTTCGGATGTACAAAATATCGAAATGCCTCTACTACATTAGTCATCAATATTACAAAAAATTGCGATATAATGGCTCCATTTAATATGCTCAATTTATTGACTATAGGATCTAGGAAAATTTATACGCTTATTATAAGTTTCTTAGAAGAGACTGGAATTAAGCTGTAGGTTATTTTTGCTGTCGCGTATATTTTCCCTTATGTTATTTACCCTTCCAACCGTGATCCTCCCTGCAGTGTGTGTTTTAAAATGTCCTGAAGACCCCAGGACAAAAAGCGTATGACCCTCTTATATCCATTTTCGTCATCTTCTATATATATTCTTCTCTCTCGTGTTAGGTTAGAGATATAGGATATGTTCTCACACTTATCCATAGTCTTCAAGTATGTTGTATGAGCAATTAATTAATTTAAGATTTTAATTAACTTTTTAAAAATTGCGGCTGGCAGTATGGTCCTTGACCGAAGGCCATAAAAAGAAAAACAAAAGAGAGGCGGAGAAAAATGTAGAGCATTCTTCGAAAACATAGGAACACCCCAACAGGACAACGACTAAATCGCACCTTCAGATATCTGAAAAAATATAGAAGAAACAATAATGCCCACAAGAGAAGATACATACCACTGCAACATTGGACCAAGAAGGTGAAGGAAGAAGGAAAGTCAACGAAAGAACGAACAAAACTAATAAAAGAAACGGACCACTATTTGCAAAAACAACAACATAAAACAGCGACATAAAACATTAACACTACTAGGAGGGAAGACAAATACAAAAGTGATAGAAATGTACGCATTGAAATACTGGGGACATGTCCAAAGAAAGGACCAAACACATCTACTGAAGAAAGCGCTAACCTGGACAGCAACAAACTAAAAATAGGGAGACCATGTACTCGTGGAGAACAACAATTGAGAGGATCATGAACAAACTAGAGGGAGCTATGACAATTTGAAGATGGCACCCAAAATCTGCTCTTAACTGTTTTGAGGAAAGCAATTGAAAGGACCCCGCACAAATCCTTATATAAAAGTGGCTTCCGTTAAATTGGCTGGATTTTTGATGTTTTATATTTTGGGCCCCTGATCAAATGTCTCAATGGGTCGGAGGTTTCAAGATATTTGACATTTTATTAAAAAATTGGCAGGTGCAACGGTTTGCAAGAACCGTTATAACTTTCTTCGTGTAGGAGATCCTCATTTGCTCTTTGGTACGTAGCAAGAACACAAGGCGAGCTGCACTGTACATTGAAAATAAATTCTATAATAGTATACAAAGTGTTCCATTTTTCACGTTACATTTTGTCAAATTCAAACCTCAAAAATTTTTTTACATCATGTGTAAAATTAAATTCTCTTTTCTCTAATATAAGCACTGTAGGTATTAAAGTTACAGCTTTTTCAGATATTCGCGATTTTCTTAAATGTTCTAAAATTTTTAATAAAAATTGCCATCAACTTAGCCATGATTAGATACAATCAATAATGTCAGTCATTCTCTTATGTCAAAAAAGTCAGGTACACGTCCCTAAGTTTCCTCGATTTGATCTCCTATATGTACGTCTATTGACTCTTGGCCCATACTAAGTGGAATTAGCTCCTGCATACATCCAGGATAAATTGGACCATACCAATGACGAGGTATTTGAACTTGATGGGCTCAGAGATGAACCAGGTTTTTTTAGATTCAGGATCTGTTCTCGACACAGAAATGCTACTCACTATCTGCTATGGATATCTTTCCGAACTGGCGAAGAAGAAAATGTTAGAGAAGATGATGCAATGGGGAATGGAGAAGACGAACCTATCTTAGAGTATTATTGCATCTTCAAGGCTGGAGCGAGGACGAGGGCAGTTGTGCACATGTAGCAAGTGCCCTATGGGGGTTAAAAGTGCTGGAATTTTTTGACATAAGAGAATGACTGACATTATTGATTGTGTCTGATCGTGGCTAAGTTGATGGCAATTTTTATTAAAACTTCTAGAACATTTAAGAAAATCGCGAATATCTCAAAATGTTGTAACTTGAATCCCTACAATTCTTATACTACAGAAAAAAGAATTTAATTTTACATAACATGATGTAAAAGAATACAGGGTGTTCAATTTAAATTAAAAAAGTTTTTGAGGTTTGAATTTGACAAAATGTAACGTGAAAAATGGAACATTTGGTATACTATTATGGAATGTATTTTCAATGTAGAGTGCAGCTCGCCTTGTGTCCTTTCTACGTGCCAAAGAACAAGTGAGGATCTCCTACACGAAGAAAGTTATAACGGTTCTTGCAAACCGTTGCTCCTGCCAAATTTTTTATAAAATGTCAAATATCTTGAAACTCTGGTGGTTTGGGACCTCCGACCCATTGAGACATTTGACCAGGGGCCCAAAATGTAGAACAAATCAAAAATCCAGCCAATTTAATGGAAGCCACTTCTATATAAGGATTTGTGCGGGATATATTTTTCGTGAGAAATCTAATGGTATTTATTATTAAAATGACCGTTAATCATCATGAGCATTGGCGTGTAAATGGAGGGAATAGTATTTGCCATATTTTTTTGTCTTAAACTTTTTCGACTTTTCAGCATTGCATTAGATTCTTTGGATAAAATTTCGTGAGAAAGATGTTTAGGAGAGAAAGATGTAGGATGGAAGATTTATGATAAAACCCGCGTTGAATAAGTTGGTGTATTTAAAAAGTACTCATTTTCATTTTTCAAATAAACCAAACAGGCGTTTGATTTGGCATGTGAAGAAGAGTTTGATATTCTCTTTTTATACCACTTGTACGGTCAATATTATTTGAAGAGATAGAAACTGCATGTTAATCTATAATAATTTTTGCAATGAATGAATATTCAATCGAGACATTGATCATGTTGTAAAGATAGAAAAAAACAACAAATTCAAAGATAATGAGAGTGTCCCTCGTCAATGTTGATCAAGTCATTCAACTTTTCTTGCAATAAACTCCGAACGCCGAACTCTTCGATATACTTCCTGTTGATTTCAAATAGTTTAACAACGAAATCATTAATTACTCGTTGTTTTAAGTCCTTAACAGTGTTTACGGATGCTTATAAATAAGAAATTTTAAATAACCCCAAACATTATTGGAAATTCAGATCTGTTGAGGGAGCTGGCCAGGCTGATAATTCACCTCAATTCCACCTTTCAGGGAGGACATTACACTACCGGACACTACACTGAAAATGTGCCTCATTAGATATAAACCACATTGCTGCTCGAATCTGGTGGGGCACAACATTCAGCAATTCATTTAGCTCATTATTGAGAAAATTTAGGTCATTCGGCAGACCAAAGGACCCAATTAAATAATTCTTAGTGACCGCCAATGTTAATTGAAAATTTGTCTTGGTAGCGTGATTTCAGAAGGTTTAAAAGTTTTCTTCGAACCACATATGGTTCACAATTCCATCTTGATCGAAATTTTTTTCATCGACAAACAGGATTTTATTCCTAAATGTTTGATTCACGTGACATTTTTCCTCTAACCATCAACAACAACATAGCCCAGGTTGATAACCTTGTACGTTTAGGGCTTATATTCTCTGCACGCATTGATAGAGCAGTCGCTCTCGAAAAACTTCGCCACACAACGCCTTCTTGAACAGCTAGTCTTCAAACACTGATTCTAGGGTTATTGATCACTTTTTAGGATTCTCTCAATATCAGGTGTCCGACTCGTCCTTTGTACTCTGTCGTTTTATAGTTTTTAAATAGAAAATTATTCATTTTCTGATAGCCCTTCTTCACCCTGTATCTCGGAACCGAACCGTCATCTTCATAGAAATTTGTTTCTTATTTTATCGTCAAGAATATGTTCCTAAGTTTGTGCCGAGCGTGTTCGGAAACCATGTGTGTTATCATTTACGCTCATCAGTATGATTAAATAAAAACCAATATAGATAAAATTCAAAAATCAGTGCCAATGTTAGCAGATTTTGTTCAAATCGCAAAATTTTAACCACATGTTATATTGTTTAAAATCAATCTTATAAATTATAAATAATGTTATAATGTCTTTTTGAGGTTTATTCCTAATTGCTGCCAAATATTCTGGCCAACTTTTATATAAAGATAAATACTGTTAAGTTCGGTAATTGTTGCAAATGTTGACTGTGAGTCACGTATAAATAGAGGTGCATAAGGTGACAAATTATTTTAACACTGCACTGATAAAAATGGAAATTCCAGTAGTAAATATTATTGATATTGATTACTGTTTTAGGTATAGTAAGTAGTTGCAAAATATTATCACGAATAGACTGAATAGAATCATTGTATGATTCTACTTCATATATATTTACTACAAAAAAGTTTGGTAGTATTATGCTGCTAAACGAATTTTTGACCTAGTAGGCTATTGTCTATGTACAAAAAAAGAGGGTTGAAAGGAACTAAAACGTTAAAGGGTTTTTATTGTTTATTATGTTCAATTGACCCCAAGATATGAAAAAACCGCGGAGTGCTACCATTTAAAGTGGTGCGTTTTTGAGATCGAAGTAAAAAGGTCCACTTTTCATTTTTTTTTTGCTCGAAAACTATGAATTTTTTCTATAAACACGTCAATAGAAAAGTGTGTAGAGAATTAAATTTCCAATCGAAATGGCACCTTCAGAAGTCGAAATTTTTTTTTTTACAAAAATACGTCCAAAAAACAAAACAAAAAAAAAACGAAAAAATGCAATTTTTAATTTTTTTTTAATTTTAGCCTGTAACTATTTTTCGTTAAAATGAGATTTTGTAAACAGTTTTACGATTAATGGTGACCGAGATATAGCGTTTCAAAGTTTGCAACTTTTAACTTTTTTTTGCTAATTTTTACTCTTTTTTTCAAATTTCGTCCTATAACTTTTTTCTGAGTGAATTTAGGTGTAGACATTATTATATTAAAGTGAAAGCTGACTTTACGCCCGTTGAAATGGTGGCTGGTAAAAGTCTCTACGATAAATAGAAACCTAGATACAGCGTTTCGAAGAGTGTTACTTTTATTAACTTTTTCCAATTTTTACGTTCTTTTTTAAACTTCGGTCTATAACTTATTTGTCAAATGCTTTAAGTACAGATATTGCTACACTGAATGACCTTGCAGCATTCTTGTTTAAATGGTCTGCAATAGAAGTTTAACCCATCTTAAAGTATTGTTTTTTCTCCTTATTATACTTATCCATTTTTCGTATTTCCGGCCTCAGAAAATCAGCTTACTGGCACATTTCGTGATGATAATATTGAGACTGGGCAAGCTGAAGAGGATGCAGACGTACTAATTGTAAATACTGCAAAAGATAAGGCATCCCAATCAGAAAATGTTGTTATAGTTGGTCAAGATGTCGATCTTCTTATTATCCTATCATTATTACCAGAAGAAAATGAAAATATAATATTTTTTTAAACCTAGTATAGGAAATGTAACTGTCAAATTATATAACCATAATGTTTCAAATTTAATCATCTGCAAAAATACCTTGGCTTCGTCCATGCATTCAGTGGCTGTGATACAACCTCTTCCTTTTTTGGTATTGGTAAAAAGAAATTTTTGAATTTCATTAATAAGAATATTTTGCTTTTGGAAAAGTATTTAAATGAATTTTTGTGTGAAAATGCAAGTCAGCAGCCATCGGTTCTGCTTCTGAATGTATTGTAACATTACTATACGGTATGAAAATTGATGGCCAAAGCACCTGTCGCTATAAGTTATTTCAGAAGTACTCAACAGGTGCGAAATTCTCATTGTCCCGATTGCCTCCAACAACTGATGCTGCTAAACATCATGGTTTAAGAACTTACTTGCAAATGCAATATTGGAAAAGAAATATTGTAAATCCTCTCATCTGAGGTTGGAAAAGTTCAGAAAATGGACTAGTACCAATTTTGACAAATAAACCTCCCGCACCACAAGTTTTGCTGGAAAAAATAGCCTGTAAATGAACCAAAAGATGCAGAGGAAACTGTGGTTGCAGGAAACTGGGAATGAATTGCTCCATTTTTTGCAAAGAATGTATGGGAATGAACTGTGAAAACGCTGATGTACCTCAAATAATGGAAGACGACGTTTACGATGAAGAAATCGACTTTGATTTTGAAAATATGTTAAATCCAGCATTTGAATAATTTCATAATTTAAGTTATTAATCTAAGTTATTTGAACAAAAAAAAAACACGTGATATAATAAAGTTCAGAAGTGGAAAAATGTAAAAAGTTATTTTTTAAGTACAATAATCTACTATATCTAGACTGTATCTTGGTTACTATTGATCACATAAACTTCTATTGCAGACCATTTAAACAAGAATGCTGCGAGTACATTCCATGTAGCAATATCTGTATTTGACAAATAAGTTATAGGCCGAAATTTAAAAAAGAACGTAAAAATTGGAAGAAAGTTAATAAAAGTAATCTTCGAAACGCTGTATCTAGGTTTCTACTTGTCGTAGAGACTTTTACCAGCCACCATTTCAACGGGCGTAAAGTCAGCTTTCACTTTAATATAATAATGTCTACACCTAAATTCACTCAGAAAAAAGTTACAGGACGAAATTTAAAAAAAAATAGTAAAAATTAGCAAAAAAAGTTAAAAATTGCAAACTTTGAATCGCTATATCTCGGTCACTATTAATCGTAAAATTGTTTACAAAATCTCATTTTAACGGGTAAAACGCCAGCTTTTTTTGTTATGCAGCAATGTCTATGCCTAAATGTACCCGAAAAATAGTTACAGGCTAAAATAAAAAAAAATAAAATATTGCATTTTTTCGTTTTTTTTCGTTTTATTTTTTGGGCGTATTTTTGTAAAAAAAAAATTTTTGACTTCTGAAGGTGCCATTTCGATTGGAAATTTAAATCTCTACACACTTTTCTATTGACGTGTTTATAGAAAAAATTCATAGTTTTCGAGCAAAAAAAATATGAAAAGTGGACCTTTTTACTTCGATCTCAAAAACGCACCACTTTAAATGGTAGCACTCCGCGGTTTTTTCATATCTTGGGGTCAATTAATTTAAAAAAGAACGTAAAAATTGGAAGAAAGTTAATAAAAGTAATCTTCGAAACGCTGTATCTAGGTTTCTACTTGTCGTAGAGACTTTTACCAGCCACCATTTCAACGGGCGTAAAGTCAGCTTTCACTTTAATATAATAATGTCTACACCTAAATTCACTCAGAAAAAAGTTACAGGACGAAATTTAAAAAAAAAATAGTAAAAATTAGCAAAAAAAGTTAAAAGTTGCAAACTTTGAATCACTATTAATCGTAAAATTGTTTACAAAATCTCATTTTAACGGGTAAAACGCCAGCTTTTTTTGTTATGCAGCAATGTCTATGCCTAAATGTACCCGAAAAATAGTTACAGGCTAAAATAAAAAAAAAATAAAATATTGCATTTTTTCGTTTTTTTTTGTTTTATTTTTTGGGCGTATTTTTGTAAAAAAAAAATTTTTGACTTCTGAAGGTGCCATTTCGATTGGAAATTTAAATCTCTACACACTTTTCTATTGACGTGTTTATAGAAAAAAATTCATAGTTTTCGAGCAAAAAAAATATGAAAAGTGGACCTTTTTACTTCGATCTCAAAAACGCACCACTTTAAATGGTAGCACTCCGCGGTTTTTTCATATCTTGGGGTCAATTAAACATAAGAAACAATAAAAACCCTTTAACGTTTTAGTTCCTTTCTACAGTACATGGACAATAGACTATAGAGAAATAAAAATAGTTTAATAAATTCATAAATTTTTGATAAATCGCATCTAGGAATTCTGATCATTCTGTAATCATTTTTTTAAAACGTTCTTCGTTTTTCGTTTTTTTTTTATCTATTTATTTAACGTCGGCCTATTTTCGCTACCGAGATCTATCACCGACGCCTGGAAATTTTGCCGAACCTCTTCTCTTTCGAAGAGTAGGGATCTTTTACTTGCCTTACATTTAATAAACAAGGGACCGACTGCTTTATATCCCCTTCTAAGGATGGTGTGTCCACTACATAATCCTCGTCTTGAAATTACATAGCTTCCGCGTATACGCTGATATACAAGCCGCTAGAAGGTGGGACGAGATCGCTGTATTTCCCAAGATGGATTTCACCCATTCAAGTATTAACCGCACGCTGAACTTTGCTTCACAATAACAACAATAATATTTTATTTAACATTTAAGTACAAATATATATGCTTCGCCGGATCCTAGTCCTGAGCCAGCTAGACAACCACGGTGAATATCGCTGAGGCGGGTGTGAGCCTGGGCGGGGTAGGCCCGGTTCGGCTTGGAAGTAAAATCAAAGAGGGGCTAGTAGCTCCTGTCTGCCGCAGGCAGGCTTAAAAACTAGGTTAAAATTTTTAATGTGGCCACATGTACTGTCGTGAGCAAAAAAAAGGACAACTATTTTCTTCTAATATAAATCTGTCTCTATTTGAATGAATTTTGACAAATAACTGACAATGTCACAAAAATTAAAGTTATATTTTAGCAAAAATACGTTATAAGATTTCTCCCATTTTTTTTGCGCACGACAGTAACTAAAAATAATTTAAAAATAAACACAACACTGGGAACACTAAAATCGTAGGTAAGAGCACTTAATAATTTCGATTGTTGATACGGGAAACACAACTAAACGAAAAAAATTCGTTCGAACAAATGACGGCCTTGTGGTCTGATCGCCGACAAGGAAGGTAGGGTAAAAATAAAAACTGTGATTTAAAAAATTAGGATTTAGATAAGTTTTCGACTTAGAGGGGATTTAGAAAAACAAAAAGGGAACAAAAACAACAAAAGGATAAAAGAACAAAATTGTACAAACAAGAAAGGTGAGAAAGACGGATTGGAAAGATATAAAGTTGAGGAGGAATAAGAGTAAAGGTAGAGGTAAGTTGTCGTAGAAGGAAGTGTAGCTAGGGAAGTTGCCGGAAGATAGGCAACGCCTGGTATGGTAGGGGGTGTCTGATGTCGGAAAGTATGTCATTATACTGTCTGATTAGAGTAATATTGCGGTTAAGCGGGTTACCGTCCAGTTTTAACTGATAGAATTTTTGAGACGTTTCTTGGACGTAGTCCGGTAGTGGGGTTATGTCATGGCAACGTGTATAGAGGCCTCTGAGGGAGGTGTACCTTTCAGAGTCTGAAATGAGGCGTATAAATTTGTGTTCTAAGACTTTTAGTTTTCGCATTGTCGTAGCCGGGATGCTGCACCACAACGGCGCGGCGCGGTGCGGCGCCGCGTATGTAATAGCCGGCCTGATTACCATCGTATACAACAACTTTTTATTGATCCTGTTGAGTTCGCTACCCCGTGCCAGGAGTGGATACAGACTTCTGGACATGGAGTAGACTTTGCGTATAGAGTCGTTAATGTGAATGTTGAACGCCAGTCGGTTGCCTAGGTTTACTCCCAAATATTTCACGCGCCGCTTAATTCCCGATCGAAAGTGGCGTTAAAATCCGGTTTTCGGTGAAGCGGCGCGTAAATAGAATCGACTTCGACTTCTCCGCGTTGATCCGAATCTTCCACTTGTCGTAATACATGCACGGTCAAGACGCCTCTAGGCTCGCCCCTCGTTTTTCGTTTAATTTAGGTAATAACTATTAGATTCTAAAAACCACCAACATCGGGAAATTTTAAATAAGCTGCTTCTCTCTTTAATAATACAGCGGCAGCACTGCCTACTGGAAGTAGAAAAATTCTTCTTATTCGCAACATCTTGCGAAACGTTTTGTGATTTCATGAAAATTATTCCAGTTAGTCTCCGCTTGCTGTATAGCACTCCTGGTGGCATCACGCTATCTGTCACGATTGCCTGTTAGGCACAGAGCCTCATTAAAGCTCTTTCCCATCAGCCCAACATTTTGGATCTTCGCCTCTTGCCATCTGGTTTTCCCTGAATTATCACTCTTACTGTTCGGAAAAGATCTTTGCTGTTGGTGTGGTCAGCACGTGACTCCTGTTCTTTACAGACGTCTTGCAGAAATGAATTCTTATCTCTTCTACAAAGAGTTTAAATTCTTCGCATCAATTTGTTCCGAATTTAAGGCAGTGTTGATACGTTGGATTCCCAAACTTTTCCTGTCTTTTACCTCAGTTAAAGAAAAATTACTATAGCAATAAGATCCTATAAGCTGGTAAGCTTATATATTGTAAGAACGTTATTACTAAGAAAAAGCTACAAAAAGAGCAAACTATAACGTCGTTATTTTCTTAAAGGTAACAAAATTAATAAAATCCCAAAAAAGGGACGAAAAAGTATTACCCAGCTATTTATATAAAAGAGGGGGAATAAATCCCTATCCGGGATATCAAAAGGTAAATTAGTAAACAAACAAAGGGACTATTGAAATAAAAAATAACTATTTAATAATAATCTAATTTATTGCAAAGATAAATGTACGGTGGAGCAATGAGATAAATCAGGATGCAGGCAAATGCAATTATGCTTACGAAATTAAAGTTCTACATAACAATTTATAGAAAATGAATAGTATACAGAGAAACAGACAGACGTAAAAGTAATGGTACACGGTAATCTAAAAATGTAAGGCAATAATACTTGGCAAAAGGCTGCAGTATATAATAACTACAAGGCATACTCTAATAAATAAATAGATAATTAGTTGGCCAACGTAATATTACCATAAGAAAACATTAAATAGAATATTGCTAATAAACAACATGTTTTGATATTTTAAATCAATACACAAATCTTTCAATGTAAGTAAAGGTAATTATAAAGGAACTGAAATTAAATGCATAGTAGCATATTACTTGAAGAGGTCATTAAACAAAAGTGTAAAAATAAACAACATATTTTTATATTTTAAATCAATAAACAAATCTTTAAATGTAAGCAAAGATATTAACAAAGAAATGAGATGGATAGAAGCATGTTGAACTAAAATTGACATATATAATGATAATGTGCTAGTGCACAATATTACCTTAGAGGTATATATCTACATATTATCTACATAAGTTTTTCAATGGAAAGGACGATGCATTCGCGAAGGCAATTTTGATTGTCTGTTCAAACCATGGGATGGACACGAAAGTTACAATAATTCCACAACGACGTAAAATTAAAAGAAAAACGCACAATATTATGATGAACGACGCACAGCATGGCGCCCACAGTTACGATATACAAGGGAAAGCAAGGGAATTGAGCCCTTAAATACTGCAAGTTGCCAATAAACACAAGGGAGAAATATAAATGTTATTGCACACTGATGGACTGATGGATACACTTTATGGTGTCTACAGCAACAAATTCATAGATTGGTACCAATTATAATCATACCAAAATACAAAACTATACCATTTTCGGTATATTAAACACTATCACAGTAATGTGATAGTGATGTGAAATTTATTATTAAACAAAAATTGGAAACAGGTTTTTTTGTCGTAAATTGAGCGGGCAAATGCGCTAGTGTCAAATTTCGTCGATATTGAATTAAAATTGATAGTTAAGTATTTTAGGAGTAGCTGATACCGAATTTAA
Organism: Rutpela maculata; assembly: GCA_936432065.2. Lineage (NCBI taxonomy): Eukaryota > Metazoa > Arthropoda > Insecta > Coleoptera > Cerambycidae > Rutpela > Rutpela maculata. Next base: position 111,573,091 of record OW386285.2, read on the forward strand.
TGTCAAAAGTTAAGGATTCCAAATGGCGAATCCAATATGGGTGCTATAATAGCAGTATTTTTGCAGATTTACATAAAATTTTATACATGTAGACTTCAGGATTCTCTGATAACGAGTCTGACGTTAAAGCTTAAAAATTTTAAACGACGGATAATTTTTTTTATTTTAGGTAGTAGCCAAATAAAGAGTTCATTAAAGAGGCCAAGAAAATAAAATGAAAAAATTGAACCGCCTTCAAAAACGGTCACTAAAAATGATAAAATAAAATTTCTCTGTCGCGTCGCACAGTTAACTGAACCGTTTAACATATAATATCGATTTTAAGATCGATGTAAAAGTGATTATAACGAATTCAAACGTATCTTTTACCGACTTCATTATAGACATTAAGTAATAAGGTTCAACTGGGCGACCGACGGATTTCATCATTTTTACTTACCTTTTTGGAGATGCTTTTTTTTCGTTTTTCGAAAATTTGTTATGACGTGGACGCATTAGAATCCAGCGAAAATATCGTCGGTGCCTGGTGGAAGAAGCTTCGTCGGTGTACTTATTAACTTTGGGGGCAAGAACTTCTAGGACATCCTTTATATATACAAACAAATCTAACGATGAAGTCAATAAACTCTCTTTTGCTCAAAATCATTATCTCAACAATTCAAAATTATATCATCATTGCTGACACATTACCTTGTAATCTCTCTATTTATAGACTGTGAACATATATTAGCACGTATGGACTGTAATATATTACAATTATTATAAATATTTTATAGGTACTAAAATGCGTACTATATTCGTGAAATATTTATTTTATTTAAACATGAATAATTAACTATTCTTTACTTAGAAATAATTTTAAATTAGCAAATTTGCTCGTGGAATTATTTAGTTTCAGTGGAATATAGCGTTAAAATTGCTCTAAGAATAGTTACAATGGACTGCAAAAAAATAAATTTTTCACGCGCTTTTAAATTTTTATGGTCATGGTGTATCAACATAATTCACTGAATTCAAATATAATTACAGTTTTCTTCTATCATGTAGGGTTCTCTTGGAATATTGAAAACTAAATTCTACAAAAAAAAATGCAATTGTCGCAGCCATATTTGTATTCGCCATTTTGAATTCGTAACTTTTGACATCAGTATTACTACCAAGATTTGTAGAGTATAAGGTTCCGTAATATTCAGCTTTTAGGCAGACGTGAGTGCGACGATGAAGAATCAGACTATCCTTGTTCTTCGAACGCGCAGTAGCGGCGCAGTCATCTCTTTCTAGAAGGACGGTCCGTACTGGCCCGAAATATGGTTAGAAACATACTATGATCTGTAGTGTTATATTTTACAACTTATCCTGATTACTACCATGCAAAACAATGACTCAAAATGCGAGAATAATTACCCCCTATCTCAAGCGGGTCGTTGCGTGCGCTCGTTCCAGTTACGAGTTATTTGCTTAATTGACATTACGCAAATTCTTACAATATTTTGAATAAGGCCCCCCATCTGGTGTGATGTAAAAAAAGAAAAAAACATGTATACCGGGTGCCACAGGCTAGTGGCTCACCTCTATATTTCCTTTATTTTTTAACTTATCCATTTGAAATTTAGGGTGCATAAACTACCTGTAAAAATGAATTTTTGGACATAAAAACGGTATGACATCATTTCCGGTTTACCCGGAAATGACCGCAACTTTCGATTTTTAAATGAAACACCCTGTATATTTTTACATATTTGAATTCAAGACAACATTCTGAGTATACTATGAGACTTTCGTGAATTTTTGAGTCGATATCCAGTTTTTTTAAGCATTTTAAGACGTTCGTCTAGAGTGCTTTGGAATACCAAAATTTGTTCTATGGCAGGTAAAGTCCAAGGGAAAAATATAATTTTTCGTTTAATTTCATTAATAACTATTTACGAAGCCTCCAAATTTGAACAGTTGGTAAAAATACCTTTGGAAGTATACCTTCGAAAATCGCAAAATTTCTTGGATATACTGATACTAATAAATATACAGGCCACTGTGTGCGTCGTACATCGGTAACTCTTCTGGTGAATGTAGGTGCTAACATGTTAACATTAAAGAGACATGGGAAGTGGAAAAGTGACGCAGTTTCCTCAGGATATACTGAGGACAGTATCGCCTCTGAAAACAAGATATCTAGATTAATTGCTGGAGATTTTGGTAATAACAAAGTTCAAATCAATGAAAGCAATGTGCAGGGTTAGGGAAATGTATCATCAGAAGGCGATGCCACCTTCAGTGGATCCTTCTCCAAATGTACTTTTAATTTTAAGTGTTCCAAATAATAGGTTTCCATAATGTAATAAATTTTGTACCTGTGTACCAGCATTAAAGAACTTTAAACGAAACGTTTTTAGTAAAATTGCTTTTTCAATATTTTTAAAAAGTGAATATTGGAGGGCATAATAAGCGGGCGTAATCATTACGCCCGCTCTTTTTGGCCCTAGGGTATAATGGCCTTGTTTATATATCTCGTATCCAAGCAATAAACAACAAATTATAAGCAAGTGAAATATATATATTTTTTGACTTGACCAGAAAATATAGCGCCTTTTAAAATTTCGCACGAGAGCGCTTGAGGAACTCAGGCCGGCCCTAGATACCTCCTAAAGACCGTGTTCTTCATGGAGGATAGATCTCGTAGTTCTTCCGGCTGTAAAAATTGCCTTTCGAGATACCTATTCCTTGACGATCCGAGTGGAGCGCATTAGCATAGAATATGAGTGATGGTTTCATTCTTCATTCAACACATCTGACAAATGGGATCCTCCTTCAACCTCATTGTGTGTGGGAGCTTGTTTAGAGGAGAATTAGGCCTCTCAGTTCAGCTCAAGCAGACACGTCTTAACGGTTCAGTCAGTTGAAGGCCACATTAGAAGGAGCCTTTAGTGTTCTATTTCGTAAACTTGAGCCCAATAGTTGTTGAATTGTACCAGGGCTAGGGAAAGGAGTTTTGCTTCTTCTGTCGCTAAACAGTCTCTTCCTTCATTGCTCTCGATGCCATTTTGTCCAGGCACTCGTACAAGTCTGTCTTAGTTTTGTGGACACAACTCAGTCAAGTTATTCCGACGTTCAGTACCAGCATATCACTTTCAGTACTTTCTTAGAGGTCATTTGTTCGATTCAAAAATCCTTAAAGCTACCTAACTGTCGGTACATATGTTTATCAAGGAAACCTCTTCTTTCGCTTGTACACACTAAAATGGCATACACTGGGGTACTTGCCATGTGGCCCCGACTTACTAGCCTTTGGTTTGCATCCTTGCACGCCTTTCCTCCTTAAGGTATGGATTGTAAGGGAAGTGCGTATCGCAAAACTTACAGTTAGTCAATCGCAGCTGAATTTCATTGGAATCCAGAATCTGCCTTCCAGTTACGTGCTTATCAAAAACACCGCGTTTCTAAGCATATTTCAACTGAGTGCGTAACCTACTGCAGTCAGATTTGAGCACAGATTCTCAACTGAACTCACAAAGTGAAAAATATTGTTAGCTCTATCAGTCTATTCATCATGAGATTTTCCCAAAAAGATGATGAATTACTGTTAGATATGGTGAGACAACAACATTCACCTATTTCTGTACTAAAAAGCCGTATCTACAAAGATTGTGAATTGAAAATAACAGTTGGGATACATGGGGGAAATTCTGGGAAAAAGTGGTAATGTGATAAAAATTACTTAATTTCAAGACATCAACATCAAGAACAGCTATTTCTACACGCTTTTATTTAACTCAATTTATTTGTTTGCACGTTTATAAATTATTTTCTATGGAATCAAATCTTGTAATACATTTTTCACCTACAAGATGGCGGACAACTTTTACAAATATGAACCGATTTCGCTCAAAGTCGGTATCCCCATTTTTTCAGGCCGCTGCGCTGATTAAAAGTCTGTAATCGAAAATACTTGCGGATTTTTTTTGCAAACATTCTTCTTTGTACAGTTATATTGAATTGGCCCTCTATTTCCCTAGCCAAAAACACTTCCTGCACCTTTTTATTGACATTTTTATAACCATCCTCTTCATCTTTCTTGAGAGGGAACACAATTATTGCGGCATTTGGGATGCGCGACGATTTCTAGAAAACTGTCTAAAAATTTTACAGTCCACTTCAACCCAAAACTGACCTCAAGTTTAGCAGAACTGACTTTAGTTAAACTTAAGTACCTAAGTGACGCTGGGATTTAGAACATACTTTGCACCTGGTGTAAAAATGTGAGTTTTCAATAAAAAAAATCCTGAAACCCGAGACTCATTTTCTTATATATATAAAAAAACACACCTTGTATTGTGTGTAAAAGGACAAGAGAACGTAAAGGATTTATTGTATTTCAGGTCTTTAGAATAAAATTGGTTTGTTGCATTTCAAAAAAAGTCTCTTTATTTTCTTATCATGCTCAATCTCTGAATGATCAGGGACAAGCAGTTTCCAGCACACAAGCCGCGGTATCTCTAGGAATTTCAATGATTCATTCTACAAATTTTTTCTAAATTTATAATGTACGGTACAGTTATATGGTATTTCATTTAAGCGACCTTTCGACTTGTGCACCTGGGTTTGCATAATGTCTGCATGCATCGGTTGCATGATAGAGGCAAGAATGTAGAGCAAGAGAGGAATGCTTAAAATAAGTGCACAAATATACGCAGGTCTAAGACCAGGAGATCTGTGCGGCTGTGCAGGAGTAGAGGCAGCTCTACTCCAATTTAAAACTGATGTGCAGTGATTAGTCTGTATGTAAATTAGTTTTTTTTTTTTTTGTTGGTTACACCATTGACCCACGAAAAGAAGTATTATTTTTATTAATTTCTGGTCCGACCATATGCAGTGACAATTCAAAATCAGAAGATCATATGCGAGTCAAATTTCGAAAAAGGCATTTTTCGGCCAATTTCGCTTCACAGTACGAAAGCTATTTTCGTATCTTTTTGGCTCGCAGTTGATCATCAGCAGTAATTACAACGGCTGCAGCAACTGCAACACATACTTCGTCACTGGCACTTAACTTTCACATTTCCATGACTGACTCCAAAACGCATCGCATCAAAAAGGGTACGGTAATGAGAATAAGTTGTAAATTTCATGTACGCAAGCATGCAACTTATCCATGCGTATTTTTACCTCTCTGCATGCACAGAGGCATGCATAGTGACACAAGTGGAAACATCGCTTTAGTGCAAGATCAACAAAGACATTAAAATCTTTTTATATGAAGAAAAGGTTAACATATTATTGGGCATATTAAAATAGAACACTCTGTCATATGATCAGCAATTTCCCACCCAAAATAAACTTTTCTCTATATTATTCATTTATACGTCGATAATAAAACATTTTTTTTTAAAGATAACCTTAACGCTGATATTCTTCTTTGTTAAAATTGAAATATTATCCTAGAATGTGTGCATGTAATGTGACCTAGACGTCTATTTTTTTTAAATAGACATGATAAAAACTTAAATAAGATCTAGTTTATTTATTTAGTAGGAGTTCAGGAGTTGTATAAAATACCAAACCAACATCAATATAAAACTGAAAATGTGGAATCTAAAAATAAATATTTGACGCAAAAATTCCTACACATGCCCACCGCATGGATAATTTCTATCAATATAATAAAAAATCATTTGAAGTTAATGAAATTTAAGAACAGGAATTATACATTATATAATTAGGAGCAAAGTTTAGTCCTTTACTGGTAGGGTATCCAAAGAATTTGCAATTGGGTTAACAGAAAAGCATATGTTAAAATGTTTTCTGTCATTCATTTTTACAATACACAAAATCAGAGTTAAAACTATCGAGAGGGTGGTAAAACATGCATATTCATAGGCTGGAAAATTACTAATAAAATTATTAAGTTATTATTATTAAAGGATTTTTATAACTTTTACAATCTGTGTCCTGATATTTTTAAAGACACACTTGCACATTTTTAGATTTGACAGCCATTTTGGCAGCTACCAACTAACATAATATTTTTTTTGACATCAATTTCATATTCAGTACCTCCAAAACCTTTAGAAAAATGTCTAGTTTAGTACTTTAATTTGTTGAAATAATTATTAAATGGCATTTTCATTATGTTAACAGAAATTTTACAGCTGCCAAAAGTGAAAACTTTATTTTAATATCAATTATTAAAACACTTTATATCTCTCCTTCTATAAAAACCAACGTTATTTTCAAAATTACGAAAGACACACTTGTAAATTTTTAAATTTGACAGATTTTGGCAGCTGTCAAGAATAAAAAAAGGAAACGAAAAATCTACTTTGGTAGATCGAAGATGTATTTGTAAAATAAAAATTTAAAACTAAAATTGTGCGAATCTTTATATATTTGTGCCCTGCTCTGTAGACTAATTTTAATTGAAAAAAACGATATTTTATAGTCTAAGATCCGGCATAAGAAATTAATACCCTCATCTGTTATTCAGATAAGAAATAGTTTATATAAAAGATAACATGTAGGTTAATAGATCGCGACAAGGTTGCCTAGCCATATCTTGACCCGATGGCATTTAATTTGAAAATTGTTGCCAGGTGAAATCGAAATTTTGTCTTTAAACGTATATAGCAGCAAAACCATTAATCCTACAGGATTTTTTCAAGGAAGCAAATTTATCATCATTTTATAATCTTTCTAATAGATCCCCATCAGTTTTTTCCTAGAACCAACGTTTATCTAGATATTCGCAAGAGATGAGAAAAAAACACGTTTCCTTGGAAAATGTAAATTTCCAGTTGTATCGCTCCTAGCGTCCTTATTTTTTGTCGTAGAGCAAAAAGATAGCTCGACTGTTGTGACGGGTTTTTGAAGTAAAATTCTGTGTGTGTGTGTGTTCTGTTAAATGGCACTGGTCATAAACCAAATAGCCAGACATTTGTTGTCTACTCTACGGATTGTTAAAAATAATCAAGAGAAAGTGGAATAAAAATTACACTTTTAACATATATACTAAATACATTTAATATACATTTTCAATATACATTTTCAATTAAAAATTACAATCAAATAATAATTGTTATCAGGTATAAACTAGATTGTTTTCAAATATTTGTTACTATATATTATAAGTGGGTTCAGGAAAGGTATATATATTTTTTAATTGACCTCTTCTTTTATTATTTTTATTTATTTATTTTTTAATTATCCTTCAATAGTTATTGCCTATTAGTATGTTCCCTTTTTTTTTGTTTCTTTTCTTTATACTTCTATTATACTAATATATTTTTTTTTAGTTTTTATTACTTTTTTTATTTTATTTTTTTTTCTCAAAACACCTACTACAATATTGTCCTAAAATATAATATCTACACTATACACAATTACACATACATACGTATATATTTAGACATATACACATAGTCGGGGAGCCCTCCCTAGCTGTGTGCACCCCCCGCCCGATCCTTGGGGACAATGTTTTTCATAAAGATTGAAGCCTAAGAAACAATTTAAGACATATTCTAAAAAAAAAACTGGCTGTACTTTCAAAATGGCAGCATATGTTAAAAAAAAACAGTTGCCAATGTTGTTTTTGTCATTTAACACAAAAACTAAAAAAGATGGACAAAAACTTTCTTCACAAAAAACAACGTGCATAAAATTTTCTACAATTTTGTACCTATACAATATTTTGATAGGAGTTACCATTTTCCAGATAAATGAGTCCAAAATTAAGAAAACATGGAAATTCATATATCGGTAAATCACTTAAAAGAAATAACTGTGACAATTATTGTAAGGCGTATAATATAACTTTATATTATTAACATAAAAATTAAATAAAATAAACTGAAAAAAATTAATAATAATAATAATATTATAATTTGCAGACATTTATCTCGAAAACGGTAACAGTGGTATCTGGAAAACGGTAACTCCTATCCAAATATTGTATAGGAACAAAATTGTAGAAAATTTCATGCACTTTGCTTTTTGTGCAGTAAGTTTTTCTTCATCTTTTTTAGTTTTTGTGTTAAATGACAAAAAGAATATTTGCATTTTTTTTAAACGGACGCCATTTTGAAAGTACAGCCAGCTTTTTTTTAAGACATGTCTTAAATTGTTCCTTAGGCTTTAATCTTTATGAAAAATATTGTCCCCAAGGATCGGGGGGATGCACGGACAGTTAGGGTGGGCTTTCGTAGTGTTACGTTTTATACTGCTGTTACTGTACTGTTACTACTTTATACTCTTATATTTTATCTTAAGAGCTGAATCATTTATCTGGAAAATGGTAACTCCAATGCAAATATTGTATAGGAACAAAATTGTAGAAAATTTTATGCACTTTATTTTATGTACAGAAAGTTTTTCTCCATCTTTTTTAGTTTTTGTGTTTAATGACAAAAACGATATTTGCAAATTTTTTTTTAACGGACGCCATTTTGGAAGTGCAGCCAATTTTTTTTTTTAGGACATATCTTAAATTGTTCCTTAGGCTTTAATCTTTATGAAAAACATTGTCCTAAAGGATCGGGGGTGGGGGGGTGCACGGGCACTTAGGGTGGGCTCCCGTAGTAACATACTTACATTGGATATATACTTTTACCTAACTAGTTTACAGCTCTATTTTGTTTTTTGTTATAAATTCATAGAGTATTTTGTACATATCTTTGTTTTCTAAAGCTAATAAGTTGGGTAAATTTGTAGGTAGTGAAATTTTGTTGCGGGCTAGTTTAAAAAACATTTCATTAATTTCCTGAAACTTTAAAGGACATTCCATCAAGCAATGTTGTAAATTGCCTTCTTCTCCACAGGTGCAGTACGGGTCCTCTTTGAGATTCAGTTTGTATTTGTATTGAGGGTAAAGACAATGTGAACTTCTGATTCGGCACATTACTCTTACGAAATTTCGATTAATTTCATCATTAAACCAAGGACGTTTGATTTTAATTTGTGTCTGAAGTTTTTTATAATTTTCTCCTGCTGGGTAATTTAGATAGTGCTGCTGCCAATTTTCTCTAAGTCATTCCTTAATTAGTCTATTAACGTCTGTGCTGGGAATTTTAAAGTTAGGGATGATGTCGCCAATTTCAGTTGCTTCCTTTGGTAATGTGTCAACATATTCATTTTGTGTAATGCCTGCGTGTCCTTTTATCCATGTTATTTCAAGGCTCTTGTCTCGTTGTATTAGTTGATTGTAGTATTTTATAATATCAATTATTATATAGTTTGCGTCAGACCTCAGGTTACAATTCTGTATTTTCAATACTGCACTCTTTGTCTGTGAATATAACAAATTTGTTGTTTTTCTCATATTCTAAGCAATATTTAATTGCCTCCCTGATTGCTACTAGTTCTGCTGTGAAGTAAAATTCTACACGTCTCTTTGCGAATTTGCATTAACAAAGGCTTTTTTAAACATATCTGACGGGATCGGGACAGGTGCAGGTCGATTTAGAATTAAATTCTACGTCTGTTAGGTTATCTTTCGTTGTATTATTTATGGTTGATTAGTTATTAACAGGGGAAGGTCGACTATCTCTTTTTTTTGCAACGGAAAGAGATGGCCGAAAGACACTTCTAACACAAAATCGTGATCGAGAAACGTCAAACGAAAAATGCCAAAAATGTCAATTTTGATTCGTTCGTGTAGGGCCGAATTTTCGAATTTCGGCGTGCGATTTACGATGCGGATCAACTACAAATCTTCCTCTTTCCGTACCGACATGGTACGGGCGTCGCGGTATCGTATTTTTGAAAATATGAGTATATTTAGATGTCGGGTTTTCGACGAAAATTTACCTTCAGATTCCGCATCTCTGAAAACGTTTTTTCGCCCGTAACTCGGAATCCGTGAGAGATAGCTCAAAAATAAAAACTCCGAAAGGAAAACTACATAATGTGAGGAATGTTTTGCCGCATTCCAAATTTTACTGTCACTCTTGGTTTGGGCCCGGCAGGCCTTTTAAGATGGCGGTGTCTTGCACTTTTGTTCTTAAAACGTCCATAACTCCTAAACGGTGGCTCATACGGCAAAAAACTACGACCCAACGAATTTGTAGAGAATTTAATGAACCATAAGTCTCTTTTTTATTTTTTACCCTACGACAAAAAAATAAGGACGCTAGGAGCGATACAACTGGAAATTTACATTTTCCAAGGAAACGTTTTTTTTCTCATCTCTTGCGAATATCTAGATAAAGGTGGTTCTAGGAAAAAACTGGTAGGGATCTATTAGAAAGATTATAAAATGATGATGAATTTGCTTTTTTGAAAAATTCCTATAGGATTTATGGTTTCGCTGCTATAGACGTTTAAAGACAAAATGTCGATTTCGCCTGACAAAAAAAAAGAAAAAATTAATTAATTTTTTTCAAATTAAATGCCATCGGGTCAAGATATGGCTGGCAACCTAGCTAGTCGCGATCTATTAGCCTACGTGTTATCTTTCATAAAAACTATTTCTTATATGAATAACAGATGAGGGTATTAACTTCTTATTCCGGTTCTTGTACTATTAGTAAAAATTGAATTTTAAATCAAAATTATAAAAAAACCGCTGCCCAAGGAATCACTACTTCCACATCCAGATTCTCTATCCAAGTCACTCACAACGAAAAAACTTTGTATGTGAAAATAATTGTTTTTGGAACTTTAATAATATAATATTTGAAATCCTCTACTCCAAAAACCCATAAAACGATACCCCACATCGGTAGTGGGGTGGGGGGTGGTGATAGGGGGGTGATAGTGGGGGGGGGGGGGTGGATGAAGTAAAAAAATATTTTGAGGTTTCTGGTTCCTGTACATACACTAAATCACATTTTTTTTTCATCCCCTTTACTAAGGGGGTGGGGTGGTAATGCGGGTGGCTAATGCCAAAAATTTTTTTGAGACCTTAGCTTCTCTTGTATATACTAAATACCAATTTTATGGACTCTTACCTGCTTGATTGACCTATTTACCCCAAATTTACCCCAACTTACCCCCCAACCCTTCGACGGAACAAGATGAAAATATAATCTAGTTCTAGATCTCGTTAAAGTACATATGTGTACCAAATTTCAAGTCAATATCTTAAATGGTTCCAGAGTAAGCGTGCGCACAAAAAGAAAATTACAGACAGACAGACAGAAATTTGTTTTTCGCTCAAACTTAAAATTTCGACGTTTCATGACATTTTAAGCCTTTTTGGACAATAAAAATTTTTAAAAATTTTTTTGTCGTTACTATACTTCCACTGGACGTGGAAGTAATTATAGCTAACAAAAAAAAAATCCAGCCCGACAGATTGATAAAGAATTTCAAAACGAACATTAAATGAAAAAAGTTTATAACTTTAACTTGACGACCAGTAGATTGATTTGGGTGACACTGTGATGCTTCGCCCACCGCATCGTCCCGACGGTGAAATATTGTATCATAATTTTTAGCGATCTTTTTTGAAGGAGATTGATTTTTTTCTCTCGCCCTTTTTAGTGGCTATTATTTAGCTTCCACACAGTAAAAGAAAATATTCGTCGTTTTGAATTTTATAACGTCAGGTTCGTTATTAAGGAATCCTGAAACCAATAAAAAAAACATACTGGATGCAATGAACAAACGCCTCTTTTTTAAAATCTTATGAAATCAGTTAAAAAGCAACTTTGACAAATAGCCCACGGAAATTAGCATTTGACCTGGACAAAATTAGTGAAAATCTGAATTTTTGCACAGACGTTCTTTGAGGTGCCCCAAACCCAAATTCACAAAAATCCCAACATGGTTACCCAAGATATTGAAGGTCAAAGTTTTTTGCAAATATCTCGCGTCTTATGAATCGGATGCCCATGAGGTCAATGTGAAAGTTGTAGAGAATTATCTACAAGTTGTTTTTTACCAAACTTCCCCCCCTTTTCGAGATATTTAAGGCCAAAGTTTGAAAAACATGGTTCTTCGCGAATATCTTGCGCCAAAAAAATCGGGCAGCAATAAAGTTACCACAAAAGTAGAGAATTCAATTATCTATAAGATTGGTATTTTGCATTTTTTCCCAAAACCTCGCCCTTTTCGAGATATTCAAGGTCGCTCGCTCCCTATGCATTAGACCGCGACGAAGTCTACGTTTTTTTAACTTCGACCTTGAATATCTCGAAAAAAGCGAGGTTTTGGGAAAAAATGCAAAATACCAATCTTGTAGATAATTGAATTCTCTACAACTTTTGTGTTAACTTTATTGCTGCCCGATGTTTTTGGCGCGAGATATTCGCGAAAAATCATGTTCTTGAAACGTTGACCTTGAATATCTCTAAAAAGAGAGGGGATGGCGGTTTGGTAAGAAACAAAAAAAACAACTTGTAAATAATATAATTCTCTACAACTTTCACGTTGACCTCATGGGCATGCGATGCATAGGACGCGAGATATTTGCAAAAAATTTTGACCTTCAATATCTTGGGTAGCCAAGTTGGGATTTTTGTGATTTCTGTGGAATTGAGTTTGGGACACCTCAAAGATTGTCTGTAGTCCAGTCAAAACAATGTTTAACCTCCTGAAAAATCCGAAAGTTTTGAAACTTCGCATACTTATTTAAAGGTACCTAAGAATGAATATACCGAAAGTCCTCGTGAATATGAGGCGAGCTCTAGCGGCAATTAGCGAAAATGGGGCACTTTCTTTGGTTTTTCGTTAATATCTCAAGAACCGTTGGTCGGAGGCAAAAGTTGATTATATACATAATTAAGGCTTTTGCTACAAAAATGATTATATACATTTTTCTCGTATTACCAATGGTTCCCGAGTTATAGGCGCTAAAAGAGAGCGTTTTGTGAAAAACCACGCTAGGGCGGTACAATGTGGCATTTCTAATAATATTTGACATGTTTACCTACATTTTTGTATACTAAGGATAATTGAGGAGATAAACTTCACAACTTTGTATAAAAAGCACATGATGTATGTTACTTATGATGTATATTGATGAGGCACATGATGTAGGTATATTAAACAATGAAATATATGAACAAACAAAATCCTGAGGTTATTCCAAGGAAAATTTTGTACAGAAAAATCAATCAGCTCTGAATCGCTTCTTGGTAGAAGGCCCTGCAATTTGATTATCTTGGCCAGCTTCTACACTTGCTGCCTGAAACAATAGGTAAGTATGCATGAGATGAAGGTGTGAGAGAATCATTATACAAATAAAAACATGTAAGTAAAAGAAAGTATATAAGAAATAAATAAAACAGAAGAAGTAAATATAAGAAAGTAGTAAGCGACCAGTAAAACAACATATGAACATGACAACCGATTTATGTATGTATACTATTGCAAGGTAAATGAATAATAAAAAAAATACAAATGTGCAATCTCACCTGACTTCTGGTTCCAGCAAGCACATTGCTTTGACCTTTATGTACCAAATGTTCAGTGTTTGTTATTAGCACTGAATGATCTGCTTCTTCAAGGTTTATGACATCGGGATAATCAGGGTCATCAAAGTCTTCTTCGAGGTTGGAAGTAACACCATTCAAGCATTCGCCATGGCAGTTGTGACAAATGCTTGTACACATTATTCCCGCCTTTCGACAGCCACAACTGCCATGGCGAATGCTTGAATGGTGTTACTTCCAACCTCGAAGAAGACTTTGTTGACACCGATGATCCCGATATCATAAACCTTGAAGAAGCAGATCATTCCGTGCAAATAACAAACACTGAACATTTGGTACATACAGGTCAAAGCAATGTGCTTGCTGGAATCAGAAGTCAGGTGAGATTGCACATTTGTATTTTTTTTATTATTCATTTACCTTGCAATAGTATACATAAATCGGTTGTCATGTTCATATGTTGTTTTACTGGTCGCTTACTACTTTCTTATCTTTACTTCTTCTGTTTTATTTATTTCTTATATACTTTCTTTTACATGTTTTTATTTGTATAATGGTTCTCTCATACCTTCATCTCATGCATACTTACCTATTGTTTCAGGCAGCAAGTGTAGAAGCTGGCCAAGATAATCAAATTGCAGGGCCTTCTACCAAGAAGCGATTCAGAGCTGTTTGATTTTTCTGTACAAAATTTTCCATGGAATAACCTCAGGATTTTGTTTGTTCATATATTTCATTGTTTAATACCTACATCATGTGCCTCATCAATATACATCATGAGTAACATATATCATGTGCTTTTTATACAAAGTTGTGAAGTTTATCTCCTCAATTATCCTTAGTATACAAAAATGTAGGTAAACCATATGTCAAATATTATTAGAAATGCCATATTGTACCGCCCTAGCGTGGTTTTTCACAAAACGCTCTCTTTTTGCGCCTATAACTCGGGAACCATTGGGAATACGAGAAAAATGTATATAATCATTTTTGCAGCAAATAAACCTTAATTATGTATATAATCAACTTTTGCCTCCGACCAACGGTTCTCGAGATATTAACGAAAAACCAAAGAAAGTGCCCTATTTTCGCTAATTGCCACTAGAGCTCGCCTCATATTCATGAGGACTTTCGGTATATTCATTCTTAGGTACCTCTAAATAAGTGTGCGAAGTTTCAAAACTTTCGGATTTTTCAGGAGGTTGGGTCATTTTTTGAGGTTTTTTGACTGGACTACTGTGCAAAAATTCAGATTTTTACTAATTTTGTCCAGGTTTCCTCATTTTTTTGTCTAATTTCCCTGCAGTAAAATTATGAATTTGATTTACAACAAATGCCAATTCAAAAATCATTTTCTTATTTATACAACATAAACAAAAAAGGTTTAAAAAATTGTGTTGTGCCATAAAAAGTGTTTTGTTGCCCACAGACCGTCGCGTGACCGACAAAAATCTTAAGGTTACTATTAAAAAGTGACGAAAAACGCGCAAAATATTTGTTTATTGTTAATAACTTTTGAACCCGGAAAAAGGGGAATACATTTAATGAAACACACGGTATGAACACTTTTGTGTATACCGAATCCATTATTATAGTTAGTATCATTTGCACGTATCGTACAGTCCTAAATCTCATATTTGATATTTATAAATATAACCATCAATATTCACAAGAACTCACCAATATGTTCTTCAAACTGACCCTCTTATTTCGAAACTGTTTAACAGATAATATAATAACACTAAAATGATACTAAGAAAGATGTTATGTTTGTATGTCGTTAAAATACCTAAAGCAACAGTAAACCTAAAAGTTTACAATATAAACGAATAGTACACATGTGCAAAATTGGGTGGGGAGCAGATAGGATATTTGCTTATATTTCGTAAAATTTATCATATGTTTATATTTATTTTAATAACTAAGTCCTTCGATTTTAACACCTTTGTAGTGGCTTATAGAATACTCAGTATATATTTAAAGTTCGTACCGAAACTCTACCGATTTTTATACAATTACATTGGCACGTTTTTAATGAAAAATAGTTGAAAATGTAACGAAGATTTTTTTTAGTGGCCAGTGCCGGGGCCGCGAGTGAAATGTATATCCGACATAGACGGAAAAGGACATAAAACTTTCTAATTTTGGATGTGATATAAGTTAAGTTGAAGTTAGTGATAATGGAACCACTCACAGGGACGCAATATGTTAAAAAGTCAACCGCTCCGCTAAAAATAGAAAAAAATAACAACTGCATTGTAGATCTAAATTTAGACCAGAAACGATATGATGACGGAATTAATTCTGAACAATTAGAAGAAAACAACAACAGCATACAAAAATTAGATTTAGATGAAATTAAGTATATTGACGAAAATACTTCCTTAACAATATACAATAGCATCAATGACCTACTACATTTAGATGAAATTATATATATTGATGAAGATATTCACAGGAAGACAGGAGATAACCGCAAAAATATCAAAGATGAGATTAGGTACGTGGACGAAAATTTAGAAAATACGACAAACGGAGATCTAGATGTAGATGAAATAACTCGGATAGAGGAGACAGACGTAGACAGACAGTAAGTAAATATAGAATGTTAGTTACTTAATTTATTTTTCATATCAAATGTGCTTTGTTTAGATCTATTTACTATAGTTTAAAAAACTTATAACATAAATATATTATGTATTGTATTGTATAAGAATATTGTTTTGTCAATACAGCGACAATTTCAAATTTAAAATTGTCAAAATTACCAATGAGCAAACCGTTTTAAACATTTTTTTTTAATTTGCTAAACATTCATAGCACAATCTGAAATAAGATTATTTCAGTCGTAGAACTACTGGATTTTTAAGTAAACTCTAAGGCCTGTTCAATTTTCTACAATTCAATTTTTTGTTTATCCCATTTGACTTTAATTGGACGGGTTATGGCCAAATACCGGAGAAAATAAACGTATATTATACTCGAATACTTTAAAATATTACAATATAAGCAGTCTATGGTATCATTTTACAAATGTTTTTGATTGATTGATTTACCAGCGTGAGGTAGGCATTGCTGCCAATCCCAAGATATATCGCTGGGCCGGCTATGTCCACGCTGAGTTGGATTTGGTTCATGATTGTTGCCAGCAGCGAGAGCCACATGACGCATGGCACAGGAGTGTGGGATGGGCAGTGTAAGTGTTTGTGAAATGCGTTGCCGTATTGTGACGTGAAATGGAGTGTTAATGCTCCTCTTTTTGTGTTTCTGCTTCTACAAATCTTTTTGGGGAGGGGGTATTTGTGTGGTCGTGTTCCATTCCGTAGGTAGTGGTTTCTATCCATACTCTGGAGGCGATTTCTAGGGTTTACTCCTTTAGCGTTTCCGGTCCGTAGTGTATTGATTTGTTGTTTATTTTGTGCACTCCAGGTGAAGTGTTTCTTTTAGCTCTGGCAATTATTTCTAGCAGTTGATACTTTGATGGTGGCTTGTCCAAGGGTCAGTGGTCCGCTTCTTTTATTAGTTCTGTTCGTTCTTTCGTTGCATTCCCTTCTTCCTTCAGCTTCTTGGTCCAATGTTGCAGTGGTATGTATCTTCCCTTGTGGGTATTTTTTGTATTTTTTTCAGATATCTGAAGGTTTGATTTAGTCGTTGTCCTGTTGAGAGTGTTTCTAAGTTTTCAAAAAATGCTCTACATGTTTCCTCGTCGTGGTTTCTCTCAATCTCTCTTTTTTCTTTCAATGCTTCTTTTAGTTTTTCATTTATGTTCCACGTCGGGTGTTGTTTGTCTGTAACCTTCATCTTTTTTAGCGGTTTTCACTTTTTTTTTCCTTTCTTGTCGAGTTCATACCCGTCCTTTTTTAACGTTTTTCTTGTCGCAGTTTTTATTTTTGAACGCATTGTCCGTCTAATTCTTCTGTCATTTCTTTTTTATTTATTCTCAGTATTTTTTCTGGAAGTCTTAGTGCTATAGTAGAGAGCTATTCCAGTTACGTGTGGTGCTTTGTTATTTCCTTTACGTCTTTTCTTTTCTTTTGTTTCCTTATTTTCTTTATAGGATTTTGTAGTCCGTATTGACTTCTGCTGTTCTTTTTGCTTTAATGTTCTTCATCCTTTTTCTTTTCTCTGCCTACCAGAATATGATGTGAGATTGAGCTTCCATTACTCCAGGTTTGGCTTTTGCTCCACGTGTTTCTTATTGTTAAGTCAAACGTGTGCGATAGATTTTTCAGTGCGTTTCCATTTTCGTTAGACCATGTGTGGATTACAGTTTTTCCAATGATGCTTATCTTCTTCCATCTGTTCGACTTTTCCTATATGCGTGTTGAAATCTCCTAATATTATAATGGGCATTTCGTAATGATTCGTCGAACATTTACTAATGTAATATGTTGTCGAACTCATCCATACATTTCCTTAGATATATAAAGAATAAAAAACCAGGCTACAACCAACAACTATCCTCCGGACTATGCCCCGCCGAGCGCTGGATTACAAATTACAAGCCTGGCCGCGTTGAGTGCAATAACTATGTATTTCCGCAAAGAGCTAAACCTTCGATTGCAACAAACACCAGCCGAAAGATTTATTCCTACTTAAAGGAGCTACCATGCGAGCCACTCCACACCACTTTAGTCTGGTTTATGATTCCCTATTACTCCAGTCATTTTAGACAAAAATATGGCTTCTGATCTAACAAAATATATCCTTCATTATTTTTTAGTCGCTTTATTTTGGTGTTTTAAAGAAAATATTAAAAATCAGCAACAAGATTACTACGGCAAAAAAATTATTCAAGGCCAAAGTTCACAGAAAACGGTTTTTGCGAATATCGCGCTTTCTATGGCTCGAAGGCCAATTGAGGTTATTATGAAAATGAAAGATAATGAAATTCCGCATAAAAATGATCTCTTCCATTTTTTATATACAACGAACGGTTTAGGAATTGTACGTAAAAAACGAAAAAAATATTTTTCGTTCAAAATTTGATTATCTTTCATTTTCATAATAACCTTAGTTAATATAATATACAAGAAAAAAAATTCAATCAAAATTACTGTACTGTACAATAAAAATTTGTATAATGTGCTTACACATTATAGGTTGTACACAAATTTTGAACGAAAAATATTTTATTCATTTTTTACGTACAGTGCCTAAACCATTCATTGTACATAAAAAATGGAAGAGATCATTTTTGTGCGGAATTTCATTATCTTTCATTTTCATAATAACCTCACCTGGCTTCCGATATTCGCAAAAAACTTTTTTGTGAACTTTGACCTTGAATAATTTTCTGTGTCCCGCTTTTCATAAATCCACCCTAATATATCAATGATTAATAATGCGATTTTCTTCAAATCTGGGTGGTAATTATATGTTGGAAAAATGAATTATTTGACATAGTAAACAGTTTCATTTTTCATCGGCGTGCGGTTTTAGGGGGTAAAAAGAGGTCGATTTTTCGGCAAAAGGATATTGGGGCTTATTTTAGACAATTTTTTCTATCATATTTGGATTTAGCATGTCCAAAAACCTCTTAATCCATATTCTCCATGATCTCAAACACGGATTATGGCAGAAACGAAAAATTAATTAATTTCTTAATATATCAGTTATTAATAATGCGATTTTCTTCAAATTTGGGTGGTAATTATATGTTGGAAAAATGAATTATTTAGCATAGTAGAAATTTTCATTCTTCATTGGCGTGCGGTTTTAGGGGGTAAAACAGGGTAGGTTTTTTGGCAAAAGGATTATAGGGCTTATTTTAGACAAATTTTTCTATCATATTTGGATTTAGCATGTCCAAAAACCCCTTAATCCATATTCTTCATGATCTCAAAAACAGATTATGGCAGAAACGAAATATTAATTAATTTCTTAAAAAACACTAATTTTTTGCTGTAACAAACCTAAAAGCAATTTTTTTTATAAATTCTGGTCTCTTCAACATAACCACCTTCCAATGATACCACACCGTTTATCGTAGATGTTGCCTCGTCACTAAACATTATGCTCTTGCCGTTAAGATAGTAGTTACCTTGCAACCATAGGCATTAATCAAAAGTGCTTTGAAAATCAAGTTTTTATTTGATATTTGGCGATTCATAAGAATTGTCAAAAGTTAAATAGTGTTATTTAATTTATCAATCTTACTGATAATGACAGAAAATTGGAGAGTAGTTCTTACAATTGAAGAAAAAGAAATTATCCGCTTAATTGGTGATAATGAAAGATCTACGCGTCATGTTGCTCGAATATTTAATCAACGTCATCGTGATCGAGCACCAATTTGGCACAAAACCGTTGGTAACATCAACAAACTGTTTGGAAGAACCGGAGCCATTTTCAAGACAAGACGAAGAAGTTAAAATTTAAATTTACGACAATATCCAGACGACGAACGCATTTTAACAGAATTTCGGAACAGTTCAAAGGGTAGTTAGTATAAGGGCAGTTGCGAGAACACTAAATTTAATCAAAAATAAAATATGGAGGTGTTTGAAACGCAGTAGGATTAGGGCATTTAAACCAAAATTTTTGCATACTTTGTTAGAAGGTGATTTTGAACGGCGGTTTGAATTTTGCCTATGGTTGCAAAGTAACTATCTTAACGACAATTTTTTTTTAAAGAACATACTGTTTAGTGACGAGGCAACATTTACGACAAACAGTGTGGTATCTAGTCAAAATTGTAGATATTGGGCAGCCGAAAATCCCAACTTTGTAATTAACTGTAAAAACCAATACAGTGAAAAAGTTAACGTGTGGTGTGGCATATTAAACGAACAAATTGTTGGCCCCTTTTTCCTGGATAACCTCAACGCAGAAAATTTTCTAAATTTTTTACAAAATGATTTAGATGATTTTTTTATGTAAATGCCTTTAGCACAGAGAGAAAATGTATACTTTCAGTTAGATGGTGCCCCGGCGCACAATTCTCTGATTGTTAGAAATTTTTTAAATGCAAATTTCCCTATAAAGTGGATAGGTAGAAATAGCCCTTTAGAACCGTGGCCCCCTAGATCGCCTGATATTACCCCTTGTGTTTTTTTTCTATGGGGGTACTTGAAAAATAAAGTGTGTGTTACTCGGCCGCGTAACAGACAAGAGCTTTGCCGTAGGATTAGGCAAGCGTGTCAAGAAATTACTCCCCAAACTTTAAAAAAGTGAGGGTTGTTGAAAAGTGGATTTTATTGGAAGGTGGTTATGTTGAAGAGACCAGAATTTAGAAAAAGTTGTTTTTAGGTTTGTTATAGCAATTAAATAAAGTTATAAAAAATTTAAAAGTGTTTTTTAAGAAATTAATTAATATTTCGTTTCTGCCATAATCCGTTTTTGAGATCATGGAGAATATGGATGAAGGGGTTTTTGGACATGCTGATTCCGAATATGATATAAAAATTTGTCTAAAATAAGCCTTAATATCCTTTTGCCAAAAAACCTACCCTATTTTACCACCTAAAACCGCACGCCAATGAAGAATGAAAATTTTTGCTATTCCGAATAATTCATTTTTACTATATATAATTACCATCCAAATTTGAAGAAAATCGCATTATTAATAACTGAGATATTAAGGTGGATTTATGAAAAGCGGGACACACTGTATATTTAATGAAATGTATAAAGGATGTCGACAAAATATTACGTTGGTAAAAGGATACCTACTAACTATCTGGCTGCTGCGCGCGTTAACCGGAAATAGAAACTAAAATTTTTTTTTCTATTTGACGTTAACGCGCGCGCCGATCGGAAGTTTCGTCTGCCAGCGTAATTCGGGTATGTGAAGTACATATACTAACTACCTATGCGGACAGATATCGATAATCATTCGCTTAAAAAATAAATCCCCCCCTCCCTATCCCCCCACCATACCAAAAAGTTCCAGAGAGAAAAAAAATGTACTTATATGGTCTCTTCGATTACCGACTGGTAGACGGTAACCATTCGTCGTCGAATTTACACGCTATTTCCTAGACTATTAGCGTTTTGTGGCAATACATAGTTATTCTCGGCGGGGCATTAGTCCGAAGAATAGCTGTTGGTTGCAGTCTGATTTTTTAGTCGTTATATATTTAAGGAAATGTATAGATAGGCCAAGCGACAGGTAGTTCAATAAGGAAATAATTAGTGGAAAGCTGGAAATTGCTTTAATCGCTTTATTTGGACCTAGATATTACTCTCCCAAGTTTTCCCCCTCGAGCGAAGCACAGGAGTTGTCGGGGATGGACAAATCACTTGTCATATGGCCTATGAAATTGGAATAGCAGCACAAAAAGGCATAACCGGCAACAACTTTCGCGATGTGAAGCTCCTTAGAAAAAATCGCGTGATGCCTCTCCGCGTGGCAAATTCGAAAATAAAAATCCGCAACACGGATATTCCCGTTGATCCTCTTGTGCTTTTCCAACGCATTTGCCTTGCAAAGAAATCCGATGCAAAATTGAAACAATATTTCCAGTTTGAACTAGCTCCGTAACCGCTTGCGATCTTTGATGAAGCGGGAATGCGTAAGACGCAAAAGTCTGTGTTCTATAAATTATTCCATCCTGTTACCGATGAACCCACATTTAAGGACCTACATCATGTTCTCGACGGAGGATATCTTCTGCACCGTGTAATTTGGCACCAAATCGATACTTTTGCCGACATTAGCGCCAAATATGTGAATTACGTCAAAAGATACTTCAAAAACAGTGTCATCATTTTCGATGGGTATCCTGACGACCCAGCAGCTCGCAGTACCAAGTCTGCTGAACGTCTTCGACGATCGCACAAGCATGATGCTGCTAATGTTTTTTTTTATGAGTCCATGACGGCACCTATGCCACAAGCAAAATTTTTGTGTAATGACACAAACAAACGAAGATCGATCGACCCGTTGCGCGTCAAATTCGAAAGCGAAGGAATCGAAACCAGACAAGCTCCAGAAGATGCCGATGTGCTCATCGTTACCACCGCACTCGAGTTATCTCGGCCCGACAATTCGGTCATTATAGTGGCTGAAGATATAGATATCCTGGTTATCTTTGCGGCTCGTGTGCCACCCTCCACGAAAATGTATTTTATGAAACCCGGCAAAGGTTCAACCAAACAACAACTATTTTGCACAACAAGTTTCAATCTCCCGCCGTGTGTGCGAGAAAACATCCTCTTGTTGCATGCGTTTAGTGGGTGCGATACAACGTCTTCGTTTTTCAGGCAGGGCAAAATGAAATTCGTAACACTGCTGAAGAGTAATGAGGAACTGCAGACAGCTGTTAGGGTTTTCCGAGACGGGAACGCAAACCCCGATGAAATTGACAAAGCGGGCCAGTTGGTTGTGGCTAGGCTTTATGACAACAAAACCACGGGAAACACCCTGAATGAGTTGCGGTTCCAAATGTTTGCAAAATCGATTTAATCTCGCAAGCCTACCTCCCACCGAATCAGCGGCACGTGAGCACTCTTTAAGAACATACCATCAAGTCCAAACATGGTATGGAAAAGATACAAATCCACTGGATTGGGGCTGGAAAAATTCTCAATGTGGTTTGGCTCCCATACCTACGACGAGGGATCCGGCGCCACAAACGCTTCTAAACACAATGTCCTGCAAATGTTCGAAAGGATGTAACGCAGCGTGTGGTTGCAGGAGAACGGGCCTCCGATGCTCCAGAATCTGCATGAATTGTATGGGACGGTCATGTACAAATGCTGCCGAGGAAGATGATATGGATGATTGTGATGGAGACATCGATGTTAATCTTGAGCGCCCTGTGACGTCGGACAAATGTACCGATGCAGACGATGAAAGCGATGACGGAGAAATTGTGGCAGACGGTCAAGACTGCCAGCCTTCATCAAAACGGTTGAAAATCGACTAACTTTGACATTTGAACAGTGGATTAGGCCTCCTGGGGACACCACTTACAAAAAAACGCACCATTTACTCTACCGCCAGGTGGTGTGGAAAAGAGTGATTTTATGTCAATACTAGTCAATAATAATACTAATCGTAGGTACTTTGCCACAGCTGTTTACATTGAAAAGCTGTTATACTTGTAACAAGTTAACAGCTTGTGTACCTGGAATGCTGACAAATATTTATAACATGTAGAAACTTTGATATGGCATATGATTTCGATAACTTTTCCGCAAGAATCAAAAAGGGCTCCACTTTGAATGGTCGTAGCATAGTAACGGTTCACTTTAGAGACAAACGGTAAAGGAGTTTTTTGTAGCAAATTTACTCTAGATTATTTTTTATAATAGGTTTTTTGTTGATAAAGTTGATGGTTTGGGAGATACTTGCAATAAAAACGAAAAATGGTACCTTCTTAGGGCCAGAAGGGCCAACGCCGGCTTCGCTCGAGGGGGAAAACTTGGGAGAGTAATATCTGGGTCCAAATAAAGCGATTAAAGCAATTTCCAGCTTTCCACTAATTATTTCCTTATTGAGGCTTTTTTTTTCGACCTGTCGCCTGGCCTAAGAGGAGTTAGACAAAATATTACGTTTAAATGTTCGACGTATCATTATGAAATTAAATAGAGTTGTATTCTGATAATAGATAAAGTGATTAAAGAAAAATGTAAGTGGATTCGTTAAGGATTGCGGATTGTGTTTCGGTACATACATATGTACGTTCAAACTGACGGTATGAGAATCTTCAATGGAATTTTAGACTTCCTAAAATTCTAATGAATCTAGAAATGCTCCCAATTAAAAAAAAATAAGAAGTTCTCAATTCGACCCATATGTATGTTTTTTAGAGTGATTCCCTTTTCAAAATGGATTCCTCGGACGAATTAAAAATTACTTTGAATTAGCGAAACTGAGCGTTGGTGAGCTGAACAAGAATAGAGCACACACTCAGCGGGAAATGCAATAGCAGTTTACATAAATAAAAATAATCATTTTTTTTATGTTTACATAGCATTATAAAACAAATTCACAATGACCTTGAAGTTTCAAATAATAACTTCACAATGAGATGTAAGTAACAAAAAATATATGATCTTTTACTTACATCGTTTTGTTAAGTTATGTAATGACACACTGCGTTAAACCGACACCAAGTGCATTAAAATGGGATTCTCAGTTATAATTAATGATACGTGGCCATTTGCGTGACATTATTGATAAGTAAAATTAGCGAGTATAACTCGACATAATTGAAGGAGAAACTAATTGTCACATTCAAGATTGTAGTAGAGGAGCATATGTAGTTCCGTGGCGAAGTTAGTGAAGGGAGGATATAAGGGTGATATTTCATTCAAAAGTTATTTTCATGGTGTCAGTTTGGGGTGTGTGGCTAGTAGCATTTATGACGTCATCAAGATGGCGGCCAATGAGACTTGAAAAAATGACATTATCTCAGTTATTTATTGTCCGATTTTTTTTCACGGCTGTTCATTTTAAAGATAATTAAAATTTCTATAGAATATGTTCTTAGTGTATTTACTCTAAAGTAAACAGTAACGGTTCGTTTTTAATAATAGATAATTTGTATTCCATGATTAAACTTTTCAGTTGAATTATTAATACTTAATTATTTTTATTATTATTTAATTGACAATTTACCTCTAAATTCTAATAACATATTTAATGTCAGTTAGAGAGTATCGTATATGTGTGCGACGCTAATACAAATATAAGGCATTAGAAAGGCTAGGCAACGAAAAATATAAGAAAAGAAGAATCTGATAGTTAGAAAAATGGAACTCTATTTTGGCTGCTGTGGCTTTTAACAACGTTATCGAAGTTCCCGAAGTTACGAATTTTAGAATATTGAGCATTGCATAAGTTTCATAAGTATCTGGAAATGATTTTGGAAGAATTGCTGAAATTTTGTGAATTTGTGGAGAAAGTCTTCCATTGATGATAAACTTTAATATAATTTATCTAGAACATTATTAGTGACTTGTTGAGTGTCGACATATATTTCCCCGGTTCTTAAAACTGCCTAAAAAAAATAAAGAATCAGGCAAATGTAAAGATATTAATACATGCAAAGATTTAGCTTTTAAAAGTAGAAAGGAATTAGAAAGGAAGTACTGGAACTACAGTGAAGTGCACTTTGTGTTCGACACATACAAAGAAGGCTCCATAAAGTAAACGACAAAGCAAAAGAGAGCAAAGGGAATTGTTCCTACTCGATATAAAGTTGCGGATAACCCAAACATGGTCAGCGTCAAAACTGCTATCGCATATGTGTACCAAAGATGAAATAACTGCGTACATGGCAGAAAAAGTTCTAAATCATGCTCAATTGACGAAGAAAGACTTTGTAGTCACATGGCGTTTGGAAAATGAATCATCACATGGCTCTTTCGATAATCGTCGAAGCACCTAAGAAAAGGCAGAAACTAAAATAATTCTCCATGTTATTTATGCCGCAGATAGAGGAGCAACTAAACTATATATATTTGCACAAGAGACGCATATTGTGGTTCTTAGCACAAAGAGATACTCGAAACTTTCGACCGCATTGTACTTTGTACCCAATTCCATAGTAGTTATACTAGTTGCAGATTTGTACGCTACTTTTGTTTTATGAATGAATGAATAAACGAATGAATGAAGTAAACTTTATTTTGGGGAACAATGAGGAACTTTGCATTGTCAGATATCAGCAAGAAAGCCAACATGTCGATTGTAAATAATAGCTATTTGTGTATTTAGAGCGCAAAGTGCCTCATTGTCCCTCGAGAGAGTGAGTTGACACACTCGTCAAACCCTCGAGAGCGACAATGACACTTTGCCTAAATTATGCACATGAGTTTATCCACAATCATTTGAAAATATCAAAATAAAATAAATAATTAAGTTGAATTTTGGCTGAAAAGCGATTCATCAACATTTTATGAGTATGCCTTGCGTATGTGACCAAAATAAGCGGACGAACAAAACACAAACGCCGTAATATTATATAGTTTTTTATTATAATTATTATAAAGTTCGTATTTTTATTGTAAAATTAATTAGGTATTTAGTTGTTACTCTTACATCAACTTTCATTGTATTAACAGCAGTTTTGGAGCATTATTATTTCATAAAAACACATTCCCAATTTTCTGACCAAAATTATATTTAGGACAGATGCACACGAGCGAGTGTTAAAGTGCTTTATCGCTAGTTCTCATGGGAGAAGAGCGTTAAAGTAACATTATTCATAGCTCCTAGGTAAACTTGTCAAACATGAGCAAAAAATTACAATTAGGAAGTTTCCATTTTTCTCATTTTCTTGTAATAAATAGTCGTAAAAATTTTAAAAATATCTGTATTTTTTTTTAATTATCTCTATAAATAAAAAAGTTATGGTCCTTTCAAGTTTAAAATGCCGCGATCATCTGGGCTGAGCTCGATTACGTCACAATACATGATTCCGCCAACAGCGAGCGGGCGCGGGCACCTTTATACTCGCTGGCAGGCACCGGCAGTTTATAGCCACCTTGCATTTGAGAGCCGAAAAAATTGCTAAAACATGCAATTTTGACACGTTCATATTTTTCGAAAAACACCATTGGGACGGCCGTACGATGTCGCGATGTAAAGAGGAAATCTTCCGGATAAACCTGATCGTAAATTGCACGGCGAAATTCGGCTCGGCACGAACGAATCAAAAGTGACATTTTGTGACATTTCAGAACACTAAATAAAGGGAACATACAGCGCGCCGCCGGCATGGCAAGTCAGCGCGTTATATATTGTGACGTCACGGTGGACTTCAGCCGAGGCGAAGTATTCAAATAAGAAATTGAATAAGTTCGTGAGTTTTTCAGATATCGAGATAATTTTTTGTTTGTTTGACTAGTTATCTGAAAGACTACTAAATGAGGTTGAATGTACATGATATTTCTAAAATAGGAAACTTCCTAATTATTCTTACAAAAATCGCTGATAACTAATACAAATTGCTAACTCGTTTCATGAGTTGAGTCCGGATCTGTAACTGTTTGTCGAACTACATGTTTTATATCTCTTTTTATTTGGCAGCATGCACTTCGTTGCTTGTCGGTCGCTTTGAAGAAAAAATTTATGAATTTTTACAGGTTTTTTCCAAATTAAAGCTAGTTATGTCATAAACATAAGTCAAATTATATACAATTACACTTAATGAAGCCATAAATTGGATTTAGTTAATAACAAAATGTTTTAATTGTTATTATTGTCTAATTGTTGTCTCGTTTGTGTATGCTTAAGTTGCTGCAAATTTTACTCTAATTTGTGAATCAATCAAATTAACACATAGAAGTTAATAAATGCATTGTATTGTAAACAATAATGAACAACAACGCAGTTACTGAAACAAAAACAGTCAACAGCAGAGTACTACATAGTCTTAATTACTCTTATAATTTGCTAAAATACTTAATAGTTAATTTCAAGTTTCAAGGTTATTAGAACCCATTATTATTTAGTTACCGATGACAAATTTCTTTGTGTGAATTTCTATACACGTTTATTGACAGTATAAATTTGGTGAGTGCTGGTAGTTTATAATGTGTCCATGGATGAATTTAACGTTCCAACCTTAACTATATTTTATTTTTAGTTTTTTGATAAAAAGTCATTTTTCATAAAAACTTCTACTTATTCTGAAAAGTCTTTACCCATCCTCAGGATTACGATCTACTATACAAGATCATTGAAAATGATGAAAATATAAACTTTTACAAAGAATATGATTACTAGAGTCTGTTCGCTGATAGAATCCCAGTCATACAGTGTAAGGAATATCGTCCAGAGCTCATTCCTTGTCTTTATTGAAATATTGTTTGTAACCTAACCTGTAACGTAAGTTTTAATCTTTGTGGTCAAGTTAGGACCGACGTGTGGGATTTATATTGTTCGACAGCAACCAATTAGCGTAACGCGTGTCATCGTCGAATGCGGCTGGCGATTCCAGAGGCGGGTCGATTTTCTCGGAAGTCGGGTATAGCAGGTATAGAGCACTTATTTCAATTAGTGCCTAAGAGGGCAATTTTAGTCTTGCTCTATTGTTAAAATAGAATGCATCCTGGTGAATTTTTAAATTCGCAATCACAGCAGTTAGTTTTGAATTTGTTAGAATATTTTCAAAAGGAAAATGAAAAGGGTGGACCTTTTATTGTCAATAAAAGCTGTTCAAAGGCGAGTGGGTGAGGCTATAAAAACCGATGAAAAAACTGTAAGAAAAATAGCTAAAAACGACAAAGAAAATGTGGGACCTCAAGCTTCGGTTAAACGGAATCGTAAAAAGTCCAAAACAGAGTTACCCGATGCTGTAAAATATGAAATGAAAAATGTTATTTACGATATGGTGTCTGATCATAAACATATTTCCTTGGCTGTCCTTTTTGGAAGAGCTAAAATCTACAGCAATAGTTGATATTGGCCGTGCCAGTTTATATAAAGTGATTAAAAAATTAGGCTTTTCATTTAAAAAAGATGAGAATAGAAAAGTACGATTACAAATACTTATTTGACAAAATTCTATTAATGAATAAAGACGATTTAGCTGCATTTATTTTGTATATTTACTGTATCATATCTTTTACTTGAAACCAAAACAATTCAATATTATAATTTATTTATTTAACTTACTATAAATTTACAATAGATGTATTATATATATGCTTATAATTCAATTTCTTTTAAATAAATCTAATTACATGCATCAAGTAAAATATAAAACAAAACGACGCCACTGTGCATTCGAACACACCAACGAGCCTACGGCATCTTAGTTCAGACGTTCATGACGTCACGCCGGGACTCTATCAGTGAACAGACTTTATATTCTATATTCATTAAAACAATGGTTCCTTTAATGAATAGTGTAATTTACTGCATTACTACTTGCTACTGCACTACTACTTTACTACTTTTATCACTCAAACACTCGTCGTTTACGTTACAGCCTTATCTTATTCCCGCGGGCGTGCGATATAGACTCCCAGACCGACACTAGAACGGCAGTTCTTGTCTCCCTCTCACTCAGTGCCGGTTTATGAACTTGTGCGCCCCTAGGCACTAAATTTGTTGGCACCCCCTTAGTGGCTAAATGAAATGGCACCGAAGGCGAAAGCTAGTGTCGCAGGCAAATTCGTCCAAACCGAAGATTTTTTGAATAGTTTGCAAGAAAAATAATTTTTTTGGGGTTTTTATTTCTCTTTAATTTTAATTTTGTTATCTTAAGACGAACCTGAACTCAAAACTCATTTTTGTTATATTTTATTGAAAAACATAAGTATAGGACAAAAAAACAGCAAACAAAAAAGACTTGGAAAGAACGGTTCAACAAAAACTATACAACTAAAAAAGCCAACAAATAATAAAAAATATTTAAAAATAAACTTTCTCAGATGCAAACTGATCTATTAAACTAGTTCACAAGTTCAAAGCCGTGTTAATGCTTGATAAGCTTGTAAAAATATGAGTGAGGGCTCATTGGATTCGAAATGACGCCTAGAAAAATGTGCAAACATTTCAAATCCGCACATAAACAATTGCAAAAGTTATAAACAAATGAAGATTGAAAAAATAACGAGTTTCGTTTTTTGCAAATAACTCGAAAACTATTAATATTTAAGAAATTTTAAAGAAAGGTTCTTAAAGAGGAAGAAATTTCCAATAAAAAAGTCTCAACTCCCGAAATTCTATCTCTATTATTAATAATTTTAATTTAATGTTGAAAATAGAGCTCCGCGCGGCGAACACTAACCCATTACGATGCTCTGAAACCGGCCGCAATAAGTAAAAATATTTTTTTATGTTATTAAGTATTAATTTAAAAATTTTAAAAACTATGGTATTATTTAGACACTTAAAGGAACAATAACACGTTGAAAAAAAATGTTTCACCGATTTTTCATAAAATGAGCCTAGAGCCTTTTAGAGTTTGCGTTTATATTTCAAGTCGGATAATTGTTAAACAAAAGCCACTAAAATTATTTCCCTTCGTGGAGACATTATGTCAACTATACTTTATGCAGCGGTTTTCAACCTGTGGTTCGTGACCCCCTGGGGGGTCGCGAAGCAATTCCAAGGAGGTCCTGAGCTATTGAGAAAAAAAACAATAAAGTTAAATAATTTATTCTAAAATCTAAAAATCTAAATATTACACACATACAATTTTAATGAAACCAATTTTTAATGGGAAATCATACCAAAAACTATAACAAGAAATTTTAAAATTTTATTGATATTAGATTTTATTAATAGAGATCCAGGTTGGGGGTCGCGAGAGGGTAAACTTGTTTTTTCTTTTTGTAAGGGGGTCGTGGTTCGAAAAATGTTGAAAACCGCTGCTTTATGGGATTATGACACTGCGATGTTTTTAATTGTTATAGTCTATTAGTTACTAATTTTATTTAACCTAACAAAAAACTAAAAAATGAAAAATGAAAACGTGAGGTTGAAAATTTACTTTTATTAATTTTAATTATTATTACTGTTTTTATATTCAAAAATACTATAAGATTAGGTACATAAACTTTAAATTTTTATTGCTATTTGTTTAAATAAATTTTCTAACAAAGAGATAAATTACGTATTTTTGATAAAAATGTTTGCCATTATATTTGTTATAAAATATTATGATTAAAAAAAAAAATTTTTTTTCTTAAACATTTTTTTTAATTGTTTATAATATTTTTTTCCCTTTTTCACTATTTAAACAAATTATTAAGAACAAATTTTACTCTTAAAATTTATTATTTGCAATTCTCTACAAGGTGGAAAAAAGAAAAAAAAAATTGTTGGTAATTTATTTGTTTATTTGATAAATAATCTGTTATTAACAATTGCCGAATGTGTTTATATTTTTTATTAGATAGAAAAAAGAAAATAACAAAAACCACCATGTAAAAAAAATGTTTAATATTTTTTATAGAATTTTATATTGAATTTTTTTTGACGTGTTTATGTATATGGTTGTTTTTGTTAGTTTTTTTTCTATCTAAAAAGAATATAAACACATTAGGCGATTGTTAATAACAAATTGTTTATTAAATAAACAAATAAATTACCAACAAAATTTTTTTTTCTTTTTTCCACCTTGTAAAGAATTACAAATAATAAATTTTAAGAATAAAATTTGTTCTTAATAATTTGTTTGAATAATGAAAAAAGGAAAAAAATTATTATAAACAATTTAAAAAAATGTTTCAGAAAAATTTTTTTTTTTTAATCATAGTGTTTTGTAACAAATATAATGGCAAATTTTTTTTTTTCAAAAATACGTAATTTATCTATTTGTTTATAAAATTTATTAAAACAAATAGCAATAAAAATTTAAAGTTTATGTAATCTTATAGTATTTTTGAATATAAAAACACAATAATTAAAATAAATTAAAAAAATTTTCAACCTCACTTTTTCAATTTTTAGTTTCTTGTTAGGTTAAATAATTAATAGCTAATAGACTATAACAATTAAAAACATCGCAATGTCATAATCCTATAAAGTATAGTTGACATAAGTTCTCCACGAAGCGAAATAATTTTAGTGGCTTTTGTTTAACAATTATCCGACTTGAAAAAATATAAACGCAAACTCTAAAATAAATTTATTAATTAACAATAGGCTCATTTTATGAAAAATCGGTGAAACATTTTTTTTTTCAACGGGATATTGTTCCTTTAAGTGTCTAAATAATACCATAATTTTTTAAAATTCTTAAATTAATATTTAATATAAAAAAATATTTTTACTTATTACGGCCGGTTTCAGAGTATTGGAACGGTTTAGTGTTCGCCGCTGTTTTCAACATTAAATTAAAATTATTAATATTAGAGGTAGAGTTTCGGGAGTCGGGACTTTTTTATTGGAAATTTCTTCCTCTTAAGAAGTTAATTCACAGTCTTTCGTTTTCTAACGAATTTCTTAAATATTTTTTTACATATTTTAATATTGAAAAAGATCTCTCCCCTGTACAGTTCGTAACTGCCAAACTTATAAATATTCGTAAAGCGACTTCTATGTTAGGAAATGTAGAGGTAAGACCTTTAGATCTAATAAATTTTAGCGTTTCTCCAATCCAAAATCTAATTAAATCCGTCATTATTATTGTCCATTTGATGTTTGCTATTCGCTTTTATGATGAATTAAGAATTAACACTAAATAATAGGTAGGTATTACAGGCGTCTCTGTATTTTATGTTTTAGATTTAAAAATTTCGTTTTTTTTTTTTTCAGAATTATTGTTATTGAGGATCGCCTTCGGCGCCCCTAGGCACGTGCCTAGAGTGCCTAGTGGATAAACCGGCACTGCTCTCACTCATTACTTAAGAACACTGATATCCTATTAGCCCACAGAAATTAGCATTTCACCTAGACAAAATTAGTAAAAACCTGAATTTTTGCCAAGACGTTCTTTGAGGTGTTCCAAACCCAAATCCACAAAAATTCCATCATGGCTACCCAAGATATTTAAGGTCAAAGTTTTTTGCAAATATCTCGCGTCCTATGCATCGGATGCTCATGAGGTCAATATGAAAGTTGTAGAGAATTAAATTATATACAAATTGTCTTTTTTATTTTTTCCCACCCCTCCCTTCCGTTTTCGAGATATTCAAGGTTCAAAAACGTGTTTTTTCGCGAATATCTCGCGTCAAAAAAATCGGACAGCAATGAAGTTAACATGAAAGTTGTAGAGAATTCAATTATCTACAAGATTGGTATTTTGCATTTTTTTCCAAAACCTCGATATTTAAGGTCGAAGTTTAAAAAAAAACCGGTTTTTTGCATGTAGACTTCGTCGCGATCTAATGCATAGGGAACGAGATATTCGTGAAGTCTACATGCAAGAAACAGTTTTTTACACTTCGTCCTTGAATATCTCGAAAAGGGCGAGGTTATGGGAAAAAATGCAAAATACCAATCTTGTAGATAATTGAATTCTCTACAACCACATGTTAACTTTATTGCTGTCCGATTTTTTTGACGCGAAATATTCGTGAAAAACCGTGTTTTTTAAACTTTGACCTTGAATATCTCGAATAGGGAGGGGGTTGGTAAAAAATAAAAAAGAGAACTTATAGATAATTTAATTCTCTACAACTTTCACATTGACCTCATGGGCATTCGATGCATAGGATGCGAGATATTTGCAAAAGACTTTGACCTTCAATATCTTGGGTAGCCATGTTGTGATTTTTGTGAATTTGAGTTTGGGACACCTCAAAGAACGTCTGTGCAAAAATTCGGATTTTTACTAATTTTGTATAGGTTTCCTCGTTTTTTTGACTAATTTCTGTGGGCTATATATCAAGTGCAGTACATTACAAATATAATCAAATCTTATGAAGGAAGTTGTAAATAATGCTAAGTGCCGTTCTATTACAAAGTTTCATCCACATAGTCAATAATTAATTTTCTTGGATGAGGAATAATTTCTGACAACTATTTTGTTTAATCTTGACAGCAACCAACTGTTTAGTATTGTAAATAATATTAATTTAGTTATTCACAGCCAGCCTAACTAACAAAATTTAGTTAATAATGACATATTTTAATAATAAGAATTGACAAAATCGTATATTTTCTTCATTTTCGATCACCTTATATAGTAAATCGTAATCCTGAGAATGACCAAAGACTTTTCAGAATAAGGTTTATGATAAAAAAACCAAAAATAAAAAGTTTACAAGTATAGTTAGTTCATCCGTGGGCACACTGTATAATACTACTGGTTTATATAATATCTCTAGTTTCCGAGATATAGCTCAAAAAATTACAAGCAGTCAAGTTAAAAAATTCAGAATTTATGTCAAATATTTTATATTGCGATACTTTCTTATAGTGTTTTAGAATATTTTGAATCAATAAGGTTTTTCGTTTTAAAAAAAACAGCGTAAAGAAATAAAATTTAAAAAACGTTTGCGGAAGCGACAGGGAATTGCTTACTTATTTTCTTAGATATGTCGACAATTGGCGAAGATATTAACGACTATACAACGCATTTTCTAAAAATTCAATTTTTCTTATATATTCAATATCGATTTTCTCGAAAACAACTATGGCATATACAAAAAAATTACAGAAGGACTTTTTTTTAGGAAATTAGCCAAGATTTCTTTTTGTAATGAGCAATTTTTTTATATCCAACGGTTATCGGTAAATAAGGCTTTTTTCACCCAATGGGTGGTTTTTTTGGGGGGGGGGCGCGGCACCCCCAGAACGAGTTTTTGTGATGTTTAACCCCTCCACTAACAGTTACTGAAGGAAAATCTCAGATAACATTTTTTGCGAGCTTCTGGTGTATTTTTTACTTTACTGACTGGATTATAACAGAATATTAAACCACATATTTTAGTTAGAAAAGTTATTTTATCGCTCTATGTCATCTTCTAATTTTTGGTACGCCACTGACATTTCTCCATGTGGATTTTTTTTTTGATTAGCCTGGTCAATCCTACATAAAAACGGTCTCTTCCGTTTTTCTCGTCACACGCACAGTTCTTGATTAAAACAATTAAATTCAAATTGAAACTAATTATTATTAACATTCATAATGATAAAAAATGTTGTTTCATAAAAATTGTTGGAAATGGCCATCTTCAATTAATAGGCATACTTCCGCTTGTCTTCACATCGAATTGCACATGTTGTTTCACACAAAATAAATATTCGCTCTCTTAAATCTTCTAGAATGTTAATGGGAGTTTTATACACCAGGGTTTTAAGATGGCCTCACAAAAAGAAATCCAAACTATTCAGATCGGGGGATCTTGCTGGCCTCTGCTAAGGTCCTCCGCGACCTATCCAATGATTAGGATAAACCACATGTAAATGGTCGCGAACAACTGAAATGAAGAGGAGCTCTATCGCGCATGTACCACATTTAATTCCTTAACGCAATTGGTATATCTTCAAGCAACACAGGTAGTTCTTCTTGAAGAAAATGCAGGTAAGATTGTCCATTAAGGCGTATTGGCAGAAAAAAAAGGCGTATTTGATTATTACCAATAATTCCTACCCATACATTAACCGAAAATTGCTCTTGAAAATTCGTTATGGCTTGAGGGTTTTCGTCCGCCCACACATGATTATTATGGAAATTTTGAATAGCATTCCTAGAAAAATTTGCTTCATCTGTGAACATAATTTGTGACTCAAACTGCGGATTCAGTGTAATAAGTTCACACGCTGTGAAAAATCCCTGGGAAGCAATGCCTGTACTCTTAGAATAGGGTACGGATACAACCAAAATTCGCCAAACAATTTGATGACAAATATTCAGAACTCTAACCATCCTCGTTCTCGTCACAGGATGTTCGTCGATTTCCTGCAGCACCGCTTCTTCAATTTTGGGTGTTCTGACAGTTCGAAGTCTACCTTCCGAAGTACCTTTTTTGGAAACTACCAGTTTCACAAAGAAGGCGATGAATAGTCGAAAAGAATCGGCTACCTGGCAACGCACGATTAGGATATCTTTCCTGATACATACTTTTGGCTTTTGTTGCAATACCATCTGCGAGATTATTCATATACGTAATGCATTATCGCCATATCCGCATTCCAATAATTCACCATATTTACTGAGATATTCGAATAAAAACAGCGGAAAAATAGAATAAATTCAATGAAACGCTAAAAATCGAAGAAATAATACGATGGCTTTGAACACCAACAACTTACTTCAACAAATATTGCTTTGAAAATGATGTTTGTAAAAACGTCATTTTGGATTTATGTGCTCAAAAATTATTACTCGATACTGCTAAATAAAGCGATTTTAATTGTTTTAATCAAGAATTCTACTTCTGACGAGAAAATCGCAAGAGACCGTGTTCGTGCAGATTTGACCAGGTTAATCAGAAAAAATAACCACATGGAGAAATGTCAGTGGCGTACCACTTTTTTGGTAAAAAAATATCAGAGGACATGCACTGGTGGAGCGATAAAATAACTTTTCCAACTAAAATATGTGGTTTTATATTCTATTAACATATACCAAAATTGAAAATAATATCTATAGTACTTTCTGAGATGTCAAAAATTAACTATTAAAAAAAACACCCTGTAGAGAAACATTTAAGCCATTGCGGACATATATTCATATGAATTTTTCTTCATAAAATGACCTAAGGAATCACATTCTGAAATATTAGTACGTCATTAAGGAATACCCTATAGAAGGTGTGAAAAATAAGTCTTTCACGGTCAAAGAGAAATTTGACGCATGGTTCCAAGTCAAAGCAAAAGATCCGAAACCCATAAAGTTATTCATCTACTCATTACGTGCATATTCTAAAATTTTGAAATTAACGTTTTTTGCCATTATACAAACAGTTCGGTAACTCTTGCCTCATTTTTATTTAATAATATTTTTCTTTCTTTTCAGGTAAGTTACTAACTCCAGACATAAACACGTTGCAGTATAACAGGTTGGCTGTAAGTAAAATAAGGAAATAGGTGTTCATTTTACCAGATTTTGGTTGCACAATATGCCTATCAAAACTGAATGTGTAGACCAAACAAACGCACGGTAATGAAATTCAGCTGACGGAATAACTGTCTTGGTTTCATTTAATAACGAATCTGATGTCAAAAGTTAAGAATTCAAAATTGGGAATCCAATATGGCTGCGATGATTGCAATATTTTTGTAAATTAGCATGAAATTTGATACATAGTAATTTCAGGTTTTCCTGATAACAAGTATAATGTTGAAGCTTGAAAACTCACAAAGACGGACATTTTACTATGTAAACGAAAAAAAAAGAGACCAATAAAAAGGGTGAAAAAAATGAACAAATAACGAACTGAAATGTATTTTTAACCGACTTCAATATCAATATTATCCACTAAACATTTTTCTGTTCCGGAAATGTTTCTGGAATGCATATA
Organism: Rutpela maculata; assembly: GCA_936432065.2. Lineage (NCBI taxonomy): Eukaryota > Metazoa > Arthropoda > Insecta > Coleoptera > Cerambycidae > Rutpela > Rutpela maculata. The sequence continues at coordinate 111,610,275 of OW386285.2, forward strand.
CTGAAACATGAAATGTTTCTAGAAGCACGACAGAAACGTTCTAGACTCATTACAGAAACTCAAGGTGTCCTAGCTAAGAAACGTTTCAATGAAACATTTAGTCCGGCGGATTAGAACTTAACTTGACAAGAATTGTGCACAAGCGGTTAAAAGCGATTTCTCTTTTGTGTCGTGTCAGTATGGACCTAAGGACCATATTCAGAATGGGAGCCCATCGGATTAATCACTTTTAACTTCTGTACAGTCGCGCAAAGTACAGTTTGGGACCTAATGTCATTTTGGACTATTAATTCCGTTTCAATCGTCGTAGCGAGATAATTTTTGGGTGTAGATCTATGCTTTTGGGGGAGAGAAACCTGATTATAACTGTCTCGAGGCCCTGAGGCCCATAATACTCCCGTTTGGGTACCTAGGGTTTGAAAAGGTTAAAAGGCTTTTCTTTAAACGAAGCTTTATTTAATTTTACTGAAATAAATTGCATATTTAGAACAGAGAACACACAAAGAACTTTGAAGATTGTCTTCATTCGAAGATGTGTCCGCTGCGGGCTTTTCTGACTTCTGAATTAATTGCAAGTTATGCCAATTCTTCCTTGGTCCGAGCACCTGGAGGAATAAAAAGAGTATTATAGTAAATTAATTTCAGATTTTACTAAATAAATAAATAAATATGATAGTAGGTAAAGTATAATACATAATGCGAGTTGTAAAGCAATTACGCACTCATGGAAATACGCACTCGCAGCTACGCGGCTCGTGCGTAATATGCTTCTTACAACACTCATTACGAAATATACTATTGTGACAGGTAGACTGATTGACTAATTGACTAATTGAAAAAAAAAGATATTTTTTAGTAACAATTCAATTTTAGATAAAAATTATAAAAAATTATAGCTAAAAATCAAAAATCCGGCTCGACAGATTGATGGAGAATTTCAAAACCAACATTAAAAAAAGTTTGTTTAAGTTGACGACCTGTGAATGATTTGGGTGGCACAGTAGGGTTTCGTCCCACTGTGTACCGCCTATGGTATGAGTTTAGCATCGACATATTTAATCGTTTTGTGTTTATGTTTGCACGGCTCTAGAAAGAGATGTAGCTATAACAATTTCTTTATAAAGAAAGAGCCAGTGACAAAATGTAATGTTTTATATTGAATACGAGATGTTGACAACTCAGTTGTAACTGGATATCTGCTTATTATTATAGCTAAACAACTGCACTATAAACTTAGCCGGACCAGCGGCATAGCTAGGGGGGGTAGGAGGGGCATACTAGCCTCCCCCCCTGCCTCTATGATGAGGCGCCCCTGCTGTAGATAAATATTCGTATTCTGTTTTTATTTGCAACTTTTTTATTCCTCCTTTTAAACGATTGACCCTGCGCCCAATAAAACTGGCTACGCCACTAAGCCGGAACTTTACTAAAACATTAACTAAAAATTTCGATTTCAGTATTAGCAGATAGCATGACAGCCCACCTACAAAAATGGAACACATAAGCTGGAGAGTCAAAAATTGGTGGGGATGCTTATCAAGTCATTATCTGAACGTGTGTAGTCGGTCATGGCAATCCGGGTTACAGCGGCGCATGGGTAGCCATTTTTGTTATATGGCTCAAATAATTTTTGAATGTGACGCTTTTCCATGACGTCCAGTCAAAAAAAGTTTCAGACAAAAGTTTTTCAATTTTGTGGTCTCTACATAATGACACTATGGGGTTTTACTTTTAATGGGGTTTAATGGGGTTTTTATGGGGTAACATGTTTTTTTATATAATCAACCCCGTTTTTTATAGTGGATTTCGATTCTACGCCAAAAATATCAATCTTTTGCTCTTTGCAATTTTTTACTCCTAGGCCAATTTGCGCCAGAAATTTTTCAACTTTCAATAATTTTTTACGGCGAAAGTATGCGCTCTAGAGAAAATTGTAAAAGAAAAGTTGTTTCTTTTTTTATGTAGAATATATACAGATTTTTGTTTTGAAAAAATTTTTTTTGGCAAGATTGGAATTTTTTTTTGCGAGAAAAATCTGAAAAAATACATGGATATTCTACATAAAAAAGAAACAATTTTTCTCTTTTACAATTTTCTCTAGAGCGCATACTTTCGCCGTAAAAAATTATTGAAAGTTGAAAAATTTCTGGCACAAATTGGCCTCGGATATTTTTTGGCGTAGAATCGAAATCCACTATAAAAAAGGGTTGATTATATAAAAAAACATGTTATCCCATAAAAACCCCATTAAACCCCATTAAAAGTAAAACCCCATAATGCCATTATGTAGAGCCCACAAAATTGAAAAACTTTTGTGTGAAACTTTTTTTGACTGGACGTCATGGGAAAGCGTCACATTCAAAAATATAACAAAAATGGCTGCAAAATGGCGCCGCTGCAACCCGGATTGCCATGACCGACTACACCCGTTCAGATAATGACTTGATAAGCATCCCCACCAATTTTTGACTCTCCAACTTGTGTGTTCCATTTTTGTAGGTGGGCTCTCGTGCTAGGAGACAATAGTACGGGAGGCAGCGCTGTTTTTTTCGAGGAATTTTATACCGAATAAATTTAATTTTTATCAGTTGATTACTATTCAATAATCAGCAAAATGAGCGTCAGTCGCCGCACCCGCGGTGGAGCTAGAGGTGACAGCATGTTAAAGTTGGAAAAAAAGAATTATGCTACGAGTATTTTCATACTCGAAAAACCAACCTAACTTGAACAACTACCCTTATGTTCATATATACAGCTTTGTAAAACTTTTAATATCACTGATACAATAAAAAAAAAAATTCGCGAGCAGGATTTGAACCCGAGACGTCCGTACCCTCAAAAAATAACGTCAACAATAATATTTTATTTTAAGTTCAAGCACAATATACATATGTGCCTCACCGGATCCTAGCCCGGAGCCAGCCAGACAACCACGGCGAACATCGCCGAGGTGGGTGTAAGGCTGGGTGGGGTAGGTCCGGTTCGGCTTGGAAATAAATTCGAGGTTGGGGGGTGCTAGAAGCTCCTGTCTGACATGCGCAAACTTAAAAACTAGATTAAAATTATTGATGTGTCCACATGGACCTAAAAGTAACTTAAAAATAAACACAACACTGAGAACACTAAAATCGTAGGCGAGCGCACTTCGTAATTTTGATTGTTGATACGGGGAACACAACTAAACGAAAAAACCCGTTCGAACAAATGACGACCTTGTGGTCTGATCGCCGACAAGGAAGATAGGGTGGAAATAAAATTGTGGTTTAAAAAATTAGGATTTACGTAAGTTTTCGGCCTAGAGGGGATTTAGAGAGACAAGAAAAAAAATGAAAATAAAAAGAATAAAAGAACAAAATTGTACAAACATAAATGGGGAGAAACAGGGATTGGAAAGATGTAAAGTTGAGGAAAGATAAGAGTAAGTCAGTCGTCTTACTCACTCCGCTATCTGGCGACTGAGGTTTGGTTTGTAAGAACATAATATAACATGTAGATATACTTGGTGATTTATTTATTTATTTTTTTTTAAATAATAATAACAATTGGAATGAATTATAGTTTATGTACTTTTATGGTACAGCTCATAACGAACATTTTCTTTCTCTTTATTGTTTTCCCTAGAACTTATAGATTTCGAGATATTCAAAGAAACAGATGGAAAACGATTTTTTAACAACTTTAACATGCTCTCACCATTAGCTCCACCGCTATCAGAATAGCTGACGTTCAGATTGCTGAGCTATATTATAGTCCGGGAGCCCGTGTATAAAATGGCTGACTATCCGGCGAACTTTGAAAATATGAAAAATGGGTTGTTCTTATATAAGTTAGCAATGAATGGACCGTCAGCTGGTTGGGTAGCGGTGGGGGTGGCTGTCAAAGGGTTGAAAACACGTAAAAAAAATTGAGAAAAAATACTATCCGGCGAACGCTGAAACTTATATGAGGGGAAGATTATGTTATATAATGAAAGTAGAACATAGTCAGCTGGACGGGGGGCGGTGGAATTACCGTCAGCTGATCGATCAAACAGGTCCAAAAACATGAAAAATTTAAATTATTCGGCGAACTTTAAAATTTTGGTATAAGATAATATTTACACTGAGATTCACGAAAAACATAGTCAGCTGCAAGTATGTGGGTGGAAAAATCGTCAGCTGGTACAGAACAGTGCCGAGTGTTGATCACCTGCGAGGCAGCGCGCATCACCTTTCTGGCATCAGTTGACGACTTTTCCACCCACATACTTGCAGCTGACTGTGTTTATCGTTAATCGTAGTATGAATATTATCATATACCCGAATTTCAAAGTCCGCCATAAAGATTTAATTAGTAAAAATCGATATTGATAGCTTAATGCTAGAAAACGTGCGTGCGGCACTCCCGAGTTTCTTTTTTTAATTTGATTAAATATTCAATTTATTATTAATATACATTATTATTTTATGAGAATACAAATTAATACATTCTACATTTCAAAATTATACAGGATGATCTGCTCAGAAAATTTATTTAGTTTAGTGAAAATAAAAATAAATTTATTCGGCTTCCGATAACAGATCTTCCTCATTCTCATTTTCATCCAACTCATCACTCTCTTAATGCTCAGTGGGTGAAAGATCATTTTTCTCTTTGTCACTCGCATCTAAAAAAAATACTATTTATAAAAAATTGATTAAGATTATAATAGGATGAAAAGAGAAAAGCACAAATGATATAATACCTTTAGTATTTGTGGCATCTCGAATAATCATTTCCACTTATGGAGGTAATTAATTGATCTCCATCAAACCACTTGCAAATTAAATTTGTTTTCCTCAAGCTGTCACCCATCACCAAGGGATCTAATGTAGATGGCACTTGTTTGTGTGCGTTGTTCCAAATCGTATACATACATACATACACAGTTCTTAAAACGTGCTGTACAAGTTCCGATTTTGACGAAGGCGAGAGAGATGCATCAAAATTTTTATCTGGTAACCGAAATTCGTTATCATTTTCGCTAAATTTATACACCTTAGTGAAGGTAGCTACACGAGCATCATTGACGTTTTTTATAGCTTTAAACCCATACATCGCGCAAACAAACTTCTCTGTTATGTTAACGACATTATTTAGGTTCTCCTCTGGTAAATTATTCAAACTTTTAAATGCTTCAATAAACTCTTGATCTTTACTTAATATAGTAAAAGGCTTCTTTTTCCTTTCTTGAAAAATACGGGATTATAATCACATCTCGCGAAACCGTGGAAAGCGGGCAATGCGTTACACAAGTCGTCGCCAAGTGCTGAATACAAATAGTTTAGATATAAAAATCGTTCTTTATTTCCTACGTTTCTTTATTTCCATTTTTATCCAAATTTTCACATTATTATGTACATTTTTCATGTTTCCCAGCATGATGATAGGAATGTCAGTATCTGAACTTATGACAACACTGGTATTCTCATTTATAGGTGAAAAATCATTTTAGTGTCCGCTTCCTCGTGACTAGAACACGATAAGCTTTCCACGGTTTCTTAGGTGACACTAGATTGGATATAGTCGTTTCGAACTCAATAACTATAGCAGTTTTCAGTATTTAGGTATGGGGTTTTATTACCTAAGAACGGAGCCATTTCATCACTTGCCCAATACATTGAAAGAAACTTGATTAGATCTTCTAGAAGAAGTTATTGAAGCATTTAAAAGTTTGAATAATTTACCAGAGGAGAACCTAAATAATGTCGTTAACATAACAGAGTTTGTTTGCACGATGTATGGGTTTAAAGCTATAAAAAACGTCAATGATGCTCGTGTAGCTACCTTCACTAAGATGTATAAATTTAGCGAAAATGATAACGAATTTCGGTTACCAGACAAAAATTTTGATGCATCTCTCTCGCCTCCGTCGAAATCGGAACCTTGTACAGCACGTTTTAAGAACTGTGTATGTACGTATACGATTTGGAACAACGCACACAAACAAGAGCCATCTACTTAGATCCCTTGGTTATGGGTGACAGCTTGAGGAAAACAAATTTAACTTGCAAGTGGTTTGATGGAGATCAATTACCTCCATAAGTGGAAATGATTATCCGAGATGCCACAAATACTGAAGGTATTATATCATTTGTGCTTTTCACTTTTCATCCTTATAATCTTAATCAATTTTTTATAAATAATAATTTTTTAGATGCGAGTGACAAAGAGAAAAATGATCTTTCACCCACTGAACATCAAGAGAGTGATGAGTTGGATGAAAATGAGAATGAGGAAGAGCTGTTATCGGAAGTCGAATAAATTTATTTTTATTTTCACTAAACTAAATAAATTTTCTGAGCAGATCATCCTGTATAATTTTGAAATGTAGAATGTATTAATTTGTATTCTCATAAAATAATGTATATTAATAATAAATTAAATATTTAATCAAACTAAAAATAGAAACTCGAGAGTGCCGCACGCACGTTTTCTAACATTAAGTTATCAATATCGATATTACTAATTAAATCTTTATGGCGAACTTTGAAATTCGGGTATATGATAATATTCATACTAAGATTAACGATAAACACAGTCAGCTGCAAGTATGTGGCTGGAAAAGTCGTCAGCTGATGCAAGAAAGGTGATGAGCGCTGCCTCGCAGGTGATCAACACTCGGCACTGTTCTGTACCAGCTGACGACTTTTCCACCCACATACTTGCAGCTGACTATGTTTTTCGTGAATCTCAGTGTAAATATTATCTTATAACCAAATTTTAAAATTCGCCGAATAATTTAAATTTTTCATGTATTTGGACCTGTTTGATCGATCAGCTGACGGTAATTCCACCGCCCCCCGTCCAGCTGACTATGTTCTACTTTCATTATATAACATAATCTTCCCCTCATATAAGTTTCAGCGTTCGCCGGATAGTTTTTTTTCTCAATTTTTTTTACGTGTTTTCAACCCTTTGACAGCCACCCCCACCGCTACCCAACCAGCTGACGGTCCATTCATTGCTAACTTATATAAGAACAATCCATTTTTCATATTTTCAAAGTTCGCCGGATAGTCAGCCATTTTATACACGGGCTCCCGGTCTATTAGGGGAAAACTATTATTGTTATGATTTTCAGTCGGTATGAAATGACTTGTTCAAATCAACGCTGCCTCCCGTACTACATTGTATTGAATAATTAATCTCACATTGATTTTATCAAAAAAATTAATCAGATAAAAAGTAAAGAGTATTAAACAAGCTATAAAAGAGTGTAAAGTTTTTTAAAATCGGTCAATAAATAACTGAGATAATGGTGACTGAAGTTTGGGTACTATGCATTAAGTTAGATAATTTCAACCATAAAAAAACTTAGCTCTCGGTGTGGCATTAGTCCGGAGAATAGCTGTTGGTTGCATTCAGGCTTTTTATTCCTTATATATATTTAAGGAAACGTATAGAGGAGTATAAAGAAATATTTCACCAGTAAATAAAAAACTGGTCTTCTGTTCGGTGGCTGCTGATAATGTAATCTGCCACTAAGCCTATGAAAAGGGATGTAACATATTAAAACACATCGAGGGAAAATCATTTTTTGAACTGAAACTGAAAAGAAATGATCGAGTTATATCAATTGCACATACAAATAAAACTGTTAAAATAGGGAATTCAGTATCAGTTATTAATCCAATGCAACTATTTAGTCGTATAATTTGTGCTGTTAAAGCTCCTGAGGACCTTAAGGAATGTTTTCGATATGAACTTGTGCAGTGGCCTGTTAGTATTTTTGATGACAGGAAAACTCCAAAATCAACACTACTACAATATTTTGCAGCAAACTTAGTCCAACTAATGTTTTATTGGAAGGTAATAAACACTTTATTACTGACGGGGGGGTTTCTCTTAAGAAAAGTTGTATGGCAGCGCCCTGCACCTTTTAAAGATATTATTAGTTAATATCTTAAATATGTACAATACCACTATGTTAACAATTGTACCATAGTTTTTGATGAGTGCAATGATTAGAAAATATCAACAAAGGCTTTGAACATCAAAGAAGAGCAAGAAATGTCTAACTGGAAGTAAACCTTTACTATTGAAAGACACGTGAAGATTTCTCAGACATACTTTTTGACACATCCTGCTAATAAACAGAAATTAATAAATCTCTCACCATCAGAATTTTGTAATATTGGCATCACAGGTAAGCTTGCATTATCTGATGCAGATTATCTAATAGTGGTCACTGCTACACAGTAATAGTGAAGACTGGGTTATTTTAGTAGGTCAGGATACCGATTTAATGGTTTTACTTGTAGAACACTGTAAAAAGGCAAATTTAGTCATGTTAAGACCTGGTTTAGCGGGAAAATCTGATAAATTAACTAATATAAGCCAACTTCAGTCCACTTTAGGTGAAACAGTGGTCAAAAATATTTTATTTCTATATTCAATTTGAAGGCAAAAACAGCGCTAACCATATATTACAAAATGACAAGGAAATTTCAAATCATTTAGAAGATTTTAAAAATCCATGTGGTGATGTGTCACATCTTTTAGAGTTGGGTGAGAAATTTATTTTATATTGATATGGAGGTCGTAAAAGCAAAAATTTCGATTCATTTAGTTATATTAAATACACCCAACTTGTTGCCCGCCAAAATCTATTTAATAATTTTGAATTGGAAGTTTTACCCCCGACTTCTGACACCGCCAAACTTCATATAAAACAGGTGTATTTTCAAGTTCAGGAATGGCTAGGAAATAACCTCAATCCTGAAAATTGGGGTTGGATTAAAAATAAAAAAATTTTCTAACCACAAAAGTGTGATCCTGAATTTATGTTAAATATTTTGTTTTCCAGCTGCAAAATAAACTGTTCTAAATTATGCAGCTGTAAAAAATACAATTTAAGATGCAGTGGCGGTGATATGTATAAGCGGGTATAAGCAAAGCTTAGGGGCCCCGGATAGTACTTGGAATGAGTCGGAAGTTTTGTCCTGTGCCGTATCTGGTCGATCAATTCAATGTTTGCTTAGGGGCCCAAGGTGTTCTTGCACCGCCACTGTTAAGATGCACAACAAGTTGCATTCATTGCTTTGGAGAATATTGCAACAATGCTACACCTACGTCTTTGTTACAAGACGAAGCAGAGATTGACATTTAATTTATTAACTCATTTTGTTTATGTTTTAGTAACTTTTATGTTTTTAACAAAAATGTGTTTTCATTTTATATGGCCTTTTACTATATATATTTTAAGGCACCATAACAGAATAATCAATGCTTTGAAAAAAAAAATTATAAAATTCCAAGTCATATCTTATTATCTTTAGGCTCGAACTTTTTTAATTTTCAACCTATCTCAGATTTCTAAAAGTCATTTTAGAGATTTTAAAGTTTTCTCGAATTTTATTGTTTTCATAATTTTTGATTACGGCTAAGATAATGAAGTTATTTGACTTTAAACGAGAAATATCGCGAATTTCAAAATGGCGGACGATTTTTTACTGTGTTTCGCCACTCGGATTTTTTGGGATTTTTGTCTACATATTTAACACTCCCTCCCCTACATATTAACGCAAAAATTAGTTTGTTACAAATTTGTTCCGAATTCACGGTATATTTTACTTAATTTTACTGGCCTAAAAACAGAAATCAGTAATACAAATATTAAATAAAATTAACGTAAAATAGAGTGATTACTTATCTCCAGGAAGTGGTTCCATATGTCTCAATTTTATAAATAGCACCCGAATACGAAAAACGCAGATAACATTATGATATATTCCTCAGCTAAAAAGTTTATCTTGAACACTTCAACAGTCGTCAAAGTAAATCAATTAAAAGGTTGGGGGTAATAATACTTTATCCACGACTATCGTATAATCCTTGCATAATACATGTAGCAATTGACGAATAATGATAGTCATAATTCCAACCTAACGTATAATGAATATAATCTCATTATGCCGCACCTTTGACCAATCGGGAACTAGCAATTTTCAAAATCAACGGTCGAGTCCATTATTTCCAAGAGAGAGTCCGTATGTTTTCGTGTTTTGCGTCTTAGACGTCAACCAAATTTTTACTGTGAACTAACTTCATTTTGTAAATTTTAAACGATATGAACAGTTAAGTCGAGGATAAAGTATAGTATTCTGCTCGCGTATAATGGCTATTGCACGCTCGCTGAATAATATATTATTACCAAAACTACTACTACTACTCCTGCCTTCTCACCTTTTTCCATCTATTTTCTTCGTTTCTTTTTGATTCTGTTTGTTCTAAATAGTCGTGTCAATGAACGTTCAATAAGGGAGTCTAGAGGGAAATGCCAAGATTTTTGACTTGAGAGCTCAGTTTGGACTATTTAGGAGGTAAACATACTAAAAGTCCCCAAACATAGGAGGTGCGGGGGGTACAGGGGGCGCGAAGGAGGTCCCGGTTTTTGGTTTTTCGCCCATATCTCGAAAACGGTTAGCCATAATCAAAAAGTGGCTATATGCAAAATTAAAGCTGACTAAAGGGTATAGCCGGAAAAGTTAGGGAAATGTGCCCCCGCACTTACTTAGTTAAAATGGCTTCCAGATGATGCTACTACTCCCACGAAGGTGGAAAAAAAATAATATGTCTTTAATTATTATATTTTTTTTTCGGTTTTTATGTAACCGATCGATTTGAAATTTGGCACGAGTATTGCTTGCGTGGTGATAACTTACTCCAAAAAATAAGGTCATTTTATGACCATTTTAACCATCGGAAAAAAAGTATAAATTTTTTTTAGAGGACAAAAGGGTGGCTATCCTTTGTGGTACAATCACCATTATATGATATATGTATTATGTCTTGACACTTCATGATTATTATACTAAATTTTGTCTGCTATGGTGGAACAATATGGAAAAAATAAAATTGGGTAAAATAAAATATTTACACATGCCTCTTAGTTGTAACAGTTAATACTTATAGCCTTACAAGGTATTATTGCATATCTACAACCGACCGCGGGTGCCAGTACGATGTTGCCAAGTCTACTTTTTCCCCAGACGTACGGAAATTCGGCACAATCTGGCAATACCACTTCTGGAGGTCCCAGGGGCGAAGTATTAACTCTCTAGGACCTTGGGAAAAAGTTTAGCAACGAACGATGTTCATTGTAATTACTGTCGCATTACGACATCTAAAAACCGACGTACTGAACCAGATGAGGAAAGTGAGGGAACGATCGAAGAAGACCAGCCTTTTGTGCCTTCGACATCTTCTAGCACTACGACTAGTGACTCTGACGAAATAATGGAACTACCATTGCAAAGACTCGTTACTACACATAAATACTGTTGCATATGTGGTGATGATAAAGAACTGACCGTAATACCCACTAATGTGAGACTACAGTGCTATTGAAACAAACAAATAATATACATCCCCAAGGCAATCGTTGCTGTAAAATACATTTGATTAAACATCGCTTTTATGAAGACGATATTACACATCTGGAACCATATGCCAATTGTAGCTCGATTCCTAGATCGGATTTATGCATTCTATTAAATTACTTAACCCAAATAACAAATCTAAAAGGCTCTACAGACCACTGTGGTTTATCAGAGGAGCAATACTCTGCCAAATTTCAAATCGATCGGTTGCATAGAAACCGAAAAAAAAAATAATAATAATTAAAGACATATTATTTTTTTTTCCACCTTCGTAGTGGCAGTAGCGGGTTAAAATTTTTACCGTGTAATATACTCTATAAACTGCATCATCTGGAAGCCATTTTAACTAAGTAAGTGCGGGGGCACATTTCACTAACTTATTCGGCTATACCCTTTTCTACAATAATATTTCTATTAATTTTTTTCGTATCTGTTATGCTTTAGTCATGGATTGTATATCTTTTAACTGTATTCCAACTTTATTATAAATTGAAAAAAAAATTCAATAATCTTCGTGGAACATTTGTTGTACAGATATATCCGTTTCATAGCGGACTGAATATCGAATAAAAATGTCTTTGTGTCTGTAAGTGTGTATATGTATGTGTGTGTGTGTATACCGTTTTTTGTAAACACGATAACTTCTGTTAGACTTACAGTATTTAATTACAATTTGGAACATATGTAAAACGGCATAGTACAATAATCCCTATTGAAATTGGGCCATATCTGTAATACATGATCATAACCGGAGGCCTACAAACTCTCTCTCTTACGCAAAATAGGTTTCATTTTAATTTCAGAGCAAAATGCGTTTTTTTGATTAAGCATGCAAAAATATGAAGATGTATAAGATTTATAAACCGCAATATACCGGGTGTATGTTAGGTTCAAACCAACTTTATTTAAATTGGATGATATATCAATGTTATCCTAAAATTTGGAACATGGTGTTTTTAATAAGATTATTATGTTGAGAGATTGTAGGCTTCTGGTTATCACCATGTATTATAGATATGGCCTCATTTCAATAGGGATTATTGTACTATGTTGTTTTACATGTGTTCAAAATTGTAATTAAATATTTTAAGTTTAACAGAAGTTATCGTGTTTACAAGAAACGGTATACACACACACATACATATACACGCGCACACACACTTACAGACACAAAGACATTTTTTATTCGAGTTCAGTCTGATTTGAAACGGATATCTGTACAACAATTTTTTTTCCACGATGATTATTAAAAAAATTTTTCAATTTATAATAAAGTTGGAATGCAGTGAACCATAACAGATACGACAAAAATTAATAGAAACATTATTGTAGATAGTTTAGTCAGCTTTAATTTTGCATATAGCCACTTTTTGATTATGGCTAACCGTTTTCGAGATATGAGCGAAAATCCAAAAACCGGGACCTTCTGCGCGCCTCCCTGTACCCCCCACACCTCTCATGTTCGAGGACTTTTAGTATGTTTACCTCCTAAATAGTCCAAACACAGCTCAAGTCAAAAATTGTGATCTCGGCATTTCCCTTTAGAAACCATTCATTGACAGGACTAATATGTTTTCTTCAAAATTCAAAAGTAAATAAAAATTTAATTATTATTCGGAAATATTCGGTCACAAAACGACACGGCGTGGGGGCGGCTACGCGTGTGAATTGTTAGAAGCTGATTTTCTTTTCCCGTCTCAGGTTTCCAAATTTGCATTTAGTTTGGTATAGTTAACCCTAATTTTAAATTTTATTATTTCTAGTCATTGTTTTGTTCAATTTTAGGACATGTAACAAAGTAAAAATGAAACTGAGAGTTTTTATTATTTATTAAGTCATTACTACCCTGAATACTTGCCCTTATACATTTCATTACAGTAATTTAGATTTAGATCGATCTTCCAACAGCTGTCATGTAAATGGGAATTATTGTTTGTTAATATTGGGGTTCGATAAATAATGCATTATAGTCAATCTATATTTTTATTGGAAACTAATTACCAACTGTTTTATGTATACATTAGAATGCATTATTAATACAGAGATTATGATTAAAATCATCAATTTCATGAGATAGTTGTTACACGATTTGACAAGACTGATTTTAAATTTATGGAAAGAATTTTTAATGCAAGGACTAAAAAAATTTTACAGTAAAAGAAAATGTCGATGATAAGCGTACGATATTTTAAAAATCGCTGCCTAAGGGATCACTACTTCCACATCCAGATTTTCCATCCAAGTCTCTCAAAACGAAAAAAATTCATCAAAACAAATCTTTTATGTTATCTTGTATATTAAATATTTTATTACACAAATCACACTTAAATGATTTGTTTTTATGAATATTACCGTGGCGGCTTATAGACTGGCGGTACATGACCAGTCAGGTGCAACGTTTTTAAAATGCATGCCAATCATATATATGAATGAAATACACGTGAATATGCCAGAAACGCAAATTTTAGGCAGTCGTCGCGTGCAGAAGGCTGTGCAAATCGATTTTTTTTGTTTATTTTTTTCGTGTTTTTTTTTAATTTAAAGTGGATGCCAAGAGTGCCAAACGAAAAGCCTAAAAAAAAAATCCAAAATCAGAATCATCCAAAATCAAGAACACCAAAAAATTTTACGATTTAATGTGGACATCAACGTGTGTTTTGCGCGCGTAAACTGCAAGCCAATGAATTTTCGCTGGATTCTTTTTCACGGCTTTTCGTTTGGCACTATTGGCATCCACTTTAAATTAAAAAAAACACAAAAAAGCCTTCTGCACGCGACGACTGCCTAAAATTTGCGTTTCTGGCATATTCACTGTAATTTCATTCATATATATGATTGGCATGCATTTTAAAAATGTTGCACCTGACTGGTCATGTACCGCCAGTCTATTAGCTCGCAAGACCAATGAATGTTGCATTACAAACATTACATGTAAACATGTTTACTCTTTCATAGTACGATATTAAATATTAATAACTAGTTTATCCATATTTTAATCTTGTTTTATCCCCCACCTCGTCCAACCTTGTAATTTCTTGTTCCACTATATACCACCTTGTTCCACTTTATTCCATCGTGTCCCACCTTGTCCCATCTTCCGCTAATTTCCTTGAGTTACCATTAATTACCCTTACCCCAATCCACGTCCCCGTGACGTCACAAAAAGTTTGGATGGAGAACGCCTAGGACCTACTATAATAACCTACTCCGGCGAACTTCCGAAAATATGTGGAAATCATTGTTTATGGAACTTTAATAACATTTGAAATCGCCTAACCCAAAAACCTATAAAACGAGATGCCACATCGATAGTGGGGGTGGAGGCGGTGGTAGGGGCCATCCATAAATGACGTCACGCCAATTTTTGAGATTTTAGACCCCCTCCCCCCCATTGTCACGTTTTGTCACGCTGAGTTAGACCCCCTCCAAAAAAATTTCGTCACGCTTATAGAGACCCCCCCCCCTATGTTTTTTTCGATTCCATTATTTATTATTCACGATATTTTTCGCCTCATGGGGGGGGGTAGTAAAAATCAAAAAAAAATTGCCGCCTCATGGGGGGGTGCCAGTAGAAGTCCAAAAAAATTTTTTATCTCATAGGGGGGAGGTGCTAGTAGAAATCCAAAAAAAAAAATTTTACCGCCTCGTAGGAGGGGGGGTGCTAGTGGAATTCCAAAAAAAAAAAATTGTCGCCTCATGAGCGTAATGCTACTAAATATCCAAAAAAAAAAAAAAATTAAAAATTTTTCTTTTCTTGATTCGTTCACCATTCGTTACGTCACATTGAGACAGACCCCCCCATCTCCCCCTTATCACACTTAGTAACGTAGTTACGAACCCCCTCACCCCCTGGAGCCTGACGTCATTTATGGATGGCCCCGTAGGGGGGTGATAGTGGGAGTGGATAAAGTAAAAAAAAAATTGAGGCCTTTGGTTCTTGTACACACACTAAATCGCAATTTTATTTTCTTCACCCCCCTTAATAACGGGGTGGCGGATCTTAGCTTCTCTTACATATACTAAATACCAATTTTATGGACTCTTCCTTGCTTGATTTACCTATTTACCCCCATTTACTCCAATTTATTCCCCAACACTTCAACTAAATTAGTTCAAAATATAATCTAGTTCTAGATCTTGGTAAAGTACATACGTGTACCAAATTTCAAGTCAATATCTTAAACGGTTCCAGAGTAATCATGCGCAGACGAAAAGTTACAGACAGACCGACAGGCAGAAATTTTTTTGCTCAGACTTAAAATCTGTACATTTCATGACATTCTAAGCTTAACTGAGCAATAAACATTTTCATTTTTTTTACGTTACCATATTTCCACTGGATGTAGAAGTGAGCTATGCAATCATTAATTTCTTGGGGTGATTCAATGTCAAAATAGTTATTAAGGTATCAACGGTGTTATAAGGATAATAACGCACCGAGGTCGGCAGTGTACTTCCCGAGGGCCTCTGGCCCGAGGAAATGTACGTCGACCGAGGGCGTCATTATACTATAACACCCGTGGTGCCTTCAACGTTTAATGTCCTACAAGTCTGTTATTTAATTCGAATTTTTTTTGACATTATCGATTTATTAATTTGACATCTATGTTCAGAACGATTTGATTTAAAAGAGAGTAAAAATCAAAATTGTTTGTAAACGCCGCCATTGCATAGCAACGCATTTTGTTTGTCAATAACGCTATCATAATTTACTTGTTTTGGGTTGTGTTATAATTTTATAATGCCCTAGGGCGTTATAGATATTCATAACGCCTTAGGGCGTTATTTTTCATTCAATGAATCTCAAAATAGTGTGGTTATTGTAAAATAACAGACTTGAAGGACATTAAATATTTAAGAAGTTTCCTGTAAACATGGGTCGTGAAATCCCCATTAAGAGCCTTCTGAAGTGGGCACCCAAAATTAAGATTTCACTTAGTTTTTCAAAAACCCTTTGACCGGCTTTTGCACGTCATCTGATATCAATAAAAGTCATTATTTTATGTTACCTATCAGGAATAAATTCAACTGCCTCATTTATTTCTCTACGCATTTGCCAAAATTGACCGGCTCAGTGGCGCAGTGCTTAAGGTGTTAGGCTTGCGACCACGGGGTCCCGGGTTCGAATCCTGGCTAGTGTATGGATATGTAGTGACGTTTTTCACGTGTTGCCGAGACGATAGCAGTGGACTAGACTGCGGTTGTGTAAGAGACAACACGGTCTAGTCACTCTCCTCTCCTGAATTCGAGTCACAGCTGCAGCAGATAGCAATGTCGCAGGGAATGGGTGTTGTGATGTTGTCTATGTGTGTGTGTCCGTCCTGGCTGAGTGGTAGAATAGCCTATGACTAAACTTCGCGAGGACATTAATATAAATAAGGCGATAAAAAAAAATGTTAATTAGTACAATAAAATATACGGGCACTACGGAATATAGAGTCCAAAATATAAATTTTGTTTAGTTGCATACGAACAAAACGCAAAATGTAACATATCTTGGCGTCGAATATGACTAGTTTTATTATTGATTTGGTATGTACTTTCAACCTATAGTTACGCTAAGCTTAATGCAAATTTAAAGGGATACATTAATTTGTTTATGACAAGACATAAACAAATGCAATAAACAACGTATTAATAGGGAAAATAATGTAAAAAGTCCACTATTTACTTTGAGGTGCTACTTCCGGATATGGCACAATTGAATCAGGCTTTTGTCATTATCTTATCTAATTAGCTACAAAAAAAATATGATGGTAGTACCGGTCGCGACGGAATTGGATGAATAACAGGAGTATTTTGAGTGTTTCATTAATATCCGTTAGAATTTTAATAGAAAAAAGGACGATTAGCAATTGTAAACGATAAGTCTTCTTTCCCGATGAAGAAGCTGCGTCTATTGTAATATTAATGAACTATTGTTTGGTTCTATTAGTTCCAATAAACATAGAAAGGTTAAAGTTAGTACATACAATTGTAGATATTTTATAGTATGTCGTTAAACGCCAGTAAAGTTGTACTTAATTACATAAATAAGACATATTTTTTGAGTTATTTATTGCTTTAAATACAATAAAGATAGTGTTTATCTATTATCCACATGAAACCAATTATTGTTTATTATAGAGTCCCTGCGTGCAATGTCCCATCGACTTGTTTTTTTACATTTGTAAATAAATATGTATGATTATTTCACTCATTAACGCTATAGCCAATGAGAGCCTGTTTTTCCACAACATTGCACCAATCAAACGTCATTATTAGTGGTAATTCAAGCTAGATCTGCTTTTGACAGGACCAACATGCAAAATTTATCGCTCTAATTTTTTAGGTCGCTGCAGCGGCAAATATTGCGAAAATTTTTTGACGTTTTGTGTCGTAAATTGGAAATTGTAGTATTGTATTAATAACCTAAAAAGCCAATGCTGTGTGGAACTCATATAGGTTCGGGACAAGTTATAGGTACACAGCTTTCAATGGCTTAATACCTAACATAAATATAGTTATTTCATGATAAATACACAAATGTAGGTACTTACGTATAGTAATTCATCAATCATTACAAAACAGCTAACACTTATTTGGAAAATCAAAACTCTGCAGTATCACTATATACATTATAATTCGTTATACTTAAAGTCTCTCTACTTAAACAAGTAAACATTAACTTAACTATCAAACTTCTCAAATTAGAAACAAGGATTAAATACATAAATATATAAAGAGGGCCCTAAAAAACCACAAAAATGTTACAAATACACAAATTATATTTGCAAATACTCCCGTACTAGACACTGTATTAAAATTATAATTAAGTAAGTTCCTAGTAAGATAATTAAGTTCCTAGTACCAGGTAGGATTAAATTTAATCAATTGCAATAAAATTAAAATTAGCTATCATCCCATTCCAAGCTTATTGTAGGTAACAATGTGCATATATATTGTAAGCGGTCACTTTTAGGTTAGTTATTAAGACTCTTTGATAATGGTCGTGAGACCGAAACATATGTCAGAAAAATCTGAATAAAAACCAGTGAAACAAAATACCAAGTGTTTAAATTTCTTAATTTCATAAATATATATTAATAAACACTTTAATATAATAATTCAATTCACTGTTTAGGCTAGTAACTGAGTTAAGCTAGCGTTACTAGATGGCGGTACCATACCATCTGAGCCGGCAGCCTTAGAACGTAAAAGGGATAGATTGGTAATATGCAATTTGTGTGATTTCACCGGTAATGTGATTGGTCGAAGCGTGCTTTGTTGTGATGACTAGTCTTATAAGTTCAGTACCTATGGTTTAACGTATATTGTTTTTCTTGATTGTCATAATTTAAACCTACTTTGTTTTTTATTAGATGAATCGCTTTGGAAATGCATTTTTATGTGACGTAAATGATGAAATTGAAGATAAAGGTGAGTAATCTCTAAAAAGCAACAAGGAAACGTCTGAAGGCAATTAATTACTGAACATAATATTGAAGATATACTTAATGAATTATTTATTCGTGAAATATTCTCCACAAATACCATTCGTGCTTTAAATTTTATCTAAAAATTTTTTCTCAAGCTAAGCTGCCCCTAGTTAATATTGCAAATTGGCAGTTTATTATCAAAGATTAAATCCCTCCCGCTAAAGCGGAGGGATTTAATCAGATAATAAACTGCCAATTTGCACTCTTTATATTACCAGGCAACACGCTTTCGAAAAAATTTTCGATAAAATTTTAAGCACTAGTGATATTACATACGATAAATTTTGGGCAAGTTGGAATGGACTTTATATTAAGTTTAATAGATACATGGTGAGTCAGATTTTATCAAAAACCCTTTAGAGATCTTTTCACTATATACCTTGTTTGCTCCTAACATAGTCATATTATGTCCATTAAAAAGAATAGATGAACATCACATCCCATAGGCAACAGTGGCGTTGTGTGTGTAGAAAATATGTAGACTGGTAAATATTTTCATTAAAATGAATTATTGCAATTCCTGCATTACCGGCTCTTTATACAACGTGATGTAGGCATCCGATATTACAGTAAGATAATACAGTAAGATAAATATGTATTGAAATGATATTAAAATTTAATTGCTATTCTCTTTTTTACAACTGTAAACTGAGCCTCATCATGTTACGACTATGAACGATCGATTTTCTTCTTTTCTAAACTACTTTCTGCAAACGGCACAGCAGTTCACTATTTTGCACTAAATATATTGTCACTAACCTGTATAAATATGAATAGAGAATATTATTTAGGTATTAAGCAAATCACAAATTAAAATAAAAAGACTTCTTCACCACATTTTGATCGAAAAACACGAAAAACACTTATTAACATTAATGGCGGATACTGTCAAAAGTGTCAAACTGAGATTATGATAATCGAACTGAACCGATCGTGGCCGAATCGGCTGCGAATAGATCGACTAGCCAATCAAGAACTTACGGGAAGAAGTGCCTTAGATTGTAGCTATCTCAACAACATACAAATCAGTACAATTATGTATCTAGATATAAGTTCTTTAATCGGAGGTAGAAATCTTATGATTATTTGGATTACCTACATATATACAGTGTGTTCCTATAAAGTAACCGTATTATAATGAAATCTTACGCTAAATATTTATAAAAAAATTTCTTTGCATGAAATCCTACCGACCTATCTAAATAAATGACAAGTGTAAAAGACAATGAATACTTACTATTGTAAATCAAATCCAAAATAAACATACAGTATATACATCTACTTTTCTATTCAAAAACTTTACCTAAGAAACAGAGATAGCAACAGTGAAGACTTGGATCGAGAAGGTGTAATTACGTGTACATCAAAAATAGGAGTTGTACTTAATGGCATACATAAGCTATTATTGTCTCCTTACACTTTACGACACTCCTTAAAAAATCTCTTCAATAATAGTATATTAAGTATCAAGAACGGTAGGGGATGTTTACCGGTCGACGGCAATGTTTGATGTTCTACTAAATAAATGAAAAGTCAAAAGTGACGCTTATATTTCGCGGCAAGTCCAACTTGTCAAATATGATATTTGTATTTTACTTTCGTTTATTTAGTAAAAATTAAATTATTTTAATTGAAGTGTAATTTAATACAATCGTGCAGAAAATACTGTTGTTCTTCTTTAAATAAATAGAAATTTTCTTAATTTTTTGTTCCTATTTTTGTGAAATATATATATTATTATATATGTTGTACAATGTACATATATTATATTAATTTTACCTACGATCACTACTGTAAATAGTAAAAAACACACTACCTGCCATCTATGTAAGTTGGATTTTACATATTGTAAACAAATCGCACGGTAAACAAAACGCACGGGACACGCAAATATAGGTGGCTTAGTTCGCTGACGCGGGGTTTAAAAAGACAAATGCGCCTACGTAATTTTCAAACGTTGTCAAAACTGACATAATATTTGTTGAATAATATTGTTGACAAGTAAACTAAATTCAGATTTTACTGAATAAATAAATAAATATGATCGTAGGTAAAGTATAGTACATAATTCGAGTTGTAAAGCAATTACGCACTCATGGAAATACGCACTCGCCGCTACGCGGCATCGTGCGTAACTTTTCCATTCGTGCGTAATATGCTTCTTACAACACTCATTACGTAATATACTATTACTTAGTTCAGTTCAGTTCACCGCCGGTAGTTAAATTACTTACCGGCGAGTTTGGCCTAGCAATCAGTAAACATAAGCTACCGTCTGGGCAACAGATATTGTAAACAGACAAAAAAGTTCGATCGTGCAAAAAAGTAATAAACAGCACAACTAACTAATTACTAATTCGTTAATGCGCAGACTTTCAGTCAATGCGTCATGCGCAATATTTTATTTTAATGAAGATTTGCTGTGCTTTCCCCTTGATTTTCTGCAACGTGTATACTAGATTTCCTCTGCGGTTTGCCTCTGGATTGGAGTCGATATCACAAAAAAAAAACATTATAAAAGAACTTGGTGAAACATTATTAGATGGAAGAATTATTGAACACAGGTGATGGTGTATCGGTGTACCTCGGCTTTGCATACACTAGGATGGTGCCGATATAGGAGCCCTTGATTTGCATCCATGTATACTAGCACTGTTTCCCTCCTGAGTCTTTGATTCGTCTGTGCACCATTTCAAACCTCCAGAACTCAGAAGATGCGTTTTCTCACGTTCTCGGTCATCTCTACTAGGGAACACAACCCTGTATGGAATAATGAACCTACAGATGAGGAGACGGAAGTCATCCGCTTACTAAACGATGACCTGTTTCTTACAGGTAGAGCTAGAGTTTTCGTGTGTCCCAACCTTTGGATCATCGCATTCCATATTCCGTTCTTAAACAGTCTGCTTACTGCTTTCCTGTCTTCCAGTTCCACTTCAGCATTGCAATCGTTGGGGTGGTTCTGAGGGCCCCTGTTTTTACTAGGCAGGCTAGCCGTTGAACTTGACACTGTGGAGTGTGGAGCGCTGCTGAGAATGTTGCAGAACCTTCCAGAATCGACCTGAGTCGAAGCCAAAATAAAAATTCGACTTAGGCAAAAATTTCATTTAAGGACATTTTCAAGAGTCTGAGAGACTTCAGAACCACAGATTAGTCCAAAAGGACCGTTATAAGTTCGATAAGACATTAGGCACAACCGGGTAAAAATTCGAAGAAACACCGAATTTTTACATAGGAAAATATATTTTGGTCCAGGATATGAGAGTGAAAGTATATGGTGGTCATGGAAACATGAATCACATACTTTTTTAGAAGTACGCCAAAAAATACTTTGAAAACATTCAAAATATTTTCAATTTTAATTCCTCCGCCAGAGATTGACCATGGAGGTACAGTCATAATATACCTTGTTTAAAAGAATGACAATAAAATTTTAACAAGGAAATGTATCAGAAAGGCGAAACCGACAAATTTGGCAAAAGCGGCGTAGCGCCTATAAGCAAAAATTGGCACAAAATCAATGAAAATGCACAATGCCGGTTTCTCACGTAAAACAAGTTTGGATGCACCTAGCGACTCGTAATTTGGTCGTGTGAGTTGGGTGGTCAATACAAAGCGATGGTAGGAAAGCCAGCTGCAGGGCTTTCCGAATAAGAAGAATAAGTTATAGAGAAAACCGCCTTGTGCACAAAGGACTCAAAAGTCCATTTTGCCTAAAAGTCGTTCGGAGGTGAGTCGGTATCATTTTTTCTATTTTGAACACCTACATAGGGGCAAGTAAATCGTTGACTGACCGAACGTTATCAAACTTATGTAGTAAGTAAGTTTTCTTGAATGTCATTTTAGTACGTGAAATCTCACGTTACGAGAACTTTAAAGCTAGGTAGTCTCTAGTGAAATTTTTTTTAGTAAAACATTTTTATGTTATTTTCGGTCAGCCGTAATTACCATAATTACAAAAGTCATATACATTTTTAAAAAGGCTTATATGAAATTCTGAGAAGGTTGCGTGACTCCTTTCTACAAAATCGATTGTTAGCGTACGCTCTCACTTGTATGGTTAAAAAGTCATTTGCCTTAGTTGGGGAGGCGTGATTCTTTCACAAAATACTGTATTGTTTCATATTTATTAAATAAATGGAATTCTTTGAACTAATTGCATTTTATTGATGTAAGGACTTGTTGCTAGTCTTAATCCCTGGAGACCTAAACAACTGAGTTAATCGGAACCTCATGATTCCTTAAGTCTGATACTCACTGTTCTGGTCGCCTTACGTGAGCTTGATGGGGATTTTTTTTATTCGATTTCTCCAGAAATCTTTAAGTGCAGAGACCATTATTAGTAGGTAAATCTATACAAATCACGTCAAATTTCAATCCCGTTGGAGAGAAATCTTCGACAGGGATTTTTTTTATGCAAAAATCGCAATAATCCAAAGACGTAAAGGCCCTTATTGTCAGTGAATAATTGAAATCACGCCTTGAGAGAGCGTCGTTGATGATCTGAGGTAGTGCAGCCTTGACCCATTACTCGTCCATCGAAGTATATCTTATCTCGAACCCGCTTGGAAGTGAAAGAACGGGGCAGAACGCGACTGGCGCCCTTCTAAAAATAAATTGGTGTCGCGTCAATTTGACGCCTGGTAGTGTGTTCTTCTACAAGAACACCACCACACTAGAGCCACGCAGGTTATGAGGGTTTTGCCCAGAGATGGGTAAAGGAAACTTTCAATTTGAATGTTCCCGGAAAGAAATTTTGATAAAAACGAAAGTTTCAAAGATATATTTGAATATTTGAAAGTTTCCAAAATTCCGAGAAAGTTTCCATTGGGATCTTTTGGAATATTCAAATATTTTATTGAAAACTTTCATTTCTATCAAAATTTCTTTGCGGAAACTCCCGAAAATTTCCTGGAAACGTTTATTGGAAAGTTTCCTTTACCCATCTCTGGTTTTGCCATAACAGTATATGCCCAAGAGTGGTTTATTCCCTACTTGGGACCGAACATACGTTTGCATCTGTTTGAATTTTCAGGTGGTCCTTCCACCACAGTCCAGATGCTTCACCACTGCACGAGAAATACACAACATGTACCCATAAGAGCAGGAAGCTGAAATTCTTTTATTTTTTCTGCAAGCGTATTAAAATGTTTAAATTATGTCACCAAAAACAGAAGTAGAAGTAGGACATTGTTTTACTAGTAACATAATGTTAATACCGAAAGCCACCGGTGGCGCGCTATCCACTAGCCACTTGTCATATTGTGTCAACATGTAAGACTGTAGTTTGAATATTTGTACATTTATGATAAATAAATGAATTTTTGCATTTTAATACGCTTGAAGAAAAAATAGTATATATTACACGGAGTAGAACGCCTTTTTTTGTGTTTCGCCCAGTTTGCAAATCCTGGGCTCAACACAAAAAAAGAGGGCTTTCTACTCCTAGTAATATAATATACTATTTTTCCTTATCGTGAACAGCATTAGCTCTATTTTTCCAGGGTTGACAGTGAGGCCCGTCTTGGTAACGCCATACCTCAACTATGTTGAGAGCCCTTTGCATGAAGCCTGTTATAGTCACTTCAAATTGGCCTGTCATCGTGGTAACCAGATCATCTTCATATTCTTGTGCATAGAAGTATACACCTTGTAACTTTCTTCTGGCTGCAGAAAACCACTTATTTTTTTCATAATAAATTCCGCGGACCACTCATAAAAACTTTTTCTGGGTTACTTTTTGGACGTTTTAATACATCGAGAGAAAGCGTCACTCATTTTAAGCCGAATTTCACACATTTGTAAAACATTTGGAAATAGTTTGTATGCCGCGCGGTCTATAATGGTATTGACGTCACATACGCTGGCCTGAACTCAGATAGCGTTTTATATAAGCTTCGACAAATTTGCGGTTAGTATTTTGCTTTTATTTCCGCAAATAAATTTTTTTCGAGCAATTTCATGATTGCTATGTATTTCTATATCATTAGATCCATCGAATTTCATTATAATTCAAAATTAGTGAGCAGTCCTCTCCTTGACTAATTCCCAGATCTGCCTCTGGTCGCTAAGACTTCCTGTTAGCACATATTATAGGAACATATG
Organism: Rutpela maculata; assembly: GCA_936432065.2. Taxonomy (NCBI): domain Eukaryota; kingdom Metazoa; phylum Arthropoda; class Insecta; order Coleoptera; family Cerambycidae; genus Rutpela; species Rutpela maculata. The sequence goes on from OW386285.2 coordinate 111,635,260, forward strand.
GAAGCAGACGAGAATTCTTCGATATTTGCTAATTCTTTTATAAGCAAGCATGCCTAATGCCATGCCAGCAAGAATATGACAATAAGTGTACATACTTATAATTTAAAAAAACAAATATCTTGTATTTCTGCTTACATTATTGTTAAAAAAATATTATTTTGGGTATTCAGTAGATAACTTTCAAAGAAACCATTCGTTCCTCTCATATACCATTGATCTAAATCTGACCAAGCTAGAATATCAAAAGGAAGTTCCCTTACGAACCGACTTGTCAACTTCTTTCATACACTTACTATGTCTAACATTCAGTATGAAAAATAAGAAAATAACCATTCTTTCTATATACTGATGATCTAAATCTGATCATGCTAATATATTATAAGAAGCCTCCCTACGAGGCATTCTTTCTAGTATCTCTAGACCTATGTAGAGGATACTGCATTATAATCAAACATTTGTTACATTTCACTGCCAAGAACTACTAAAAAGCACAAAAAAAATAGGTATAAAATTTCACTCACATGTCTTAATAAATAAAATATTTGCACTTTCGAATGATTAAATTCCTCTAAAAGTTGTACAATTTTTTTCATTTTCTTTAGAATTCATCAGGAGAGATATACAGGGTGTACCATTAATAATAGGCCATAGTTCAAGAGGAGATTCTTTGGACCAAAATATGAGGATATAACCAAACATGCCTTAGTAAATTTTTTTCTATATCTTTTTTTTACCACTACGTTTCGTAAAAAAAAGAGAGAGGAAAAATTCATCATCAGGCATAGCTCATGAGGCGCCCTCCACGGGTTAACGTGATGTAATACATAAATTATTGTTTCTTAGCTTAAAAAATGTTTCCTTACCAAATTGGAAGAAGATCGGTCAAGAGGTAGTTGAGATATTGCAAAAAGAAGAAGAAAAATTACAATTTTAACACCCTGTATCTTTTTCCACAGCAACAATTTACTAAGGCATGTTTGGTTATATCCTCATATTTTGGTCGAAAGAATCTACCCTTGAACTATGGCCTCTTATTAATGGTCCACTCTGTATATATTCAATTCGAAACAAAAATTACTATTAAAAAATAATAAAAAAAAATTTCATGTAATATCTGACAGGAAAGCATTTATTTATTTGACAGATATATAAAAAATAAAAAAGAATCACTCTTTTAGAGTCCCATAGCTTGTCTAGTCTTTTAAAAAATAAACATATTTCTGCTTGCATTATTGTTAAAAAATATTATTTTGGGTATTCAGCAGAACGAGCTACGGGGCTCTAAAAGAGTGATTATATTTTATTTTTTATATATATATGTCAAGTAAATAAGCTCTCCTGTCAGTTTTTACATGAAAATATTTTCTTATTATTTTTTAACAGTAACTTTTGTTTCGAATTGAATATATATATCTCTTCTGATGAGTTCTAAAGAGAATGAAAAAAGTTGTACAATTTTTAGAGGGATTTAATCAGTCGAAAGTGGAAATATTTTTTTTTTAGTAGTTTTTGGCTTTGAAATGTAACAAATGTTTGATTATAATGGAGTATCCTCTATGTAGGGTTAAAGATACTAGAAAGAATGTCTAGGGAGGCTTCTTGTATACATTTACATGATCAGACTCAAATCATCAGTATATAGAAAGAATGATTATTTTCTTGTTTTTCGTACTGAATATTAAATATCGGGTGTGAAAGAAGTTGACAAGTCGGCTTGTAAGGGAACTTCTTGTTGATATTCTAGCTTGGTCAGATTTAGATCAATGGTATATAAAAGGAATGAATGGTTTCTTTGAAAGTTATCGGCTGAATACCCAAAATAATATTTTTTATACTTATAAGTTCGATTCGATAATATACAACGTACACCTAGTGGTAGTTTCTTCAAGTAAAATTTTTAGAATTCAATTATGTTTTTGAGTAAGTAAACGATAACCAAGTAAGTATTTTCAGTTGGTCTTCCTTTTTTTTCTAGTTTCATTTTGTTGTCACATAAAGAGTCGACGATTAGTCAGCGCCTCAAGGAAGCCATAAACCCATATTAACATAATTGCCTACGTTTGCAGTGTAAGTAATGAAAAGTTCAGTATTGCCGACTGTCGTTAAATATTACATGCAAAAATGCACATAAACATATACTTACACAGCGTCCCAAGTAAAAGTCCCCATCTCGAGTAGTGTGCAGAAATATTTTTTTAATAAACCCACAAACATGGCGATTTCTATTTCTAGAAGGAGAACGGCACTGAGACGCAATTATATTCCTAGCTTAGTAGCTTCGTTTTAACGAGACTCCCAACTGTTTTCTCTGCGAAAATTCTCGGTAGTTGTAGCTAATAACTGCACTTGGGTGTATATATGTCGATTGGGTGATTGTTCAAATTTTATTAGTAACAGTTAGTTTTTTAGTTAAATCTTGAGACAATTTGATAAAAAACACGAAAAATCGATGGTTTGACAGAAGCGTCCCGCACCAACATGTCCAAATAACGAGGTCAAAGAAATGATTACTAACCAGCTGATTTTTTTACTATTGCTTAATAAATGTTTTTAAAATCAAATGGCCACATTGTCCTACAAATTGAATGGCATGTTTTTCCAGTCCTACGCTCGGAAATTGTCAGATCCACGGTAACACTTTTCTCATTAGTAACTGTAGGACAAAGATAACACATGATAGGTTAGTATATTATCTGCCTAAATAAAATAGTGTCCTACAAAAAAATTGGTATGTATCGCTAGTCCGACAAAAATTATTTTAAGTAACGAATTATTTTATAATTGCGGTTTTGGTAAATTAATATACTTTTATTACTTAAGCAGAATTCTGATATCTACCAAATTTAGTAGAGTTCAGATTATCAAAAAACAACATTTCCCTTGATTTTAAACCCCAATTTGCAAATTTACATTCGTTGCGAATATTTGAATTTTTCATGCACTTTTATATGTTTTATTAAATGTTCGACTACAAACTACAAGACCGAAAAATTCTCTTTATAATTCTAATGTAATATTATTTTTAATGTTTAAGTGTTTGTCTAATTCGAAAATAACATAATTTATATGAAAAGTGTATGAAAAAATGGGGGAAATTACGAATTAGACAATCCGACAACCTGTCAAATTATTTTGGCAATATGTTGTTGTGGACAAACACGAGGTTTATTTTAATTAACTCGCGGAAGATTAGGTTGTTACTAATGAGAAAAACGTTACCGTAGAACTGACAATTTCCGAGCGTAGGACTGGAAAAACATACCATTCACCTTGTAGGAGAATGTGGCTATTTGATTTTAAAAACATTTATTAAGCAATAGTAAAAAAATCAGCTGGTTACTAATAATTTTTTCGACCTCGTTATTTGGACATGTTGGGAGTGGGGGACGCTTCGGTCAAACCATCGATTTTGTAGGACAAACGTTTTTTCGTGTTTTTTATCAATTTATCTCAAGATTTAACTAAAAAACTAACTGTTACTAATAAAATTTGAACAATCACCCAATCGACATAAATACACCCAAGCGCAGTTATTAGCTACCACTACCGAGAATTTTCGCAGAGAGAAAAGTTGGGCGTCTGGTCAAAACGAAGCTACTCACGAAATTCAGCCTGTTGCTAATCATTAAAAAAAAGGGCGCTGTACTGTGGACTACCTCCTCTAAAAGTTTCAAATGCCAATAACAGTTTATTGACAACTTTCTTAAAGGCACTTTTTTTTTATTGGCGAATCCAATATGTCTGCGATAATTGCAATATTTTCGCAGCTTTATATGAAATTTGATACGTAGTAATTTCACGTTTCTCTGACAACGAGCCTAATGTTAAAGCTTAAAATGCCACAACGACGGATATTTCACTGTGTAGAAATTAAATAGAGAGACCACTAAGAAGGCCATATTGGATTCTCCATTTTTAATGTTTAACTTTTGTCATCAGATTCATTATCGGCTACTTCTAAGATACCTAACCACCAATTGCAATGCAATTCCGATGGAATTATAATTTTTTATCACAAAATTAAATTTTATGAAATTAAATTGTAGCGTACATTCCACCACTTAATTTCTTAAATGCATAATTTATAATATTGGCACGTTAAAGCCGGAAAGCCGACAGTTCAAAGTACGGTAATAAATGACCGTAATAGTTGACTCTAATTAAAGTAGGAAATTCCCGTTCGCTACTAATCTCCTGTAAGTGTGTACTGTGTAACCAGATTAAAGCAGTCATATTTCAACCCTCGGAAGCTTCACCTCTGGCACGCAAACTTAGTTCAGTTGTAAACTCTATTTTATTAAATTTTTGTTTAATACCTTCTTCTGATTACACGCTTTTATTGGTTGCACACGCAACATAAATTATCACTGGCGAATTCGCCAAATTCTCGATAAAAAAATCTTGTTATAAAACATTATTTTGGGTATTCAGCAGATAACTTTCAAAGAAACCATTCGTTCCTTTTATGTACCGTTTATCTAAATCTAATCAAGCTAGAATATCAACAAGAAGTTCCCTTACGAACCGACTTGGTATATTAAGTACATTATTGTATCTTGCTTATACACAAAAAGTAAAATCAAGCAACATAAGAAAAAATATGTTCTAAAAGTAAAAAAGATGTAGTAGTTCGAAGGGGCAAATAAAAAAGTACCAAGTATACGAATTTTTCATACTAGAAAAAAAAAATGCGTTTTGTATTTCTTCATTAATTAATCTTTTAAAATTAACACATGACAATATCGCATCATCAGTTGACATAATCAGTTGTTAGCATACATTGGGTGGCAACGAGTCAATGTACGCCCTCAATTTTTTGTTATTTCTGAAATTTAAAATTTCAATTTTGGGATACATAAATTAGACAATCAGACTTTCAGGCTGACAGAAACAAAAATATCACCTTTTTTCTTAAATGGAACTAGTATATTACTTCCACATCCTTATTAGTAACGGTAAGAAAAAAATTGATTTTTTTTTCAAATAGGCTTAGCATATCGTGAATGTCATATCTCTCTGTCTGTTTGTAACTTTCTTTTATTCATGATTACTCTGGAACGATTTATGATATTGACTTGTTTTGGTATTTGTATTATAACAAGGTCTGGAACTAGAATATATTCCGTCGCTGGTTTGGGAGGTAAACGGGGAAAAGTAGGTAAAGCAAGCAAGTAAGTGTCCATAAAATTGGGATTTAGTGTATGTATCGCACCCCCACTCCATTATTTAATGGGGGAAAAGTACAACAGTGATTTAGTGGGTGTACAAAAAAGGCCTCAATTTTATTGCCTCAATAGGATATGAAACTTATTAATAAGTTTGTAGACTTTTCCGTAGGAAAGAAAATACGTCTTTAATTACTGATGAGCAGGTTTTTCTCAAAAAAATTGAAATTTTTCAAATTCTCATTTCCTTAAGTGTCCTAGAAAAGTTTCATAAAGGGACCGTACTATTTTTTTATTAGTCAGAAATAATTACTGATAAACTTTATTTGATTCGCCGCTAATCATTTCCTAACGATATTCTTAGTAATAAAAGCATTTCATGATTTATTAAAATTGTTTCATGTTTAATTAGTGTTTACCTTTTAAAAATGCTTTTTATTGTAATTGCCTATAATCGGTTTTTAGTGCGTAACTAGTTAATAATGGGGTTATTTGACTAAATTGTAAAACGAAATGTTTACAATATGAGCAATATATAATATTAGCCAGGGAGGTAGCGACAGATCTTTCGCGTTAATATCTATAAAGCTAGATTCTTTTCCCATGATAGCTCAAGCGGGGATCTAGAAATTTCAATAATTTTTTCTCGTCTGTGGCGCATGGGACCCATACGAAATATGGGAAATAACATCTCGAGAAGCGCTTCTCTAACGACCCCTAAACAAATTTTGAAAAAGCAGTTTGCGAAATTTTTTTTCAAAATTCGATTACCCCCCCCCCCCCCAGGTCCAGGGACTCCTGTTTAAAATTATTTTTTTTGTCATATGTATTTTACTTTTCATAAAAATACAACAATATATTTGGAAGTTTATGAAAATATTTTCGTTACTAACTGAGATATAACGAATTGAAATTTTGTGATTTACAATTTAGCAAATCACAAAATTTCAATTCGTTGTATCTCAGTTAGTAATGAAAATATTTTCATAAACTTCAAAACGTGTTGTTGTACTTGTTGTTGTATTTTTATGAAAAGTAAAATGCATATGACAAAAAAAATAATTTTAAACGGGAGTCCCTAGACCTGGGAGGGGGGGGGGGGGGGGGGTAATCGCAAACTGCTTTTTCAAAATTTTTTAGGGATCGTTAGAGACGTGCTTCTCGAGATGTTATTTCCCATATTTTGTATGGGTCCCATGCGCCACAGACGAGAAAAAAATTATTGAAATTTCTAGATCCGCGCTTGTGATAGCTTAGACAGTATCAATGATGAAAGTGCAAGTCTACCAAACTTTTAGAGTTGCTAAAATGAGTAGAAAATTAAACATGTTACAAAATGTTGCATAAATGTGTTGAAATTTTATATATTCATAGATGACATAAAAACATACCAGAAAATAATATTCTTCCTCGTCGGAAGGAAGTGTTGCCATGTCAGGTCTACCACCCACGCAATGTGTGGAAAAAACAAATATTTTTGACTTATATCTGCAAGGCTGAATTGTTTTTTCTGGAACACTTTATTTAATAAGACATCCAAAAAGTAGTCTGCCGATCGTTTCATCTTGCTAAAGTCTCGGTAGGCGTGATGGAATGCAAGCGCGTGATCGCGGCATCTGCGCTTCGGGCCATTGTGGTTCGCGGAGAAGTTTTCCATTTTTCGTCACGGAATATTAATCTACAAAGCTGATTTTTTGTCTACAAGCAGTTTATGCACTATTTCGATTAAAAGTCACATTCTGCCTCCGCTGAAAGGTGGCTAAATCTTTGGTAGACGTTGCCAAAATGGCAATACATAGTCAAATCATGACAATTATATTCTTCATTAATATTAACGAACAGACAGTTTTCTTATAGACAGGGCCGGCTTTAGTTCCTCAAGCGCCCTTTTTCTAGTCAAGTCAGGAAAAAACTGATGAACAAAATTTTTCTTCCTCATAAATTTTACTCAAAAAAAAGTATATTAAGCTCGTGGCGCCCTTGTGCGGGGCACAGTCGCCCCCCCCCCCCCCCCAAGGGCGGCCCAGCTTATAGATTTGTTAATAATCACTTTTATTTGCTCCATTATGATCTATGTTTCGGTAAGGAAATTTATCTTTCAATTTATATTTTCTTCTATGTCAAAGAAAATATATTCAACATTCAACAAAAAATTCATTCTTTAAAAGTTTATTATTATTTACCAATTTTACTTACTGTCAATTAAATACCAAAAAACCGCTGCCCAAGGAATCACTACTTCCACATCCAGATTTTCTATCAGTCTCTCCCATCGACAAAAAATTGTATGTGGAAATAATTGTTTATGGAATTTTAATAATACAATATTTGAAATTGTCTACCCCAAAAACACAAAAAACGATATGCCACGTCGGTAGTGGGGGTGGGGGTGTTTATGGTGGAAAGGGGTGGTAGTGGGATGAAGTAAAAACAATTTTTGAGGCCTTTGGTTCTTCTACACACATTAAATCACAATTTTATTTTTTTCGCCCCCTTTAATAACAACGTGGTGGTGGTCATGGGGGTGGCTAATGCCAAAAAACTTGTTAGAGACATTAGCTTCTCTTTACCAATTTTATGGACTTTTACCTGCTTGATTTACCTATTTACTTCTAACACCTATTTACCTCAATTTACCTCTCAACCCTTCAACGAAATAAGATCAAAATATAATCTATTTGCAGACCTCGTTAAAATACATATACATGTACTAGATTTCAACTCAATATCTTAAACGGTTCCAGAGTAATCGTGTGCACACCGTAGCAATCAATTTCATGATGAATTACTTTCTTTAAAAAGTTGATGGCGTAGTTGTTACGTCTATCACTTAAGTTGCACATGGAAAACATTTCAAGCACATCTCCTTGCCGAAAGCTAATAGGTGGATTTGTATCTACAAATTAAAGTGAAGATTTAAGAAAATGACGTATACTTTCTAATTTTGCGATGTAAATATTATAGCAGGGCTGCCAAAGAAAGGATACATACTCTCAGAAATGAAAAATATAGCAATTTTAGCGTTGCAGTATGATAGCCATTACCTATTATAAAACTAGATGTCTTATTTACGTCACATGTTAACATATCAATGTGATCATTAAAAGTTAGTTTTTTATCAAAAGTTACACCAAGGTCTCTAAACGTAGACGGTCGCATTAATTGTTCGTTGTTTAGCACGTAATCATAGGTAAATTCTCTATTTGAAAACTACACTTTTGTGCATTTAAAGAAAACTTGTTTTTAACACACCAAGGAATAAGACTAGAATCATAATTTTGCAATGTGGTGCAGTTATTCAGATCAGTGATTCTATGTAAAAGTTTTATATCGTCCGCGTATAATAAAAAAACTCTTAGGGTATTACCTATGTTAATGACAAAAATATTAAAAAACAACAACTATTCTCAATCTGAAAAAAACTTTAATGATGACGTGCTATAACTCAATTTTTTTACAACTTTAACCTTCCTGACTGCGCTTCCCAACGTCACTTCTGGTAATCTTGATCTTATTTTATTTATTTTAGGCATACAAAGTGCACGTACACAAAAAATGTGCCTAATGATGACATAATTTCATTGATTTTTTAACGGTGGACAGTGGCATGAATCGTGACTTTTCTCGTTCAAAATTATCTAGAGCACTTGTTTCGCAACCGATTGGGATAATTTTTTTTAAAAAAACTCGTTACTTAATTTCCAAAAAACGTAAGAGAGCCGATTTTTGAATTATGCTAACCAAAATAGTGAGCTTAACCAAAATGGCCATTTTTTATTTAAATCTTAATAAAACTTACAATAAAAACTTTTTTCTTATCCAATTTACATGAATCTTGTTACTCGGGGGTTTTTGAGGTCGCTGATTACGAATCTGATATCCAAATTGTCATAAACCAACCTGTAAGATGGAGGAATCAATGGCGGCTATAAAATGCTAAAAAATGATGAAAAGAAGTTTTGAATATTTCTCATAAGTACTTTTAAGTTAAAATAGACTAAATTTTAAGTTCCTGGAAGAAATTCAAGATGGTGGATCCAATATGGCGGCAATAAGGTGATAAAACTAACTTAAATATAAATTAAATGCATTAAACTAAATAGGCTATTCCTAAGAGTTATTAAAAAATTTAAAAAGTAACAAATTTTCTGAAATTTTCAAATGACATAACCTTAAGTAGGTCATATCAATATTTCTTTTTTTTAATCTGTTAATAATATTATTTAAATGTATTCAGGATAATCAACAATTAAAAAAATTATCAACTCAATTGGAGTATTAATATTATTTAAACAACACAAATTAAACAGAGAAACTTAAGATTTAAATAATGAAGAAAAATGTTTGCACTAAGTTAGGTTTAAAGTTCATGGTGTAAAACTCTTGCCTTAGGTTATGTTAGGTTTAACAGTTTTACTTGAAAGTTCTTGGTGTTAGGTATTTATTACATTATTAGCAGATAAAAAAAAAAGAAATATTAATATGACCTACTTAAGGTTATGTTCAAAATTAATGGAGGCCTGAATCGCGTATTTATGATTGATAATTAATGTACGGCAGCCATATTGGATATATTTGAAAATTTCAGAAAATTTGTGCCTTTTCAAGTTCTTTAATTCTTAGGAACAGCCTATTTAGTTTAATGCATTTAATTTACTTTTAAGTTAGTTTTATCATCTTATTGCCGCCATCTTGAATTCCTTCCTGGAACTAAAAATTTAGTCTATTTTAACTTAAAAGTACTTATCAGAAATATTCAAAACTTCTCGGCATAAACTTTAACAAAAATATTTCATTTTTGATCATTTTACAGCCGCCATTTATTCCGCCATCTTGCAGGTAGGTTTATGACAATTTGGAATATTTGGATATCAGATTCGTAATCAACGACCTCAAAACCTCCGAGTAACAAGATTTATGTATTGGATAAGAAATTACGATTCGCCATATTGGATACGCCATCTTCAATTTCTTCCAGGAACTTAAAATTTAGTCTATTTTAACTTAAAAGTACTTCTCAGAAATATTCAAAACTTCTCGGCATAAACTTTAATAGAAATATTTCATTTTTCATCATTTTTTAGCATTTTATAGCCGCCATTGATTCCGCCATCTTGCAGGTTGGTTTATGACAATTTGGATATCAGATTCGTAATCAGCGACCTCAAAAACCCCCGAGTAACAAGGTTTATGTAAATTGGATAAGAAAAAAGATTTTATTTGTAAGTTTTCTTAAGATTTAAATAAAAAATAGCCATTTTGGCTAAGCTCAATAATTTTGGTTAGCATAATTCAAAAATCAGCCCTCTTACGTTTTTTTGGAAATTAAATAACGAGTATTATCAAAAAAAAAAATTATCGATAATTTTGAACAAAAAAATCACGATTCGTGCCACTGTGCGGTGATTGTGGCATGACGTGTTCCACCAGAAACTATTGTGAATCATTATCAATGCTATTGTTCATAAAACAATAAAAATAACTCGTAGAACATAAAACGATGAGATGTCAAAAAAGCCACCTATCTCCTAAACTAATTCATAGAGTTAGTTAAGAAAGAAATTTTATCCTTAAAAAATTAAACTAGAACTAAATGAACATGATGATTGATCACGACGGACGTAAGCAGTTTTGTTTAATAATTTGGCAAATAATATCCCAATCTGGTGTACAATATTTGATTTAGTGATGTTCTTTCTGTTTACACGCAACATCAATAAACACATTGTCTGATATTGATCCTATGAAAATTCTAATCGGTGAGCTCTAGGCTCAAACTCCTCAGACAGTTGATGTTCAAGCTGGTACATTTATATTTTTATAGAAAGTAGACTTTGAGATGTGACGCCTTTTAGTTTGAACACTGTGTATACGCTTTCAAAACTCCTTATGCAACTATACATTTTGAATGTTACTTAACGATTAATTGCTGTTACATCATGTTTGCAGTTAAACTAATTTAATTAGATGATGAGCAGCTTAACTTGAGAAATAAATTCATGCATCAAAGAGGCAATGCTTAAGACCTTCGCCATTAAATTGCGAATCATTAACCTTAATAAAATGACGCAGAGGGGTTCATATCGCGGTTTATACGTAGGAAATTTCACATTTTAAATATCGATCTTTGTTGAAAGACATGAAAGATATAAGCATATTCGCAGTTACCTCTCGATGAAGCATCCCAGGTTTGATCGCCAGTTGTGGAAAGAAGTTTTTATTTGGAAAAAGAAATTAATTATGGTATACTTTTTGAGGAAACAAGGGTTAAAAGTTTTGTCAAATTATTTTTGCTGGGATTATTATCCATATTTCAAAGATACAATCCCATTTTTAATTGAAGGGGGTAAAAATATGCAAATTCTCGTATTTTCAAAAATTAATATTTTGTAATTGTTACAACAATTTCGATCTAAATAATACATGACAAAAATTGATTCCAGGCAATTTTCCACACTCATGTGTCGAGACTCGAGAGAATTTAGTAATAATATAAAACCTAATAGAGTGAGATCCCAGAGCCACCAGACCTAGGTCATTTTAGCAAAGCTAATATTTTGACAACAAGTAGTATAATATCTAGTTAAGAACGTATGCGTATTTGCTAGTTTGAACGCGGGGCCCTTTTGCAGAAAACAGGTATAAAAGGTACATAAAAATTTTACTCAGTACGTTAAATTATGATAGCTGGATTATTTTACAAGTGACACGCCAACTACATGGTGTCAGCATCAACCTCCAACAACAACAACAAGCATTTATTAATATTCACATACAATAATGCGTCATTCCAGAGTCCGGCCCGGAGCCAGCCAGACAACCACGGCGAACATCGCCGAGGTGGGTGTGAGGTTGGGCGGGGAGGGTCCGGTTTGGCGGTGACGAAAATTAATTGTGAGTTAAAACTCCTGCCTAATAGGGAAAGGCTTAAATTTAACAGTATCGTGCAACGTAGTACACGAGGGTACTTAAAAATAATTAAAATTAAAACTGTAAAACTATCGATTTCGCGCACACGCGAACACTTAAAAATTTTGACTGCTGGCACGGGAAAACAAAACTCAACGAAAAAACCCGTTTGAGACAATTCCACCCTGGTAGTCTTCCTGACGCCAGGAAAGTGTCGTGGATAGTTAAAAGTGTGTAATGTTATGTGAAATTGTTGTTTGTTAAGAATTTATTGGTCGAGACTGAATTTAGAGACAAAAAATGGGCAAGAAACAAAAAAGGTAAAAACAAATAGATTGAATAGAGAGGGGTTGGTTTCAAATATACGTACTAAGAAAAAAGTTATGGCCAAAAATAATAAATATTTCCCTATCGGTTGTCTCTTTCTTGGTAATAGCCACTTTAAGTTAATATTTGTTGAAAAAAAAAGCTGAGAACGCTCAGGATCGAACCTCGGACCTTAAGATTCGGAGGTTGACGCTTACAGCACGTCGTTAGTGTGTCACGTGGAAAATAAACCAGCTATCATACTTTAACGTACCGAGTAAAATTTATATGTACCTTTTGTACCTGTTTTCTGCAAAAGGGCCTTGCTTTCAAACTAGCAAATACGCATACGTTCTTAATTAGATATTACACTATGCGTTGTCAAAATACTAGCTTTGCTAAAATGACGTAGGTCTGGCAGCTCTGGGATCTTGGACTATAATGAGTTAATTACACCCTAGAAATTATATAAACAGGGTGTAATTAGTTTTGATGTCATTAAAAAAACTGGTAGTGAGGAGCGATCAGACAAACAAAAAACCTTTTATAACACGGGGTTTGAATCCTATAATTTCGGAGAAATAAAAACGAATTTCTATAGAATTGGTCGAGAACTTAAGTCAGTAATGGCTGACGAACAAAACCAAGTTCAAGGTCTTCTTTCAATCTACATCTCTTTTTTTAATGGTGATTTTAATCGACAATAAGAAATAAACAACGGAAAGAAACACCAGATAAATGTCGCCCAAAAGAATGGAATACTCTTTTATGTATAGGAGTTTATTACTCATTTATAGAGAAAACGTAAATATTATCGCTGTGCCATATTGTAACTGCATACTAGCCGACTTAGGACCGGTTTATCAATGTAAGGTTAAATTCGTGTGTTAGCTAGCCCTGGGCTAACTTCAACCTCTGGTCAAAGTTAATATTAAACTCGCATCCGTTTATTCACTACATGTTATATTAATTTACTTGTTTATAACAATTTCAATACACTTTAGATAACAAGGCACACAAAATAAAAAAGTGGTCTTTTTCTGGTACTCCATTGGGTAACCCATATGTACTTCGATGTGCTGAACACGAATTAGATATCCGTTTAGCTCCATTGGTCACCATTTTTTTGTAAATCGTGAAAATACCCTAAAAAAACTCATAATTTAGTCTATTTTCGCGATTTACTAAAAATTGGTGGGTTACGGAGCTAAACGGATACCTGATTCGTATTCAGCGAGTCGAAATACATGGGGTTACCGAGTGTGTATAGTCCCAGAAAAGATCTTTCACTTTTTATTTGTGCCTATAGAAAATGGCGGAGGATCCGGTGATACCCATATATTACACAGGCACACAGACACACACAAAGAAGAGGTCTGTTTCTGGGACTCCATTGAACAAACCCTATGTATTTCGTTGTGCTGAATGCGAATCAGGTATCCATTTAGCTCCGTTACCCACCAGTTTTTAGTAAATCGCGAAAACAACCTAAATTATGAGTTTTTTTTAGGTTATTCTCGCGATTTACAAAAAAATAGTGGCCAATGGAGCTAAACGGACACCCGATTCGTGTTCAGCACGTCGAAATACCCAATGGAGTACCAGAAAAAGACCACTTTTCTTTATTTTGTGTGCCTGAGTAATTGTAGAAGAACGCACTACCGGGCGTCAAAATGACGCGACACCAATTTATTTCTCAGGGGCGCCAGCCGCGTGCTTCCCCGTTCTTCTACTCCCAGACGGGTTCGAGATAAGATGCACTTCGATAGCCGAGTAATGGATCAAGGCTGCACTACCTCAGATCATTAATGGCGCTCTCTCTGGACGTGATTTCCCTGTTTTAGGGTTTTGGAACCTTTTGAATATTTAAATTTTCGCATAAAAAGAATCCCAATCGAAGAATTTCTCTTCGACGGGATACATTTTTGACGTGGGAGTCACGTTTTTATCTGCTAATAACGCACCTGAATTTCTGAGAAAAACGCATAAAAAATCCTTATCAAACCTCCGTAAGGCAACCAGTAGGTTAAGTGTTAATGTGAGTTGACTCGACACATCTGGTTTTCGATACGAAAGTTCCAGGGATGGTAGACTAGCAACTAGTCTCAAGATCAATTAAGATGTAATAGTTCAAAGAATCCATTTATTTAACAGATATGGTTATACATAAAAGGGGTTATACCAAAATTCTTCTTCTCTTCAAGAATCGTGCCTACCCTAATTAAGGCAATGGCTTTCAGACCATACAAGCGAGAGCGCTTACGCTAATGATCGATTAGGTAGAAAAGATTCATGCATACCTTCTCAGAATCAAAATGCGAACTTTTTAAAGAAGTCTTAGACTCTATGTAATTTCATAATTACGGCTGACTGATTATAACTTAAAAAAGTTTTACTAAAAGAATTTAGTTTCGCTAGAGACTACTTAGCTTTAAAGTTCTCGTATCGTGGCAGTTCACGTACTAAAACACATTCATGAGGACTTATTACTGCATAAGTTTGATAGCGTTCGATCAGTCCACAACTTACTTGCCACTATGCAGTTGTTAAATATTAGCAAAATTACAACGATCCACCTCCGAGCGACTTTTAGGCAAAATTGAATTTTTGGTTTTTTATGCACAAGGCGTTTTCCTCTATAACTTTATTATTGGCTTTCCTACCATCGCTTTGTATGGACTACTCAACGCGCTCGACCAGATTGCGAGCCGCTGAGTGGATCCAAACTCTTTCTATGCGAGAAACCGACCTTGTGCATGTTCATTGATTTTTATCAAATTTCTGCTTATCGGTGCTACGCCGTCTTTGTCAAAGTCGTCGGTTTCGCCTTTTAGATGCATTGCGTCGTTACAATTTTATGCTCATACTTTAGAACAGGACATTCAATAACCGTACCTCGATGGTCAATATCTTTGGTGGAGGAATAAAAATGGAAAATATTTTAATATTTTTCAAAGTGCATTTTTGGAGTACTTTTTAAACTAGCTTCGGCGTACTTTTAAAAAAATATTATTTTCTTCAAAGTCCAACTTAGTTACACCTTTGAAAAAGTATATTATTCTTAAATCCTTCATTCTGCCTTCGACTTAGGTCGATTCTGGAGGGTTCTACAACATAATCAGTGAGTATTGTCAAGAATAATTCAA